>OZ020191.1:40842710-41540911 GCA_963971165.1 Philopedon plagiatum | reverse complement strand
CTTTATTGTTTATTATATACACTTTTGATTTTCATTTATCTATTAAACACGGTAATCTTTTAGCTTTTGCAGATGATACTCAAATATACCACTCAATCAAGTACACAGATTTAAAAAATAGTATTTCCTTAATCAATAAGGATATTTTAAATATTTCAAAAACTATAACTGATCACGGATTAAAAATAAATGAAAATAAAACTAACTTAATTTTAACTGGTCCTAAAACACTAATCACTAAAATAAAAAATAATTCTGATTTCAAAACTGTTCTTAACAATAGTTTTAAGATACCGTCAATCGAATTTGGCAAAAATCTTGGAGTAATTTTTGATCAGCATCTTAATTTTCATGAACATATAAAAAATATAATTAAAAAAGCATACTACAAACTAAGAATTTTATATAACTTTAAGGACTACTTAAATACCGATACTAAACTCAGACTGGTTGATTCAATTATTCTAAGTGGATTAGATTACTGTGATATCATTTATCACAAAAATATCAGTAACGAAGATAAACAGAAATTACAAATTCTTCAAAATAACTGTGTTCGTTTTTCAGTAGGGCTAAAAAAGTATGATCACGTATCACCTAGTTTTGACCAACATAATTTAATTAAATTAGAAAAAAGACGCGAAATCCACATATCCTCTTTTATTTATAAAATAATTTTAACTCAGAAACCAAGATATTTATTTGAAAAAATTGAATTCAGGAATAATATTCATAATGTTAATACTAGAAATCAGAACGCAATAGAAATACCTAAACATCATACTGAAAAATATAAGTCTTCGTTTAAATATAACTCTTCTGTAATTTATAATAATATTCCTTCTAGTCTGAGGGGCTTAAGCTATATAACTTTCAAAAAAAATATAAAAAATTATTTAGTAATGGTAGGATTGGAAGGATGATTTTTTATAAATCAAAACCCTACCTATTTATGCCAACTAGTATACTACTGTCATTTTTTGGTTTTCTTTTTTACTTTATCATTTTTACATTTATATTTTTAATTGTTTTATTGGCATAAATAAACATCTTTATTATTATTATTATTAGTAAAGCCATAGGTTTCTATTCAAAAGCATATTGACTTTCATATGTGGCAAAGAAATAGGGTCTCAAAGAGAAAAAAAAAGTATTTTCGTATTTGTGCCCTTGGAACAAAAGAAAACATCTCGTATTAAAATAGTTCTTACTTTAGTTTGTGTGTAAATATGGTTTAAATTAAATAATAATGTTTTCAGAACAAAAGTGATAATTTCGAACAGAGGTTTTGACTGCTCTTATAATAAGAGAACATGAAAGACATACACAATTTCGTATTAAAAATGTTCGATTTCTTAGAGAAACACTTGTTATCATTGTTTAAAAAAATATTTATTGAAAATCTGAAATAAAATATCTTAAACTTAGAGATATTTCACAATAACGTAGATTAACATTAAACTAAGAACTAGTTTCTCAAATCAAATACCTAGAGTTTTTAAAAATAATATCATTGCGATTTCAGCGAGAGCGAATTATTTTTTTGTTTTGAGCTCCTAACTATCTAAGTGAGAGAAATCTGAAATCTTAAACTATAACTTTTGAATGTTGTTAATTCTTAAATATGATGTCTTCCAATTGATAATTACGGTATTTTCGTTTAAGGAAATGGCTTTAAATCGAACCCAGAAGTTAAAATATATTTTTTCTCACTTTAAATCTTATTGTTTCCTAAAAATAAAGAAGTTCTCTTGATTTAAAAACTCAAGTGTTCCAAGTAAAGAAATATTTCTGAAAGCAATTATTTCCTTGAAACAAGACTTCATTTTTATGTGTGAAGTTTCAACTACTCTACTCTGAACTGTAGAATATGACGTACTGTTAAGTTTCTTCATGTTTAAATAAAAGCAAACAAACCGAAATCTACAGCGTACAAGCAAACCCAAGCCCACGGAGTCCTTGCCATATGGGAATGGTATATTGTACAAAGAGCATGGAATGACATGCATTTCCTACGAGTATGACGTTTGCAGCACGAGCTGCAGGCGAGTGCTGCAAATCATACGAGTAGGAAATCGTCATTCCATGCGAGTTTTACACTATACTTTTTCTACGAATGCTACTGTTACATAAAAATTAAATGGGATTAGTAATATTTTTCTTTTTAAGATGTCAAAATAATAATTGTCATTGACTTTTTATTTGCATTGTCTGCATTGCTATGCGATTACTATGGCGTGTTGACGCGGCGCCGGTCAACGCCACCTTTGTAAAAATATACCCGTGCACATTGGGAATTTTGTAGTTGAATCACCATGGTGATTGAAGCACAATGAAAATGTGTAATAAACAATGCACTATGTTCCGAAATTACTATTGAACATACAATAAAGGTGTTTATTGACATTCGTAGAAAATTTTTTTTACTGAACTGGAAAAAAAATCACTTTAATGTAGAATAGTGTTGCATATTAATAAACTAAGCATCTCTGTGAAAAAATTTTAAAAAGACCCATGTTATAGAGGGTTAGTATAAGTTAATAAAAAGAGATTATCTTTCACACTTGTAAATATACTAAGGATGACTTTGACATAGACATTGACATTCTTTGCATTATAGTTCCATTCAGTTTATTAATTTATTATTTCCTTAATTATGCCCCCAAAACTAACCACGGAACAAAAAATTTAAATTGTTTTAATTATTAGCGACGTCTACAAAAGTTATAGGGAAGTCGTCGAGTCGAACTTATCCAAGCCGTTGTTAATAATCAAAAGACTTCGTTAAGAAATTTGGAAAAAGTACTTCCTGAAAGTGACAGACGCTCTGTTTGTAAATCCACTACTGGAAGAGTTCTTAAAGCAAATCATATTCATCCACACAAACCTACCTTTGTCCACACGTTAAACTTAGGGGACTTTAATATTCGGTTTGATTTTTCTGATGAAGTATGTTTTACATCAAATGGAGTAGTTAGCTCCCAAAATTGTCGTTGGTGGAGTACAGTTAATCCGGAATTTTTTTTATCCAGTGTCGATATATATTTTAAGACAAAAAATGCGTGGTGTGGTATTTTAGATAACCGACTGATAGGCCCATTTTTTTCCGAGGCAATATAACGTCGGATATTTACCTTCAATTTGTTAGAAACCAGCTGTTTGGCTTTGTTAATGGCCTTTTACTTAACATAAGAAATAATATAATATGGTATCAGCATGATGGTGCGCCATGGCATAGTTCCCGAGCTGATAGCGAGTTACTTAAGGAAATTTTCCAAGGGCGTTGGATAGGAATATTTTCGGAAAATCATTGGCTGCCGAGGTCGCTGGATCTGAACCCACCTGATTACTTTCTTTTGGGATATTTATAGGAAAAAGTGTATTCTCACCGACCTTTTGAAAATATCGACATCTTGGAAAGAGTAATAAACCAATATGCTCTAGAAATTCCTAAAGTTGTTTCAAAATGCTCTAAGCAACAATAAACGCATCGAAAAGGAAGGTTATATTATACATTATATTGAAGTTTGAATTTTGCAAATTTTCATTCTTTGTTAATAATACGTATTTTATATACCTCAGAGCCAGACTAGATTAACTTAGTTTTCTTCTTCTTCTGGTGCCGTCTTCTACTGAAGGTTGCCTATCATTCTGGCTATCTGTATTTTGGAGACCGCTGCGCGAAATAAGGATCTGGTACTTTTTCCATACCACTCTCTCAAGTTCTTAAGCCACGATGTCCGTCTTCGTTCTGGTGCTCGTCGCCCTTCAATTTTTCCCTGCATTATTAGTTGAAGGAAGCGGTATTTCTCGCCTCTCATAACATGACCGAAGTATTCCAGTTTTCGTCGCTTCACTGTGTTTAAGATCTCGGTCGTTGTATTTAGACGTAACAAGACATCAGCATTGCGTACTCTATCAGTCCAGGAAATCCTAAGTATGCGACGATACACCCACATTTCAAAGGCTTCAATCTTTTTGCAGTGCCGATCCAACAGTGTCCATCCCTTTAATCCATAAAGCAAGATGGGAAATATGTTGCACCTGGCCAGGCGTAGTCTTAAACTTAGATTCAGTTGTCTACAGGTGAGAAGCTGTTTCATTTTGATAAATGCACTTCTGGCTTTTTCAATGCGGATTCGTATTTCCTGTCCAATGTCCCATTCACTGTTTAGGTAACATCCGAGGTATTCATAGTCATCAATCCTTTCTATTATTTCCTGGCCGACTGACAATTGTACATTTCCAACATCTTGCTTGCTGACTATCATAAATTTGGTCTTCTGTAAATTTAGTGTTAAACCACTGGCATTACTAGCCTGGTTAATTCTTGTTAGTAACCATTGCAGATCCTCAGAAGAACTGCTCAACAATACTGTATCGTCAGCGTAGCGGATGTTATTTATTGGTACACCATTTACGTAAATTCCTTTTTCGTTTTCAGACAGGGCTTCGGACAATATAGATTCAGAGTAGATATTAAACAATAAGGGGGAAAGCACGCAGCCCTGCCTGACTCCTCTCTGAATTTCTATCTCATCCGATACATGGTTCTCCAACTTAGTTTTACAAAAGAGCAATTTTAACGTTTAAATAATAACAAATTGGCTATTTTGTAATGATGGATTGATTAATTTCTGGTTATATTTTGCAAGTTTCTTTATTTTTGTGTAAAAAAAGAACTGTTTGGTGAAAATTAGAGGTACAATTAAAATTTTTCTCTTATTGTGACCTAAACGACTTTGGCTTAGGGAAAAAACTGTTTCAGGACTTATTATATACGTCACGTCCTATTTAATGGACTTATAATATCCGAAGTAGACTTGAACTGTAGTATAAATTCGCAAAAAAATTGGTAAATTTCGAACATAAGACATTTATACTTTCTAACCTTTTCTTTTTATATTAAATAGGTACCTTACATAGTTTTAAGTGTGTTAGAAAGGAGCACCATATTGAGAACTATTGAAGTTGTCATGTTATTATGTTGAGCTAAGGAGCTAAGAAACACATTTTACCAAACATTTTTTTATTCCGAATATATTGTGCGTATATAAAATTTAAAATAACACATACAGAAAAATTTTAAACCAAATTGAACAATATTCTTAAATTAAAAAACTTTAAAAACTCTTATTTGTTTATCAAAAATAATGTTATTATTTCATTTATCATCCTTTGTGGTTTCATGGCTTAAACTCATAATACTGGTGAAATCTTATAGCGACCCATTCAAGTAGTTATTGTAAATGATTGTACTTTTCATCACATATTGACTTGAACATTTTTAACACATGGACGCTTTATAGGATTGCAAGTTTTACATCGAGTTAGTTTGTCCTTTAAGTCCACTAGTAGAAAATTATTATTGAACTTATTTTTATAATAATGGGTACCAGGAGTATCTTTTCGCACCTGCATATGACATACCTGAGATAATATAAGAAAATCTGTTCCCATAGTATTCTTTTTTTTATGGATGTAGGGCGCTGCTTGTCCCTCATACAGGTTTCTAAATTCTTTAAAATCAGATGTTTCCATATTTTTAACTGTAAATGTTTTTTTTGTGCCCGCCATCCCAACCATTTGTTGTCAGTGGCAAGGTGTAATAATTTAAAACTGAAATTTTTTTTCACGTTCTATAACAGAATGGACTGAATCTGCCTCAAGATGAGTATGGCCTCTTGCAAGAAATTTATGATTGAGAATCTGAAGTGTATAGGTTTCATGTGTAATGCCCAAAAGTAACACATTATCATCAATAGGTTTATGTTCTGACTGGACCATCTAGTCGGTTCGGTTACTTTATCAGACACTTTATTTTCCAGCCATTTTATTAAGCACGACGACACTTCATTTCCTCCTCTCTCTGCTACACTTTTATCCCACATCATACAAAAACTTTTTTCAGTTGTAGAATCATGATGGTTAAATTATATGTCCATAACTTCAAAGCATAAGAACTTTGTGAATTTTGCAAATCTGGCGTAGGCAAACATTTCTGAAGGTAAACCATGATTATTTTTTCTTCCAGTAATAATAATAATAATAATAATAATAATAATAAAATAATAAGGGAATATCTATTACTTGCATCGGAAAGGTGCTGGCCATACTCTTTTTGCAAATCTGTTCTTAAATCTGGAGAATTTGCTTCCAGAAGTTGAAGTTTGTACTTATCGCATATATCGCAAATGTAATTATCAGGACTTTTGAATGAAAAATTATACTCATAGTTAAATATTTGGAATAATGATAATCTTTGTCAATTTCCTCATCCTTAAACCTATTTTCCCGGCAGTCTTCTACATATAAACTGGCAGATTTTGCTAATATTTAGGTGACTTCCTAGGTAAAGTTTTGTTGTTCTCTCGCGAGAATAGTGCGACTGGTATGTTGGTAATTTTGATATAATATGTCTTCGGACACTATTGCGAACTTGCGACTTAACCTTGTTTTACTCTATGTCACAAGAGGACTTAAGTACATAGTTTAAAAGGGGCTCTTTTCTTTAATTTTCAAGATAGGTTAAAACAAGAAATTTATAATAAAAGTAGACTACAAGTTAAATAACTTAACATATTTAAGTGAAAAAATTTTGGACTTAAACTAGTCTGGCTCTGAAGTACAGCTTTGTTTCATATTAAAACTCTTAATTTTTCCCGTAGGTGGCTGTGATTTCGTATTTACAGAGACAAAATGTTTCCAAATAATTCTTTAAAACAACTTTTCTTTGTATCTTGCTAAATAAGGGTACTGTATTCTTGGGTATATTTTATGTTTTTGTCGCTACCCTATGGGTCTTTTTAGATTTTTTCCATAAGGATTCTTAGTTTATTAATAGGTATGCAGAACTTTTCTGCACCAAAGTGATTTTTTTTCAACTTCCAGTAAAAACTTTTCCCATACGGCAAGAACTCCGAACTACGATAAAGCGGTGGAGTTTAACAGGCGTCTATGTATTTTTAAGTGGAACTCGTTTATAAATCGCCGCTTTGGAATTTGTAGGCCCTATTTAATTAGATACATGCTCTGCATTTTCCAGATTAGACTACAGTGTATTAAATAATCATTGTTCTATACAGTTTTATTTTACGTAATGCAAAACCCACTCCTTTTTAGATATATACGGCAATTCGAAAGGTGTAAAGAAAGTTTTGGGGTGGCAAAATCGAGTGCAAAACTGTATGAACAGCTGTAGTACGTCAAAAATGTCATAATCTCCACATATCCCTACGTAACAAGACGAAAAGCTATACAAATTTGCTAACTCGATTACATTTTTTCACATTTTTTTCCAAAATTATAACAATTTCATAAACATTTGATGGGATGCAACCAATGTTTACACTTTATTGAAATTCTGTACCTGGGACATGGTTATGCAGGCAGTTATGGTATTCTAAAAGAAACAGTTAACCCAAAATTTGGAATTCCCGAGATTTTAAATTTTCCCAAAATGCAAGAGAATTACGTTACCCCACATATTACAATTTTTGAAACAACATTACCTAAGCCCAAACTATTTAACTGGGCATGAGTGCCATGGGGTTTCGACTTGTGTTAGTCTGAATTGCTTTCTGTCTCATTTTCCTTTGAAATAGAATGTATGCAATGTTTAAAATATTGTTTTTTGTTTACATCACAGCTAAGAAAGGAATTAACAGTGGCACTTTAATTCCTGAAAATAAAGAAAATAAAAAGTATACGTCTAATCTACTAAGTAAAAATATTTTGTTCAGGGAATTACATTATGTACGGCCAAGCACTTAAAATAATAAGTTTTTCGAAACAACGTGCAAATAATAACTAAGCCCAACAATACGAATAAGAAACAGTAGGTAACAAATTCCTCAGTAATTTTTTAATTAAATTTAATGGAAAACATCGTGACACTGCGTCTTTTTAAGACCTACAAAATATTTCTGCACGAACAACTTTGCCTTTTCTTTTACGAAATTTACCAAAACGAATGAAAACTGTACTTAGTCAAATGAAACTTTTGCATTTTTAAAATTAAAAACGATACCGGTAAACAGGAAACTCAATTTATATTTTTCAACCAATTTTATATGAAAGAATATTTTTAAATAAAAGTTACCCCTACAGTAATAAATCGAATACCTAAGTAATATTTTACTCTTTGTTATTATTCAATGAAACATGTACTTTTCTAAAATTTCGAAGCGAAATATCAAATTTGTTCCTTTCAGAATATTTTTTCTGCTTCTCTTATAGATATACAGTCGGGAGATTTATTATTCGTCCACTTGTAATTTTTCAAAGATATAGATAAAACTTCTACATTAAATTTAGTAAAATTTTAAGAATATTAAGTTAACAGATATCTCTTTTCCCGAGAACTGAAAATACCAATAACTCTTTATATTTATCAGGATCCCTTGGACAAAAAAGACAAAAGAAAGATAATTTGATAAAATATCGGCGAGCAAAATTATTCGTCCGCTTCCAAAAAAAATTAAAGATATACATAGAACATATTTATCTGTTCTTACAATTATACAAAATTCCTAAATATAGATTCTAAATTATTTGTAATAGCAGTTTGAGACTCCGTGGTCTAAAGAATACAGCAAATTTTAAAATTTGTCGCAAATCATCCAGTGCCTCAACAAATCAGACATTTGATAATAAAATTATTTCAAGAAGTAAAATCTCAAAGAAACATAAGAAAAATTGTTTTTAAGGAGCCGGTCAATAGTTGAATATATTATAAAAAAATATGAAACAATCCATACAACAAAAACCTTGTCAGGGAGAGGAAGAAAAAGTACTGACTTCTCGAGAGAAACAAGAAATACTAAGAACAGTTAGTGAAAATCCGCAAACTACTGCGACAGATACAGCGAAAAGTTAAGCCAGTGATTACAAAAAGGTTATCCATGTAATAATAATAATAAAATTTTTAAGAAGCCAGGGTATACAGGCACGAGGTGATCGAAAGATACCAATAGTAAATAAGAAAAATATGAAGAAGCATCTCGAGTTTGCTCAGAGGCATTTTGACAAAAATACTGAGTACTGTAAAGCATCATATATACTGACGAAATAAAAATTCAGTTGTTTGGTAAAATAAAAAAAAGGTTTTGGTGCACAGAAAACGCGGGGAAACCTACAAACCTAAAAATTTAATTCCAACGGTAAAGCACGGAGGGGGTTGCGTTCCAATCTGGGGGCTATGTCATGGCATGAAGTGGGCCAGCTCCATTTTATTGACGAAACTATTGATCGGTTCGTCTACATGGACATTTTAAAAAAGAATTTAAAACAAAGCGCGGAGAAAATGTGAATTGAAGGCAATTTCTTATTTCAACAAGACAACATCCAAAGCATACAGCGCGGGTCGTTAAACAGTGGATACTGTATAGCATACCAAGAGTGTTGGAAACGCCACCGCAATCCCTCGCGTTAACCCGAATGAACATCTATGGTGGAAACCCAAAGAAAGGGCGAAAGAGCATAAAATTTCCAACACAGAGGCGTTAAAAGCAAGATGTCAAGAAGAATGGTCAAAAATTTAAGTAGGTTTTGTTATAAAACTGGCAGGGTCAATGCCCAACAGGTTATAACAAATTATAAAATCAAAAGGTACCCCACACGTTATTAGTTTTGGCATGTTTGGACGAATTTCGAAAAAAAAATGTTGGTGGACGAATAATTTTGCTGCCTTGGTTTTTAAGAAATTATGTTTTATTATTAATTATATTTTTAAAAGGGATTGTCTAGGTTGGACTTTATATTACAGTTTTTAGTACATGAACAGTTATTTTTATTTTGGTAATGAAAAGAAATAAACTTAAGTAGTTTTAATTTTATCCCAATTTTTTAAAAATTTTATAAGTGGATGAATAATTTATCTCCCGACTGCTTGCTTTACATTGGCATTTTATTTTTTTCGGTTAGTCTTAGTTAGGCCACAGTAGTTGGCTTTTATACAAAAATTAGTGGGTATTCTTTTAATCCACCTTTTTAAAAAATTACGTTATTGTTTAAATAAAAAAAAAAGAAAAACCTAATAAAAATATATGAACAAGTAATGATAAAACTTACAAATAATTCTTACACTCAATAGAAATACTTAAAATGTTACCGACATCTTGAATATTGGTAAAGGGCCTTGTTTTCTACATTAAATCCAACCTGGCCATCTCTTCAAATATTTTAATTAGGAAGATCTTGATTCTCGGGAAAAGCTTAATTTTTAAAAATAAAATACGTTTAAATTACTAAAGATGCTTTTATTAGGTTCGAAGCGTTAAAGTAATATCGCTTTAAGATGCAGTCAACCATGAAGATTACAAAACTAATAAAATATATAGGTCCATATTAATTTAGAAAAAATACCTGACGATGGTAACCGGACGTAAGACGAGGGCATCATCTTCGAGAGGAGATTAAGGGACAATAAAATTGTAAAATTTGTTTTACTTTATCTCTCCAAGCAAAGTCAGAAAAAAAAAACAAAATGTTGTTTTTCCTTTTACGAATATCCCCGAAGTGCTCCGAATTTTTCAAATTTCTGGATGGTATATTATTCGGCCGTAAATTGTGCAACTTTGCCGCAATTTAATCTTTACTATATCTCTTATCGAGGTCTGAATGATGAATTTCGAATTTGTAACACCCTGTATCTGGTTTTACATAGTATTAACATTAATTGCTTGTTAGAGAAAAATCTTTATACAGTATGTCTATTTAAGTCGGAACCATATGGAAAACTTTTTTATTATTAGTTTTACGAAAAAAGCTATTCTTTATAAAAAGTTTTGAATGGTCTAAAACCTAAAATGCAACCATCAAAAAATATCAAAATTTTTCAGCCATATGGTTTGTCAGAAAATATGAATTTTGCCCAGCAGTAAATTACCTTTATTTTTGACAATATCGGTAACTGGTATGAAGGAAAGTTTATCAGAATTAAAAACTGTTCTAATATGCATGCAATTACATCCCCTTACATCTAGAGGAGATGCTCCAATATTGGGCTAGGGTCTAAAATCGGGCTACCGAGATTTTACGCATTATGAGCTGCTGTCATTTAGCGGAACAAGTGTTAACTAATGTGTTAATGCATATAACGATTCCTAGTTCAGTTTCAACTCGGTGTGCGAAGAGATCAGCCGACACTTGTGAAATTTCTGATTTTTCGCCGAACTAAATTTTATCGGGTAGGTACACTTTAATTAATAAAATTAAATTAGATAAAATTTAAGCAATGCTTCTATGCGTAGCACATTCTTGATAGCTAGGGCTTTTAAGTAACCTAAATTAATAATGCTAAATAAAAGGCATGTTACCTATTATAACCTTTAAATGCCATTCTATAAATGGTCTAAATTCGGGCTACCATGTATGGTCTAAAATTGGGCCGGTAGCCCAAATTTGGACCATGTTCTGTTTAAGGGTATCAAGTAGTACTTGCATTATATCTGCAAGCCCATACAAAAGTGAATTGATTGAGACTGAAGAAAAACCAGGGTAAAAGAAAAGTTACTTTTGATGACGTCGACGACACTGGAAAAGAAAAAAGGCAAGAAAATTATTAAACAAGGACTAGAGAAAGCAAAGGAAATAAAAAAAAGACCAATAAAACCGGTGAGGCATAGCTCTGAAACAGAGGAATCTTATAATGATCCTCCTCTTGATGACGATGAGAGTGATCAGGAAGTAACTCCTGGTCAAAGGATAGCGGGAGATGAGGATGCCAACTGTTTATTTTGTGACGGAAAATTCTCCAGTGACACAAAGGGAGAGTTGTGGATTATGTGCCTTATGTGTTCCATGAGTGCTTATAATGAATGCGCCGGTGCCGAGCATCAAGATTATATCTGTGACTTTTGTAAATAGAGTATAGAGTATGCTTTGTTTTTTTGTAACTTTGTTTTTAAATATACATATTGTCTTTCTGAGTTCGTGGGTACTTAACAACAAAAACATTTTTGTCATCTAGTGTTTTAAGTGATTTTTCTCAGATTTTCAATAGTAGCCCAAATTTAGACCCCATCTTCAAAAGTAACGGAAATGCAATTTTTTCTTTACATGTCCAAAACGAAAAAATTGAAGTTTGTAAAGTTATTTAAACAATTAATTCGTAAAGCAAACATATTCAGTGTATGTAAATTGACGAATTGACAACATTTTTTCCAATGAATAAGAAGGTATAATATCAAAAGTAAATGGTAGCCCAATATTGGACCTTCTCCTCTACCCTTAATTTTTACAAATTTTTCAAAATTGATTCTATTTGAAAAAAACATTATAAATTAAATTTAATTCTGTAAATTCCAATACCAAACCTTTATCTTTTTCGTTTATTAAAAACATGATAACCTTTCCGTTTCTTAATAAGGTTTTTAAAAATCTGGCATAGCATTTAAATAATTAATTAATGAATGCATAACATAATCATTTATTTTGCAAATAGGAAAGTACATACAAATATCTAACATAACATCAACGGAAATAAAAATACTTAGATTTTGACTCACTCCACTAATTCCTCGACATATCCACCCTCTCTTTCTAAACGGGTAATCCTTTACATGTTACTAAATTCCCGTAATACATTTCTTATCATATCTGGAGTAATTTCCTGGATTGCTTCTGAAATGATCCTCTCCAAATTATTCTCTTTTAAATAACCCCATTCAAAAAAGAAACATTTTAACGTAAACCCGAGGTCCGTATCCTAAGTTGTTTTTAAATGAGGCGATTTTAAATCAGAGACCTAGTCATGACTACGCCTAACTATTTGCCTGACCACGATTGCGAGCATGGTCAATTCCATATACTGTCATTCTTGTCAATGTCAATTTTTATATTTATATTTGCGAAAGGATTATGTTTGTTTTGATTTGTGTTTTTTCCATTTTTATGGAAATGCAAGCCGAGCTGGAAGCAATTAGAAAAAGAAAAACTGACAAAATTGTCTTTTCCAAAAGGCGAGAGATATTCTTATGCGCATGATAAACGATAGGTAGAGGTCTTTAATTTTATGGAAGTCAGTAGTTCAGGGATACCTTGACCAGGCTAAAATGTGTCTTTAAACAAACAAAAATTTGTCAGAAAGAACGAGATGACGTAAATTACTTAGTTGAAAAGCAACGGGACAGAAAAAATGAGCATAAAGCATAAAGACTTAATAAACTGAGGTTAGTTTTACCACTGATGTGATCTGTCATTCAGTGAATAATAAGAACACGAATTTAAATCAGATTTCTCGGTGACGTCATTTTTGTGACGTTTGATCATGAATACACGTGACTAGGTCAGGCTTTTAGTCACTGATTTAAAATCGCCTAATATGAAAACGAATTTAAATCAGATTTCTCGGTGACGTCATTTTTGTGACGTTTGATCATGAATACAGGGTGACTAGGTCAGGCTTTTAGTCACTGATTTAAAATCGCCTATGGCAAGCCTTTAAAAATTAAAAATCGTGAAAAAAAGTAAAAATTTAATACCTTTATTTTTCGTACTACTTTAAAAGTTGTTCAAAATGACCGCCATGAACTTCTTGGCAGTAATAAAGTCGATCTTGGAACTCACTCCTCGCATTTTTGAGAATGGTAGGTATTACTTCTTGGGAGATGTTGGCAATTCTTTGGCTTAACTTATTCAACTTTTCGGGCTTTGAGAGGTATACTGGTCCTTCTGAGTATCTCCAAAGAAAAAATCAAGGGAAACCGTCCGGCTATTTAATAAAAAATCATTTTTTCTTTCAAAATGTATACCTAGGTCAAAAACGAGAGAGATATAGACCGTGGATTTGAGATAAAATGTTTCTTTCTTGAACACCTTTAAAATGAGTTACCACACGGCATAGGGTTACATTTAAAATTTTTGATCTCAACTCCCTAGCGTTGCCCCTCCAGGGGGTTTAAAAAGTTAAATTACATTAAAAAGTAAATTCATTAATTAATAATATACACCTAAAATTTGGTGTCTCCATCTTTACCATTAGCAAAAAGATTTGCCCACACTAAGACTTTTCGGACACCCTGTATGTCTTTTTTATGTCCACACCGGAGTCACTGGTTTGTTAGCTGAGAACATAGTTGAGCAAAAACAATATTAAAAGAACCTAAATATCAATAATAACCGCTAAATACTTCTCTTTATAAACAATTTTCAACGCGCTAAAATCTTGCATTTAAAAAGAAAATCTTTCAAAATAAATTTTCCTCAGATGTAACCGAAATAAATGGCAGAAATGCTTTAGGAATTATTTTTTACTGTCTTTCAACAATCAGTATTATTTCTGCACAGTAATTTGCTAAATTAAATGTGAATAGGAGTATAATTACTTGTTTACAATAATTTTGAATGTTCCATATATCGATAGCGATGATCTACGAGAAAATCAAGTTTTGTATTTTACCCGTTAATACCAACTTACCTTCTATTGTTCTAAATAATTAATTTGATTAAAAATAAATGTATTTGATGTTTCAGTAAAAGAGAAAATTGTTTTAGTCACACCAATAATAAAAGCACCGTGTCTTTTATAGCATCGTTAAACGGGATATTGCTTCATGTTGGTATTATTTTCTGTCGCCACCGCGACGTTACGGTGTGGTATTAGGTTTTTATGAAGACTTCAGAAGTTATTTTTATTAATTAAGGATTACGAACTTTTGTAGACTGCCATTAAACACTATAATGAAACCATAAAGCAAAGCTTAAAAATTGGTGCCCTGCATCTTATTTCATACACTTTCTTTATTTGTCATGTTTTCGCTTCATACGTTATCGCAGTTCTGACCAGTGTTTTATTAATTATTCTCCTGTTTCTCGCAATAATTCCACGGTCACATAGTACCTGCACACCGGAAACGTTCTTAAACCTTTTCTGCTTGCACTTCACGTGTTTATTTTCTAAATTCAATGTTTGGTAATTGAATCAAGTTTGTTGTAAATCCCTTAGTTATCAAATCCAATAAATTAAAAGGAATAACCTTTGATTGTGTTTGGACATTAATATTTTATATTTTTTATATTGATCTCGACAAAGGATATACTAGTGTCTGCGAGTTTCAGCTTGTTCCATTCGATATAAACAAAAAGGAAATTATTATTACCAATAACAGTTCTTTTATTAAATACGTTTTTATTCTTTGAACAAAAGTTAATTTTAAAGTAATAATAGTTAAATATTTTGATCAGCTGTTTATTAGGTATTGATTGACACTATTGGGCAAAAGTATTGCAACAAATTAAAACATTCAAAAATAGCGTTATACCTACTCGTATTTAACAACCACAAGGAAGCTTGCGGTAAACATCACAACAAAATTGTTTCTGGAGTTGGCCGTGATCATATCTGACATACTTAACAAAACACGTTCGATCAACACCTATGATTTTATAATGTGACATCTAGTAGTTTATTGTTTCTTAAGAGTCAAAAGTATTGCAACAAACATATTTTGTTGCAGTTTTTAATTGTTTTTCGTGTAAATCCGAGTTTGCATTTAGAATTTGTTAATGCCAGTTCAGAAAAATATTTCTGGAAATGGGAAAAGAAATTGCTGTGTCAAAGGATTTAAGGTCACGAGTTCTGCAAGCTTTTCAAGATGGAGAAAAACAAGCTGCTATTACTCGAAGGATATCGTTAATTCCTAGTACAGTTTTACGAATAATTTCATATTTCGATGAAAAGGTAGGCGAAAAAGAAAACAAATGTCCACACATGTTCATAAAGCTCATTTCTCAAAACGACCTATGGAAGTTGGGTCCTCAGATTAAGGCCGAAATACCGAATATAACTATTTTCTGCCGAACTATTCAAAGAAGGTTAGCGCATTAATGATTATACAGTAGGGCACCAGCAAAAACCCCTTAATTGTCGCTAGAAATAAAGCCGCTAGGCTTGCATTCACACGAAGGCATATCGACTGGACTGCTGCTGACTGGTGAAAGGTCCTTTTCAATGGTGAAACGTGATACAATATTTTTGATTCAGATGGCATGAGAGGAGTTAGGAGACCTGTAAACCAGCGCTTCAATCCCAAGTAGGTAACGCCTACAATTAAGCATGGCAAAGGTTATGTTTCGTGGGCTTGCTTTTTTTCTAGGGGAGTTAGTCCTCTACACTTTATCGATGATATAATGGACAGGTTCATGTACGCAAATATTATGGAAAATGCAATGCTTCCTTTTGCAGAATGGGAAATGCCCCAACGGTTTATTTTTCAGCAGGATAATAATCCAAAACACACATCCAATCATGTGCAAGCTTAGTTCAAACAGAACAATATTAGACTTCTAGACTGGCCTGGGCAATCTCTCGACTTGAACCCAATAGAAAACTTATGGGAAGAGGTAGAAAGATGAATACGAACCGAATTATTTCCCAACAAGCAAGCTCTAATGAATAAAATTACAGAGGTTTGGAGAGACATGCCACCTCGTATCTTAGACAATTTAATCAACTCCATGCCCAGAAGATGTGCCAAAGTTATAGCCAATAATGTATATGCTATAGGATATTAAACTCGTAAATAGTTTTAAATGTTATTTAATGTTACTATTGTTAGATTGCTCTTTGTTTATTTAATCATTAATTTGACCATAATAAAAAAATGGTGCAATAATTTTGTCGCCACTATTTCTTAATAAATTATTTATAGAATTATTGACATTGCAGGTTGTTTCAAATCCTGCTTCAAAGCATTTGCTGTGAGACGGTGCTTCAGTCCACTGTTTCAAAAAAAAAAAACGGAAATAAAAGTACAAGCGACTTGAGAAATTCCTAATTTTTGCTATTTTAAGAATTTTTGGAGTTGTTGCTACTTATATACAATAGCGCACTTTACCAAAAATAATTCAATTTAATAAAGTTGTTTGGTTCAATTATCGTATACTATTTTACAGTTGCCTTTAATACCCAAGAGTAATTGTTACAAAAGCATTACTATTAAAAAATAGTAGTATAATATTAAATTAATATAATCTATTTTAACACAAATTAATACCTTTTCTCTAGTCAAAAACAAAAGAAAATTAAACTAAATTTAATTACCTTTATTTCAACGCATCTCATGCTACTTAAAGCACGTATGATGATAGAGGCAAAAACATATTTTTTTTTATGTTTACGACTGGCCGAGATCTTTCTGTTCTGTTTTCCGTTTTGCTTTACATTTTGTGTGTATAAAATACTATTTTGCAGGTTTCTTGAGGCTTGAATAAATTCATCTCGATCGTTAATGGTAAGTACATGCTTATATCCACCAGATATTTCGATGCTACTATAACCGACATTTTGAAATTAAGTCCCTGGTAGGAGTCATCACTATAATACTACTGCTACTCTATTAAATTCTTATTGACTTGAAATTAAAGGTATTTTAAAATTATGGTATTATTATTGTAAATAAATATCAAATATAAAGTAACAATGCCATTAGCCCCCCTTAACCCGAGCAAATCTTGGTCATCCGACCTCCGCCCATCTGCCACCGCCGACGGCACCAACGACGTATCATATCGCCTATGCGCGGAGCTTAGTGGGGAGCGTTAAATATAGCCTTTTATTGAGGAGCAGTAGTGTCTAAGTGTAAATTATTTTGCTCCCAATTATAGACTTTCATTGCAAACCAACCATCGCTAGTTATCGTTATTGCCAAAACCAAGAATAAGTTAAGCATTGAGTTAAATATAGTAGTCATTCAGGAAAAAAATAATAATAATAATAAAATGTCAGTTGTATGCGGTGTTGCCAAAATTTTATATCAACACGAATCGCGCAGTCGCAGTAAAACACTCAACAAAGATAAAAAATTTAAAAAAGATACTGATGAAACCTAAAACTGAACAAATCTATCCGAGAACGTATTTCACAACTCCATGACCACAAGAACAAATTGTTCTTGTGGCCATGGAGTTCAAGCCAAATTGTTCTGAAATATCCTTGCGCTCAAAATTTCCGCGCCATATAATCCTGCGCTAATAAGTCCAAGCGCTTAATAGTCCTGCGCTAACATGTCCCATCGCGCACAGTCCCGCGCCAAAACGACCTGCGCTAAATAGTTCAGCGCTAAATAGTAACAGGGCCGTTACTAGCTGATAATCCTTTGAAAAACAACGGTGCAAAGCAATTTTTAAAATTTTTACATTAAGTTGGGCCTCTCAAACACCATACATAGTATACCATATTGAAGCTAAAAGAACAATACTATTAGTAGGTATACTATTTTTTTAAAGAGACCTTTAATTTGACGTGTCAACTGACTAGGTTGTGCAAAATATTTTTTATCAATTTTGTTTTACCTCCTTTACTCCAATTGTTTTGCATAATTGTATTATTTAGTTATGTAATGTGTGCCTACACACATCTATGTCAAATTTTAATGTCATTAACCCCTGTAGTTTAAGATTTCTCACTGAAATTAAATTAGGAGTAATAATTTCTCTCTCATGTGGAAAGGATGATAGCCAAAGTACTGGTACCCTTTCTGGGATAAAGGATATCCGCCAGCAAAATTTTAGCTTTATAGACTTCATGATTTTAAAGATATTTTTGGCGGAAAATCGGATCCCAAGTGGTAATTAGGGATAGGTCTCTTGTTGCTATACAGTATCCAATTGGTTTTGAGAATGATGAAGAACCCCATTTTACAATGGACAAATAAAGTATATCTATCTCACCTTTTTTCTTTATCATATAACGCCCAAAAAAACAAAATACGTGTCTGTTGCATTTTGGCAGCCAAGTAGCAACAAAGAACCTTTTAGAGGTTATATTATGTCAGATCCTATGTCGCCAGGTTGTTTCAGATTCCAGACCAATTTATGGTGGTATTAGAATTTGTTAACGTGGATTTAAATCGTAGTGCTTTATAATTTTCTTCTTAATTTAATTTCTGAATTAGTTTAAACCTAAAATAATTATTAAGTAATACACATTTTATTCCAAAAATTTGGCAACCATGTCAGAGATCGGCAGCCGCAGAACGAAGCTACAGTTCATCCTCCAATTGGCAACATGTCTTTATTTGATACATTCAGTTAAAAGACGACGATATAACTCGATAGTCGATTCTAGTTTCGTAATTCGACAAGGTGTGTTAGGGAACTCATGTAGCTCAATCGTTTAATGTCAAATATAATGCCGATGAGCACCAGTTACTCCTATTGACGTTTTTTTTTAACAAAATTGCAGGGTTTTATTTGATTTTAGAGTGATTTTATGTTATAAAAGTGTTCTAAGAAATGCAGCAAAACCAGGAAATATCTCAAGAATAAACAATATATACGCATATACTTGCGTTACAAGTTAAACTAAACGAACTTGAACCTCAAAACATCTGGACTGCCATGTGTATAGGTTTTCCCTGTGTAAGCTGCCCATAGAATTGACCAATGAGATGAATTTTTGTTCATTCAGATCAAATTGGATACCGTATAGTAGGTATACATTTCGAAGGAGCCGTTGGACATTCCGATTAAAAGTTATTGATCCAGCAGACCAAAGGTTAGATTAAGTGTTGCAATGTTCACACAACCACAACCCACACCACGGACGTAACGTGATATCAGACACCATACCAATACTTTAGTTCCTCGAAATGCGAAAAAGCAAGAGCAAAACTTTTGAAAAATAAGAACTTTGTCATGATAATAATCTCCGGATTGAACATTGTTAGAAATGCATTAACTGTAACTCATCCTTTTGCTTTAGATATCACTTTCGTTGAGAATCCGAACAAAAGCAATAGGATAAGAACTTAATTATACACTACGTGACATTGTGTCCTGATTTCGTGTTACGACGGATAAAAGTTAGCCGCGCATTTAAGCAATGAAATGCATCTTATTAAGGTCAAGTATACTCAGATGTTTTGTGTGCTTAAACACTGTATGTGTCATCATAAAAATATTTGTATTTTAACGTATGCTGATTATGCTAAAAGTGTTTCATGAAAAAATAAAAGTATACACGGAACAATTTCTATTATGGGTTTAAGAAAAATTTATTGTAGATACCCTCTGCTAGTGCATGTCATGTCATGTGCAATAAAACCAAAACGTCCTATAGTTTTTTGAAGTACGAATAACACAAACTTAAATTCTAAACATAAAGTAACTTTGTTTTTAAAAATACAAAATAATGCTTCTAAAGAAAGTTATTTAGGAAGAAAGTTATTCCTAAATATAAAATTTTGTCCATTTAGAACAAAATAAAATTGTTAGGCGCTTCCTATTTAAAGCAATATAACAATTATAAACGAACTTCTACGAATGAAATCTACGAATTGTTTTGTGGATTTTATAGGTAATTATAATTTTCATGCATAATAATGTCAGCCTGTTTTTGAACGATTTTGGACCATTTAACCAGGCCAGCAAGGAGTTTTGGTTTAAGTCCGATAGAACATTTCTGGGACTAGCTTGGCAAACGTTTATAAAACGATCCGCGTGCACACGAAAACCTAGGGAATCTTGAAAAAGCCCTTGTTAAAAAATCGAACAATACTGGGTAAGATGAAGACCAAATAAGACGCAACCGTACATTTGGTATGCCACACTAGAAAATATAGCAACTGTTACAGGTAAGTGCCAGAGGAGGAAATAAACGCTTCTAAAATTCAGGATTGTTCTTCAGTTTTAGAGGTAATTAACAAAATTTACAAAATTAAACTCGTAACTTTTTGAGTCAAAATTATAACGATATGTAACGTAGTTATCAGGGTAAAACTCGCTGTTTTACTAATACCGTGACAGTTGTTAACAATGGCTGCAACTAGCCTGTAGTTTAAATTAGAAAAATTCTAGTACCTATCTCGCGTGAATACAGTCATATACAAAAATATTGGCAAAAATAACCTTTTGGCTTTGCCTTTCAGCACTCTCGCTGAATAACGCTTTGGCATGGCTATGTCTTGACCGGGTTCGTTTTATTATCATCACCCTCGTTTTCCTGTCAAAAAGACCGCACAAAAGAAATGGGACAAGAACTTAATAACACACTTCCACACTGCAGTTGCCCTCTTTTTCCTATTAACAATCCGGATCTGGCTTTAGCTCAAGTAGTGTGTAATATATAGTCTTAGTAGGGTTAAGTGTTAATATTAATTATGTGACAATGACAATAACATAATTTTATGGACGATTGAATATAAATACATAATATTAAGATAATATAACAAATTAATATATTACAAATAATTTTCATTTAAAACAAATATTATTGGCGTATCAATCTACTCTTAAAACAGCTCAAATTATACACAGCCTGTTCAAAAATATTTCTATCCATAGAGTTCTAGAGCCTGATACCAACCCCAAGCAGTAAATATGGTCCCAAGTCAGTTTTAAACATGGGAGCCCTAATTTTGTATGAGTGATCTTCACAAGGATAATAAGGATTCTTAATCATTACAGTTTAAGAAAGTACTCCCTTCTGCTCCGCAATGGTTTCACCCTAGCCGCTCCAAAGCATGAGTTGGACTTAAACTACTAGAAAAATCCAAATGTACCTATTAAGCAGCTTTACGCTGTACCATTTCTAATTGCCGTGCGAGCCCCACGTGATGCGGGTTCCAAACAGAACAACAATATTCCAATATCAGCGACAGATAGGCTTTGATTCCGTTGCCGTGAGTTCTTTTCAGGTTTCTCATGACAAAATTTAGTACCGGAGAAGCATTGTAAATTGTTTTACTTACATATTATACAGTGTGGTCCATTAAGTGTGCAACAAATGGGAAATTTTTTATATTAGTTGCACAACCGAAATATAAATAACGCCAAAAGTTGGTATATGTCAGATAACCATATCAGGTGCACTTAGAATGTCTTTAAGTCAAACCGCATACAGGGCAGGCCAAAAAATATAAAAATCGTTCAAGGGTAAGTAAGTTGTTTAGAATAAAATGGTATGTCCAAATACAAGGTCACAGCCTTCTATTAAAAAAAATATATATATTTTTTTGGAAATTTTAAATTGTCCCCGTATAATGATTTTTTTTTATTCAGCTATAATACATTTTTAAATTAACTACAATCAAATAACTTCTGCATAACGTTCACCCAATTGAAGCAAATTTGTAAAATTTACTGATATATTTATATGTTTTTAAGTAACCAAAAACTTCATGTCTATTTCAACGATTTCACACACTAGTTTAAAATTTCGCAAATATTCTTAACAATAAGGCAAATACTTTTCTAATAATAATCTGCATGTATTTGCCTTATTTTTAAGAATATTTGTGAAATTTGAAACTTATGTGTAATATCGTTGAAGGCAATAACTTTTTGGTTAATTAAAAAATATATAAATCTAAGTAAATTTTACAAACTTGTTTCAATTGGATGAAAGTTATGAAGAAGTGATTTGACTGTGGTTAATTTGAAAATGTAAACTGCTGGACACTCGAAACGCACCGATCGATTTTTCTTGCATTTTTTGATAGAAGATTTCGCACAAACTACACAACATTTTGAAATGCGGTTTTCAGTACTCCGAAGTCTTATCCCTTTGTGTTTCTGTTGAAGTCGCGGGAAATTTTAACACTTCATAAACAACTTATACAGGGTGGATAATATCAGATTGAAAATTTTGCTAATTTTCATTCTTAGCGCGAATTGTACTCAGCTGATATTTTTTTCAAATTTACTGACCATACGAATCCTTATTTTAAACGTCAAAAACAGCTTTGCCGGATTTTACTTTTCTGTTCTGTTTTTGAAGATACAGGGTGATTTCTAATTTGTCGTCAATATTTTGAATATGTGAGGGTCAATTAACATCTGATGGTTAATTTACAAGTTTTTTGATACTAAACGACTTAGTTTAGATCAAAAAACATAGGACGTTACGCACTTGATATTTAAGATATACAGGGTGTCTTCAATCGGCCATTTAGATTTAAATTTCCAAAGGTAATGTTAATTTTTTATTTTCCGCTTTCGAACTGGCTGTATTGGATGATAAAACATCTATCCGTGATTTAGGTATACTGTACAATCATTAGGATTATATACTGAAAGGGTTTTTTTTTAATTTTCTAATTTCTGAAAGTTTGTAGACGCTACAGGGTGCTACATATTTTAGTATTGTTTATGAGTTCTAATCACCAATAATAAGTGATGTATTCTTTTACTTTTTGGATTTGTATAATTTATTTAGGAAAATTTAGGTTCGTACTACAGTTTATACAGGGTAATTCAAATTTGGTGGTCTTGCATTCACTAAAAAAAAACCTTTGTGGAATTACCATAGTAACTGACACGTTTAGAAAAAACAATGTAATAATTAAGTTACGCGTGTAATGACCACTCACATTGTACAGGACTGTACATTATTAAACTTATTTTAACACAACCCTTCTTTTAGAGGAAGACGTAGAGCTAAATGCCCTCGCTTGTTACTTGAACATCTAAATAATTTAAATTTGCTGTTTTCCTAAAATTGTGGGCCTGACTTCATTTTAGTGAATGCAAGACCACCAAATTTGAATTACCCTATCCCTGTATAAAATGCAGTACGAACCTGAATTTTCCTAAATAAATTATACAAATCCAAAAAATAAAAGAATACGTCACTTATTATTGGTCATTAGAACTCATAAACAATTCTAAAATATGTATCAACCTGTAGCGTCTACAAACTTTCAGGAATCAGAAAATTTAAAAAACCCTTTCAGTATATAATCCTAATGATTGTCCCAGTATACATAAATCACGGATAGATGTTTTATCATCCAACACAGCCAGTTCGAAAGCGGAAAATAAAAAATTAACATTACCGTTGGAAATTTAAATCTAAATGGCCGATTGAAGACACCCTATATATCTTAAATATCAAGTGCGTAACGTCCTATGTTTTTTGATCTAAACTAAGTCGTTTAGTATCAAAAAACTTCTAAATTAATCATCAGATGTTAATTGACACTCACATATTCAAAATATTGACGACAAATTAGAAATCACCCTGTATCTTCAAAAACAGAGAAGAAAAGTAAAATCGGGCAAAGATGTTTTTGACGTTTAAAATAAGGATTCGTATGGTCACTAAATTTGAAAAAAATATCAGCTGAATAAAATTCGCGCTAAGAATGAAAATTAGCAGAATTTTCAATCTGTTATTAACCACCCTGTATAAGTTGTTTATGAAGTGTTAAAATTTCCCGCGACTTCGACAGAAACACAAAGGGATAAGACTTTAAAGTACTGAAAATCGCATTTCAAAATATTGTGTAGTTTGTGCGAAATCTTCTATCAAAAAATGCAAGAAAAATCGATCGGTGCGTTTCGAGTGTCCAGCAGTTTATTTTAACTAAATATATATAAAAAATCATTATACGGGGGTTATTTAAGATTTTCAACAAACAGCATGTAAATCAAAAATGCCATAAAAGGGCTTGCATTTTTTATATAACACATTAGTATTAATCTATATATATTCATATTTTTATGGTATAATTCATTTTAAAGACCTTATATGTGTATTTTGTTAATAATATTTTGTAGAATATGTAGGAATGGTTAATGTTTATGTTACAATATTTATTTTTGTAAAATCCGGATCAGCTATTGAAATACTTTTGTACAAGGCTTCAGGAGGGCGCGCGCCTCCTGCGCTCCCCTAAATCCGCCACTGCAACATACGTTGGGAGGCAAATGTTGATGAATTGGATTTTGGACGATGATGAATATGAGCAATATGGCTACATGTATTGTCAGGTTTGTTGCTGCATTATAATTTGGTTGCTTCACTAGATCTGGCGATGGCGGTAGTCGGCAGGCAAGAAATTGCCCGTATAAGTGTTCGACTAAATAAGTGTTCGACTTTGCTTCCATCTTTAGAATGGTGACCATAGGAAAACGGCGCGCAGTGCTTCTCCGCATGATATTTCAACAACTAGATAAATGTACTAGCAAATCTATGGTTTAGAAAAACAATTATGGAAAAATGAAAAGGTCTGGCCTTGTGTGTGTTAACAAAAATCATAATAGACTTTTACTCTGATAAAAAAATTCCCTTATTCGAAATGTATGGGTCATGAACTAGGGGTCTTCTATTCTTTAAGATATTTTATATATGCCATCTCTTGTTTCCGAATAGTCCAGCGTAAACTTTCTGCAACCCAATTTCTTATTGACTTGCCTTCAAATAAAATTGGATTAAGCCATCAATTGAAAGGATTCTGCTGAGTATACAAACTTTATTGCTGCTCTATCTGTAACAGGATTCGAATAGGTCAGTTTAAAAAACTCATTGTGTTTTTCAGTAGGTAATTTCGAATAGAGCATGCAATATTTTTAAGGGGATCTCAAATTTAAAAAAAAGTAAGCATTATTCAGAGCCAATTTCTACTATTTTGTTTTTATAACATTGTTACTCAGTTATTTTCCATAAAGAAACAATGACTATCCGGTATGGACACATACAAAATACATATAATTCACTAAGGAAATTATACTTTACTCATAAAACTGTGCACTGTGAAAATTCGTCAGTTTTATTGATTTTTTGCGGGGCGTAGTTTTAAATATAATTTTGATTTATTTACTGAATTACTTATATGCAGGGGCGGCTGGAACATAAGGGCAGCAGAACCGCAGAAGAACTAAAATTTTCAAGCAACCACAATTATTTGATGTAATCGTTGTTGTTATTATTATTAGCTGTCGATTGTTAGTTTTGAGGAGTGTAGACTTTACAATAACAGATGTTTAGTGAAACGCTATTTATTTCGGTAATTTAATTTTACTGCAGAACACCTATAATATTTTTCCACGAGACGCCACTGCCTTATTTTTTTATGTCTCTACCAGAAAATCGTTGGTTTTTTGATGACAGAAACAAAACTAAGCAGCAGCAATATTAAAAAAGTAAAATAGTAGTAATTGATGCAATCTTAAAACTGAGACAGTTAAGTTTCCGATCAAATTACTCTTGTGAGACTGTGCTGGTTTGTTTGTGCAGGACCTAATAAACACCATTAATAGCAGGAAATTTTTCGACGTTGTTCTTCTTTGTCTCTTGATTAGGAAATTGTCAGATCTCGGATTGGATATTGCCTACCCAAGATATCTGCAACCGCCAAAATAATTTTAAAAATGCAGGGAGAGGCTTAAATAACGTTGCAAATTTGTTTGCAAACCAGAGGCGGTAAGAAAAGTTTAACTCTTATGAACGAAAAATTAAACAGTTTTTCAAAACTGGTTTACAAACAATTGGTATCGTTGCTTAAGCCTTCCCTTGCATTTTTTAAATTCTTTTGCCGGTTGCAGTTGTCTTGGGAGGACTATACTAGGGTGGTCAAGTGTTTTTTATCATTTTTGTTTTGTGACAGTCTACGAAGATCAAGGCCTAAGTACCATGTACCGTTGGTGTACTGGGGAAGTCCGATTCACACATCCAGAGCTAGAAACATCCGTAGAACCAGGTATATGTGTGGGGTGGTACCACCTCGACCGAGAAGAAATATTTCTACCACCTTGCTCGCTTAAAGCGGTGTGACCTAGCGGTCACCTATCCGAGTTCCAACCGTGCGGGGTGTCGTTTAACCTCAATTATCGGGCGAAGAATGGTCCGACCAGCGAAGTTAAACGTCGTGCTTTTTTAAGCTATTGTGTACAGAAAAGCGGGGTGAATCGGGTGTTGCGCGGGTCACAGGGGTCACCTCTGGGGTCCCTCAGGGAAGCGTTATTGGCCCTCTAGCATTTGTAATTTTAATTAATGACATATTTCAAAATAAGCCATCAAACATTTAGTTATTTGTAGATGATTGCATACTATATCGTACCATAAAGGACCACCGTAACTCTAAGGGACTGCAGAAGAACCCACAATGGATTGAAGATTATATTTTAAGAAGTATAAGCTCTTTCTTTTACAATTTTTGCAGTATAAAACAACATTTATTACGTCAGTGTCACAGAGGTGTAAAGACTAAATATTTATTTTTATCACTTACCTTTAGGAGTGACGATGACAGTTAGGGGTTCACCAAATATTTTAAAATAAAAGCAATCGTCATATATTTTCACCTCACGTTCCTCTGGGACACTATATTCCCACCAAAACACTTGAACTGATACCCTCGACGCCTCAAGAAGCACTGAGTGTTAATATTTTAATTCAAGGTTAATTGGCCTGCCCTGGATGCTGCTTGACTTAAGAAGCCATTCTAAGTGCACCTAATATGGTTATCGGGCATGCATGAACTTTTGGCGGAATTCATATTTCGGTTGTGCAACTAATAAAGAAATTTCTCTTTTGTTGCACTCTTAATGGACCATAATGTATATGAAGATTCCAATCTAGCCTAGTTGTTAACACTTAATTTAGGTTAACCTAATATTATTTAGGTTGTAGTCAAAGGGTAATTTTCCTGGTCAAAAAGTAATAAATTGACGTTTATTAATTTTTCTTTTTTTAAATATAATCCTCAATTCCTTGTGGGTTCTTTTGCAGTCCCTTAGAGTCACGTTGGTCTTTTATGGTACGATATAGTATGCAATTATCTACAAATAACTAAAATAATGTTTGATGGCATATTTTGAAATATGTTATTAATTAAAATTACAAATGCTACAGGGCCAATAACGCTTCCCTGCCCAGAGATGACCCGTGCAACACCCGAAACAGCATCCCCCACCCTGATTTTCTGTTCACAATCGCTTAAGAAAGCACGACGTTTAACTTCAGTTGTCGGACCATACGTCGGAGGTTAAACAACACCCCGCATGGTTAGTACCCGGATACGTGACCGCTAGGTCTGGCAGCTTTAAGCAAGAAAGGTGGTACAGAAATTCCTTCTCGGCCGAGGTGGTAACACCCTACACATCTACTTAAAAAGTGCTGGTGAAATTCCTACGGATGTTTTCAGCTTTGGATGTATGAGTCGGACTTCCCCAGTACATCCATGGTACTTAGGCCTGGTCTTCGTAGGCTGTCACAAGATAAAAAAAACTTGACCACCTAATATCCAATCCGAGATCTGACAATTTCCTAAATCAAGAGACAATGGAGAACAAAGTCGAAAATTTTTTGCAAGTCAGTTAGTATGCAATCCATTTGTTCCCTGCTATTAATGGTGTTTACTAGACCCTGCAGTGCACAAACAAACCAGGGCAGTCTCACAAAAGTAATTTGATCGGAAACCGAATTGTCTCGGTTTTAAGAATGCAGCGCCTTTAACTTTTATTTTACTTTTTTAAAATTGCTGTTGCACAGTTTCATTTTTTGCATTAAGAAACCAATGATCTTCTGGTAGAGACATAAAATATATATATGTATGTATGTAATTCATTAAAGAAACCAAAATCGTGTTTAAAACTACTAAACTATCAATAAAACTGACGAATTTTTGCAGCGGTTTTAAGAGAAAAACATGATTTCCTTAGTGTTCCACGGAGTTATTGCCATATGGGAAAAATTTTACTGAAAGTTGGAAAAAAATCACTTTAGTGTAAAAATGTTCTGCATATTAATAAACTCAAAATCTCTGTGGAAGCAGTCTAAAAAGACCCATAGTATAGTAGTAGCGACAAAAACGTAAAATATTCTCAAGAATAAAGTACTCTTATTTAGCAAGATACGAAGAAAAGTTATTTTAAAGAATCATTTGGAATAGTTTTTTCTCTCTAAATACCAATTCACAGCTACTTTCCCACCTACGAAAAAAATTAAGAGTTTTAATATAAAACAAATGTATTACTTATTAAGAAAAAGTAAATTTACAATATAGCCACCTTTCTTCTCGGTGCATTTTATTTGCAACTTTGAAACAGCTTTTCTTAAAATAAATTGAGGAATTTCTAGAGCACATCAGGTTATTACTCTTTCCAAGCTGTCGATATTTTCAAAAGGTCGGTGAGAATACACTTTTTCCTTTAAATATCCTCAAAGAAAGTAATCGACGGGGTTCGGATCCAATGACCTCGGCAGCAAATGATTTTATAAAAATCTTCCTATCCCACGTCCCTGAAACATTTCGTGAAGAAACTCGTTAACAGCCCGAGAACTATGGCATGGCGCACCATCATGCTGATCCCATAAATTATTTGTAATGTTAAGTGGAAAGCCATTAACAAAGTCCAACAGCTAATTTATTAAAAACTGAAGGTACATATCCGACGTTATATTGCCTCCAAAGAAAAAGGGGCCTATCAGTTGGTTATCTAAAATACCGCACTACACATCTCTTAGAATAATACTGATCTCCACACTGGATAATATATCCCGGATTAGCTGTACTCCACCAAAGACAATTTTGGGAGCTAACTACTCCATTTGATGGTAGTACGCTTCATCAGAAAATATGATTTTACGTAGTCATCTTCATGCATACCTTGATACCAAGCTGAAAAATCAAACCGAATATTAAGGTCTCCAGGTTTCAACGTATGGACAAAAATAGGTTTGCAAGGATGAAAATGATTTGCTATAAGAACTCTTCCAGCAGTTGATTTACAAATAGAGCGTCTATCGTTTCCAGGTAGTACTTTTTTCAAATTTTTCCATGAAGTCTTGGGATTTTCAACAACGGCTTGGATAATTTTTAGGTGAATATCCTCATCATCTTCAGCCTGAACTTGATTTATTTTTATTGAAGTGGTTTTCCACACTTCCACTACTTTTAAATTTTGCCATTATGTGTCTAACAGTTTGACGGGATACAGACATTTAGGGATGCCTTTCATGGAAAACCTCGGTGATTTTTCTATAACTTTTGTAGTTGTCGCCAACAATTAAAACAATTTCAATTTTTGTTCCGTGGCTGGTTTTGGGGGAATAATTAAGGATAATGGTAAATTGATAAACTGAATTAATAGAACTAATACTGCAAACAATGTCAAAGTCATTCTTAGCATATTTACCTGTGAGAAAGATAATCACTTTATTAAATGTGATTTCGTAACGTAAAGTAAAAATATTTTTTATAGGTAGCTGTAATTTCGTATTTAGAGAGAAAAAATTATTCCAAATAATTCTTTAAAATAACTCTTCTTTGTATCTTGCTAAATAACAGTACTTTATTCTTGGGTACATTTTACGTTTTTGTCGCTACCCTGTCTACTACGGGTCGTTTTAGATTTTTTTATAGGGATTTTTAGCTTATTAATATACAGAACTGTTTTACACCAAAGTAATTTTTTTCAACTTTCAGTAAAACAAATTTCCATAATAATAATAATAATAATAATAAATTCTTTTATTAGTTATTATGGCAAGAACTCCGTGGGACACCCTGTATGAGTTTGTGTACGTCCATACCGGATAATCATTGTTTTTTATAGAAAATAACGGAGTAACAAAAAAAAACAGAGTAGTGGAAATTGGCGCTGAATATAGCTTACTTTTTTTTAAATTTGAAATCCCTATAAAAATATTTCATGCTCTAATCGAAATTACCTACTGAAAAACACAATGAGTTTTTAAACTGGCCTATTCCAATCCTGTTACAGATACAGCATCAATAAAGTTTGTATACTCAGCAGAATCCTTTCAATTGATGGCTTAATCCAATTTTATTTGAAGGCAAGTCAATAAGAAATTGGTTTACAAAAAGTTTACGCTGGACTGTTCGGAGAAAAGAGAAGGCATATATAAAATATCTTAAAGAATAGACGACTGCCAATTAATGACCCATAAATTTCGAATAAGAGAATTTTTTATCAGAGTAAAAGTCTATTATGATTTTTTGTTTACACACGAACGGTCAGGCTTTTTCATTTGTCCATAATTGTTTTTCTAAACCATAGATTTGCATAGTAGATACATTTTTCTAGTTGGTGAATAACCTGATATTATGCGGAGAAGCACTGCGCCGTTTTCCTTTGGTCACCACTCTAAAAATGGAACCAAAGTCGAACACAGTAAAAGGGCTCTTACACGGGCAATTTTTTGCCTGCCGCCAGATCTAGTAAAGCAATCAGTGAAGGAATATTAATTATCATGCAGCAACAAACCTGACAATACATGTATAGCTCATATTGCCAAGTGTTGTCGGTATTTCTTTCTCTTTCTTTGTCAGATGCGTGATACCTAAGGCGCTCGCAGCGGTCAAAATAACATAATCCTCCTTTATCGTACGGCAATAGCATGTACTAATCTGAATTTGGCGCGTAAGTACTTACTACCACATCGCTGAACTCCATATCGTTTGTCATCGTCCAAAACCAATTGATTAACATTTGCCCCAAAACGTCTGTTACAGTGGCGGATTTGGGAAGGGGCGTAGGGGGCGGGGCGCGCGCCCCACTGACGCCTTATACAAAAATGATTTCAATAACGAATTTTACAACAATAAATCGTGTTACAGAAACATTAACCATTCCTACATATTCTACAAAATATTATTAACAAAATAAACATATAATGTCTTTAAAATGAATTATACCACAAAAATATGAATATTTAAAACTATTAATAAAATTAATAATTTCAAATATTAATAAAATGCAAGCCTTTTTTTGGAATTTTTGATTTACATGTTATTTGTTTCTGAAAATATGCCTTCCACATCTCACTGCGATTTAATCAAAATTTGCGCCGGATCGTTTTGAATTTTAAAAGAAACAAATAACCACATAGTTTTTTCCCAAACAAATTTTTTTTAAAGTAATTTTTTCAAAAAACAGCTTTTTCGAAAACAGATTAACAAAACTTTTCAAAAATATTTTCTCGAATACACATATTTCGAAAGTACAATTTCTCAAAAGGTCTTCAAAATATAATTTTTAAAAAATAGGTACATTTTCCGAAAATATATTCAAACCCAAGAAAACAGTATTTAGAAAATTAAATTATGAACTCTAGTAGCTTGTCAAATGTTATTGAAAAAAAGACCCAAAAGATCCTGAACAAACCTAAACGCACCTTTTTTGGGGTTGATCAGGTGCCTTAAGTTTGGGATGATACTTTCCTGTAAATTGCGTTTTTAAAAAGCCGTTAATTGAAAAAATTAATATCCGAAAAAATTTCATTTCGAAAAAGACGTTCTCTGAAAAAACGTATTTTTGAACACTGCTTTAAAAAAAAATTGGTTTAAGAAAAATTGTACTTTCATAACTACTCGTATATCCCCCAAATAGCATAAACAAAGATGATACAATATTTACACTTTCATATTAATCAAACAATTTGTCGGGTCGCGTGTAAGCTAAGATTACCAACTGTTCTGTTTTTTTTTTCAATAAACATATTTTTGATGTAAAATTAAGTAAATATTTTCGAAAAACAGATTCTTCGAAAGATGCTTTTTTGAAAATGGATTTACAAAATTGTCTCGAAAATATTTTTTTTTAATAAGGATCTTTTAAAAATACATTTTCCGAAAATATAATTTTTAAAAAACCTAGTTTTTCTAAATTTAAATTATGACTTCTACTAGGTTAGAAAATGTCAATAAAAATGGCAAAATAATTCTTAACCAACCCAAACGAACCGTTTTTAGATTCGGTCAGGTTTACATTTCGTTGTGTCTTCTGTGTTAGTCTGTAGTAAATTACTTTTTTCTACAAACGTGTTAAAAATGCATTTTTTAACACGCCGCAGACGCCTTAAAAATGTTACTTTATGGCACTAGTGTTAAAAGTACTTTATAGCACTAGTGTTAAAAGTACTACTATGGCAACTACGATGCCAACAATGGTTGTTAGATTTTTTGACAAATGTCAACTTCATGATTTTATATTATATCTACGATGCTACTTAAAACTATTTGTTTTGAATATGTTAAACTTTCTAAAAATTGTAATTGTATTTTTGTTTTTTATTGTCGTTTGTAGAAAAAATTTTGTATGATATTTATGTTAAAAGTACTTTTAAGGCACTCATTTGAATTGCTCATTCTGCAAACTTTCAAATTCGTGCCGTAAAATTATACTTTTAACACTTATATCATAAATAACTATTAAAAGTGTTGTTTTATTTTTTAATATGAATATTCGAAGTATTTTTCGCAAACAATGTTTAAAAAAAACATTCTTTCTAAAAACACGTTTTCTTAAGAAAAAGGTTTGAAAACATCCCTAGTTTTCGAAAATATATTTTCAAAAAACTGTTCTTTCAAAAAACATGTTTTCAAAAAATTTTGATATATCAGTCCAAATGGACAGAAGGTATGAATAAAAAAATCTAGAATTCTGGTAAGTTAAGATTCTGTTTTCGCAAGAACAGGTTTTGATATTTCGTCCAATATGAAATAGTGTAAATTTCTTAGAACCCTAAACAATAACAAAAATGTCGCACGCGAACTTGCCTGTTCTTTTTGGTATATACATTATTTGTGAAGCCACACCTTGATTGTCAACTTAGACAGGTCTTCGCGATCATGAATAAAATAATTTAATAATAAAATTATTGTCACAGATCGAACTATCGACAATATTATACAGTGTACTCGACTATAATATATTTTATTACGTCTAGATAAAATATTTTTACTTACTGACTCGTTGCTTTTCTATAGATTGGTAGCTTGTTCACTTACCTGCAACAAATAATTTAAAAAAATTACATTATTTTAGCAGTATTGAAAAATAAACTGTCTGTTGATCAAAAGCTGCCCCAAAATATAGCAATTTAACCAAAAATGTTTTGTATATTAAATGATTGTGTTTTTGTTGTGTTTTTGAGTATTGGTTTGTGATCTAACCATAAGCAATGGTATTGTATCTTTTAATTTAAAATACAGCTTGACAAGCTACTGGTAGGGGAAAAATATGTAAATAAATAAGATATTGTGATAACAAATAAATTACAAACAATTTCGACAATCAATACCTAATAACAATTGTCCCATGCTCACTCACTGACTATTGGATTGTTTATGTAAGAAATGTCCCATTGTCGATGGCAGTTTTATGTTTTTGTAATCACATTAAGTTTTGATACATATATAATCTTTCTTTAGGTGTAAGCCATACTATTGACCCATATTAGATTCTTTGACGCAAGATATTTTGAATTTAAATTTGAATGGTATGAATACTATATAGGTACTTTAACCAAATGCATATCATTCTCCTCTTGACTGTTCCAAACAGAATAACAAGAGGCGCGTTATGTTACTGTCCAGCTGCAAAAACCTAGAACATCCCACTTCTCGCGCTCTTTCAAACCTCGGGTCTCTAGGTTATGGAACAAATTTTCTGCAGAAGTTGTCCCTTTCCCCCAATCCTTTAAATCCCTAGTCTAACTGGAATTAATTCGAATTTGCAGCTCAGCTGCAAGTTGTTTATTTTTGTTTGATTAAAGATTTCCGGGATAGAACAGTAAAATTCCGGGATCCGCGACAACCCAACAAATTCCGGGATTTTCCCGGAATTCCCGGACGTCAGGCAACCCTATATGTAAGGGAGCATCGACGCATCTTACTACAACTTCCAACCAAGCGGTAGAGCAATTTTTTGTGTTTTATTTATGGGGTACATTTTGACAGATTTGTGAAGTATAGCAAATACTGTGAAAAGGCCACTGGAAAAAAGAGAAGCATGACGAAAAACCATTAGCCGATAATATGCTTTCACTAAACCAGCTTTACTTTTAATTTTATAAGTGTGTTCTTTTGTTTTATAAGATACAGTAAATTTTTGTACAAGGTGATACCGCGTTTTTGCTGTTTCTTTTATAAAAATGGCACATGTGAAGTTGCAGTTGAAGAAGTTAAATTATGGGTTGCAGGAGTCTGATGAACCCCAATGCGGGTCAATGCCTACTGTCTATCGGGCATAGCGTGACCATTATTTTTAGACTTTCTGTGCTTTAACGCCAAAACGGAACTTTTCAGTCCTCAAAGCGTTTGCTTGAAAAATTAAAATTTTCGCAAAATTCGAACCCAAAACTTTTAAAACGCTAACCAATAACTGTGCCTAAACAATGGTAAATGTTGTATCTTAATGGCCTTAAGAGCAATAAAACACACGGGGTGATGCTTTAAGAAATATATACAAGAAGAACGCAAAGAAGATAACGACGGGCGCTTAATTTAATGGAAAAGTTTTTAAACAGTTTTAAAGAAATATAGGATCCTAATGCTCGATAAGAGACCCTAATTAAATGCTTTTAATACTTTTTTGTGTACGAAAAAGTTTTTACGATACGCGACGTCGGCGTCGTAAACCCCCTGTTGTAAAAATAAAAAGTGTAAATACTTAGATACATTGTTGGATGTAACTTTTAGTATAATAATATTACGGGTAGAGGCAGTATGTAGTTTATTTCCGAAAATTTGATAAAGCACGACTTTTATATCAGAGTTTCTATTAACACACACGCGTTCATTTTTCTGATTTTTATTGTGTTAAAAATTTTATATTACTGAAAGTAATGGTCTAAGGTTCATTTATTTCAGAAAATATCACTATCACTACAAGGTCGTAGATATGGTACGAAAAGCAAACCCAGAACAGTACGAAAAACTTGTTAGATGCAGATGTAAAATATGTAATGTCCTAGTGCAATTTAGAGTTAATTGTTGCATAAGTTTTTTTGAAGAATATTCCCATGTTTATTCTTGTTTTTACTTATTTGAAATAATATTATGTAGATATCGTTTCAAATAATATCTTTAGCTCAAGTCCTTTTCCGAGCCTCCTTTAACAAATTATACATGGTGTCCGAAAAGTCTAAGTATGGGCAAATATCTTTGCTATTAGTAAAGATAGATCAGACCAAATTTTAGGTGTATTTTATTGGTTAATAAATCTACTTTTTTAAGTAATTTAACTTTTTAAATCCCCTTGAGGGGTGACGCTAGGGAGTTGTGGTACCTTATTTTAAAGGTCTTCAAAAAAGAAACATTTTACCGCAAACTCGAGGTACGTATCTTAATTCGTTTTTAAATGGCAAACTTTTAAAAGTTCAAAACTGAAAAGAAAAGTTAAATACCTTTATTTTTCTTAATACTTTAAAAGTTGTTCAAAATGACCACCATGAACTTCTTGGCAGTAATAAAGTCGACTTTGGAACTCTCAAATTTTTGAGGATGCCCACTGCCCAGTAAACCAACGGCTGTCGGCCTGGCACTGGTGGGAAGTCAGCGGCTCTTTTTGCTATTTTCTGACTGCATACGGTACGCGCGTGTTTTTCCATGCGATGAATTTCCAGCCTTCAACCTAAAGCATCATGAACTCGTCACACCAGAAACGATACTTCAGTTTCGAATCGAACGCGGTTACGATCCTGGCAGCCCACCTGTGAAAATCAGCATTCGGTGCTTAAGCGGCAGACCCTTCTTCTTATTGGAGAATGCAATGCCTGATAGTAATTTCCGAGTTTACAGGACGGTGCAGTAGGAGGCGCCCTCTACTAGCGACATAAAAAATATGGACAAATTTATGTTCCTCGCCTTAAGGAACCCCCAAATCCCTAGTTTACTAATCGTTTACCCGTCAAGGAAACGCATGCGCATTTAATTATTTTTAACTTAACCTTGCTTTTTATTGTTTTTTAAAAATAATTTCGATTTGGACCCTTGTTTTTGTGTGGTGTTTTTAATTATTTTCGTTATGGAAATGCTTGATGAAAACTGGGACATTTTGGAACTACTGGAAAATAGTTTTCCTCGGCGAATTTGTAATCGAATTTAAATTACCTTATAGAAATAGGAAATAGTATTGGTACCTAATATAAATAATCCTAATGATATACTTAGCTTATGGTCAGATATTTAGAAATAAAGTTGTTAATTATTTTGCTAACCTATGAAAATACATTTTTCTTTTGCCTAGCCTAGAGTTATGAAATCAGCAGACTTTTGTATATAGGATGTAATATTTATTTGTTTGTCTTTTTTTGTTGTTTAACAGTTATATTTTGTAGGTTATAATAAATAGAATTTTAATTGGCGGGAAGACCTCGGTCGTTAGCCTTTTGGGCCATTGTGCCTAATAAAGTTTATTGTTGTTTGGAATTTTTTTCCACTTTCACTGCTGCCCTGGCCATCCCTTGGCTGCACTTGCACAACTACCCATTATAAAAAATTTAAGAACCTCTTTAAAAAAGCACTTTAAGTTAAGAACAAGTTACCTAACTTGCGAGTTCAGTTAAGGGCATTGGTCAATTTTTTATACCTATCATGCCCGTGGTAGTGTTATGAATATTTTCAAAAACTGGCTATATGGTTTTTATTTTTACAAAAAAGGTGTTTCACATCACATTATAGATTATTCAGAGAATTTAACGGAGAAGTCGGAAAATAATGTAATTTAAAAAGTTATTCATATTTTAGGAAAAACTATAAAATGCAAAAAGAGTTCGTTGTCATTCTCCGCCTTGCACATTAATTTTTTTTAAATTATCTATAGTGTGATATGACACATGAATCTTGTGTACAAATAATTATCCTATACCCAGTTTTTGAAAATACTCATAATAAGAGTACAACAGGTATAATTCTGATACATATAGAAAAATTTGACCGACCCCCTTCGGTGAGCTAACATGTATACTTATTACTTAAAATTTTCAGATTCACAAGATTTTGGGCATGTGGTCGTAAGTAAAAATGTCCTGTATATTTCTCTAAATTTTATTTACAATAAAATGCATATTTACATTTTGGCATTTTTGCCTAATAAACAACACCCGTTGTAATTGTTATTAACTGTCAAAACAAAATGATTCACATTTTTATTACTATTATCTAATTCGGACTTAAATAATCCCTTTGTTTGCTAAAGCCTTTGGAAATATTATTTAAATAATAAAAACAATAGAAGAAATAAACATATTTTAAAACACTCGGATAATATACCGCCACCCTAACTTGACACAAAAAAACATGGTACGAGGAAAGTTATCAGTACAATATGTACAATACAACCAATATTTATAAAAAGTTTTAAAGGTATGTAAAAAAAGATAGGCCATTTTCACATTAATATACAAAAGCAATATAATTAATTACATATTACACAAAATTTTGAAAGTTTTAACTGCGGTAGTTTTTGGCTTCATTTCCAGGAAAACAAGACAAACCTTTAATGAGTAAAATAATTAAAACATAGTGGAGTCCAACGAACAATGTTTATGATTATCGGTACACATTAAATTTAGCTGTTTTTTTTTAAGCAATATCTAGTTCTAATGACTGTGTTCGTAGTGCATGCTCTTTTTACAACACTCGACTAACTAGCTTCTTGTGAATTAAAACTTCATATAGTTCTCCAATTGTGAGGAAGTCAGAATTTCAGGAGTCTCCTCCTACTTCGAACGGTTGGTGTATTGAACATCTAAAAACATATTTATCCATGGTAGTTTTTTATCTTTCATGAACACTCAGCGTCTATTTTTTTTATGTTCAATTTTGTTTATACTGTTGAACAATACTAAGTAAAAGTTCTTTTTTTGAGGATGTGTAACTAGGAGTGCGCTTAATGTTCGTTTCCTCTTCCATTTTGTTGAAAATAATTGTTAAATTAATTTGCTGAACACAATCACAGCCAAAAAATCATAGATAAAAACTTAAAGCCTAAAGCATAAATCAAAAAAATTGTTAGGTTATGATTATGAAAAAAAGTTCCGCCACCAGTCTTAGTTGAAAAATAAAAATTACTAAACTTTGACAAAGAATTGCGCTGTTGCCAGTGTTATTCCATTCTTAACTAGGGGTTTCTCAAATGCAAGTGGTGGAAACCATTTAGGGTGTAGGAAATCCCGCACTTAGGATCTCCCTAACTAATCCATCCCTAGAGAAAAGTTAGTGGAAATGGGCATTTGTTCCCATGGAATAGAACTTGTATAGATCTTTGTAACCAGCTTGAAAAAAAATCATAGATAAAAATGATTAAAGTTTCTTTAATATCAACATAATAACTGATTAATAGTGGGTTGACCAGGTTTGCTCTGTTTGCATGGGCGGGCTCGGCGGGGTTAAAGCGCCTGGCTGATGAGCTTATCTTATGAGTATCTAATGGTTGTTTGCCATACCAAACAGACAAATCACTAACTACTAGCTACATTACTTATCCACTTATACTATTAAATTGGCCAAGCAATAGAGGACGCTAAAAGCTGTGCAAATCTAAAAAATGCAAAATTGTAATTACTGCAAGAGCGAGTAAAATTATGCTTAAATTAAGATTTTTAAAAACAATAAGTTTTTAATAAACTATCAGAAGAGAATTCTGCATAACTATCAATATACGTTGACCTCCGGATAACTCACAATTGCCCCTTACTCACAAAATTACTTAGGCCAGCAAAATACTCACGATAGTGAGTAATTACTGACAAATTGGCAGTTGGTAGAAAGTAATAATAGTAGGTAGTGCAAAATAAAAAGATGGCTGTGGCTATACTGACACTGTTCCACTGTTAATGATTTGCTTAATAAATGCGAGTTTTTACAAAAACGTTTGTGTTTGGTGAAAGAAAAAACATGCGATCTTTTGCTATAAAATTATAAAACTCACCAAAATCAAAAGTTTCTTCTGGGTACCTAAGTATTTTGCAAGATTAGAAATTTATTTTTTATGCTATGATTTTGATAAATCTTTTAAAGTAGATAACCAGAAATACTTGGAGGAAGCTGTGGCAAAAATGTGAGCATATTGTTTTTTATTGGCAACAAGATCGTTTTTATTTGTCTTGCACCTTTGACCACCAAGGATATAAAGAAATTGGATTCCTTTAAGAAATTTATCAGGAAAACAATAATTTTGCGATGGCTTAGTAGATAACCAGAAACACTTCCACAAGCGAAGAAACTATGATAAAATATTAAACATATTTTTTGCTTATTTGTTTTCCTAATGTACTTTTGCCAACATGGAGAGAAAAAAAAATCTGATTCACACGTTACTATCAGGAAAGAAAAGAAGGATATTGCGACTGCTAAAATATGTTCTGATGTAAACTGCCCATGGAGCTGACCAATGAATTCTTGTTCAGTTGTTTTTTCTGTCATCATTCTCAAACTAAATTGGAGGGACCATAGTAGCGAGTGTCCGACACTTTTTTATGTGTTTTATCACACAACAAAAGATTTCCAGATCACCGTAACTAATGTAAGAACATATTTTCGTCCATTTTCAAGGTGGAAATATTAACCCATAGGAAGTCCCGACATGAATTATTTAACATAGTATACATATGTATATAATATACGGAGTTTTGCATTCAGATCTTTTAGAATCCGGATATAAGGAAATAGGGTCTTATTTTAAGTAGGTACATGTCTTTCCATCTTGGTTTCTTTCCAAACATTGGTGAAATAATGGAATATATTTTCTTGAGCATAAGAGGTATAGGAATGGACACACGGAAATTAACTCCCGTTTGCCAAAGAGACAAAATTGGACACTTATAATTTACGAGTATAGTAAAGAAATTACCTGCCAAATCTTAACGCTATTTCATATTTCCGAATAAAATGTCGAAACAAATAAATGCTAGTTCCAATTCCTGTATAATACTTCTTTACATTAATTTGAAAATTTTATTACTAAAATTCTTTTACGAATCTACCATGTGCCTAGAGAACAAATCTTTATCGAAACTTCCTTAAAAGGAAAGCATGGTGTAATATTACTTTATAACAATATATAGAGAAAAGAACTTGATTCTAATTTAGGAAATCTCGCAAGATCTAAACGGATAGGTAGTTGGGATTTTCTGTCAGATGTCGCCTGGATATCTAAAACGAGTAAATAATCATATATTCAATCCAAATTTAAAGTTGAATTAGCTTGCCCGCTCTATTCCTACCAAGAGTTCACCGTGCGCCTTGTGCTTCCAGACCACAGAATCCTAAAATACGAAAATCCCTGTAAACTGGCAACCACCAATCTCCTAATTTACAGATAACTTCAAACGCATTCTTATTTACCTCAATTAATTCATCCCGCATATCAAGCAATCTATGCTCGCGGGAATTATATTATTTCAATCTTTGGGGTTTCTTATTTAGCCCCCAGTATTACGAGAGTAATATAAAAAGTACATGAATATTTATTAAAACTTTATTAAAATTATTTACATTATTTGAACACAGAAAAAACTGCCATGCTATTTTCAATAATAGTATTATTTTTGAGTTTTGACCACTGTCACATTAGTTATATTAAAGTTAATATTGTCTCAACAAAAGGTTTATTTGAGTTCAAAAGTATTCCTACTTCATTGATAACTATATTACCATGGTTTCAATGCCCAAAATATTATTATAAATCAATAGATTTCCATTATTCCTTAGAGTGTAGAATTGTTAGAGCCCGATAAATAGACTGTTCAACAATGACCACAAGGACAATCAGATAATTTTAGTGCTATCAAACTTATTTTATTTTTTTCGTTGCCGATAGTTGACTCATTTATAATGATTTGCAGAAATTAAAGACGTAAACTAATACGTTTTTCTTTATGATAATATTATGTGCCTATGAGCTTCAAATAAGTTTTTTCTTTTTATTTATCTTACTCTATACTTACTTAGACAGTGATGATAAATCACAACCTCAACATTTGTTTTCAAATCTTTGTTAGGATTTATTTTACCCTAAAAATAAATAAATAGTAAAATAGGCTTTCTTGAACTTGGCGATGCTAACATTTAATACTACACTGGAAAGTGAAATATGGTAGTTGGGGAAATCCATAAGGATGTTTATAGCTCTGGTGTGAGTTGGACACTCCTAGTGTACTAACCTACTTAGCACGTAGGTTTAGACCTTCGTGGGCTGTCCAAAGATAAAAAATTATGTAAAATGTTTAATTAATTCTGCACTACTTTCTGATGATTTCGGTTGTTTTTGGCAAATAAAAAAGAGTTTGTTCGGGGCACTTGCACTGATATTTTTAAACTTTTAGATATATATTGCGTCTCCATTTGGACCTAAAAGTTTGAATGACAATAATTATTGTCAGTGACTGTATATCTATATAAAAAAATACTGACGAAATATAATGCTGCTAATGCGCCTTATATTAATATAATTAGTTTTAGATTTAGTACCTACACTTTATAACTACAAACAAAACTGTGGTTTTAAAAAATATTAACCCACAGAGTTAAATAAATGGAGTTTCCTATAACTGGGAGTTAATTTTTTATACAATCACCCATTTGGCCGAAAACTATAAAATGAACGGGCCGGTTCTAACTTTTCAGAACACATGCGTCCAAATTGCACGTATTCATTCCATAGCCCGAGCACGTAATACCGTTTTTTAAAGCTCTATTCAGCACTTGGCACTTATCTAAATGACTATCTCGGTTCTTCTGCATTTTGATAGGGCCTCCTGCAAAATAGCTTACATCGGGCGCCAAAAAACAAAAGGGTAATGAGCTTGCTATCAGCGGCGTTTTTTCAACGGCTTCCATATCTCCAAATGTCCTTTGTTTTCATCGTAATGGAAGATCGAACGATAAAGTCCGCTTTTACGCTAAATTTGGTATGTTAGATATTTCTTCTTTTCAATGCTATTATCTAAAACTTGGTTTGCTACGTTTAAATTTATTAGGCTGTAAGATAAAATAAGTAGTATCATTGTGCTAAACGTACCTAAAGAGATGGCTTTTATGTCAGAAAATGTACCAGCTACAATTTCTGTATGTAAAATACTTCGGTGTTTTTGTATACTCATTTTCAGAAATATGTAGATGTGAGAGAGAACTGTCAATTTACTAAGGCCAGGTTTGAATTTTCGTTATATTTTGCTGCAACCGCTTACATTTATTTGTAGCATAAGTTACAAAGTTTTTTTGCTAGCACAGAACTATTTTTTGAAACACATCTAAATGTTCTTTAACTTTTAACTGAATTAACTATACGTTCTATTATTTTGCACGGGACATCAAGATTTAATCACTCTAAGTACATCAAACGCCAATAATGTCAGTTCTGATTTGTTCATTTTAGAGCCGACTAAAATAATAGGGCTTTGAATGAACAAATGTGAGCACTAATATTAAGTTTTGTCATTCTGAAATCCCTGATTATTTTGATTGGTTTATTTAATAACTTCCTTGGGCATGTCAAGGTATCTCTATCTCATTTTACATACAGTAATAACGAAAGACGTCAATAATAATTATTGGAGATCGCGCGAGAGTAGCAAATTAAAAACGCTATTAGACTAAGTTATCAACTAATTTTCACGAAAACTTATATGATAAATGTGCCGGATACGAGGCTTAATCACGACATCTAAATCACGCATCAGTGACCTTTTGGCAAAATTTTTCTTAGGCTCAATTCTTAAGCCAGGAGAAAGCGTCCCCGAGGGAATGATGTTGTCTAGGTATGCTGGAGGGAAATCCAGAGTTAACGTGTACTCGTCAAGACGTATACGTTTATTTCCTAAGCTTAACGTGGGGGTGCTACATAAAAACGTACATATCTACAAATTGTGTTATAGTCTGGGGCGTGAACATTTTCTCGTACATCAATTGATTTATGAAAGTATTATGTTATATAACCTAATATTGTATGTCTAGTGCGGTAAAATGCCAGTCTGTAGAACTTAAAGACAAACAGACCGCCATCTTGCTTCAACCAATCACATGAGGGATGCAAAGCGCATCCAAAAAATGTTCCGCGTATACCCGATCTTCACTTCGGAAATAAACGTATACGTCTAGACGAGTACTCGTTAACTCTGGTATTTCACTGAATATTGTGGCTAGGATAATCTCTCAAATAACATTCATTTAGGACTTCATTCCTTACATGCAGGTTTACCAATCCTAAGGAAATATGTTTATGATATTTTTGTGACTAATCTTTCATCAGAAGTCTGGTTTTTAGGGTTAGGAATTCATATTTTTTGGAATTCATACAATCCTATTTCAATGTACCTAAAACAAGCACATAAATGAATAACGATGACAAGTGTTTAAGGAAGCTGAAAGCAGCAAATTTTTTTATGCAAAGCATTTTAATCCAGATTTTAAAAATTATTAGAAAAATTATAAAAATTTTGCCAGCTATTCACTAGTTTAAGGTTCAATATTACTTACCTTAAAAAATACATGTTTAGAAGTTTATTTTCTTCTATTTTTGTGTAATTTTCATCCATTCGCATTGCCTATTTTCCCATTTTAACATACAAAAATATGTTCTTTGATATAAAATAACTTCGTTACAAAAATACAAAACGCTTTGTTGACATTAAAATCTGACATTAATCGTTCGACTTTTTCCGATGTGATACTATTAGATACGAATCGGGGATCGGGGCCGAAATTTGAATCGAAGTAGGCCGGTATTTAACACTGGAATCCAATTTAACAACGTATTAAATTTAAGACATTGTTAGCTAATCAAGAATTAAATTTTATTTCCGCAACCAGCTGTATAAATCTTCTAAAATAAATCTGTCACAAGTAAATAATAAAATTGTTTCAAAATGACGTATTTATTATTTAAATTATGCGAGATAATGCCCTTTTAGTGTTTTAAATAATTAAGTTCATTAAGCTTTTACTCTTTCATTTTATGCTTAAACCCTTTTAAGGGTTCTGCCAAAACGAAAACCCTGTAAACGAAGCTTTTCTAAAGGGATATAATGTAGTTTTATTTAAATTCATAAATACTGACAGCAGACGCAATCATTTCTATTAACCATACAAGTAATATTTTTAAAGACACTTGTTGTATATAGGCCATATTTCTAAGGAAACTTAAAGGAATGTCAAAAAAAATAGTTTCGGAAATTTTGAATAGAGGTGAATTTTGCGACTTTTTATAAGAAAAAGTAAGAAGCGTCCCAGTTTTGGTTATTACCGCTTAAATAAAATTACTGTTTACTTCCAAAAGTTTTGCATTTATTAATATCTTTAGGATAATAGTTCCTCATGCAAACCTAATTATGAAAAATGCGAAATAATTTATTTTCGCAAAGTTGTCTACGAACGAGTTGTTCTTTGGCCAAGAATAAGAAACAGTTCCGATTGACATAGGTCCAGAAACGCTTCATTTTTGAGACACAGAGTGATAAATTTTTAATTAAACAGTACGTCTACGGATGGGGTAGACAAGAGGACAAAGGGATCAAGAAGTGAAAGATACGGAAAAAGGTCATTCTTTATAAAAGTTTTTGCTTGCTTTAAAAATAAGATTCACGATACCAAAAATTTGCTTTTTTTGTACTTTAAAGTTGTCTTTTTAAATTGTTGTGCAAGACTTAAATAAAAAAGTTGTCGTAAATTTTAAAAGAATTCTTATACCAGATTTTCAAGTAAAATTTTGAAATTTATAAATTTAGCTTTTAAAATCAAAATTTCTGTCACATTGTTACCTTTTCTTATTTGATTAAACCTTTGATAACTGTGACGTATTTGTCAAAATAATAAAGATGTTGTCTTTAAAGCAAAGAATATTTATAATTCAAAATTATAGACTCATATAGGATAAAAAAATGATTAAAAAATATTAAATAATAATGATAATATTTCAGAAATATTTATTATTTTATTAAATTTTAATAATATGAAGGGCACATCATATCTGTTTTTTTAAAACTTCCTCTCCATATTTTACGAATTTTTCTAACTGGTGTCAAAAATGGCTAAAGCTTGTTCTCATTTTTTTCAGTGAAATCGATTCTATCGCTCTTAAAATTCTCTGCTTTAAAACTTCTTCGTCATCTTTAATGGGTCTTTCATATGTTAGTTGTTTAATGCTTCCCCAGAGAAACATATTACAAATTGTCAAATCGGGATGCATAGGGGCCACCAAATTAGATCATTTTGGCCCACTCATCGATTTAAAAATTTGCGATTGAGCCAATCCCTTACTCCTGCAGCATAATGTGCAGGACACCCATCGTGCTGAAACTACATATTTCGGCGATATTGGAGGCAATTCTTCTAACTTGTCAGACAAAAATGACTTCAGCATAGTAATATATAAATAAGAATGCCTGTTACATGTATTATCAAAAAAAAATGTTATAATCCCATAATAGGAAATGGCATTTACTTTTTTAAAATACTGACGCCGCGATTCGCACTCTGGATTTTCCCTACCCCAGCATCTCACATGCTGAGAAGCCTAAGTGCCGTTTGTACTGTAGGTTCACTCATCTGAGAAGATTATCATCTTATGAAAGTTCACGTTGCTACATAGAATTTCATCACCGACCCACAAACAAAAATGCAAGAGTTTGTTACTGTCCCCATCTTCCAAAGTGTGGTTAAAAATTGGTTTAAAAGACAAATTTTATTTTCCTTAAACACATTTTGAATATGGCTTTTTTTACACTATTGTAAACTTCTTGCTCGTTTTTTTAAATACATAATAGGATTTTCATCAACAAATTGCAAAATTAATACTGAAGAAGGATCGTTTTCATCGTGTCTTTTCTTGGACTTCTTTAAATCACTAACGGATCCAGTCTTTTAAATTTGATTACTAATTTATGTCCTGAACTTCTGCATAATTGTACATTTGGAAACTTTTGTTGAAACTTCTTCATAGCGTAGCGATAACAATTCTCGCCATTTCTGTGATTTTGGATTATAAATATTCTTTGCTCTAAAGACAACATCTTTATTGTTTCGGCCATAGGCTTCCCTAGACAAAGACAAATTACTATCTCTGTCTAGGAAAGCACATCGAGAAGGCTATGATTTTGACAAATACGTCACAGTCATCAAAGGTGAAATCAAACAAAAAAGGTAATTATAATAATAATAAAACCGGAATTTAAAAATTTCAAATTTTTACTGCAAAATCCAGATTTTTAATAATAATTCTAAAATTTAAAACAACTTTTTTTAACGTTTTGCATTAAAATTATCTAAAAAAGGCAACTTTAGTCCTAATCAAATTTTACGTTTTTCTTTTACATACCATGTACAAAAACACAAATTTTTGGTATCGTGGATCATATTTTAAAGCAAGCAAAAACTTTGATCAAGAATGACCTTTTTTCGTATCTTTTTTTTTTGGATCATTTGTCCTCTTGTCTAACCCATCCGTGAACATACTGTAAATTGATTTTTGTTATTGATTTTATACGTTTTTCCTGATAATTCATTCAAACTTCGTAAGCACAACACTTTTTGGAATACCTAATAAATATCCTTACCACCATTCAAAATAATCTACAGAATGGCATTTTTTGGGGGATTTGACCACCCCGAATTCTTTTTCGCAACATTGACTATCCTTCTATAAACAGACAACATTCCTGTTTTATACTTTAACTTTTAGGTATTTTTTATCACGGTCTTTTTGACTACCCCAAATTGTTTTGCGCAACACTGATGATCCTTCTGTAAACATAACATGTCTGTTTTATGCTTTAAATTTTAGGTAGATTTTCTTCATTTCTTGTATTGTTTGGATTGTCTTTGGCAAAATATGACTTAAGCCCGGGCTAAATTTATAATAATAGTCTTATGGATATGCAACCGGAAGTGACGTCAAAATTCTGTGAAGGCTGGCCAGTTTGGTTTGTCACCAGAGGCGTCGATGGCCGGAAATAAGTATGTGCGCATACGGTATTTGACAAAAAGGATAATTTCAATCCATGGGCGGTTGTCGTCAAATAAGAAGAAACGGTCAAGCGCGAGTTCGAATTGCGCGTAGAGGGTTGCATACCACATACAATATTTTAGATTTCTCACAGAAAGCAAAATTCTCAATAACTATGGTAAGTCTAACCCTTGAATAAATAACCAGGGGCGTCGATGCCGGAAATAAGTATGTGAGTAAAATGAATAGACGGCCAATTGCGGGTTTGCCTCGCGCATAGAGGGTTCCGTACCATATACAATATGTGAATTTTTCACAGAACGCAAAATTCTCAATAACTGTGATAAGTCTAATCCTTGAATAAATAACTAGAGGCGGCGCGGCGATGGCGGAAGTAAGTAAGAGCGTATACGTTATGTAATTGATAAGGGGTAAAATATTGTGAAATGCTTACCCCGGTAAGTATTACAAATTTGGATATGTTCGGCTAAACATCTGCAACATTAAAAATGTTTCCACAGTAGTTTCCGAAAGTGATGTGCGTAGGGGAGAAAAAATTTGTTTATACAACGAAAAGGGCTGTTCCACATCTGATGACGTAATGGGGTCGTAGTTGAAATGGTCTCTGAAATTACATAATTGATCGGTAGGAGCACTATGACTATAAATCTGTCGTAACCTGGCGAAATCTTGTCTTTAACAAGAATACTTTTCTCGTCGGTACGCCATCTATAATCTGCAATGATTCCTCTAACGATATTGCAGTCCTTTGCAACTTTTGTACGGCATCCGCTAGTGCTCCAAAATTAGTATAAATCGTTTGTAAATCTGCTTCAACTGCACCGTCTGGAAACGTTATTTGACTCTTCCAAATGGCAGCGGGTTCTGTAACATCGAATTAATTTCGTTAATATAATATATTCTTTACTACTTCGGCAGTACCCTTTTCTAATCGTTTACTTACTAACAAATACAGAGGTGACGGTCCACGGACATTGGCAACAGAATGTTTTTTAGAATTTGTTGTCTCGTCTACGGTACTAGGGTTAACCAGTTTTTTTGATTGGGTGTAGAACGGATTTAATATGGTTTTCAAGTCTCTCACACAATACCTTCGTACCGTCGTCGCCGTCGTTCGGCTTTTGGGTTTGAAAAATTAAATGGAAAATAAATTCCGCAAAAAGTCTCTGGTCACGTTTTTCATATTTGTTGGTTGCACTAATTATATATTTTTTACACATAACTCCGTTCCAACATAACAATAAGGAATATGCACATGTTTTTTTACATACATCATTTAAGGAAGTCATTTACACACACAAAAAATTATTTTTAAGAAAATTACTAGAATAATAATTTACCTTCAAAAAATGTTTACTTTTCGGTATAATTTATTACAATTTAAAAATTAACCATTTGTCCTTAGTGAATATCTAATGACGTCTGGAGATCAGCTAAAATAAGTGTTTATCTACAGACCAAAATACATGTATAAGATGTGTCAGGGAATCTCCAACGGGGTTTTAAGAGAACATTTAGCTCTTAGAGCATCAGGAAAGATGTTTCATGCCAGATGGCTTACAAATGTCAACAGAGTTCTAAGGTTATGTGTTGCCACCAAGGAGCCGTCTCAAAACCTTAATATATTGACTAAATTTGTAGTTAAAGTGTACGCAGTATGTTCGTTTGAAGTTAATGTCAGTTGGTCTTGTAAAGATGGAGCAAGGCACTTTTTTAGTATGATCAGAAGATCTCGTTACCTCTCTGATGAGGATTTTAAATATAGAAAAACAGCTGCAGGAACAGAGGACGTCAGAATATTTCAAGTACCTAAATACATTATATTTTAATTGTAAGCATTATGTAGACCTAACTGAGTGGCAAAATGTTAGCATAGGCGAACCCCCCTTAACGATGGGAATATCAAGTGATGAATTGAGACATCATTTCTTCAGTTCCGGATGAAATACCATTACTAAGATTTCCTTGCCATTCGCAGGTACTTGAAAGATGCATAAAATTAGTCACAGAAGCCAGAGACGGGTTTATAAAAGCCTGTATTGAATCAACAGAAATTTGGCAAATTCGAGACCAAAAACAATTTATAAAAGTTTTGGAACAAGAAAAAACTTTCTACCTTACGGGTGAGAGGGCTAGGGTAGAACTCGACATGCAGATACCTCCACGTGGTGAGTTCTTGGTTGTTTTCAAAATAAAAATAAGCTAAAAGCTGCATTTCTGTGATATTTTAATAATTTCGCGTTTATTAAATCATCAAGGTCATTTCAGCAGCCTAAGAAATTATCGTAGGGCATTCAAGTTTCTTGGGGTTACCAAGTATTGTTAAAGACATCTTTTGAATACAAAGGCTACTTCGTTTTCCAAAATTCGGTTTTGCATGCCTATTTTCGCTCCGCCCTAATGTATATCCATCAATACGTGACCTCGGGAAATAAATTTTTGGAGTAAAATACTTTTTCAGAAATTGCATTTTAAAAATGAGCTTGAAATTAGAAATCAAAAAATGTTAAAAATATTACTCATTATCAGAAATAAAAGCGAATCGTGTTACAATAATGTTGTCAGTAGTGAAGAAATCCGTATTACACTCTACCCCTTACCTGTTATATTTTAAAATTCTTTTGTCTACTTGCATTAAGCTTCTAAAGAAAGTGTGGATAAAATAAAGGAAAAAAATGGAATGCAAATCGTCTTTTAAATCCATATTTGAATCTCGAATCCTCCCTTTCAAAAGATTATCATATTCAAGTATTTCAGTAAATTATTATGCAAACATGTTTATCTGAAAGCTCGACCGCACAAATATTTTCGCGTAACGAGAAAATTATACACCCTTTTTTAAAAAAACAAATAACACCGACTTCAGAAAAGATTTTTGCTATTATAGGCCTAAAAATATTTTTTATTCCTAAATCCAAACGCCGTGCATTGGTGTTTGAGTTTCGTGCCCTATTAAATGATGATATTTGGTGCCTTTTATATTCTTTGCATTTTTTAGTAAAAAAAGCAACAAAATTATGTCAAAATGTGCGTCCATTTCAAAACGTAAATATTATTTAGTAGTAAAAATAAGAAGGCCAAGTAACACTTACGGTCTTCGGATTGGCTGGGGTTGATGGATGAATGTTTGAATGTTTGGCGTCTTGGATTAGAGCGGGTTTTGAAGGAGGATATAATATATTATATATATATATATATATATATATATATATATATATATATATACCGGGTGTCAACGAGATCACATTCCGGCTGCCATTCGTTTAGTTTTTAATCGAACAAGATGAAACTGGGCAGGAGTCATAGGCTAATAAAAAGTCACTTTTCGAGGTACTTGTCAAATTTCGACGACTTCCGGTTTAGCCGGAAGTGACCCCAATTTTGAATTTTCAAATGAGACTTCCTGTATATTTATTGATTTTTGGAATCTAGAAATCATTTTACGTACAACTGTATTATAGTTATTACTTTTTGTGTCAATTTAACATTTTTGAATCAAGTTTTTTGTTTTAATTTAGAGTGCCATGATCGTTCTAACAGACATTTACATCTGCACAAAAATACCTACACAATTTTATCACCTTTCATTTGTCTTACCAGAGCGTTCAAAGTTGACTAACTCAGTTTTTTGATAATAATTTAAAAAATTAAATACAACTATAACACTTTCATAGTATAATTAGATGTAGTTTTTTATTACGAATCCAATGGTGCATCACAACATCAAAATTCTCTTGGATTTTCTAAAGAAAACTGCATTTTATTGCCATAGCCATTTGTTATGGTTTGATCAAACATGTATGTAACTGCACGATAATCAAATAGTCAGTTAGCCACGACAAACAATTAAATTATAGCTGTTGAAAAAATAACTGAATGAAGCCTCAAAATATTGTTAAGTTTGCTATGGAAAACAATTGAATTCAGGATAAATGATAGAATTTTACAAATTTGTAAACAATTATTTTTTCTGGTCTTTAATATTATGTTTCTGGTTTGTGGCGAATTGTTTACAGCCACCTATTATTATTATTCAGTTTTGTCATGGCTAAGTGGATATATCTGATCGTCGTGCAGTTGCATGTTTGATCAAACCACATAAAGTGGCTATTGCAATAAAATGTAGTTTTCTTTAGAAAATCGAAGAGAATTTTGATGTTGTGATGCACCGTTGGATTCGTAATAAAAAACTACATCTAATTATACTATGAAAGTGTTATAGTTGTATTTAATTTTTTTAAATTATTATCAAAAAAGTGGTTTAGTCAAGTTTGAACGCTCTGGTAAGACAAATGAAAGGTGATAAAATTGTGTAAGTATTTTTGTGCAGATGTAAACGTCTATTAGAACGATTTAAGGTGGGTCATGGCACTCTAGATTAAAACAAAAAATTTGTTTTAAAAATGGTAAATTGACACAAAAAGTAATAAAAATAATACAGTTGTACGTAAAATGATCTCTAGATTCCAGAAACCAAGAAATATACAGAGTGTCTCATTTGAAAATCTAAAGTTGGTGTCACTTCCGGCTAAACCGGAAGTCGTCGAAATTTGACAAGTACCTCGAAAAGTGACTTTTTATTAGCCTATGACTCCTGCCAAGTTTCATCTTGTTCGATTAAATACTAAAGAAATGACAGCCGGAAAGTGATCTCGTTGACACCCGGTATATATATATATATATATATATATATATATATATATATATATATATATATATATATATATATATATATATATATATATATATATATATATTCACTTCACTTATCGTTCGCTTCCCTTTCTTTGCGGCCCTGTAAAACCCTTAAAAATAATGATAAAAAAATGAGCAGATCAAATAATTTTTACAGAATGCTGTACCAAAAAAGGAACTCATGCGTATTTGCATAAAAATAAAAAAGTTGTATCGCCTCAAAGATTTATTTACCTTACTTTTTAGTATTTTCCAGATCATAAAATTTTTATTAACAACGCTACTTAAAAAAGTTTTAAACAGTAGTTGTAGATAACTCAGCTTTCTACAAAAAACCATTCTGGAAAATTTTTGTGCGACTTACGGTTACAGAGATATCGCCAAAAAACTGATTGCACCCTTCTATTAGATATGGCGGCCAAATGGGGAGGGTTGCAATCCCGAAAACTGAGATTTACACTCAACAATGATCCCACATCCAAAAAAAATTGCTGCCTAACCAAAATGTTTAATGAAACTACCATTTCATTGTGCCATATCAGCATTTACATACAAATAAAACAATTAGTTGTCAAAGTTTCATTTGGTATCATACCTTACTTTTCCAATTAAACCATATTAATGAAAAACGTTCCGAAAATATTTTTTTATATTTTAAGTAAAAACAGTAATTATTTTTTATTGCTTATTTTGGTAATATGTTATTTAACATATATTTCGAAACACTCTTTTAAAAATTCAAAGGTAGGTACACAATGTACACATGAATGACCATAAAGTTATTTTGTCAAATTTCATCTTCGATCACTTTTCTGCTATGAGCGACACTTTCTTACGTTATTGCACTTTGCAATTAAAATTAGAGATAGTTTTTCTTCTACGGCATTTATTGTTTTCACTTTTTTTGACACCCCGTATATGCTGGCTTAAAATTTTTGATTTTGGTGTTATTTTCTTAACAAGCAGAACTTTTTTTGAAGAATAATTTTTTTCCGTAAAGTCAAAAGTAGAAAAGATTCCCATCTGTAAATATGGTTTCTAGACACGCTGTATATAGGTAAATATTTAGCTAGTTTTTTTTCTAATAACTCGACAATGAAATCAAGAAAATTTATAAAGAACAATAAAAGCAAGGAAACACGAAACTTCACTAATTTTTATTTGTATAAGATATCATTTAATTTGGAAAAAAATTAGTGCAGCTTAGTGCAGTTTCGTGCAACATAAAAGTCACAAACTGCACAAACCTAAAGTTAGATATTTTAAATTGACAATGTACAAACAAACCAAATAATAGACTCTGACCGGAGCGGACTGCCTGAAAGCGGGCAACCAGCTTTTAATGTTTCAATACTTATACATGTTACTTACTAGCACATATTTCACAGCTTTATCTTTAGCTATTTAATATTATTAAGTGAGCTACCATCAAAATTAATATGTTTCGATGTATTTTTTGTTTTATCATAATAAGTATACTTTGCTAAATGTATTATTAACTGTTTATGACTGCTATTATTGTTTATGACCAATTGGTTGACAAATGAAGTTTAATCCATTATTTAACTGTCAACCGTGACCATGGCCACTAGCCGGCCGAAAACGATGTAAATATACATCTTAACACTTGTATCTTTCTTGATTCCATATCTGTGATTCACGACAAAAGTTTACATTTGGATACAATCTGTCATCTGTCGATTTTCCACTTTTTCTCTTAACAGATTATTAATAATTTCAGATAAAATAGGATTTAATTATCAAACTAATACAGGCATTAGTGGTCCAATATCTACAATATTATTAAACGTAGGTAAGCATAAGGGAAACTAAAATTGTAGCTTACAATTTTATTGTTTACCAATGTCTGTAGAAAAAGTAGAAATCTCTGTCTTGGGAGGAGGGGGCCACGGCCACAGTCTCATAGTCCCATTCCATTGCCGCAAGTACATGGACTCAACCTATGCTTATATATATTTTCTTCCAAATAAAATTGTATTTATACTCTTTTTTTATGTATTAATAAACCTAATTTTGCTCATTCAAAATTGACTTATGATTATGTATGCTTTATACTATATTTAGGAGCATTGGCTTTGGGCTTAATGACATTTTCTGTCTGGCACTGTTTGCTAAAGTAATTAAAATTCATAGCTCTATATTGAAAGTTGTGAAGCGGATAATGGGAAAGCCGTGGGGAAATGCGGGTCATTTTTTATACATTGTCGCTTTGCAACAATGCACAAAGTTATGTTTATGAATAGATATACAGGATGTTAATTAAGTATTTTAAAGTAATTACTTAAACGTATTAAAGCAGGTTATTCTTGTCAACTTATGTTGATAAATTAGTTACGTTAGACAACTTTGTCTTCGACTTTTTTATATTCTGCACCGTTTAAAAATTATTTCCAAATGAAAAATATCTAAAATAATAGAAACAATAACCCAAGTTTTGTGACTGTAGGCTGAAAGTGGTGTAATCTGCAGAGCCATACCTCAACATCATTGTTAGTTACTTGACCTGACCTTTTTTTAACCGAAATTTCATATTACTTGACCGTTCTGCATTCTAAGGGCCGGTTGTACAACTAAAGTTTAAACTAAGTTCAGCGTTGATCTAAGGTTAAATCATTTTTGGCCGTTGTTGAACTAGAAGTTAAAAATTGAACCCAGTTCACGGGCCGGTCAAGTTGATCTACCGAAGTCGGGCGGTTAAACTGAGTTCAATCGCTGCGCAGTCGCAGTAATTCACAATAATTCACGTGTGCTGTGCTGTCACTGCCGTCGCCTGTATTTTGATTATTAAAATTTGTAGATAGGCGTGTAACCTAACTTGTTTACTTAATATTTCATATTTTTATTAACATTTTTCTTATAAAGAGTAGTGGTATAAAAATTCGTGTAAACCGTTTTGTTTAAAATATAATAATGAATATTCCTGAAGAGTTGACCGACGATGAGGACTTTCTGGAACTTGTAAACATTGTGTTTAACCCACGTCTACCAAGGACTTATAAAGAAAGACCAAACAACTTTTTAATCTGGAATGACGTGCAATTTATACAACGGTTTCGTTTGTCAAAACAGACTGTACAGATAATAATTGGGGAAATTCGAGAGGACATAAAAAATATAACTCCACAGTAAGTGTTCCTTTCTACCCACACTTACTCAAAATGTCAAAATTACCATTTTCTATGTATCTACTTTTCTGTTTTAGAAACCATGCTCTGACCCCTGACGATATGGTTTTTCTTACACTCCGTTTCCTGGCTAGCGGGTCCTTTTTACAAATCGTTGGCGACCTACAAGGTGTAGATAAAAGTACGGCAAGCAGAGTTGTGACCAAAGTAGTAAGAAGCATTGCCATCCGTTTTAGGCATCTGATAAGTTTACCACAAAATCAGGAAGAGAAAAGGGCCATTCAACAGGGTTTCTACAACATTGCAAGATTACCAAAATGTGTGGGTGCTGTTGACTGCACACATATAAAAATTATATCTCCGGGTGGCGAAGATCCAGAAAATTACAGAAACCGAAAAGGTTTTTTCTCCTTTAATGTCCAGGGCATCTGTGCTGCAGATCTTAAACTACAAAATATTGTTTGTCGTTGGCCTGGAGGGGCCCATGATTCCACTATTTTTGCAAATTCTAGAGTCAAAGCTCTTTTTGAAAATGGCCATTTTGAAGACGGTGTCTTAGTAGGAGACAGTGGGTACGGAATTAAACCATACTTAATAACCCCTCTCCTCAATCCTGGAAATCCCGCTGAGCAATTATTTAATGAATCGCAAATCAGAACAAGAAACCCGATTGAAAGATGTTTTGGAGTTTGGAAACGCCGTTTCCCAATACTTGCCCTGGGCATAAGAGTGGCAAAATCTAAAGTGGAAAGCATTGTGACTGCAACAGCAGCATTACACAACCTTGCCATTATAATGAAAGATCCTCAGCCCTTGGTTGAACCAGAAATTGAAGCTGCTGTTAACCTGGTTGACAACATTAATAATGGACATATTTTTCCACAACCAGAGGCGTTAAACAACATAACCAGGGCTGCCCTAATAAGGTATTTTGAAGATTTACTGTAGAAAACTTGTTACCTATGTGTTAAAACCACTGTTTTTTTAATAACAAATAAATTTAATGTGATGAATTTAAGTTTTTCATTTCTTTGAATTTTAGGTTTCATATGATTATAGTTTCTTTATGCTTGAGTTAAGCAAGATTCTTTAAAATTAAACATGTAGGTATTTAAAAAAAAAGATCGACTATTTGCTTCATAATAATATATTTTATAATTTTTAACTATTAATAATACCTAATTAAATAAATAGAAAAATGAATTTATTTTTTTTGAATTCTTAAAAGATCCATTTTGAATTTATGTTCATCTTCTAGTCTTTTCTCCCTCGCTCGGTGTTCCAACTCGAGAATCTCCATTTTTTTGTCGTGCTCCTTCTGCATTAACTCCATTCTTAGCCTACTTTCGTTTAATGCACACTGTATTTTTGTCTCTTCAGCTTCGCTTTTCGATGCAACCCATTGCTCCATTTTTTTGTTCATGTCCCTTTTTGTGTTATAACTTCCTGAAATTGTTAAAAATGTTGAAAACACTAGTTATTCTAAAATATTTTCCTACCTGTAGGTGTTTTCAAAGCCATAGATTTAGCTGACTTTAACAGGGCTGGTGTCCCTTTACTCCAGTCTGGCTTTGGCTCGAGCTTTGGTCTTTTGGCACTGACCTCGCCATCAAGTGTAAGATCTACATAAAAAAAATCTGTAACATGGCATGTTTGTCGACTAAACATATAGATACTTACTTTCAACCAATTCATCATTTCTGGCATCTATGAATTCTGTGTCAATAAGATTTACACTTGTGAAGTTCTGAACCTCCTCAATAGCGATTTCGTTGTTTACGTTCGTTGGTACTTCCATATCAGTTACTTAAATATAAACAGAACATTAATAAGTAAATTTTTGGTGACAACAGTTTAAACTTACATGCATCTCCATCAAGCTCTGAAACTAGCCCATCAACTCGTACCCCCAAAATCGTTTTCACTTGTTCTTCAACTGGCGTAAATACAACAATTTCAGGAGGGCCCCCACCTGTGTGAAATAAAGCGGTCTTTTCTACAGCAGCTTTCTTTTTCGTTCGTTTTTTGATGTTATCAAATTTATTTTTTAATGTTTTAGCATCGGTTTTCCGGCACTCTATAATGGCCTGGTACTTCTGTACAAGAGCGACAAGAATAGCCTCTTCCTGCACTATAAAATTTGTGGATCTTTGTAAGATACTCATTTTAAATAAATCCAACAAATATTTTTAGGTTAAAAAAATCAAACTGGCATCTATCAGCTGATTTTTTTAAAAGTGCGCTTGCGCCTCCCAGAAACAGTGTTACCAACCATCGACAAACGTGCGTTCAGCTGAACCCGCTCCCAAGCTTGTTTCAACAACAGCACGAACGCTGATCTCGGTTCACCGATGAACTGCAGTTCAGGTGAACTACAGTTCAACGTAAAGTTGTACAACCGGCCCTAAATAGTAGTACCAGCAATGTGACGTTTCTGCTATGCGTTACGGTTATGCATTTTAAGCAATAGTCGTAATGTCGATTTTCTGTAACGCATAATGGCCATATCGCATGAAGTTTGTTTTGGTTAGATATAGGTTGATTAAACTTTAAATGAACTTGTAAAATAAAAAGTAAGGTCTGGCCAGAGAAAAATGAGACAGAGAGAATAATATCTCGTACCGATTTCATTCATAAATACGATTTGCTTTCGATGACCTCCAAACCGACGCAAATAAGCTGCCACTGCAGATTTTGGGTTATTATAAAGCACAGTGAGAGCAGTGTTGCCAATGGATGACAATGAAAATATCCTTCTTCCAACCTAAAATTATCCGATTTTGTCCGAAATTATCCCATCTCTTTAAATTTATAAAATCAGTTGTTTGTCAAGTGTACAGTACATGCTTTTTATTGTTTGGTGTTGAATTTAGAACACTACTAGGTATTTTATGGTAATGAATAAAAGAAAATTTATATTTTTTGTTTTTTTATTAAAAAAGTAATATTCAAATATATTTCGCAGTCGGAAAACATAAACAATAACAAATATTTGGTACCCATAATAATATGAGCACATAAAAAAACACAAAATAAAAATATATTCTATCAGTTATCACAGTTCCTTAATTTCTACCTAATTATTGTGACACCTGTGCAGACAGAATATTGAATGAGTAATGGGTGACCGGTGAAGTACAGTCATGGAAATAAAATTTCGTACACTAGGGTTAAGATTTTATGTCAATTTTGAATATTTTGGTAAACTGTGCTTTTTACCTTTATCTCACCTTTATACCTTGGGTTTGTTATTTCAGTAATAAAAGAAAAAGGCTACGTTATAATATAAAAATATTTATTCAAAGAAGGCGCACATACTTCAAAATGAAATATAATACAGGTTATTAAAATATTTAAAAAAAAACACTGGTTTAATATTTTAAAGCGGAACCATTTTTTTTCACTAATAAGTTTAAACGTCTGGGCATTGATGCTACCAGCATTTGGGCGTGATGAAAATTGTAGTTATTCCAGATTTCCTCAATTTTATTCCACAAATCGTCACTGTTTTGAGGATGGAAATCATTGCTCTTGTTAATTTCTTTCACGATATATCCCCAAACGTTTTCCATTGGATTGATATCAGGGCTTCTTGAGGGCCAAGGTAACAACGTAATGTTATTTTCCAATAGCCAGTCAGAAACTCTCCTTGCTGTATGGACGGGGCAGTTGTCATGCTGGTATATAAAATTTCTTTGTTGAAATAAATTGATTACTGATGGCAACATAACATTTTGGAGGATGTGTATATAAGCTTGAGTATTAAATGTTTCTCGAATACGGTGGCATATTCCTAGCCCTCTGGAAGACATATACCCCTATACATTAACAGAAAATCTTCCACTTTTTTTAACATGTTGGGTATATCTTTCTTCGTACCGTGTATTTGGCGGTCTATATACTCTAATCTGCCCGCTATAATAAGATTGAAAAGTCTTCTCATCGGTAAATACCACATTATCCAAAAAATCCATACCTTGCGGTAAATATTCCAGTGCAAACCCCATTCTATGCTCTGTATTCATATTTGTCAAAAATGGCTTTCTAGCAGCTACCCTATTTCTCAATTCTGAAGTTTTCCTTATACGATTTCTTGCCGTTCTTACTGTCCCAGGAAAATTAGTTTGGTTGTGTGCTTCAACAGCTGTCTGAAATGGATTGTTTCGCAAAAAATCAATAAGATCATTATCTTGATTTTCGTTTGAAATTTTTCTTCTGCCACTTCCAGCCCTTCTATCCAATGATCCTGTATTTTCCCATTTAGTTCGAAGGCTTTGTATAGTGCTTCTTGGTTTCCCAACTTGCTCGGCTATTCTTCCTAGAGAAACACCTTCTTCGAATAAAGTAATTAATCTCGCCTTCTCGAGTTCATTCATTTTCACAAAATTTTTTGAAATTCAATATAATTTTCAAATCTGATGACACCTATAAATATTTGTCAAAAAGTGAAATATATATATATATATATATATATATATATATATATATATATATATATATATATATATATATATATATATATATATATATATATATATATATGTATATATATATATACACATATATATTTATTTATTGTTTGTTTCTTGGAATTACGTTCATTGTAAAAACATTTTTTTAAAAGTTCATTGACGTTTCGACCCTTATTTGGGTCATTTTCAAAATATTTTTATTTATTCTGTTGGTAAAAGACCTTGAAACCTTTAAGGACTTTGGAGGTCCTTTCGAAAATATGAGTTATTGTCTAGAACTAGAATATACTGCAAATTAAAATTCAATTCATTTCATTCAATATCTATCTATCGCTTTTATTTCCTGTTGGTTGATATTGTTACCACAGCAACTGGTAAGCACTAAGCCGTTACTGCGAATCGAAATTAAAAAGACAGCGCAACCTTGCCAGCTGAATCTACAGCTTATTTCCACTGCTGTTTTTAAAAAGTCTGGCCCCTGGCCTTAAAAGGTCGTAAAACAAAAGAAAAAGTAAATTAAAAAACACATTTTTCACCTTCTTAGCTACGATAATCTGTCAATCTATATTATCATACTGATTAGAGACCAGAAGTTCATTTGTAAAACGGTTAGTTCAAGGCTATGGAGAAATTTACTAACCCGCAAATAGACTTATCCAGCAATTTCTTTTTTTCTTCATCATACAAACGTACCCCGTTCAAAATGCTTATCCCTAAAAAAATAGAATTTTTTCTAATTAAAGTCACCATCAAAATAGCGATCAAACATCGCTCATTATAAAACGGGGAGATGGCCTCTGGTGACGTAGTCTCACGAAGCGCGACCCAAATTTAAGAACTAAATTATGTGTTGGCATCGCTGCACAAATTCTATGACGATTCATGATACTTGACAAAAACTTTAACACTACTTTTGTACGATTCTGTGTGAATGCAAAGATTTTCGGCCAAATTATCCAACGCTAGTCTAGTCTAATTTGACAACCAAAAGTTTTAAACTGACAGGTGTAAAAATAAGACAACCAAATTTTATACTATTAATTTGTTTCTGCGTTTTTCGCAATCTTATAAAGAAAATGGCAATTTTAGTACGTACTTTTGACAATAATAATAAATTCGTTCTACCAACCCGTTTCAAGATGAAAATCATTGATAAACTAAGCAAATGAAATATCAGAATAATTCATAAGATTTTAATGTCGATTTATTAAGAATGACAGGACAAAAACCTGTCAAAACATAACTGATCAACTAGATCTTAATTTAAACTTAAACCAGTATTAAATCTCAAACCTCAACCTCAAACCGTGTCTATATGTGTGGTAACTTATTAAATTCTGTGATTTTAGAGAATACCTATTTTTTTTATTTTTGATGGACAGTGTTCAGTATGTTCTTATCATTAATAATGTTAAGTTTATAAAGGTAACCCCTCAGAAAATGTACTCATATACCTAATCAAGGAAAAAAGAATTTTACTGCCCATTTTCTTAAAAAAGCGATTCTTCTCTACCGTGCACATGACGAGGGACGAAAGTAATTTATCTGTGCTGCCTTGTAATTCGCTGTTTTACTCTGCTTTTTTTTACCTTCATTTTCCGTTAATATTTATAGTTCCTACTACCTAGCAAAATTCCCTTGACAAATTAAAAACTGGAAAATTGCTTATGTTTATGTATGCTCTGCTCCATATTTAGGCACGTGTGCTCCAAGCTTAATAAGATTTTCAGACTAACGTTATTTTCTAGTGTAATTAAAATTCATGACTTTATATTGAAAGCTTTGCAGCGGATAATGTAAGAAGAATGCATAAATTTTCATTTAGTATGCATTGTCTTTAATAGTATCATGCATATTGATATATCTTCGTGTTTATTTACCACAAAGATATCAAGGTTCTGTTTTTTTTATTAAGTGAGTTTTTTGCTTAAATATTCAAACGATAGGAGCAAAAATATATAGATCAATTTAACCTTTTACTTAATATAGTCCAGTACGTACTGGTGCTAGAGTTCCGAAAATTATTCAGCCGAATTTTTTTACACTATCTTGTGTACTACATACTATATAAATGCATGTTGTCGAACGGCAGCCCGGTCACATATTGTTTAAGAAAAAATGGTTTAAACAAAGGAAAAAACACACATTCTTCCATGTTTTAAATTATTTTCCATATTCTTTGATGAACTATGAACATGAAATAAATTTTGGCTTTTTACTATAAAATTAATATTTTTAAAGTTATGAGTTATTTTAAGTTGGGAAAATGACCATTTTAAGTAAAAGCATCTCACTGCTAATACAGTATGTTGCAGAGCTCCACGTACAAAATTTAACATTAGACTAAAAATAAGAAAAGTTTCCATTAACATAGATCAGAAAACGATTTGTTTCCGAGATACAGATGGGTAAAATAAATAATAAAACTGATATATAAATACAATTTTATCACCCTGTATCTCGGCAAATACGAGGCGTTTCCGGACCTAAGTTGATTGTTTTTGGCCAAAAAAATCGCCTGTTGCATTTCGCATGGTAGGGGCAATTTTGTCTGATGTTTAAACCACAATGGTTTAAACTAAAAAAAGAAAAATACATTATAAAATGTTTCAAATTTTTTAAATATTCTTCAATAAATTATTAACCGAAAGTATCGTATAACATTTTACTTTGAATTAATATTTTCAAATTTACGATTTTTTTAAGATTGATAAATATCAATTTTCAGTAACTTCAACTCATAAATATACGAGAAAATATGATTAGTTAGTAATAATTTTAAACTGTAGAAATACGAATGAATCATGTTTTCCTTGAAGCTGTTATTTTTTAATTATTTATTGCCCATACTGGTAAATATCGCCCTTCCCAGCCATCACAATAGAATTTCGACTAAACTTAACTCCAATAACCTGTAATTTATAATGTGTTAATAAGATTTTTTTTATTTTAAAAATACCCTTAACCACCCCATATCCGACGCTTCCTGCCGCGGCGTTTTCATACATAAATATTGCCTTTATATCTCATTTTTTAGCAGTTTTTGTGAAAACCGAAAATCCACTGATCCACTGCATTTTTAATTCCAAAGACTTATTTTACCAAAAATGTTCCTTTTAGTTTAATAGCAATTTCTTTACTTAATATGGGAAAATATGCACTATACAATGAAATTAGGTTGAAATTGTAAGCAGAACGAAACAGGCTATGTTATACCTTTAACACAAAGAATTATGTAGCCTATTTTGTTATCAATGAGATAAGCATTATTCTTACTAGCTTAAACTATCTGCCTTTAAAAAAAATGTTAAAACTTAAAATATAACACGGTGGTCGCACTAGAGCCTCACATAATTTACTAGCACATCCATTCCGGCGTTTCGCACTCATTGAGCCCATCTACACAGTATTATAAACTTATAGCCAAAATTCTTCGATTATAGTAGGAAATTTTGCCAGAAAAACCAACTACCTTTTCGCACATTTTGTATTTAACAGAATAATGACCTTTTAATCTGCCAGCGTTCCTTCGGCCTCCACCTGATTGGTTCGCTGAACAGGTGCTGTCAGCTGTTCAGGTGACAGAAGTGAAATTAGTATCATGGATGGGTATTGAGGAGATGAATAATGCCGAGCAAATTTTTGATTTCTGTTTATTAAGTAGTGAAGGAAAATATGTTTCAGCCCTTTAACAGTGCTATTAGTATTAACAAAATATCGTACGCGCCTAGCGGTGTGCTTTATAAATTAGTAAAACACAACATTTCTGGGTGTTAGTTTAGCGTTATTATTTTACTATTGGTTTAAACAGCTATTCTTTGGATTGTTTTATTTTTGTTATAGTATTTACAGTTTTTGAAATTAAGAATTTTGGAACAGTTAAAGGTTACAAAAATAGTGTTTCTTTAAACATGTTACGTAGAATTAGTGTTGAGAGACTAAGCAACCCAGCAACCTAGCTCACTGTTTTTTTCTATGGCTGTGTGTGTTTATTACCTGTGGTGCGCATGGGTTAAATTGTTTATTTTTAAACGAAACGGTGTTTATATTTTGGTATACCATGAGTATTATTTACGGGATTAAGGGCATACAATGCATTAGCCAACAATATAAATAATTAATTGTTGTCTTTAAAAGAAGATTAAATGATTCTCTTGTTGTGCTCAGCGTTGTTTTTGATTTTACTGTTAAAGTTTTGAGATGTTTGAATTTATTGTGATTTGTTAACGTGAAACTGAGATTCTTATTTGCCTTTGTTTAAATTTCTTTCAATTATGCATGGAATTATTCTTAACTATTGGGGCCTCCCACTTTAAAGAAATAAAAAATTACTCAGAAATTTAAAACATATGTATATTTAAAATCAAATAAAGGACTGAATCGCTGCATATCAAATTTTCAATTTATTTTTGTGCTTTGTGATACAGGATATATTGGTGAAACATATTTAGAATTATTAATGAACTTCTGTGAAAGGGTAAAATTAACACTGTAAAGGGTATTTTTTAAACTTTGGCGAAGGTTATCTGAATGCCTCTATAAAAGAGTTCATCAATTACGTAAGTCCGCAGTGATTTAAGTCATATTTAGAGTCATTTAATGACCATATAATCAGATTTGTCCCCAACCGCTTTGATCGCCTTCTGGCCTACTATATACCTAATAGTCTAAGAGCTAGTCAGCGTGTTATTTTTCTTGATCAAATTTTGTATGGTTGCTCTTGTGCCCAAAAAGAGCTAGCAGCCTGATTAAGCAAACCAAGTCTGAAGTGGACTCTGTACTTACTATATTTTATAGTCCGGGGTTTGTCGGGTCTACATTTATATAGTACTCTTGTACATTGTACACAGTGTTAATTATTTATAATAGGAAAAGTGTATTCATTTTCTAGTTTTTTACATTTTTTATATTTTTTACAAACTTAGAATAAATAGAAATACTTAAAAGTGCCGCCTGGCAATTATCACCTCATATATTTCAATAAGTTTAAAGCACTAGTGTCGGAGCCCACATTTTTGCTATTGTAACTCCCTACATTACGCAGTTAGAAAAGTAAAATACCCGGCTATGATCTGCAGATGACGAGCTGCTTGGGTTGGGTTGAGTTGGGTTTGGTTGGGTTGGCTTCAAAATAGCAGAAAATGTAAAAAAATTAAAACGCATTGACTTTATATATAATATATACATGATTCTGGAAAAAGACCTCATCCATAAAAATAAGGAACTGTTTTTTTTTTGGATTTGTTAGACCACAAGATTACCTCCAATTATTTCTACAAAATCTAGACAGCTGTTACTACAAATCGACATACTATATTCTGAAATGCTACAAATAATATTAAATGTTATCATGCGAAAATACTTTACGAAAGAAAAATATCGTGTTTAGAGGACTAGATAAATAAAGAAGAATTAAAACAAAATATCAAAAAGTATTTGTTTTTTCAAAATTTAAAATGGAGTATCTACCTGACATAAAAATATGAGTAAATCTTATTGGTTTTGGAAATTTGGGGACATATAATTTTAATGTCTGTTCAACAACCATACCTGTTACACTTCTTAAACCATCAATATTAAAACGATCCACAATATTGGTGGTACTTGTCGGTCGAGAATAGGTTTGTAGGAGTATACAGGGTTATTCACAGTGAGTGTTATATTAGATATTTTTCGAAAGTCTGGACAGAGACATATGTAGGAGATTGAAATCTAGCCTTTAAGAATTATTTAAGAGATACAACGTTGCCACCACTAGCTTTTAAATTTAATATGGAATACTCTTGATGTTATTAAATTTTTGAATTCTATCCAAGATTCCGAACATATTTTGTATAAGTGTAGATCTAAACTTAATAGTTTTCGAGATCCTGATATTTAAAAAATAGTTATGCAATTTGTTTGACTGCAGCTTACCAATGGTGCAATTTTAGCTAAAGTAAAATTTTAGACATAACATAAAATAAAATTCTAGGTTAGTTTTTATCAAAAAAAAGTTCACCTACCCAAGTGTGATAAAAAAAACTAAACGGCTAATTTTTCGCCAAGTTCATAATAAAGATAAACTTCTTGCTTTAACCATAATTTATTTATTTTTTATTATTAAAAATTTTCACACTGCCACTGGCGCATATTTATTAACGGATCGTCGTCTATTTAGAAACAATGTTGACTTCTTGCCTCACCTCTCCGGATTTTTGTTTACGGTATGGGACTAACAATTATTCTTATGCTTTGGGTATTTGCATTACGTATCTTGAATATAATTTCATCTGAGGCAGTACAACAAATCTTTACATCGTGTGTTTGTAACCGAACTTATTTAAAGTGGCAGTAGAGAGACAAAATTTTTACTATTTTCTAGTATGTTATTATTATTAGTTCTTGATATCTTCTAATAGAACACTTACCCTGAATAACCATGTATTTAAGTAGTTAATAAATGCTAATAAAACTTGACTATATTAAAATAAAAATAAATTAATTAAATTCTTTCTTATCAACGAATTAATGAAAGTAACTAACCCCTGTTACAAAAGTTTTGAGAAAAAAAATTAAGGTGCTGTCCAAAAATAGGGATGCAGTACATCAAGTCATCCTTGGAATTTACTGTTGCTACGGGTTTTGCCATTTTGTTAGACATGTCAAATTGTTGACAGTTCTTTTCGCGATGGCATACAAGTTAGATATTCGCAGAAGTATTTATAGACTTGTTGGGCAAATACCCAAAAAGGAAATAGTAAGACTTTTTCAAGGCGAAAATATTTCAAAAGCCACGATATATCGAACAATTCGGGAATGTGAAGAAGGAATCCCTTGTGTGAACCTCCCAAAAACTGGTCGACCACGCAAGTTATCTCAAGCACAGCAGAACAGGTTAGCTCGAATAATGAAAAATTCCATTGGAAAATCTACAAGAAAGGTTGCTCCTCGTTTCCGAATTTCCAACGCCACCGTTTGTCGTTATAATGCTAGGAGCGGTATAAAATACCGAAAGAGAAAAAAGGCGCCCAAATATACCGATGCCCAGATAGCAAGGATACCCAGATGCTGCCGCAATTTAAGACGAATTCACTTCGCGAACAACAGATGCGTTGTCATGGACGATGAAAAATATTTCACCCTTAGCCATGCAGAACTACCTGGAAATTCTGGATTTTATACCGACAACATAGAGGAGACCCCAAATGAAGTTGGATATAAAGCCAAAGCTAAATTTTCAGAAAAACTATTGGTTTGGTGTGCCATATCCGAAAGGGGAATATCCAGGCCTTTTGTTAGTCGTGTAAGAGGAGAGGCAGTGAATGCTGAAGTCTATATCAGAGACTGTCTCACAAAATTAGTTGATTTTATCAACCAGCATCACGCAGATGGAAATTATAAGTTTTGGCCGGATCTAGCATCAGCACATTATGCTAGAGCTACACTTGACTGGTTGGAAGCAAGAAACATTCCGTATGTGCCCAGGATTGATAATCCCCCGAATCTTCCCCAAGCCAGACCAATTGAAACTTTTTGGGCTCGATTGGCTCAGAAAGTCTACAATGACGGTTGGGAGGCCAGAAACGAGCAGGAACTTCGGCAGCGAATCATCCGGAAAATAAGAGAAATGAATATACATGACGCCCAAAACCTCATGAGACCAGTTCGACATATACTGAGAGTTGTTGAAGAACACGGACCCTTAGCGGCATTAAACTAGATGATTTTTGTAGAGTAACAATTGATGTTATAAATATATTGTTGTACAATAAAAGTTTATTCAGTTTTAGAAAAGTAACTAAGGCCAAACTTTTTCTCAAAACTTTTGTAACAGGGGTTACTTAATACCGTAAATTAAAACTGTACAGGTTATCCCATTTTCGGCTCTTTTGCGGGGTATCTCCCTTATTTTTAAAGATAGATTGCGGTTTTCCCGACAGTGTGCTACTTTTTTGTGAAATTAAAGATAGCGCCAGCAGAATTTTCATAGCCCTTTTGATTTTTGAGATACAGGGTAGAATCGAAAAGTGTAACGTTTGAGGCACCCCCCGTATCTGAGTTACTTTTAAACTTATCTAAGAAGTTAAAACGTATTCTTATAGAATTTTTTCCGTAGAATCCAGTGGTGTAGTCGGTTTTTCTAACACTTTCCGTTTTTTAGGTATAAAGCAAGCATATGTTCTTTTAAATGGAACATCCTGTATATTATTTTTCATATTTATTAGGCATAATGTGGGCTTTCCAAAAATATATAATTGTATACAATTATTTTTAAAAACAAGCTATTTAAGGTTTTCTAAAATTTTCTTTTGTGTCCAATCAGTAGCTATGGCTAATTTGTTTGGAGCAAAAGACAAAATGTCAAAAACCTTGCGATTTTGTCAGTTTTTGATTATATTATTAGTAAAATATTTTTGTTGTTTTGGTGTTATTTTTTTTTAGATGATGGCGGTTTACGAAAATAATGAAAAGTATATGTTGGTTTGTTTTATACAATCTAATGAAGGTCCCCAAGAAGCTTCAGAATTATATTTACGAAGGAACGTATTTTCAGCACTATGGTTAGGATAATATCTTAGTGGTTTTCGTTTGTTCACATTAGATATCCAGAGAGAAGGCAACTTTTCCCTGATATATTTGCCCGCCTTAAATCAAATTTAGTAGAGCATGGATCCAGCCCCGTCCTAAGGCATACACCAAACAAGACAGAGATATAAAAGAAATAAACGTATTGGGTTATGTGGAAGCGACGCCTTCATCTTCTTGCAAGCAAATAGAGGAAGCAACTGGTGTATCCAAGTCTAATGCTCAAAGAATTTTGCAAAAATATAAGTATCACCCCTATAAATTCCACATAGTTCAACATTTGTACCCCGGTGATTCCGAGCGCCGAATGTTGTTTTGCCATTGGTATTTACAACAAATCAATACTGATGAATCTTTTGGCAGACTCGTTATCTGGTTCGATGAATCTTATTTTTCAAGTGCAGGGATTTTCAATCGCCATAATACAAGGAATTGATCCATAGAAAATCACCATTTGATTTTTGAGAGGACACAACAAGGACGCTTTGGGGTTGGGATCTCGTGTTTCATTTTTGGAAGACGCATAGTCTACAGAATTTTTGAAGGAGGTCTCGCAGCGCGTCGGTACCGAGAAATCCTTGAGGAAGTTATTCCAGAATTGATGGAAAATGTTCCAGTGGCCCTTTATAATGCCATTTATCTTCAACAAGGCGGTGCCCCAAGCCACAACATTGCGCTTTTAAGGGCATTTTTAGATGATAACTTTCCTCAAAGATGGATTGGTACCTACGGACCTGTAAGATGGCCCCCTCGATCTCCGGATCTTTCAGTTTTGGATTTTTTCTTATGGGGTTTCATGCAAAATAAAATCTATAAAACACAATATCAGTCTGTAGCGGATCTTCGTGCGGCAATCGATTTAACTTTCTGAAATTTGGAAAGAAAGCCTATGATTCTTTTGAATGCTACTAGAAGAATAACGAAAATGTGCCAATTTTGCGCACGAGAAAATGGCCATCATTTTGAAAACCACTTTTAAAAACTCTTCGCTTTTTCAAAATTCTGTTTCTCTTTTGTTTTTCCTAACTTAAGTTTTTAGTAAGATAGGTAATTATTGTTTTGTTTTGAGTAAAATTCAATAATTTTATCATAATTAAGTTAAAATGCTGTAATAAATAATTAAGACTTGAGAATTAAAATAGATATTTTGAATTAAGTTTGAAAGTATAATAATTACTTATATCGATTTAGTTTTTAGTAAATTTTAGCCATAGCCTACTACCTACTGATTGGACACAAAAGAAAATTTTAGAAAATCTTAAATTCTGAGCGTGTTTTTAAAAATAATTGTATACAATTATATATTTTTGGAAATCCCACGTTATACCTAATAAATATGAAAAACAATATACAGGGTGTCCCATTTAAAAGAACATGTGTTTGCTTCATACCTAAAAAACGGAAGTGTGAAAAAATCCGACTACGTCACTGGATTCTACGGAAAAAATTCTATAAGAATACGTTTTAACTTCTTCGATAAGTTTAAAAGTAACTCAGATACGGGGGGTTGCTCAAACGTTACACTTTTCGATTCTACCCTGTATCTCAAAAATCAAAAGGGCTATGAAAATTCTGCTGGCGCTATCTTTAATTTCACAAAAAAAGTAGCACACTGTCGCGAAAACCGCAACCGTCTATCTTTAAAAATAAGGGAGATACCCCGCAAAAGTGCCGAAAATGGGATACCCTGTACAGTGTACAACATGGATCATCTAATGACCTATAAATATAAATTATATTATTTTATTTTTGCGTTTGGATGAAAATGGTCTTTGAATCAGACTACCCTGGTGGTATTCATAAGTGTTTTTATAAATTCTTATAAAATACGTTTAGTCACTCATTTTTGTTTAAATCCACTTCTAATAAGATTGGACAAATTAAATTTCCTGCACGTTTAGTTTCTCCTTCCTCGTCGTTTAAGTTTTACAAATTAAAAATTAATTCCACAATAGGGATGGCGAATTTTCCACGGTAAACAATTTCCAGCCTAATACCAAGAAAAGCCTTTCAAAGTTTGAAAACAGGGAAGTTGTTTGTTTGCCAAAGGAGGGTGTATAATTTTCCCGTTACCCGCAAATATTTGGGCGGTCGAGCGATTTTGATATGCATCTTTACATAATAATCACCTAAAGTAAGCACTTGAATATGGTAATTCTTTAAAAGGGAATAGGCGTGTATTATAGTTAGAAGACACACGAGAATATTTTTGCCTTTTCAGCCAGCCTTTAAAGAAGAGTAATGGATGATAAAGTGACAATATTTGTAGCACTTCTTTTGGCACCATTGTCACCTAAGTACCTATAAACATAGTGAATTTATGATGCTTATAAATTTTAATTTTTGTCGTGGCGTCTGGCGTTTAAGCTGAAGAAAGATCACCTCGTGGTTATCTTGTCATAGGCGAATTGTAATATTTTATTTTACATTCCTTCTTTAATTGTTTTTTTATATAAACTGATCGAAATAAGTTAATGATATTGTGGTGTCTCTGAGAAATGATACTCTGGTTTCTCTGATAAAAAATATCCCAAAAGAAAAAAATGGCTTGTTTATTTTCCCTAATATTCTTTTCGGAAAAAAAATTTATACACATTTAAAATTGTACCAAAAACACTTATCGATACAAAATAAATAATGTGGAATTTTGTTTCTATGGACTCCATATCTGTTGCACCGTTGCTTAGTGATTTCTGTAATAATTGTGATTATTCTATGTTTCACAATATGAATAGGCGTCATTTAACTGAAGACGAAGCAAATCAAGCATTTGGGTTGCTACTTAGACGTGCGCGACAGATTGATGCAACTAATCGGTTTAATGTTTCTCAGAGTGTGATTTCCCGTCTGAACAACCGATTTAATGACACTGGAACTATCAGAAAAAGAAGTTCGTATAACCTGCCTTGAATCATTTAAATGAGGCAGGTATATAATTGCTTTAGGCCTATAAGGCGTCCTCCTTTGACTACAGATCACAGAGCTCAACGTTTGCTTTGGTGCAATAAACGGGTAAACTGGCATGATGAGCGGAAGATCATGATGTTTACACATGAGAGTCGTTTTTGTCTTCGTGTTGACAGACGACAATTCGTGTCTGAAGACCGCCCAATTCACGAGTTAATGACCGATATGTCCAAGAAATACATCCTTTCCTAAGTGACGGTGCTATGGTATGGGGTGGATTTTTTACGGAGACCGAACTGAGTTGCATGTTTATGAACATACAACAACAGGTAAAAGATAGACATTTGCAACATAGCAAAATGATTACCGTTGGAATTTGGAGCACAATTTAGGTTCCTAGAAGATAACGCTCGTCCACATAGAGCAAGGGTGGTTTTAGAATAGGTACCATTGGATGAAATTGATCATTTGCCGTTACTTGCACTCTCTCTAGATTTAAACTGTATTAAACATGTCTGGGACATGCTTGAAAGAGCAGTAATTGGTCGTCAACCGCCTCCTCGTGATGGAAGGATACTAAGGCCAGTTCTTGAGGAGTTATGGGATCCCTTGGACCAAGACGACTTAAATCACTTAATTCTAAGTATGCCTCGACGAGTCCAAGCGGTAATAGACAACAGAGGTGGAATTAAATGGCTATTAAATAATTGTCGATTTTCAAAAATATTCATTTTCATATTAAATTACGTCGCGTCGGTTGGAAGGATAATAGCTAAAATATTAAGGGTTAAAATTCGTCAAAATTGAAAAAAAAATCAGTGTTCCGCTTGACGTTATCCCACCAAAAACAACTGAATGTAACCGGCAATGTGGCAAATCCAATTAAGGATGCGGCAACACCGCCATGATCCCCTACTGACCGTTTTAGTACCAACGGTAATATTTATGTTCTATTTTCTTTCATGTTTATATTCTGTATAACTTTTGTACCATTTTTAAACTTCGAATTTAGTTTTATTGGAAAAATGTTTGTGCTTAAGTGTATTTAAGTATGAAGGATCAATTAGAACAGAAATAATAGTACCTAAAACCCAAAAATGATCGTGGTGTAACTACCTACAACGTGTAGTAGTAGTTATTTGATTTGATAACCAGAAAGAAGTTAATCTTTGCATTTACGTTTAATATATTACCTACAGACCGAAGAAATTTCCCATTTTTTACTGTTGTCGTACAATGGTGCATTTGTACTGTCGAAGAAATTCGACATATACCTACTTTGTGTTTGTATTAGCCGACGAAAATTTTTCAAGCAACACTGGGTGAACTAGTTGGCGCGAGTCACTATATCTTACCCATCCTATTCGAACCGATAGAAATAAGGTCTCATTTTAATTCTGGCAAAAATGTTGTCTGTTCTTCTTCAGACGCCCTGGGTGCGAGCCTGCCTGATGAAGGGTAAGGGCCCAGAAATCGCGATAGCAGGAAGGCACCCAGACCAGAATCAAAAAATAGTTCTTATTTTATTTTTCATTTTATGGTCGTCTTGTTCTGCACTAGCGAAGAAGTTAATCTTTGCATTTACATTTAATATATTACCTAGAGACCGAAGAAATTTCCCATTTTTTACTGTTGTCGTACAATGGTGCATTTGTGTTGCCGAAGAAATTCGACATATAGATACCTACTTGTTGGTTTGTGTTAGCAGCCGAAAATTTTTGGAGCAACACTGGGTGAACTAGTTGGCGCGAGTCACTATATCTTATCCATCCTATTCGAACCGATGGATATAAGGTCTCATTTTGATTTTGGTAAAAATGTTGTCTGTTCTTCAGACGCCCTGGATTTGAACTTGCCTGATGAAGGGTATGCAGGAGTGCACCCAGACCAGAATCAAAAAATAGTCCTAATTTTATTTTTATTTTATGGTCTTCTTCGCTAGTGCGGAACAATGTCAACACTATTGTTTTGCTTAAGAAATAAAAGCTCACCACCACAAACTAAAATTACAATGCTGTCCATTAGTCGACAACATCTTTTATGTTTAACCCACATCAAATCCGGCAATTATTCGAATTAATGGAAACACTGAATTTTTTGATAAAATTTGTTCCTCATTAGTATGTAGAAAATTCAATGATTCGCCAATTATAACATCAGAAACATGTTTAATTGTACAAATTGGTGAGTGCACCTGGGAAATAGCCTGTTGGGAGTAGCGATGTTAATCTGTCCCTAACGCCACCGATTTTCTTTATTCTTTATCTGTAGATTCTACATTGCAAAGAAAGAACGAATGAGTACATCCCAAGGCGAATCAGGTAGCGGACACAAATTATGGAGTTTTTGGACGAACTGAAACCGAATCTTCCATTGGACACCAGTAATTGACCTCAGTGACCGCTGGGTGAAATATGCGACCTCATCGGATATCTTCGGGTTCAAAAGGGGGTGGGTTCAAAAGGTCGCTCTGAGAAGTCATCGTGGGATAGTTGTTGCTTTTTATATTTTCGTTACAAATATTTAATCTGAGAAATAAACTGAAAATGTGGGGCTTGATTCGCTCTTTCTAATTTTTGGGTTGAAGAAGCCGTAAATATAAAATTTCCCTTTTAAAACATTTTTCAAAAGCTACAAAAATGTTTAATATAAGGACGGCTTCATTTGCATAAACATAATTGGGTTTTTATAAAGTCCAATTTTGTTATTTACGCAATCCAGTTTACCCTCCTTATAAGATAATTTGTTGGATGGCGGGCGAAGCATTTTTCTTACATTAAAATTTTAAATTAACTTTTTATTTCCCTTACGTAAGGTCTTGTCATTGTGGCACGTATTAATTGCGTTCACGTAAAATATTAAAACTTTATAAACGCTTTTAAAAACTTTGGTGATACTAATAAAACTTTTTGTTTCTATGTTATTCGTGTTATATTACTTGGAAATCATGGTTTAAGATGGCTAAATATTTAATACAAATTAGATTTTGCATACAATAAATTTAATTTAAAAAAAATAATTTAACGATATATGCTACAATATAAACTTCTCATTTTCATTTCTCAAACAATAACAATTAAGCAAATTAGATTTTTTTTAATTTAAGAATTTTAAGTGAGCTGTTAAACTGTATTACTGTAACATTTATTATTAAACAAATATGTTTTTAATTCTTTTTAAGATTTCCTTACATTACGTTGATTTTTAATACAATTGTTTACATTATGAAATTCTATTATTCCTTTATGAACAACATTTAAAAACAATGTTGTTTATTTCTTGTATTATGTTGATAATTCTCTAAGTTTTGTGATAAAAATTCCGAAAGATTTATTAGTAAAAGATTATTTTTAATTTTGAAAATAAAGACAAAACGTAAAAAAGAATAAAATGCCTTACATCTGACCATTTCTTTTTTTAACAAATGTAATTGGAGTATATTTATCTACATTCAAAATTATTCTCATTGCTTTATTTTGTAATACTTGTAATTTATAAAAAATGTCTTCATTTACAGTGTATAATATTGTTCAATAGTATAAAAATGAAGTAAAATGATGGAATTATATACAGTCTTTTTAGAGAAAAATGACAAATTTGAACTTACTCTTTTCAAATAATTAATTTTGGTGGCTATCTAATTTTAAATCTATTATTATCCCCAAATATTTGAAAGTATCTACAGTTTGTAATTTTTCGTCGTCTATTTCAACACCAACATGTTGTGCATTATTTTTTGCTTGTACTAAAATTAACAGATTTTGTTTTAAGAACATTTAATTTTAATTTATTCCATTTTAACCAATTTTCTACATATTTTAAATCTTCGTTAATTTTTTAATACCATTATTTATCCCATCACGTCGAACATAAATCAGTAGGTATATCTGGTGTATCATTAGCAAACATCTGTATACTTGATTTTTAGAACTCAATTCGAATCATTAATATACAATATGTAATATATGTAAATAAGGCCCTAATTTACTACCTTGTGGCACTAAGTCGAAATTTCCGCGATTTCCGTTGAAATCGGGTACAGGTCGCAAATGTGAATTAAATCGATGTAAATTTTCGGAGACTATAGGGGACCCGGAGCTTCAGAACTCCACTGAAACTGGTGAGGATCAGAAAATGGCAAGTAATTCTTTTGATTTTTTTTAGGTCGAAAAATGCCCCCTGGATGCAGACCCAACCTAATATCTCGAAAACAAAACATCAGATAGAAAAAACGGATTCATAAGTAAAACTTTAAAATCTGAAATAATCCCCCAATCACTGGAAAATGGAAATATTTGGAAAAATCTGGAAATTTAGATTTTTAACCCAAATATTTCACGGTTTTTAATTTTTTGTGTGGTCACAATGGTTCAAATTAAAGTCCCATATTTTTTAGTTTCTTCATTCTCCATAGGAACGAAGCAATCGTCGATTAAATTTATTTTTTTTTACTTTTGCTATTTAATGTTTTCCCAATATTTAACACTACCTTATAAAGGGATAATCACACTTTAAAATTAATACCGAATGGGTCATCCAGGAGCGTATTTAAGGGGTAAAAATCGGATTTCCTTGATTTTTTCCGACAAATCCTATTTTTTACCGACATTATTCCACACTATTTACCTTATTTAGTGATTCCTTTTGGGTGTATTTTATCCGTTAATTATAATTATCTAAGAATACCTCCCACTAATTTAAATCGCTTATATTTTCATTAAAGTTATAAATAAATAGGTTACTTTACATCGGGGACATCTAAAATTTGAAAAATTTTGAATTTTCGAAGATTGCCATGAAAACAAAGAATTGCAATTTATTTACTCGAAATTATTAAGATGACATGTCAAAATTTCGCAGAAATGCCACTTTTGTTGTAAAATTGAAAGGTTGCTGGACCGATTTCGGCTTGAAGTATACATGAATAAGATTTTACCTTAAGTGCCTTCTACTTTAAATGACTTGAAATTTTGCACACGTTATTTTCTTGGCATTTAGAACATTTTAAAATGGTGAGACCAAAAAAAAAAATGTCGCAAAATATAGGCCACCCTAATTCGTATGTACGTAAAGAAGTACGGTCTTTAAACTACTTTCTGAATTTGTAGTAAACAGAATCATAAACTGTCATCTTCACATAAACGTTTTCATTAATATCTAATTAAACCGAAAACAGGGTCGTCCAAAGTTTACAGTGGAATGCAATCAAGAAATTTACATTTTTCATTGTACCGGGAACTTTGGGAATTGATAACGAGGGCGCCAAATCAAACAAAGCTCGAGAGAAAGGCTGCATTACGCCGTCAAAATGAAATGTAAATCGAGCTGTTTTTACGACTTGGCTTTAAAAATTATCATATTTAAGTAGTTCCCAGTAGAGTTATTATGGAGCAACGTAAATACAACCGCGAAAAAAATTTTTCTTTCACGGCACAGTAAATAATCGTTAAGTATATTTTAAATCTAAAATGTTAATCCAAAAGGCGTGGATGTGTGCCATTTGGCATTAAATGGTCGGTTTTATAAAGTGTTAAATATTGCATAAAATTTGTAGAGACCCAGGACCGTATTTACGCGCAGGCTATCTAATAAAAACTGTTTAAAAATTTGGTAATTATTTGGAATATTGGAAACACCGAATTTTTTGATGAAATTTTGCATAGTCCTTAATTTTGGGTCTTAGAGCACGAATATGAAATCAGTTCTTGGCGGTCTTTAATGGTTTAAAAGAATGCTCTTAGGCTAGATTAGATTAGAATTTAATTAAAATTTGCTTTAGAATAATAGTGTGTTATGACTTGTATATATGTATGTGTTTAAGTGAATCTGTCGAAATTTTAAGAAATCCGTATAAAAACCCAGCCTAAAAGCATTTTTTTAAACCATTAGAGACCGCCAAAAACTGATTTCATATTTGTATATAAATTAAAAAAAGAAAAAAAACATTAAAAAACGAAATAAAAATAAACATGCAACCCGTAATACACATAGTCCATATTTGCCATTGTACAAATCGTTTTTTCCAACAGTCTCGTTTTTGATGAAATTTTGGTCGGGTTTGCTCAGGCTTGTTATTTTGCATAGACACAACATGGCATTTGCCCATTTTCGAGATTTTGAGTAGTACATATGGGATTAGCAATTATATATAAAACTTAACACACTAACTCGCGTCAATGCGCCCTTTATTGTCAGTTGATTAAATAAGAAATTTTAAAAAGTAAAAAAAATGGAATTAAATCTGGCTTGAAACCGGGACTTCTGATACAAAATGTCTAGCACTATACATGCCCACCAGTAAGGCTTTAAAAGCTGCACTGTAGTTCTGTAGTGTTGATGGAAAGAATAACAAAGATACAACAAAGAGAAATATAAAAAGTATAATAACAAAAATAATAAACACAAGCTAAAGGCAGACACTACAAAGAATATAGTCTCTGCTGGAGGCAAATATTAGGCGAATAAAAGAAAAGGAAATAAGAAAAACTAGGTAATTTGAAGTAAAAAGGTAAAATATCAAAAAAAATATTCACCAGTTTGTAAGGGGTCTTTGGAAATAGACATATCTGCTTCGCTAATAATCTCAGATAATAGGTTTGTTCTTTTATGTAGCACCAAACTGCACTAACCTGCACTTTTTTTATTCGTGAAAGATACCTATAAGCAAAAAATTCCATATTCCTTTGTGTGGTGTTAAAATGTCGCATAGTTAAGAATGTTGGGAAAAGGATGACATCACAAAAATCGCAGAAATATGTTAAATACGTAGTTCGTTTTATTGTCTTTTTTGGTCATCACTTTTGAATGAGCGGTAGAATTGTGTGCCATTTTAACCATTTTTAGGTATGTTGCAAGACTTCTACATAACAAAATATTTAAAATTACGGCACGCCGCGCGGTCTTGATTTTTAAACAATACTATTTATATTAAAAGATAGTATTTTCATCATAATTAATTCGTTGTACTAAGTTTCGATTATCCATTATATTGGTTAACTAAAAATATTTTAAAAGTAATGTTTATTACATAAACGCGGCGCACTTAAAACATTTTATTTTTATTTATTTAGGAGTAATACAACCTTACAATATATATGTATAATAGTTTAATATTAATTCCATTTCATTTATCTTTTCTATCAGTTACCTAAGTCCGACCCCGATTTTTGCGTCAAGTAATATTGAAATCCGGTCTCTACTTGTAACATTTGAAGCTCCAATGCTATCTGTAAGGATTCAACATTTTGTTGAAAACATGCGTCATGCAACGGTTTTGCTAGGTGGAAACTTTTATTCAAACAAAAATTAATTTGACTGGAGGAGCAGTCTTAATCCTGTTTAGAGAATAATAGAGTTTTTATGAGGATTCCCGCACTGTAAGCATAGATCTTAATAAAGTTTAAATATTAATTTAGGTACTTTTCGAATGTAGGCATATTTTGTAGAAATGTATAAAGCAAATTTACAATCCCATAAACCACGTAAGCATAATATTATGAGACTGAAATATTACAAGTAATATCCATTTTCAGACAAAAGTCACATACATGAAAAGCACTAAATCTTCGCGGCTTTCTGCTTTTCTTATATTTGTTTTTTAAATGGAATTATTTCTGATAGGTTATGATTTATTAATATGTTCGGATTTTTTTTCTGCATTGATATCAGAGAGTAAACAATTTATGACCCATGAGACATTTTAGAAGACAGTATTATAGATTATGCCAGTTGTTTGTTTATTTAAGCTTTTAAGGTATTTTAAATCTTATTTTCTAAGCTTAATAGTATTTGCACTGTGGCAAAAGTTAGTAGCTTCATGTACTGGGATGCAGAATATGTATAATGATAGCTAGCAACAGTTGTTTGGTATCTGAAGAAGTTCTCGAGCTTCTATAATCACAGTAAATTCGCGAATACCCTGTACTGTAATATGTATGTATTAATGTAATGTACATACACATAGTTATTCAAGGTGGAAGGTGGTAGAGGAATTCTTCCTCGACCGAGATGGTACCACCCCACACATCCTCTTAAAGGCTGGTGAAATCCCTATGGATGTTTCCAGTTCTGGATGTGTGAGTCGATTCCCCAGTACACCCACGGTACATAGTACTTAGATTTCGGTCTTCGTGGGTTGTCAGAAGATAAAAAAAAGATTCTGATTTGTCTCATACACTGCACAAAATGTTCCGCCGTAAAAATGCATTATTTCCCCGAAAATAAACACGCGTTGTTACCTATATTTTTATAGAAATATATCCAAAGCAATACTTTTATACATAACTAGCTTTCGCCTGCGACTTCGTCCGCGTATCATAGGTAATAATAGTGTAGTTTAGATGTCATACTCGTAAATACATGAAACATGAGTTAGGTTAGGTTAGGTTACTTATATCTAGAGACCGGAGTTCAATATTACATGACGCAAAAATCGGGGTCGGACTCAGGTAACTGATAGAAAAGGTAAATAAAATGAAGTTAATATTAGATTTTGTCAGGTTGTATTTATGAACTATTGCTCCTAAAAATATTTCTTTTTTTCACAAAGATGAACCAACTTTACTAAAGGAAGGACACTGAAAAGTGTGAAAAAATATTGTTACGTACTGCGGTTAATGGTGAACTTAATTTTGTTTATTTTTATAATTTTTTCCTTTTTGGTGCACCTATTCTTCCCTCCCCTTCCTTCATCTTATCACCCCCTCATTAAATTTGTAATGGCCATGATATATTAGATTTTCTGACCTCAATAACCCCAAAAATGACGTAATAATAATGATGTATATTAGTTAAAATTTTTGAAGAAATTCATACCCGTCCCGTTTACGTTTTTGAAAAAATTACCAGCCGCTCCTTTTTATCCCCCCCCCCCCCCCAGTTAATTTTTTAGACATATTATGTTGGACAAAATTGGATTTTCTTACCTCAATAACCCCGAAACTGACATAATCGATATCATTTTTGGAGAAATTTTCAGCGGTTCCCTTTAATCCTCCCTCTCCGATACCTTTTTTACAATCTGTTGGACAAAATTGAATTTTCTGCCCTCAGTATCCCCAAAAATGACATATTAGTTAACATTTTTGAAGAAATTTCCACCCGGCTCTATAACCCCCCTCCCTCCCCGTTAATTTTTTATAACATCCGTTACACAAAATTAGCTTTTCTGACCTCAATAACCCCGAAAATGTCATATTTGTTGGAGAAATTGCCAATCCCCTCCCTCCGTTAATTTTCTTAACATCTATTACACAAAATTATATTTTTTGACCTTAATCACCCCGAAAAAGACAACACTCAAATAAAACCGCCCTTAGAGTTTTGTTTTGCCCTACAAAAACCACGCCATAATCATTTTTCACAAATAACGCAAGAAGAAATGTAACAAGGATTGATACTGCATTTAGTCTGCTTATTTACAATTTTTGTTAGGGGAAACTGGAGCGCACTACTACTGATCTATTATATTCAGTTTAATTAATTATGAATGAATTTTACATTCTAAAACAGAATTTGTCCAAGAGTAACATAGTTTAAATAACTTACTGCTGTGCAATTTTAAACGACTACCGAAATAGAATAAAAATTTGACCGAAAAGTATACATCATCCATACCACTGTAAAAACCTATTGCTAATTGAAATGTTATCGTGACAGAGTACTGTGGTTCTAACGCTGGCTAATAGAAGTCGTTCTTTTTCACTCACTGACCAATAAGGAATTTTAAAACGTTGACTCGATCTGCTATGGCAAGTGAGCATTTGCTTATCTCGCGGCACGAGTCTTTGTCTGCAGTTTTATGAGTTTTTTACTCGAAAGCGGCAGAACAGACGATATCAAATTTAAGTGATCCTACTTTACAATAAATCCCTATATCTGTAATGCTGATTGTGCAGTTTCTTGTATGTGTTGAGAAAACGATAATTTTTCATCAATGCATACATCAACACTCTTACACCTATCTAAATAAACATCACGTAGTTTGTATGGGAATTCAATATTGTTTGATTTTAGTGAATAAGTAACTTGTTTACATAATGCAATGTTCTGGGATAATTTGTTTTGTTTGCACCATTTACATATTAAACTTACGTCGTTTTGGAGTTCGACACAGTCTGAAGGAACCGATATCTCTCGAAACATTTTGAAGTCCTCCGCCAACAACAATTTACCTATATTGATAATATATTATGTTTTTAGGTCGAACACACTTAATTAACTATACTCTACCCATAATGAAATGGGAATTGAAATTGCAAAAGAACATGACCCGAATATAATCAGCTTAAAGGAATTGGTTGTTAAAATTCAACTGGCATTGCTCAATATCTCGACAAGCACGACTTCTCCTGTTTTCAACGTCTCAGGAATCTGACAGATATTTCTCTACCTTCTTTAAAATGGAGAATAAATAGAGTTTTTTAAACAAAAAGTTTGTTGATTAAAAGAATGTACCAATAAAAAATAGCGCTTTTGTTTCGCTCATATTAGGAGAACAAAAGCTAAATTAAAAACAAAAAAGACATCTCTTTTAGGTAGATATCTGTTTGTTTTTTGAATTTCCTAAAAAAACGAAAATTCTAAAATCGCTGGTTGAATATCAGTTTTATACAGGGTGTTTCATAATTGAATGCTGATCCTTAAGGGTGATAATCCTTGGATGATTTTAAGAAAAATTCTTTATATGAACATAGGTCCGCAACAGCTTTATTTCTGAGATACAGGGTGTTGAAATTTAAGAAAAAAATCTGTTTTTCTTCAATATCTCTAAAACCGCTTTGTATTTTTGTTTTAAATTTTGGTAGGTGCAAAGTACGCTTGAAAATACATTTTCTTCAGGATAAAGGTTTTTTTAATTTTCATCAGTGGCGTCCCTGTTAACATGCCCTGCAATATTTTTAATCAAAAAAATGATACGCCACTGTTTTTTTGTTTAAATAAATGTTATTTTTATAATTGCCTTCTATCTTCTCATAAAAATGGTCTCTTGACTTTTTTTTATCCGGCGTACGGTTTTCGAAATAAAGTTCATTCATTTGCTTGTCCCTATGTGATTTTATCTAGTAGTCTCAATTTCACAATTTGTGGTAACCTAAGCATCTAGGCTAGATTTTTACATTTTATAGTAACTATTATTTAGTTCTAGTAATTAAAGCCGTTAAAGAGTGGGATTATTTTGTAGGCTAGAAACATCTAGTATGCTAACAACACTTTTCGTTGTTTTATAAACGCAAACAGTTAATTTTATTTTGGTATATTTTGTCCAAAATGGTTAAGTTTTTACAAATAAAAAATGTATTTTTATGCGTGCTTATTATTAGAACTAAATAATAGTTAGTTACTATAAAATATAAAAATCTAGCCTAGATGCTTTGGTTACCACAAATTGCGAAATTGAGACTACAAGAAAAAAATCACATAGGGACAAGCAAATGAATGAACTTTATTTCGAAAACCGTACGCCGGATAAAAAAAAGTCAAGAGACCATTTTTATGAGAAGATAGAAGGCAATTATAAAAATAACATTTATTTAAAAAAAAAACAGTGGCGTATCATTTTTTTGATTAAAAATATTGCAGGGCATGTTAACAGGGACGCCACTGATGAAAATTAAAAAAACCTTTATCCTGAAGACAATGTATTTTTAAGCGTACTTTGCACCTACCAAAATTTAAAACAAAAATACAAAGCGGTTTTAGAGATATTGACGAAAAACAGATTTTTTTCTTAAATTTCAACACCCTGTATCTCAGAAATAAAGCTGTTGCGGACCTATGTTCATATAAAGAATTTTTCTTAAAATCATCCAAGGATTATCACCCTTAAGGATCAGCATTCAATTATGAAACACCCTGTATGTGTCGTCCACACCGCTTGCTCCCTGGATGTCAATATTTGGAATATACAGTATGCCCGTGGATGGGGTTAGTAGAGGATAAATGGACCAAATTTTGCAAGATACCTAAAAATTTCACTCCAAATAAAAGTTTTTGCTTGTAAAATAAATAAGATTCGCGGTATGAAAAATTTAATTTTTATACAAGAAGCATAAAGAATACGAAAACGTTATTTTGCGTAAGAATAAACATATCTTGTTTATTATTTTCTACCAGAAGAACAAATAATATGAAATATGTTTCAAATTAAACCCTAAGCCGAAGTACAAGATTTCATTAAAAAATTTAAATATTAAAAGTAATGAGTTTTATCACATTATTTTTTAAAGTGCCAACTATTCTCTCTCACACCTTTAACTTTAACCAGAGTACTAGTTTCTACATAATAAACAATAATGAGACCTATGGGCATGTTTATTAATGTCTTTATTAAATGAAGCAACTACTTAGTTTAAAATACTTCCCATCAAAATGATATCTACTGAACACAGGATTTTTATAGTCCGGTGTTATGGGGATGGCCAAGTATCATACCGCTATATCATAGAATAATTTAGTGAGAAATTTATAGCAATTCCAATGACTCAAATGACAATCTACAACACAATAAAAAATGTTTCAAAGTAGTGGTTCGGTTTTATATCTATATATCTATATATCTTTATATCTAGAAGAAGAAGAAGAAATATGACCAAAATGATGCTGCTATGTTTTAGTTCTTTAGTCTGTTAGAGAAACTCCTGTGATATCCCTTAGAAATCGTCCTAAACAACTTCTGGAAGTTGTAAAAAACTCCTATTCGGATGATCTTAAAAGAAAATAAAGTATTTCCATTCAAACCAAACATTCGAACGTGAAGCGAAAAGACTAGATTTTTGTTTATGGGCCGGAGACCAAATTTTATGAGGAGATATTCATTTTTATAAATTCATTATGTTTTCTGATGAAGGTACATTTTCTACTAATGGAACTGGAGCATCCCAGCATGTCAGGTACTGGTCTCGAGCAAACCCCGAATTTAGATTAATAAGGCAAACCCAATATTTTACAAAAGTGAACATATGGTGCGCGATAGGCATTATATGCCCATATTTTTTTAATCACACCTGCAATAGAATATCTTACTTAGAAATGCTGGTTATATTTTTTAGCGATAACCTCAAAAATTTGCCATTAAATTTTCGCCAGAAAATTTATTTTCAAGATAGTTGTCCAGCACATTGAGCTCGCGAGGTAATAGAATGGTTTCACCGTAGATTTGGTCCAAGGTCGATTGGTAGAAATGGCCCAGTTTTGTGGCACCCAAGCATCCCTGACTTAACGTTTGCCGATACGTTTCTATATGGGGCCGTTTAAAACAAATTGTTTATGCCACTACAATAACAGATAATATTGATGTGCTCAAAGGCAGAATTACCCAGGCTGTTCATTCAATATCCCAGGAAAATATCAGAAATTTCTTCAGGTATCTAAGAAAGCAATAATTAGAAAAATGTGTTGAATATAATAGGAGTGAAGTTTTTGAATTATGATATATTTATAGTATTGCCTAGTTTATATCATATTCTTTTGAGTTTAATTAAATGTTCGTATTATTTAAAACTTGCACTTGAGAAAGAAGTATTTTGAATTAAATAATTACTTCATTTAATAAAGACATTGACAAGCATGTCCATAGGTGTCACTGTTTAATATGTAGAAACTAGTACCCTGCTTAAAGGTATGAGAGAGATTAGTTAGGACTTTAAAAAAATAATGTGATAAAACTCGTTACTTTTAATATTTAAATTTTTTAATAAAATCTTGGACTTCGACTTAGGTTCTAATTTAAAACATATTTCGTATTTGTTTTTTTTTTTTGTAGAAAATGATAAACAAGGTATGTTTGCTTTTACTCAAAATAACGATTTCATATGTTTTTTGCTCCCTGTATAAAAATTTTATTTTTTATAACGTCAACCTTATTTATTTTGCGCAAAACCTTTCATTAGCAGTGACATTTTTACATATCTTGCAAAATTTAATCCATTTTCCTTCTTCTAAACTCTATCCGCAGAAATACTACATATTTAGATGGGTACCGGACCACGGTCACTTTAGTTATATTATTATATTAGTTAATATTGTCTCAACAAAACAATACTGAAATAATTTAAAAAAAAAATCTTTAAATACAGACTTGTTATTGGAGTTCAAAAGTATTCCTACTTCTTTGAAAACTATATTACCATTTTTTCAATGACCAAAATATTATTGGAAACCAATAAATGTCTATTATTCTTTAGAGTGTAAAATTCTTAAAGCCAAAAAATTAAACTATTTAATAAGAATGCTGCCATAACGGTTTATTTTTCACCGTTTTTCAATAAAATCTAGTCGCCTGTGACAAACAATTAAACAAGGCAGACATGATATTTCATTTAGAAACGTCAAATGCAGGTTTTTAACAATCAATGTTGTTAGATTTGTTAAACAAAGTCATTATTCGATTGTTCTGGGACTAATGTGTATCTTTATTGTAATTTTTTACCTTTAGTAGCAAAAACTTATAGTAAAAAATAAAATTGGGCCAAATATTTATTATCATACGTTTTCTTATTAGGACCCCATAATTTTTCCACTATGGCAACGAGCAATTCGTAGGGCTGATAAAATATTTGGCACCAGTGATGGTTTTTGGGCATTGCACTTTCCGGCAGAAAGTATTTTGGGTGTGATGAGCGTAAACAAAACTTTACCTCCGCAATAATTCCATTATATCTTGTCAGTAGAATGCAATTTATTAGTAAACAAATGAATCGCATTGATGAAGCTCGAAGAGAGCAAATCAAATGTTTAACGAAACAATCAAAATTGTAAAAAAAATAATGAAAGATGGGGTAATATATTCATCCCTGACCAAAAATTAGCTAACTGTACAATCTTACTGCAACTTTATACTTAAGTAACAAATTTGTATTAAAGAATATAAATAAATATATATTTTTTTATATTTGTGTTTATTTTGTGATTCTGTATCGGAATAATAAAAAAATATTATATTAATTGAGTTGTACAGTTGCTTACTTATCAAAAAAAAAGTTTTTTGTGGCTAGAATGTTTAGTAATCAGTATTTTAAAAATAAAGAGTCATTGGAACTACATACAGGCCGGGTATTCCAACAAGTGTGACAAAGTAGATTTAACTTCATATAAGAACACAAAGAAAAGAAACTAATTTAAATAAAAATAGTTATCGCGCCCATAAGAATCCATGTATTTGAAACATCACTTGGAACACATGCGCCGGTTCCGGCGAAATCGTAAAGCTAGATTACCGATGCATATTTGAGACCGCGGCCAAAGGTATTGCGATCGGTCTCCTCCCTTCAAGTCCTCCATAGTTCAAAGCTTTAATACAATGTTTTGTTTCAAACCAAAAATACTATATAAAAAGTCTACAATTATGGTTACAAAATATCTATAAAATAATTCGGATATTTTTCATAAAATGTTTTACCATTTATTATTATTTTATTTTTATCAACAAATTTTCGTAATTATATTAAGTCAAACCTTTCTTGCATTACTGCCAATTTATTAAAGTAGACCTTGTTGGAATTCTTAATTTCTCCAGAGAGCCCTAAGGGAGCTCAGAGCCTTTCGTTCTTAAAACATTATACGATAATATCCAATTTATTAAACAGAAGGAAAGGCAATTTTCGCTTGTTCAAAAAAGTTGAACCAAGGCAACAACCGTGTAATGAAAAAAATTTGACTTTGCTAGTTAGCCACGCTCCGTTTAATACACCGACTTTTAAAGTGAAAAAACTTGACTTATATAATATTCATTCAGTATCTATCTGTAAAACTTATTTTTGTTTTACAAATTTAGTAAGGCATAAAAGAAATAAATAAATAACATTATTATTTTTAAATATTAACTATGCTTTATGTCACGGATTTTAGTCGTTACTTAATTATTTCTATTAAGCATGACAGATGAGTAAGACATAGTCTAGTCCACAAGTTCAAAATCGTGTTAATTCTTGATAAAGGTCCTAAAAATATGTACGATAGCTCATTGGATTCGGAATGACGCCTAGAAAAATGTATTCGAAGGATTTTACTCCATGATAAAAATTGCAAAAGTTATTAACAAATTAAGATGAAAAAAAAAGGTGTTTCGTTTTTTGGCAATTACTCAAAAACTATTAATATTTAAGAAATTTAAAAAAAAAATCATAAAGAGGAGAAAAGTTCCAAAAAAAAAGTCCCGACTCCCGTTACTCTACCGCCATTATTTATAATTTTAATTTAGTGCTGAAAATAGGGCCCCGCTCGGCCGATACAGCATGGCCGCGCTACCGCTCAACAGAGTCTATTACATAAAATAATTTTTTTATAGAGTTAAATATCAATAGAAAAATTTGAAAAAATTATGGTGTCATTAGAACACTTTAAAGAATAAAGTCCCGTTGGAAAACAAAATTTTTGTTGATTTTTCAAAAAGTTATACTATTGTTAACTAAGTAATTTTTCGTGGGCTTTCCTTTTAACAAACGACATCGACAGTATAAAAGTTTAAATAATTGGCCTATAAATTTTTGGCTTCCTGGAGCTCTTCTTATATATATATATACTTAACAAGACCACGTTATAAAAGCATCTTAAATTTGTGTATTTGGTTTATTATAATTTTTGTAAGTTAACAACATTTTCGATAATTGTCATTTTTGGCTAACTTTCAAAAATTATAATAAACAAAATACACAAATTTAAGATGCTTTTATAACGTGGTCTTGTTAAGTATATATATAAGAAGAGCTCCAAGAAGCCAAAAATTTATAGGCCAATTATTTAAACGTTTATACTGTCTTTTGTTAAAAGGAAAGCCCACGAAAAATTACTTAGTTAACAATAGTATAACTTTTTGAAAAATCAACAAAAATTTGTTTTTCCCACGGGACTTTATTCTTTAAAGTGTTCTGATGACACCATAATTTTTTCAAATTTTTCTATTCATATTTAACTCTATAAAAAAATTATTTTATGTAATAGACTCTGTTGAGCGGTAGCGCGGCCATGCTGTATCGGCCGAGCGGGGCCCTATTTTCAGCACTAAATTAAAATTATAAATAATGGATTTAGAGTAACGGGAGTCGGGACTTTTTTTTGGAACTTTTCTCCTCTTTATGAATCTTTTTTTTAAATTTCTTGAATATTAATAGCTTTTGAGTAATTGCCAAAAAACGAAACACCTTTTTTTTCATCTTAATTTGTTAATAACTTTTGCACTTTTAATCATGCAGTAAAATCCTTCGAATACATTTTTCTAGACGTCATTCCGAATCCAATGAGCTATCGTACATATTTTTAGGACCTTTATCAAGAATTAACACGATTTTGAACTTGTGGACTAGACTAACAGGTACCTTTTGGTTTACTCTTAGTGGTGCCGAAATGCGAGGCAACTCGGGTGATCGCGAGACCGCAAAGCAAACAGTTCCTTGACACGGTGAGTGTATTTTACGCCGCGTTTATGTAATAAACATTACCTTCAAATATATTATTACCAATGTTATGGATGATTGACACTTGGTACAACTACTAATTAATTATGATGGAACTACTATCTTTTAATATAAATATTATTGTTTAAAAACCAAGACGTCGCGGCGGCGCGCGGCGCGGCTCGGCGTGCCGTAATCTTGAATATTTTTTTTTCTATGGAGTAATACTGCAAGATTTTTAGTTTTTTGACATCTGCGCAGTAGACTAAAATGCGTACCACGCGTACGTAATTTTAGGGTATGTACTTCGGTGTCTACAATCGAACCAACCAACTTTTAAAAATGAATCTCCCATAGTAAAGGTGCAACTACGTATTGGACTTTTTTACCAGCTTTTTCAATTTTTTTATACTTCTTTATTTGTCGTGTTTTGACATCTGCGCAGTAGACCAAAATGCATACGACGTGCAAATCGAGCCTGCTAGATATGCGCACGAAATTTCAGGGGATGTAATTTGGTGTCTATATTAGAGCCCATCCACTTTCAAAAATATATCTTCAACAGTAAAGGTGCAACTGCGTATTTACCTTTTTAAGTTTTTTCGCAGCTTTTTAAAACATTTTTTTTTAACTTTTTTATTTCTCGTTTTTTTATATTTTTCGATTTTTGCCACGCGCAAACCGAGCATGCTACACATGCACACGAAATTTCAGGGGATCTACATTTGAACTCATCCACATTTAAGAATATATCCCTAATAGTAAAAGTACAACTACGCATTTAATACATATTTCTACGATTTTTGTGATGTCTTACATTTTACAACATTCTTAACTATGTGACATTTTAACACCGCTCAACAAAAATATGGAATAATGAAATCAACAAATTTACTAAAAAAATATATAAACCCTATCTTACGGCGCGGCGGTGAGGAACCCTCCATGCGCGAGTCGAACTCACACAATCACAGCAACGCGGTACGGAACCCTTTATGCGCGAGTCGAACTCGCACTTGACCGGTTTTTTGTATGTCACACAATCACGGCAGCGCCCATAAATTAAATTATTTTTGTCAAATATCGTATACGTACGTACTTATTTTCGGGATCGACGCCTCTGGTAACTATAACCAACTGACTAACTACAGATGAGTCCATAATAGAGATAAAGGGGAAACGCCACAAGAAACGATTAGCTTAAAATAAATTTTTCGTGCATAGGAGACATGAGGATTTCATTTCAATAACACTTAATAATTAAAATTAATCAAAATATTTTAAGTAATTAATAAAAAAACTATACTACACAAACAATACAAACATTTGCACGGTTTCCCCGTGCTTTGCCGTTAAATATTTTCCATCTATAAATTAAATAGCTTTGATCAACTATATAATGGACGCATTTTGACTAAACATGCGATATTTTAATCGGGCACTAATTATATCATAACCCCAGACAAAATAAATGTCAACCCAAAATATTATTTTGATAATAATTAGAGAGCGAAATATAGGCAATTTGCATAATATATTATTATGTATGTGCTATTTTTACCATATTTCGACCTATTTAATAAAATAATGAATATTATTATTTACTTTGAAAGTGCATTATTATGCATATTATAGGATTTTTAAATATGCTAAATTTTAAAACTGCTTGTTCTGTTCACTTTATTGACCACATCGTCAATTGAATAGGGGTTTAGGAATTTTCAGATGTACTGTCAGGTTACAGCACCAGCCGACGAATTACAGACGCATATATATATATATATATATATATATATATATATATATATATATATATATATATATATATATATATATATATATATATATATATATATATATATATATATATATATATATATATATATAGTAAAATTAGCAACTAAAGGAATTTTTGCAAAAATGCTGTAACGACAATATTCCGTATGAGTTTACGTTAACAAAGAAACATGGGCAAGCAGTGTATGAAACCATAATCCAAGAAATCAAAGTCGTGCTAAACACAAATTATTTTTACATTGTTGTTGACGAAAGCACAGATGCCTTGATGAATTAGATGAAGTCCAAGTTGAAAAGTTTTCAGTGATTTTGTCCGATGCAGCACCTTATATGGTAAAAGTGGGACAAACTCTAAAAATATTTTATCTCAATATGGTTCATGTTACTTGCCTGCTACATGGACTATACAGTCGCTGAATCAGTCAGAATTTAGTACCCCTTAGTGAATAAATTTATTTCAAATATTAAAAAATATTTTTAAAAGCACCTTTAAGAGTACAACTATATAATGAAACATTGCCAGGAGTTAACTTACCTCCGGAACCCGTAATTACCCACTGTGGCGGCGATATTCTTCGCAGACAATTTTGAAATAATCAAGGAAATACTTTTGGATATACAAAATAACCTATGGGTTGTGCAAAATCAAGAACCGTTAAAAAATCCGGCAGTTGCTAAGCAACTTATGTTTATAAAGGTTAATTTTAGCTTCATACCAGACATTATGATTTCCTTAGAAAATAGAAATTTAAGTTTAAGAGCCTCCATTTATCTGATTAAAACATTTTCCGATAAATGTAAAAATGTTCCCAGTGATATAAGTGTTAAAATAAGACAAAAATTTCAAGTTAGTCTAGAAGAAAAAATGAGGGATTTAAAAATTTAATGGAAGGGGTAAATATTTTTGATGGTAAATTAAGAAGTTGTACCTTGGCCATGTGCATTGATACCAAAATTACATTATTGTCCGATTACATCAGTCGATGTTGAAAGAAGTTTTTTGTTAGCTAAATATATTTTTACGGACACAAGGCAAAACTTTTTAGTAGAAAATTTTGAAAAGCATTTCATTATAAACTCTTTTTATAGTACTTATATCAAATTAAAATTTTAGCGTGATTATTATTGTATCCTTCGAATTTAAAAATAAATGCTGCTTATTATCAAATCACTTATTGTGTTTTTTTTTTAATATTCTAATCCATATATTTTTCATGTTTAGGTAAAGTTGTTTCATATTTTTATTAAAAAAGATTTATTTTTGTTATACATTTTAATTTAAAAATAAAGACTGGGCTTTAATAATCAGTTCTATATATTTTTTTTTAATTTTCTAATTTATATGCATTTTACATACTTAGAGTAAATGTTTTTGTTAAAAATGTTATTTTGTCCTCGATCATTTGTGAATTTGGAACTATAGTATTTTAGAAAATTAATTAATTAAAAATTCGGTCAAGTGCAAGCTATATTTGTACAATTAGTGTTCCGTGCCATCAGCCTCCCACTTAACCTGAGCAAACCTAGGCCACCCATTTGCCGCGCTAACCACCTCCGACGCGACGGTACCAACGCCGTGTCACACCGCGTATGCACGGAGCCTCTCGACTGAGCCAAATTAAAAATTTTGAAAACTTGTTGTTTTACCGCACATTCTACATTTAAATTCATACGAATAAGAAATCCGAAAGAGTATAATTACAATAATGACCTAATAATGCAGTTCATAAAATAGTAATAAATCGACTAATGAAACATGCATATATACGTATAAAATTATGTTTAAAGTTAAAATCATATTTACCTTTCAGTAAATTTAGTTCTATTATTTCAGCTAATATTGGATATGCCAATTTTATTACCCCTAGATAATGATTTGGCCATTTTAAAATACCAATTTATTATAAATTTTACATCATTAATGGAGCTTATTAAAGATAATAGAGGTGTTCCAAATATGACCTATTTATATTTAGTAAGCTTCACTTTAGACAATAAATATCATAACATACGAGGTGGATTTTTGCAATATCGATTTTTTGCGAGTGATTGATATTAGAGCTGTCTCGTTTAACATTAAATTGAAGTCGCGGAAGAGTCCGAAATATTTTGTAATGGACTCATACCGTTGTGGAGAAAGAGTAACTTTCCTTTGCAATAAGTAAGGCGTATACCAATCTAATTAAAATAAAATTTAAAAGGTTTTACGCCAACGGACTTAAAACTTAGTTCACTTTATTGTTATGTATATTCTTTATTATCTAAAAAAAATTAACGTGATAATTTTGTTTTCAAATAAGATATAGCGAATTTTTCTATATTTCCTGTCGACCCCCAATGTTTTCCATATGAATTAAAAATTAAGTCGCTGAATGCTTACTCCTCACAAACTGTATTGCGGCTTTAAATTTAGCCCTTGCATTTGTCCACTTTTGTTTTGACTGTTGGGTAATAAACAACTATTTTTGATTGACACAAATAGTGAATCAAAAATTTTAGCAAAAAAATAGTACTTATAACTAAAGCTTTGCAAACACGTGGGCAATTCCAGGGCGGGAGTAGCCAAGTGACGGACGACGTCGACGGAAGGCGGCAGAGTGACTAGTTTCGCATCAGCAAGCACCGGGAGCACAGCGGGCTGCTTATCCATTCGCGTTTAGCATGGCGATGTCGAGACCTCGCGTCGATCTTTGCCGTTTGGGTACAAACTTCGAAGATTTTCATATCACTTACCTGACCTAAAGTACTGTAAAGTATGTTCTGTTGGTGACACGGTCATCGTTGGTTGGAGTCCATTTAGTTGCAGACGGCATATGCAGCGTAAAAAACATGTGTTAAACCGGCAGCTGCAGATGCTTCATTGGGGCTTTATATATGATCTAATATTTGTATTAAGCTGTTGCAATATTCCTTTCTACGTACTTCAAAACAAACATTTGCGATCTTTTTGGAGAAAATACGTGCGGAAGTGGCCCCTGCCGACCCAGTGGCAATTACGGTACGCTTTTCCTCGTGTCAAAGAATAAATGGAAACTACCATTACGTCCGCATTACATAGTAAAAAACTTTGGATAACAGTTGATGAAAGTACAGATACCAAAAATATCCAAGTGGGAATTGTTTCAATATGTACTTGCAAGTAAAATATTAGAAAAAGGCAACGCAAACTCTAAAAAAGTTTGACATTAATACGAACAATATTGTACTGTTAGTTACAGACGGTGCTGATATGGTAAAAGCAGCGAGATGGCTTAAACCTGTGTATCCTAATCTGTTTACGGCATGATTTTCACCGAGTGGCAGAAACAATTCGAAGCAAGTATCCAGATGTTGACAAGCTAATTGCTAGCAACAAGAAGATTTTTACAAAATCTCCACAACGGATTAAAAAATTTCTCCAGTTGTGCCCCGGAATTACCGAACCCGCACAGCTCGTTTTAACAAGACGGGGAACGTGGCTGAATGCTGCATTTTATTACAATCAACATTTCCAAGCTGTTCCAGTTGGTCCCAAAAAGTGCCATGTGCATTAAGGAATGTCAACATCACTTTAATATCCCTACAATCGAAGCAGATTTGCGTATTGATTCACCTGTCACCCCCTGACTTGTTTCACATACTTGATACTGTAAATACAGCTCTACAAACTTTAAAAGATGGGGCAGTGCGTAAGTGCGGACAATTGCGGCAGTAACTTGCAGTGTTTTAGATACGCAAACATTATATCTTTGGATGTAGAGCGTTCATTTTCAAAATACAGTGCAATCTTTACTTCAAAGCGTACAAGCTTAAAAGAGTCGACTGTTGAAGGTCTTTCAGTGATGCAGGCGTCTACTCAGCCTCAAAACTGGATTACACGCATGTGGTCTCAGGGTATATTGTGATATCCATACATTGGGTGAGTACAATATTTTTCTATTATTTTAACCGAAGGCTTTTCGTATTTCGCATTTTTACATTACACACTGGGGGTTAATAAATATTTGTATTTTGTTTTCAAAATCCTAATTGTATTTCCAACTAGGGTACAAACATCCCTGGAATAACCCATGTTTACAATGCTTTACCTATAATAAGTGGAACAGTGTACGTTTTTCACTGATTCCTGTAAAATTATTATTTTTTTATCTGAGACTGCCCACTGACCGGTACTGACGTACCGTGGTCGTCTGAAGAAAAGGGAAATGTAATCTATTGACATCGGATTTAAAAGATTAGAGGTTTGGAGGGAAAGGGAAACATCTGCAGGCAATTGGGTGTATGAATGAGCGAAGAAGTGGGATGTTCTAGGTTTTTGTAGCTGGACAGTAAAGGGGTGCATACGTAATGCGCCTCTTGTTGTTCTGTTCGGAACAGTCAAGGGGGGAATCATAGCGTCTAGTTCTTCAGAGCAGAATCCGTGGAAGTATCGGTAGAAAAGGGATACATCTCCAACGGCGCGACGACCAGCTAGAGAAGGGATTTTTCTTGATAACTCAGACTGAAATATTTTTCCCTCCCTTGGGCTCCATCCGAGACCGGAAGCACTGCGGCCATTTGACACATATTGTGCCTACCCAATATATTTACCGCACCCACTCTGTTATCCCAGTTCCCTGCACTAGCTTGTACAGGTTTACAAGGGGGTGAGTGATCACTTCTTCCAGTTCTGGAACATTTACTGAAATCGGAAATGTATTAAACAGCAATAAAAATGAGCCAGACTTAACATCGTCTTTTAAAACTTGTTTATTCTGGCCGGCAAAACAGACAAGCCCGAAAAGAATGAAATTTTCGGTAGATTGTAGACGAATTTATCAAGAATATCTTTTGCTTTCGACAACTTTTAAAATGTGTGATATTATACCGGGGGAAACAATTGATACTTTTTTCCCTTAAGTTCTGAACACCATGTGGAGAAAATAAGCGACGCGATGATGTTTCAGTATATTTCGTATAGAAGTTGCATCATCGCCCAACATTTTGTTTTTTTATTCATCCCGATATCTGTTCTTTTTGAGAAGATACGATTTTTTAAGAAAACTCTTGGAATTTTGCCACATCTGCGGGAAAAAATTCACATAAGACGTCGGCGCCCAGATAATTTGATAAGTTGCCTAGCAACAAGCATTTTATTTCATAAATAGTCAGTATCAAGCTTGAAATATTTCCTGGGCATGCATCCCGAAGATGCTGCCCATGCCGTAGCTCTAGACGATGATGACCGAAACATACGGTATATCGCTAACATCTTGGGTAAAGCCAGGAGTACCGTACAGGATGCAATCAGCCGCTTTCGACAAACTGGGGAGTATTCTAGGCGTCAAGAATCAGGCAGAAGACGTAAGACGAATGTTCGTGATGATCGTTTAGTTGTGTTAAGGGCCCTACGCGATCGCGGTGTACCATCTTCAGGCATTAGTCACAAATTGGCAAATATTCGTGGCACCCAGATTTCATCAGACACCGTCCGCCGTAGACTGCGTGAACAAGAACTGAAGTCTAGAAGACCAGTTCTTCTCCCAGCCGACCGTACTGTGCGTTGCATTTCGCTCAGGACCAAAATAATTAGACAGTCGCCAGACAGACTCGAGCGTATATGAAGAAGACCTGGGGAATGATTTGCGCAATGCTGCATATCTCCACGAGTACCATTTGGAGGTGGAAGTATAATGGTGCGGGCTGGAGTGTCCACTAACGAACGTACCGAGTTCGTTATAATTGAAAATGGTGCTATGAAGGCTGAATGGTATATTAATGAATGTTAAGCAGAACATGTAGTACTGTTTGCTCAATTCAGAGGAGCGGACTTTTGCCTGATGCATGACAACGCAAGATCACATGTCGCACGGGTGGTAACCGAATATCTGAACGAAGTTAACATTCCGCGGTTACAGTGGCCAGCTCGTAGCCCAGATCTTAACCCTATATTGAGCATGTATGGAACATGTTAGAGCGATGAATTCGACGACAACAAGTCCCCAAAACTATCCCCAACTTGCGAATTGCTCTTTTAAAAGAATAGGACAATATTTCTCAAGAACAAATCGCAAACTGCGTTGAAAGTTTACCACGCCGCATAACCGATGTTTTTCCAGCTTGTGCAATACCCGCTATTAATTCATTAACTTAATTTTTAAATCAGCCAGAAGCAATATTTACAATTTTGTTTTCTGTTTTTAGATGTTATTACTTTTACTTCTGTTTCGGTTCTTGTTTAACTAATAAAAAATGTACACTTTTTGTTTATTTACCATGCATTGCACATAAAGGCTAATACAAGACACTTGCTTTCAGATTCACTAAGAAGGTTTAAGATTTAGTACTGGTTTAAATTAAGATCTTCTGGTTGATCAGTTATGTTTTGACAGGTTTTTGTCCTGTCATTGTTAATAAGTCGTCATTAAAAACTTATGAATTATTCTGATATTTCAGCGATTTGCTTGCTTTCCAAAAGATTTTCGTCTTGGAATGGGTTGCTAGAATGAATTTAGTTCTATTATTGTCCAAAGTACGTACTAAAATTGCCCTTTTCTTTATAAATTTGCGAAAAACCTTAGAAACAAATTCATAGGATAAAACTTAGTTGTCTTATTCTTACACTTGTCAGTATAAAACTTTTGGTTGTCAAATCAGACTGGACTAGCGTTGGAAAATCTGGGCATTATTTTACTAAGAGAAAATGGCGACATCCCAGTTAAATTTAATTTAGACATAAAAACTTGCAGGGATTTTCTAAAAAATTGCTATCTTTTTAAAGAGAACAGATATCGAGATGAGTAAAAAACAAAATGTTGAGCAAGTTGAAGTCCATATGAAATACGCTAGAACATCATCGCATCGCCTAATTTCTCCACAGGGTGTTTAGAACTTAAGGAAAAAAAGTATCATTTTTTCCCCCGGTGTAATATCACACATTTTGTCTTAAATCAAAAATCATTAATAATCTTGATAAATGCATCTACAATTAAGCGAAAATTTCATTAGGAACGGTCTAAAATTAGCAAAGTTATTTAGCATCAAACTTGATCCAAAAAATTTTTGTCCCGTTCTTTTTGCTAATCAGTGTCGGAATGACTACTAAATATGGCACTCCAATATACTTCAAAACGTCACGTGCTTATATAATTAACAACATACCGAGTTTAACAATTAAACTTCCTAGTAAATAACATAGCGTACACTGTTCGTGAAACTGGCATATTCATAATATAACTTTAATTAAACAAGAATTTGCGCTTGTTATCTATCGTTCAATAGTTTAATGTCGGTTTCATAAATTAGGTCTTCATTTAATCAGTAGTGGGAATCGGAATAATCCATATCTGTACTGTCAGGAAAGGCGTAATGTTGATAAACCTTACCGTTTAGTCGCAAATTGGAATTAAACATTTTATTATCATCATATCATATTTTCAACTGGAAGCAAAAAATCAAGTCACCTCGGTTCAAATTTAGTTGTCTGACAATAACCTAATTGAAATATTAGTAAAAATTATAAGATATCTTGAAGGTTATCGGAAAATTAAATAACAACGATATCAATTTATTTGTTTTTATTTATTTTTAATTTTATTTAATTAAATGAAAGTTTTAACACTAAATTAATACTTTAAAAAAGAAAAAGTGCTTGCTATTATTTATTCTTTATTTGACAAATAACATTTCGATTAGTTTTTCTTTCATGGTACCTTGATTTTTTGATCCCATTGGAAAAATGACTTATTGATAATAAAATTTTTAATTCAAATTTCCGACTAAACGATGAGGTTTATGAACTCGGATGAAGAGTACCTTCTTTGTTTGATATTTTATTATCTTTAGATTAACATGCCCGTTTTCGCAATACCTGCTAAAATAAAAAATATATGGGAAAAATAAAATTTGGGAATCAGTTAAAGTGCCCTCTGGCGGCACAGTAAAGAAATATTTTCGTAACAGAATTATATAAATCGCCAAGCTGAGTCTCTTCGCCAAACATTAAATTGAGTAGTTAAGAACTAATCGAAATATGTTAAATAATATAAGATCAAAGAAATTGAACTTTGATAGGCTGTAACTCAGAAAATATTGAGATTTTGAATTTTCGATACATGACTTATTACCTTTATTTTACCACGTAGAATCACCTGTCCAAGTATCCGGACAAATTTTTCGAATATCCAGTATATTCTGTCTAAGATCTAATCTGATAAGGAAATAAAACTTCTGCCGTTTCGAGACCTAATTTCTACTATCGTTATAAATAATAAAATACTAAAGATTTCAGCACAAACCAGATCATCGGATATTCTTTTTAATTATTATTTAGTTTATTTTATATTTTTCTCAATAGTTAATTCAAATCGAATTTATTAGGTTTCTTTGATAACCAACAGGCGCGGCCCGTGAGTTTTTTTACAGGTGGGTCAAAATTTTGTGAACAACTAGTGATATCAACGCAACAAGCAAAATACACTTTTTTAATTAACGAAGGTTTTTTATAATGTGTCTAGTTTTGCCAAGAAATTATTTACCTACAAATAAACACCGCAAAAATCATAAAATAGGTACTGTAGTATATTGAACATTGCTACTCTAGATGTTTATGACTTTTAGTGTTACTCTTCTATGTGTTTTAATCTAAGATTGTTAGCGGCTTCCTGTTTTGATAGATCTGCGTCTCCTCAATAAAGGTCGCGCCATGTACTAAAAGTATGATTATTCGTAAAATAAAATTAAGAAAGCTGCCGAAACTCCGTTTTCTTTAATAAATACAATACTGGCGGCTAGACATAGTAATACGATCTTTGTCTACTCACGCGCAGGCTGCCAGCTGTAGTAGATATGAGATTACCAATAATTTTAACAATATTTTATCGCGGAACAAGTGCTAACTTAGACCTTTTAGAGCCGATCTAATTTTTTTAAGTAACAAAAATTTTAAAAAAAGTCTACCCGAGCACAGCCTCGAGTCCACTACCTCTTGGGCCACTCGCTGAGACTCTACCTCTGGACCATGCTGCTATTGTGAGAAAACCTGTGCCGATGCCGTTATATTCGATTACTAACATTGGCGTGGTTGACAGATCGTATTTCTATGTTTAGCCGCTAATTAATAATATATTAGTACACTGCAAATACAATGCGCATATTAGATACCTAATTAGTTTTCCTTTGTTCAACCCAAATGTTTTGAAAGAGTATATTTCACGGGGCGGTTCGATTGTATTTCCATGGTGGGAGTAGCGCGATATTATTGGTGGGCCGTCGACAAAGTTTGTCTCTTGTTAACTTCCTAAAGCGCGTATGTCTGTTTCTCTCTTAGTTTTAATGAATTTGTATCGTCCATATAAACCTATGAGGCCAATTTAAAATACGATCCGCCCGGAGCAAGCTTGGATATCTTTCGACGATGGCTTGGCTTGATTCTTTCTTGGGGGATTTTCGAATGGAACTTGCACTTTTTTGTAAGAAAAGTTTGATTTTAAAAAACAAATTATTAGGTGGATCATTTAAAATAAATTTAGGTGGGTCATTGACCAAATGACCTTATGGACTGCGCCTGATAACCAACCAAATTAGAAATCAGGTTTGGGAACAAGTTTTGATTTTTTTCTCAAGTCAGATTTAAGATAGAATTGTACCACGTTATAGATAGATTAGGGTCACACATAACTACACCAACTCGCAAAAAAGCAAAGCAAGCCCAAAGTATTTAAAAATTTTAAAACTTAACAACTTTTAACAAATTCTTATTAACGTATATCATTTTACAATAATTTTATGCTTCGAATGCGAACTACGATTTATTGTCGTTTAGTGTACAGGGGCAAATCAAGATACACGCTTTCTATTTATTTTTTTAAGCATTCTATAGAATGACCTACTTATAATATTAAATTTATGTAGACGGAATTTTGTATCCTGATCATTATATATCTTTTTGATTTTTGATTCACTGTCGTATGTATCCTATTATAGGAAATACAACCAAGTGTACATACTGTATTATTGCGGTTGGAGTTACTGTTACTGCTACAGTTGTAATATAAGTTTTGTACATATTATGTGCGCGCCTGTGCACACTTAAGAGGTTATTCTTAATGAATTGTAATATATTATGTAAATAAATGCTTTAAAAGTAAAAGTAAGTACTAGTAAAGCAATGTTTTACTCTGATGACTATGTTATGTATCGTTAAAGTCTTAATGCAAAAGGTTAGAAATAAAATTTCCTATATTTTATTAATGACTTTTAAAACTGAACAGCGCCTAAAAAATGTAGTTATGGGTATTTTTTCCTCTGGCTCTTATCACAATTTTTAAATGCCGTAACTGTGGTATACTTCGTGTCAAGCGTACGACTGTGTCTTACAAAATATTCTTCGATTCTTCAACAAGGGCTTCTCTAAGATTCCCTAGGTTTGTCATCCTACCCCAATTGAATTTAAATTAGGGCTCCTAGCTGGCTAGAATAAACAGTTACCGACGATACTCACCTCGTTCAAAATTGGTTTACATTAAAATATGGTCAGGAGTTATAAGGCATGGCAAGAAAATCATTAACTTTTATGAAATCCACAACATAATTCGTAGATTGAAATGAGCTGTACAATTTTGACACATTCCAGATTTTAAGACACTTTTGTCTTTATGATTATTTTTTAATACGTACCTATATAATGAATGACATGTATAAAAATTCTCCTTTACTAATATGGTTGTATTTCCTATTAAAAGAAAGACTATACAATAGTGAATCAGAAGAGAAAGATTTAGAAAGACCAGACCTTACTGTAGGTAAGTCATTCTACAGGCAATCTCAAAAATCGAGAATAAAAATGTGTTAATTTGGCCCTGAATATTAAACAACAATAACTTGTAGTTCGCATTTGCAGCGCACAATTATTGTGAAAGAAAGTGGCTCTACACAATAAACATTTAAACAAACCAATCAAATAATGTTTTAAAACTGTTGATGATTGGTCACTTTTGTGAGTTAGTGTATTATTTTTAATAGCTTAAAAAGCAGCTTAAAGCAAAAAAATAATTTAATAATTATTTTTTGCAATTACTACCTAACAATGTAAATTCCGCGCATATCTTTGTATTTTTTAAAATTTGCAAGAAACGGCAATTTGTGTGTTACTTACGTTATGCATTCGTCAGCAAGAAGAACTCGTAGATTGCAACCCAAAAGCACAAAAGTCAACACGAAAGCGTAATTCTCCATTGTCGAGTGATGCTTGGATTTTACTTGAAATTCATTGCACGCGCCTGAAACTAGGAAGAAAATAGGTAATCAAAAAATAGGTACTAGGATTAAGCTGCAAAATAAACACTAAAAAATAAGAGGTTTCAAGGTATGGTACATACAAATATGGTAAAAATGCCCAATGGCCAAATTATTATTAATAAAATGAGAAAAAAAGATAAAGATTTTTCTATTTCTTTATTTCATCTTCATTTATTATCACCGAATTTCTTATCGGTCATTTCGGTCTCCGTTGACATTTTTGTCACTAGAAATATAAAGTTATCGTAGACATAAATCATTATAAAGACCGCAATGGAGGATCTGGAAAATGGAATATCAGCCGCATGGCGGGAGATGTTTCTAAGTCACATTCCTCAAGAGAAAGGTATTTTTTGCAAATTTAACAATTGTTGTAAGGTCTCCTTGCATACTAATGTCAGTGTATTTGTTAATATTCTAGTAAATCTCTAGAATGTATAATAATGCTGGGTACGATGAAAACAATAATAAACTGAGGAAAATAAAAACGGGGCCAGCCTCATAATTTGTAAAACTAACATAAATTCAGAATTATTAAGTGCCATTGTAAATTTGACATTAATAGCTCTATTTTTTAGCAGAAGTCTTGTGCACAGTCTACTAAACAATGTTAACATTGATAGCGCGCGAGTTATACGTCGGACCGAGGGGTTCCGATTTTTAAAAAATACTGTTCTCAAAAACTAGTTTAACGAATTTATTTGAATTTGGGAGTTCAACAATTTAGCAAGAAACTGTAACAACAGAAGTGACAATAAAATCTATTCCGCTCGTATTTATAATATTTCTTATCGCTAAGCCTAGGAGTGATCAAAAGGAGTTTGGCTAAGAAGTTTACAATATGTAACTCCTCCACCCTTAGAGGGATATATAAACTTTTACAGCCAGATTCTCCAAAGCTAGTCCGGTCTAATTTGACAATCAAAAGTTTTAAACTGACAAGTGTAAGAATAAGTCAACTAAGTTTTATACTATGAATTTATTTTTGAGCATTTTCGCAAATTTATAAAGAAAAGGGCAATTTTATTACGTACTTTCGACAACAATAGAACTAAATTCATTTTAGCAACTCGTTCCAAGACGAAAATCATTTGGAAGTCAAGCAAACCGTTGATATATCAGAATAAAGTATAGGTTTTAATGACAACTTATTAACAATGACAGGACAAAAACCTGTCAAAACATAACTGCTCAACTATAAGATCCTAATTTAAACCAGTACTAAATCTTAAACTTTCTTAGTGAATCTGAACGATAAAATTTCCATGATCTAAATAATAATTGAATCATCTTTAACTTTATTAGTTTTTTTAATAAACAGGTTTTGCGTTTAGTTCGGGTATAAGAATAAATTTCAATTGCATGTTATAGTTATTTAAAAATATTACGTCATATCCGTTTTCTGGCTCGTTATTAAAATTTCGGTTTTCTTGCTCATTATTTGGCAGATTGTCTTGAGCAGAATAACACAAATTTATATCGTAATCATTTTGATCTTAAAATTGATTATAGTGAGGTTCAGTATCATTAGAATCATAATATTCAGTATAATCAGTATTTTCATAATTATAGAAATTTTCAAAAGAAAAATCATCAGATTGATTTGATTGACCAGGTGGTTTCTGCAAAACTTCCTGATTATATAGTTGTTGTGTAGTAAATCGTTTATTTTGATTATTTAAGGCATTTTTAGAATTTAATTTTCAGAGCTTGTGTCCATCGGTTTTAGTTCTCCATAGGTTTTTTCGAGTAAATTCTTGAAAGAATCCGCACCAAAATGTGCCCTTTTGACACGTCTCAAATATCCTACCGACTGCGCCAGTTATACGTCGGACCGAGGGGTTCCGGTTTTAAAAAAAAAACTTTTTCTCAAAAACTAGTATAACGAATTTATTTGAATTTGGGAGTAACAATTTAGCAAGCAACTATAACAACAGAAGTGACAATAAAATCTATTCCGCTCGTATTTACCTATAATAATATCATAAAATATAAATTTTAATATAAGTTTTTTCTTCCAACTGTAAAAAAGACGGATGAACCTTTTTTTGTTTTAATTTAAGTACAAGATGCAAACATACAAAATAAAAAGTCCGATACGAAAATCCCTTTGTTCTTTAGTCTTTATTTTTTGCGCTAAGAACAACAGGATAAAATTCGTTACAAAGATCAGTCTGCTAAATAGGACGTCAATCACATGGCGGATGCCACCGGGACAGGCATTTCTTGGGGACTTTTTGTGGGTAAACATCTTATTTTCAATGAAGAAAAGCCATTTGTCTCCGGGATTTGTCACGATTGACAAAAGTCGATTCCGGAAAAATCTATTAGGCATATAGGCATACAGGTTGATAAAAAGTTTTGTGCGTATATTTTAAATACATATAAACAAGGCACTTTCAAAAATTATAACTTAAATGATTTAAAATAATAGGAGCTTAAGAATATTACCTTTTCGTTATAAAAGAGAGCACATTTCTTAAAAAATAAACACGAGTATTTTTAGTTAAGGTTTAGTGAGAGCGACTCAAACATGAAAATACTACAAAACTTACCAAATTATAATTATAAATTTCAATACGGATACCTGTTTATGCTTTTTAATCATAACAAAATTATTTTGTCGAAGAATACTTATCACCATTTGAATTTAGAACTACTGCTTACAAAATGTTGATTAAAACGCCAAAAGAAAATCCTGAGCAAACCTAACTAAACCTGAGCAAGCCTACATAAATTCACCTTTCTGGATTTGGCTGGGTTGTATTTAGGCGTTGACACTAATTTATTTTTTGACAATTCTGTTATTTTAGCAAAGCGAATAATGCGTGCACAGAATTGCACGAATTACACACTCTATATGTTTCCCAAATAAGATCTGACCTAGAGTACTGTCCCCACATGTGGGGAACGGCATCACCTTCGACAGGATATGCACCCGCATCTCGACTTTTTCACTTTCTTGCATCCGTCCCTATTAGGCTAATTTAAGAAACACTATAATCAAAGCACAAACTAGATAAAACTGACCCAAATATTAGATAACAACGGATCGACGAAGAACATTTTCTATGCCGGTATGCCATTTCGTCCTGCACTTTTATTATTTTTCAGGCTATTTATTATTTTCATCTTATCTTTCTTTCTTAATCTGTAGGTGTTTCCACAACTTGGTAATTGGTTCATTTCCAACTTATTTCTCCTCAAATCCGTTTTGTTCATTTTCGGCTACCTCATCTACCTCATTAGTCATCATTCAGCAAGTCATTAAAATGTTCTCTCCATCTGTTTAGTTTCCCATTTTGTCCTCTATTAATTCTCCTTGTTTATTCTTGTAATACCTTAGTCGTCTTATATAGGTATCTTTCATCCTATTGGCTTCTTTGTAAAAACTTCTTATGTTTTTATCTTTATACTGATCTTCAATTCTCTGCAGTTTTCTTTCGATATGTTCTCGTTTTTCTTTCGTCCGCGTCTTTTTTAACTCTGTTCTAGCTATTTCTACTGTCTTTTTATCTCTTCCTTGAGGTTATTCAGCATCCTTTTCCTTGCTACACTTCTTTTTTCAGTTACTTCCCTACAGTCCTCATCATACCAGTTCTTTCTCTTACCTCTTGGCGTTATCCCTAAACATTTTTTGTGCTACTTCTATTATTCCCTCTTCTACTTCCCTCCACTCCCTGTCGATGTTGTCGTGTATTTATCTGTTTAATAAGTCTTTTTGTCATTTCTTCTTTAAACTGTTGCGCCTGTAAATCCGCCTTTAATTTTTCGAAATCATATCTTTGAATGTCTTCTGTTCATTGGGCTTTTTTAGGGATTTATTCTTTCAGTTTTGTTATTACTAAAATATGGTCGAAGTCGCCGTCGCCTTCTGTAACTTTTAACATCTTTTATAGATCTCATATGTGTTCCTTCTACTAGGATATGGTCAATCTGGCTTCTTGCCTTGCCATCTGGTGCCATCCATGATTCCTTATGTACGATTTTATGCTCAAAGTAGGTAGGCATAATTCGCATACCGTTTTCTTGTGAAAAATCAATTACCATCCTTCCATTACTCTCGGTATGTTTACTTTTACCCCGTGTAGTTTTCCTATAGATTTCTTCAATCCCAACTTTAGCATTTATATCGATTTACTCCATCTTTAAATTATACTTTGGGATGTTTTTATAACCAGTTCAATGTTATATAATTCCTATTTTATTTCCTGATCTTTATCTTCTGAAGCAGCATGCACATTTACCAAACTTAATTTTCTAAATTGACCTCCGAGTCTCAACTTACACATTCTCTCAGAGATGGCCTCAAAGCCTATTAGAGAGCTTTTTATTTCTCTGTTGATTATGAAACCGATTCCTAACATCCCATCCACTCCTCCACTATTAAAAAATGTATACCCATCGATATCTATGATTTCTTTGCCTTTCTGTTTAGTCTCCTGCATTGCTAGTATCTCCATTTTGTACTGCTTCATTACACTCACTATATTCTCTAAAGCTCCTGCTTCAAAAATACTTCTTATGTCCCAATTCTAATAATGTTTTCTACCTTTTTTTGTTTCTTTTTTTAACTTCTGTCCCCACACAAGATTTTTGCTCAGTCATGTCCGTGTCCATAGCCCGAGTTTCATTACTTTTTATTTCCTTCTTTTTCTGTGATCCTAGATTTCTGGCTGATTCAGTTTTTCTTCTGCCTTGTTCCATTTCCAAATCTTGTCGCCTCTTTTCAGTTTTCGAAAACCCCTTTTCCACTACTTTTCCCTCATCTCTTGCTTGTACTTTTTTCTTTATTTCCTCCTGCATTTTTCCCGCTTATCGTTAAGTCATGGTTTATGAAAACTTTTTCTTTATATTTTGAAATTTCTTTATGTAAAATAACTTAATTAAATTTAAAAAAATTAAGTAAAAATACCGTCTGAATCAATTTTCAGGATTCTTTTACTGCTGTGTCGTTTTGACCTCCCTTAGTCTCATAGGCTATATATAATTATTATTAGCACTTATCGTCAGGGATCGGATGGGAAATTGTTCGACCAGTGAAGTTAAACGTTGCTTATACATACAAAAAAACTAACTCACATTCCCTATTTACGTGTTAGTATAGATTACCTAACTGTTTTAAATTTAAGATGCGTAAATGTTTTACAACAAACCTCTAAACTGAAGTAGCGCGAAACGTACAAACTCTTCATAATTATTAATTCCTTTTAATCTCATCTCAAGAGTCTAGACGAAGCCTCTAAGCAGTTCTAGCTTAGTTTATGAATTGAGTTTGAAATTTCTATAGCCATAACCTTATGTATTCTATGGGATTAATTGTAAATTATAAATTTGTAAGGGAAATTGCTGAAATAGACGAAGTTTGATTTACCTCGCATTTAATAATTAAATTAGGGAATAAATTAACTATAAGTTACGGTTACCGGCATAATTCTTAACGTTTAGAGTAGGTATATGAATATAAGAGTTCCAGTCTAGAAGTTCTATAAAAAATCTAGTATGGTTACCACACGACTTTCCGAACACTCAGCAAAGCTGATGACTACAAAAAAATCGCGTTATAAAAATGCTTAAGTGTTATTCATTTGCTCAGTGCCAACACTTTAATTATTGATTCAACTAAATTCGTTTTGTTCCCAGGTGGATAACACTGTAGATATCTTATGTTTCCATGACAACTAAGAATGAATAAACTTTTAGATGTGACAAATAATTGGCATAAGGATGTTGCCATAATAATTAACATATAAAGCAAATGTAAAGTGGCTAACTTAATTTGATATTTTGATAATTTGATACCTGTCAAACTCAAAATGTGCCGAATTAAGTTGGTAACATTTTTGTGCCAAATATTTGACAATAAATGCAAGGTTATATAGTACTGTCACTCTTTGTAACATATGAAAGTTTCTCCGCCCTTCCTTGCCATATATTGACAACATAAAATAGCTACATTGTTGCAGATCAGGTAATAAAACGAATTTAACTGGATCAACTGCAGTTTTGCCAATTGACAAAATTATAACACTGATACCAAATGAACAACAATTAAGCATTTTTTACACAAAAAAAAACTGTAGGTACCTATGCATAAGTGGTATACAATTAAAATTTACGTTCAGATTCACTAAGAAGGTTTAAGATTTAGTACTGGTTTAAATTAAGATCTTCTAGTTGATCAGTTATGTTTTGACAGGTTGTTGTCCTGTCATTATTAATAAGTCGTCATTAAAAACTTATGAATAATTCTGATGTTTCAGCGATTTGTTTGGTTTTCAAATCATTTTCATCTTGGAACGGGTTACTAGAATAAATTTAATTCTATTATTGTGGAAAGTATGTACTAAAATTGCCCTTTTCTTTATAAATTTGCGAAAAAATTTCAGAAGCAAACTCATAGTATAAAACTTAGTTATCTTATTCTTACACTTCTCAATTTAAAATTTTGGTTGTCAAATTAAACTGGACTAGCGTTGGAGAATCTGGCCATTAATGTTTTAGATATCTATTTGTTTTGTATAACTAAATAATAAAATGGTTCGGTAAGTTTGCCTTTATCTCATAGGTTATTGGCAACTATAAATATCCACCGTTTTTAGTATGATTAAGCAGTTTTTTCGAAACTTGAGAAATGAACATAAAATTATTTACCCACTAATTTTAACTAATTTTTCGGCAGTTCATCCTTGGACCGCGAAAAACCTTCGTATTAAAAGTTACGTCAATCAAACTTGAGGCACTTGAACAAATCCACATACACACATGATTCCAGATTAGATCACCTTAAAATATAAAAAATATGTGAAAAACTTGAAGTCGAATAAATAACTTTCTTAGCATGTGCACTTTTTTTCTTTAAAGGAATGTCAAAGTTAAAATATGACCAATTAAGTTGGGAAACAAACTTGTTTGTCGAATGTTCATTATACGCTGGCAACAATTTTATGTCAAATATTTGACAAGCAATGTAAAGTTATACAGTATTGTCAGTTTTGGTCACATCCCACAGTTTATCCGTCCTGATTTGATATAATATATATTAAAAACATGAGATAGCTACATTGTTGCGGATCCAAGTAATAAAATGAATTTAACTGAATCAAGTGAAGTGATGGCAATGAACAAAATTATAACACAGATGCTAAACGAATAAGTATTTTTTAAAGAAAAGAAACAGACTACCTATATATAATGCAAGTCATGCACAAAAAGAAAATTGATGCGAGAACTTCCTTAGGGTAACATGGACAAAAATTTTATTTATTTTTATCTTATTTAAGTAATTATTTTTTGTCGACTTAATCTATATTCGAAATTTAAGCTATTTATAAGAGGTTACGTAAATTATCTATGACTCGTCTCTAAAGCTACGCGTCAGTAGACAATGGGCCTAAGTCTTTATCGTGGCATACTCTAAAAATAAAATACATACTGTTACGAAAAGTTGGTACAATCTGAATCCTTCCTTACGAAAGAATTGTTTAATTCCGTTTATCTTTATCAATTGTCCAGTTTGGTGAAGACACCGGGAACAGATGTTTTATCCCGAAATATATCCCGGAGGAACTATTGTGTTTGAATTCTATTAGTTTTGAGTCATCAAGACATTTTAAAAAATATAGTACCGATTCAACGATTATTGAAAAAACTATCTTACTTTTAGATTAAATTGTTTTATGTTCAAAAAGATTTATGTTTATTTTCATCTGAACAAAATAAACCACAAATAGTTTTATTTGTTGTTTGAAGTAATGGTTTATAATAGTTTATTTTAAGGAACTTTTTATATGTACCTCATCTTTGTTCTTTTAATTTTAAATGTATGTTTTGTAGTAAGCCGAAACAGTTACATCGGAGCAGCCATAAAACACTAACAGTATAATAAATGTTTAAAATTAAACACAAGCGGTAGTTGCCATTAAACGTGTTTTATTATGTATTCCTTTTAACCATAACCGTGGAGTCTAGACGAAGTCCTTAAAGTGAACCGTTTCTTAATGAATGATATCTAAAATAATTTATGAACTATGCATAAAAGTTTTACTGGTAACTCAAAGTAGGGATGTATTATAAATTAGAAATTTTGCAAAGAGGAAAATAAAATTCAACAACTTGGAAAAACGAGTTAGTGTAAAGTAATAATAAATTATATATTCGATTGACTACTTCAGTGTTTTAATAAACTTTTAGTTTTAGCTTTAATAACTGAGAAAAGTTAAATAAAAAAAATGTTTCATAAAGATCTAAAAAACACTCACCAGATATGTCACCGGGATTTACGAAAAAGTTTTAAGATTTAGTACAGGTTTACATTAGCCCTCTAGTGATCAGTTAGGGATTATCCTGTCACTGTTAATAAATCTTCATTAAAAGCGTATGCATTATTCCAAAATTTCAGCGACTGCTTGGTTTACCGAACGATTTTTATTTTGATATTTGCTGCAATAATAAATTTAGTCCTATTATTGTGAAAACTGCATGCTTAAATTGTTATTTTCTGTGTAACTGGCAAAAAAAATTATTTATGAATTCACAGTAGGTCCAAACAGTTTAAACCATTGACCTACACAGCAGGAAGAGACGACACCATTCATTCATAACTAGCCTTTTCTTCTGTTTCATACGTTGTGAGTGTGTAGGACAAAGAAAGAGAAGAGAGAAACCACTGAACGACTTCGTACAGCGTCGCTATGACTTTCCCAGCCATCTGTATTCCACCAGGCAAACCCGTGAAAAGACAGTTCTAAATGAAAATAATCCGTTTCTCCACACCCTTGATACTGACGCACAATTTTTAAAAGTTTGTGGATAAAGTCCTTAAGAAAAATCAAAAATTACCTAGAACACCTATATTCCGATCTGCCAAAACCGTTGTTAACGAAAACGAAAAAGCGACTCTCACTCTTAATGCAATGAAAATCAATTACTAAACATTAATTATCACGACAAATATTACTATAGTGTCATATTTTATTAACTTTTAGTCAAATGTTTTAGCCTATGGTATTTACGATTGCAAATATTTACCTACAGTACTTTACTTACTTATCCTCACCCTCATCTACCATAGGTGACTATCTTTTTTCAATTATTTCTATTTATTGCCTCGCGTCTCACTTCATAGAGGACGCACGTAAGATCTTGAGGGTCTGGGTTTTCTCATCTTTCCGACGGTACCGACGGCGTTCCGCTGTTTTGATAAATAACTGAGATATGACGGAAAATCCGAAAAAAAATAATGAAAACAAACGACTTTTTGCAATAAATTATTAATAAAAAAATTAGCAACAAAATATTTTTATAAAGAGTTTCATACATTCATATGGACACCTTTAGGGACCCATTCCAATTGGTTTTATCCATTGCAGAATTTTTCTGCTTATTTCAACCCTCGATCTATCGTGCCTTCTCTATCAGTCCAGGTCAGTTTTCATTTCCTCAGCATCCGCCACTTCCGTAATCCATTTTTTCCTGGGTCGACCCTTTCTTTTCTTGCCGGCCGTTTCCATCTCCCTTATGTCCTTTACCACTCTTCTCTCGTCCATTCTTACCAAATGTCCAAACCATCTTAATTGTTGTCGTTTAACTTTTTGCACTACACTTGTAACTCTTAAGTCTTTCCTTATTACATCACTTCGTAGTTTATCTAGTCTTGTCACTACCGAGACATTTCTAAGTACTCTCATCTCGAACATACCTTGTAAGTATATTTAAGACAGCTTAAAAACCAAAACCATATCCTGGTAAAGTTGAGATTATGGATGAAATTGTAAATGATTGGAAAGCATGTCTACAATAATATTACGAATTCCCTTAGCAATATTTCACCGAATAGCTTGTTCAAATTATTGTAGGGTCAATGATCCAGATTAATAGTTTGGTCTTGATGTGATGGAAAAGGTGTAGATAAAGAATGTGTTGTGTTATTTGTGCTTTATGATAAATAATTCATTATGTACTTACCTGAAGTGTGAAATAATCTATTTAATGACTGTAAAATAACAAAATTGTCGAAAGCATCTACTCAAACGACAGCCGTAACTCAAGGAGAGCAGACAATTTTCATACTACTCCAAGCGCAACTTTTGGAGCAATTTTAAACGCACACTATATGCCTTTCTCGCAGGTTAGAAAGAAATAGCTTATTTACACCTGATCCGAGTAGTAGGTAGTAGGTAGACGATTAGGATTTTCAAATAACTTGACAGCATAAATGAATAGTATTACTTTCATAGCGAAAAGGAGGTCCTAAACTGCTCCAGTGCGTGACACGTGTTTCTTTCATTTAATATCTATTGCAGAAACACGAGTGTCATGCCTTCAAGCTGGTCCGGAGCTCCTCTTCACTGTGAAAGGAATACGATCTGTACATCTGTACCTTGTTTTGCTTTACCATGTGAAAATCCCTCGTCCGTGTTGTACAAGCGCCAATTAAAACCTTCAGAACCCTGCTTAATATTATGCTCCATTAAATCTTTCTTATTTGTTGCAAATATTAATAGGTCATCAGCATGCAGCAGTTCGTTGAGGAACAGCGGACGAAACTTCTTATATCGTAGGTGTGTGTTTCTTAGGTCTTGGTTTACCTTTTTGGATATTTCGTCCATTATTATAAGAGTGCCTACAGGAATTGCATTATTTTAGTATAGTTTATAGGTCAGGTATTTAAGTTTATCAGTCTGAAAATATGCCACATAACTGAAAGCCTGGCAACAGCCGTTCCTAAAAAGTAGGCGGGGACCATATAGTCGACCAGCTTAAGAGTTGTCTTGGAATCTCTGATTGCTATAAAATGTAAATAATGGTATCTCCTTCCTGTTTCTAAATATATAGTTTAAACCTTGATTGTCAAATTAGACCGATCTTAGTGATATTTCTGGGGTTTATATCTAATACATATGTTTTTCTTTGTTTCTTAAAAAAACAGAATAGGGAGTGCTACAAATATTATTTATAATGCTCTAAATTATTCCGCTTATTTCAATCTCATTAAATATAACTTTAAACAATAGTTACATGTTTAACTCAGAATCCCAAAAAGGAACAAAAAAATCTAAAATGTTTTTGGGCATTATTTTGCTACATCTGCGACATATGACAGTTGCGGTAAAATTATTTACTAACTAACTAAACCATTTAAAATAACCCACACTATCCTACAGCTAATAAATCATTTTCAAACTTAATGCACAAAATACGCCTTTAAATTGTATTTTCATTTGCTTCTCAAAGGCCCAAAGCAAAATATGAATTTGTCGCCAACAGACTAGAATTTGTCGACATGGCAACTACATTGAATCAAAACCATGGGCTTTGTTTGGCCACAGCATTTATTAAAGCCTCGAATGCTTTGTTTTCATTTTTTGGTGTTTTTCTGCTGCAGTTGAAAGAAAAGCCTGGTATTTTTTGTCGTGCGTATTGAATATAACGAAGGCATTTGATGTCGAAATAAATAATAGAAATGATGAAAATGTTGTTGTTTATAAACAAAGATAATTCCAAAAGAAGTTTTCAAGGTATTTTGTTTTATTTTCTTTTAAGAGCAGTGGTTACGATTATTTTGCGTAATCATATTAATTATATTATTAACCTGTTGTGCTCTTAAAATGACATTAAAGCATTTGTAATTTTTAATAGCTTTATTCGGCATCAAAAATCTGGATCTTCTCTAGAAAAGCTGCAGAAATGTAAAAAAGTTTAAACCTACTTTCAATTTTCCCTAATAATTTATTAAGTTAAAAAAATTGTTAGATTATTGATCGCTTATACATAAGTACTGAAGACTATTCTGTCTGCCTATTATGCTCTGTTTCACTCTATTATGTCTTACGGCATAATGGTGTGGGGCAGTGCAGCATCGGCGGATCGAGTCTTTGGACTGCAGAGGAGGGCGGTGAGGATTCTGGCTGGTCTGGGCTATAGGGACGATTGCAGGGGCGCTTTCAAGCAGCATGGTATCTTCACTTTTCCCTCAGTCTACATCTTGGAAAATTTACTGCATATTAAAAAACATGAACATCAGTTTCAGTCCCATAATGATCTGCATAACTATCAGACTAGATGTGGGGGTAATCTTTTGGTGTCCTACTGTCGCCTGGGAAAGTGCCAGAGAAGACCAGAATTTTTTGCCGTTAAATTGTTTAACAAGGTTCCAGACCATGTACGAACTTTATCATTGAACAGGTTTAAATCATTAATGAAAGAAACGCTATGCAAACAAGCCTTCTACAGCGTAAAAGAATTTTTTGAATGTGATAATTTATTTTAATTAATTAGTGTGCCTACAGCACACCTCTGTAATATTTTGTTTTTGTCATTTTAAAAATTTTTAACTATTTTAATGTCTTGTATGTTTAGATTTTATTTTAGTTTTAAATTGGTAAATTTTGTTAGACTTTGTGACTGAGGAGAAAAAATTGATTATATGTGACCTGTGCAAATACGAACATGTATAATGGCACCAATAAACTATCTTTATCTTTATCTTTATCTTTAAGGACAGCCGGATATAAAAAAAATTCTTGACTTAATGTAGGAATTACAGCTAAAAACTAAATTTGGCATCACAATCAAAAAAGGATTGCAAAAACATCTTCGTGCAGTCTTCCACAATTGAATTTCAAGAATACTTTGAAAACTTTTATAAAATGTAGGAAGCAAATTTGTTTTATTTTCAGTGTGGCAACGCTGTACACCAGCCAAAAAAAGCAACCTTCATCATAACAGGGGCATCCTAAACAGGAGATTATTTCATATTATATCTCGTTCCAATCAAATTGTTAGTATACATTTGGAGTTACACGCAGCAGTGTAGGGGCCCTAAACAATATTTGAGGAAAACATTGATTGTGATTAGTCAACATATAACGGAATGATAGCGACTAGTGTTTTTAATCATGTTTACTTAACTAACGTCAAGAGCTTAATACATCTTAATACAGTATTTCGTCAATGACCAACGTCAAAATATATGACAACTTTTATTAAAAAATTAGTATGATAACTACATATTGCAGGACTAAAACGTATTAGATATATTTTATATTAATTTAGATCACAGCAACATAAATATCGAAAAAGATACCATCAATTACACCACAACCTTCCTTACTTACATCGATCTTGTGGACAAGTAATTGGTCGATGTATTATTGTCATTTTGGATAAATGTCTTAAAAAATAGTAATCACACTACAAGAAATCCAACAAATTTTTCCAAGCTTAAAATAAGCTATTATTAAAAAAAAATTGCTGGTGGATAATTGCTCCGAAACCTGAAGAACTTAACTTCCACGTCACGAATTGTGACGAACCACGAACTAAAAGTTTAGCTAAGATTCAGTTTGTTTATTATGTATTTTGTTATAAAAGTCTTTATGGGCATTAAAATATAAAAGTGATTTTAAGTGCATTTATTAAAATCGGAGACTTGAGTTTAGAGTTTACTTTTAGATAAAAAGTGAGCATATTGTAGAGAAATCAGAAAACTAAACTACAAGCCATTCAAATAAATTAATATATTTTTTAAACATTGTTCATACTATAGCACATCTCGTGAACCTTATTTCATTATTTTAAACACTCCATAATAACATACATATTATATGACTATAAATTTAGCTTCTAAAACTTTTTAAATATGCATGAATTTACAAAATAAATATTAAACTCAAAATGCCTACGTGACAGTACATTTTGTCAAGATCGACTTAGTTACGGAAAATGAATTTATTTTCTTGCAAAATGCACAACAAGATAAATATCTCAACTTATTCAATTTTAATATATTTTGATACTACAATATATTAAATCAAAAAAAACTGAAGTAAACTATAGCATAATATATAACGAGCAACAACTCGAGACTCAAAAAAAGAAAAAGCCACTTTTTATAAATTGCTTGTTAACATAATATTTCTTACCTCTGTTGAGATTTATGAGGTAACAAATTCAACGATTTATTTCCTGTTACTTCTGAGACGCTCGGTGGAGTATATTCTATACAATCGTCAACACTGCCCATACCTCTTTTAAAAACTTCAAAAACACTTTTCGAATTGGTTTTAAAAGATTTTCTTTTTAAAGACATTTCAGAATTCAGTGTTCCACTTACTTATTTTCAATTTGTCTATCGCACTACTACTAACCCATAAGAATCAAATGTGTGATATTTTTCAAAAAACCAACTCAAATTGGAATTAAGTTGTAATGTTGAATGTTGAAATAAATTAAGATGGCTACCACGGACATGACACTGATCGGCGACTGCTACTTTAAATATAAAAAAAAATAAGCTAAATTATATTAAATTTAATTTGAATATGATAAGGTTGAAAGATTCGTCCTCGTTGAGGCAATTAGTACGTTCCCGTCATTTGTAGTTATTTTATTTTTGTTAGTTTTTAATTTTTTTATGTTTCATTCTGGCACAAATACATCATTTATTATCCATTATTTATTTATACTTTAAAGTTAAATTATACCTAATGAATTATTCGAATTTAAGAGAAACACCAAATTCGTATACAAAAGGAAATTTACAGAGAAAGAAAAGTTTTAGACTTTTGTTAAGGCAAAAAGTTTTAAACTTAATAAAAGTTTTTGTTTTGAATTTAAGACTTATCACGTTGGATAACAACGGATTAGCCTTAAATTACCCATTTTGGTAAAACTAATAATACTTACTGTTCAGTCATATTTGTTATATTTCTTTGAAATAAAAAGATTAATATCCGTCACAAAAAAAGGTACAAGAATTTAGGTTCTTTATTTCTTGACATATTATCCTAATTTTGTTTTTAAAATTATTGAAATAAACCGATGCCATGGTTTCAACTGAGGCTGTGTACTACAGGTTTATCGCTACGTGTGAGTGCACTTTCCAGCTCGGGCATATCAGACAGGTTTACCTGAACAGGTATAACTGTCAGGTATAACCTAAGGTGTATGGTCTGCTTAACCATCAGAAAATTACACAGTTTTATTTCATCATCTTCAAATAATGCTAATATGCTTTGAGAAATACGCGTCGAATGGTAAAAAATATATATATCCATAGAAACTAAATCATCACACTTTTCGCGTGTCCAAATTTTAGTTTTTTTTATATTATTAAAGAAGTACACTCTAAAAACTAAATTTGTATACCTTTACGACATTGAAGCGACAAAAGAGCCTTAGAAACTTTTAGAATTATTTTTTAGCATCGTATCACTTATGAAAACTGAACAAAGTTACGAAACCTTTTACTTTTCCTAACTAGTTAGAAAATATAAATTCGAAATTAGTAGAAAATAGTATTTTTATGCTAGTTTTATCCAACCAAACTTTAAATTGGCAAATTTTTATAAATGGTCTAACTATTTTTTAGTTTTCTTTTTATCAAAACCAGAAATAAATATTGTATACAGGGTGAGTTTACAAGGCGATATCTCGAAAACGGTTTAAAATATTTTCATGAAATTGTGGTGAGTTAATAGGGAGCTAAACATATTTCTGACATTCACCCCATCTACGTTTAAGGCCCCCACCCCTGTGGGGTAACTTTGGAGTTTTACATGGGATGAAGTACTTTTGTTTATAAAATTCGAATCCACGTAAAAAGCTACGTATGGGTTGAAAAAAATTTTTGATTCGCTCTTTCGGTTACGGAATTATGATTGATTAGATTATAAAATAAAAACAAATTACTATTGAAGTTTAACTTACTTATCGTCTGTCATGCTTGAGAAGTTCTAAATATCCTCCTTCAAGTTGCAAATACATACTTTCTCACTATTTTTTAAGTGGATTTCAGGTGTCACTAATAAGCACACCAACAAAGCGGACTCGATTTTTCATCCTATCTAAAGTTGTAGGTGCAGTCGCCATCACTTTGTCCTTTATAAAACCGCACAGGAAAAAGTCAAGGGGGGTCAAATCTAGGGATCTAGCAGGCCAGTTGACCGGACCACCTATTTTAAAGTATTTCATTCAAATGATTACTGGCCTGGATTGCATACTAGGGTGGAGCTCCGTCCTGTTGAAACCACATGTCAGGATTTATGTTTAGGTTTAATAATTAGGATAATTGGTTTCTTAAAAAATATGTGTACATTTCTTCATTTAAATGCCCTTCAAAGAAATGCGGACCAATAACTCTATCCTCGATTATATCACACCAGACATTAATTGACTAAGGATGTTGATTTGGCAAAATTCACATCTAGTGGGGATTTTCCGACGCCCAATATTGCATATTGTGTCTGTTTACCTAAAGGAAACAACCAAACCAAAAAAAGAGAAATTAAATTTTTAGTGATAAGGGATAACTTAAAATCCTACCTGTCCATAATTATGGAAATTAGCTCCGTCAGAAAAAATATCATTCATTAGGAACCTGTTATTTCCTTGCATTTGTCTTGTGACCCAATTGCAAAATTTAACGCGATTTTCAAAGCCTTGCCCATATAGCTCTTGGTGGAGTGTAATGTGGGATGGATATAAATTGTACAAGTGCAATATGGTTACAACCGATTTACTCCAGCATCTCTAGCAAGCCGTCTGGTACCTATATGCAGGTCAATAGTTACCGCTCCTAAAACAAAAACGGCCCTATTATCGTCCGTTTTAGTTCTCTTCCAAACTGGTGGTTTCGTCTTCAGAGTTCTGGTTTCCAGCCTTCTAAATGCTATGTGAAATTTCGGGTTATTAGGAAACCTCTCCTCCCACATTAGTGCAGCTTCTCTGTAGTTTTTTTTTTGTACACACCCAAAATTAACAACATATCAACTTGCACATTAAAATTCGCTTCCATGTTTAACTAAGCGGTTAACTGAGAAATAATCGTTTAATCGTCAAAATTCTCAACTAAAAATACCGCATTTTCATAGAACCGAATAAAAATTTCGAAATAGAACTTGATTTTTGGTTAAATTTATTTATTTTGTAAATTCCATCAAAATTTAGTTAACCAAAACTCCACGACCGAAAGAGCAAATCAGAAATTTTTTTATACATATACGTAGTTTTTTAGGTAGATTCAGATTTTATAGACAAAACTACATCATTCCGTTTAAAATTTCCAAGTTAGAGAGAGGAGATATATGTCCCCCATCTCCCTATTAACTGACCAAAACTTCATTAAAATATATTAAACCGTTTTTGAGATATCGCCCTGTAACACTTTAAAAAATTCACCCTGTAGAACACGTTAGCAAATCTGACTTGATCGATACACAAAATTCGGCTGCTTACATTAATAATACTCATTTAGGATCTGAATCCACCTAAGTAAACATATCTAGCTTAAAGTCCCTTTTCCCGCGATTCACTATCGCTACGACCGGCCTAATTTGACAGTCAATGTTTTAAACTTACAAGCGTAAGAATATGTATTTCCTTTCCCAGTTTTGCGATTTTGCTGTCCTAGTTTTTTATCGGCACGACGGTACATATATTGTATTTTCGAGTATTTCTATTTAAACGTTTTCTCGTGACGAATGATAGAAAAAACACTTGAACAAGAATTCACCCTATTGGTCAGTTCTATGGGCAGTTTACACCAGAACATATTTTACTGATCACAATATTAATCTTTTCTTTCCTGATAATCACGGAGGAATCAGATTTCTTTCTATCCGTGTTGGCGAAAGTGCATTAGACAAAGATAAATAAAAAAAATTGTTCAAATATTTATCGTACATTCTTTGCTTGTGGAAGTATTGCTGGTTATATACTTCGAAAGATTAGTCTTCGCAAAATTCTTTTTTTTTTCCCTGATAAAATCCCCAACGGAATCCGATTTCTTTCTATCCTAGTTAGCAAAAGGGGCATTAGTAAAAGACAAATAAAAACGATGTTGTTGACAATAAAAAAGAATAATCAAACATTTTATCACAGGCGGCAGTGTTTGTGCAAGTGTTTCTGGCTGCCTACTGTGAAAGTTTAATCGGAATTGAAATAAAAAATAAATTTCTAACCTGACAAAATACTTACGTAAGATTTATGATTTTATAGCAAAATACCTTTGTTTTTACGGAACACATTTGCAAAAATCTTGTTTTTATTCAGCAAAAACAGTGTCAGCATGGCCACATTAACCTTCTTATTTTATACTACTTAAAATTGCTTCCTACCCAACTAACAATACTCTCTCTGGCCAATAATTTGCAATAAAAAGGTCGAAGGAAAAGTTTTTAAATAAATAAAGAAAAAATTGCAAAAATGAGTAAATATTTTTATTAAGATAAGCAATTTATTATAAGGTTAAAAAATATTCCCTATTCTCTGATATATAATGCAAATAGATCTAAGTATAATACAGCCTACCTGCGAACAGTGACGTTTGTGTAAGTTAAAGACGCGATAATAATTGTTTAATCGAATATACCAAGTAGTTTCACAATTTTTAACTGTAAATGTTGAGTCTTAGTTCCAGAAGGATAGATACACTTTGTAATGGCACTAGATACGACTTCAGCTTTAAACTGAAACCAAACGTTTCTAGGGCGCAATTTTCATTACTTTCTCAATAACTAAATAAATCTTCTGTAATGCCCACTATTCTCAACTTTATGTCGGGTCGGCTTCCTGATACTTATTCCCATAACACCCGGTCCAAGTAATGTAAAGGAGAACAAATATGTACCTTGCGTAATATTTCAATAGTTGTTAGTCAGTCCCAGATTCATAGAACACAGGAATTTACTCGTAAGCTGCTAATACTTTATATAAACTTTTTAAGTATATTTTTACACTGCAAAAATATCTTATATCATGCAGGCTTCAAATATTGTCATGTTTATCTTTCACATAACCTAACTTTCTACCAGCTGTAACAATTTTACGAGTACGAGAGAGAAAGGAGACGAGAGAGAAAGAAGATGAGAGAGAGAGACATAATTGATCTCTCCGTTGTAAAATGGGCTTCTGTCATCATTCCCAAAATTAAATGAATACGGTATAGTTTAATTTTTATTAGAAATAAAACGGATTTAAATTTAAAAGGAATATAATTTATATTCCTTACTGGGGGTACTCCCAAAATCCATTAAATCGATGCAATAAAATTTTCCTAAGTCTTCTAGAAAGTAATTTGGACCCGTAGTATCGCTTGCGTGAAAAACAAACCCTCTACGAGTAGTCCCGATTTTGGATTTACTAAGGTTTAAAAAAATAAATCGTGATCGTGATTAAACTTTAAATTAATTAACACAAAAGACGCAAGCAAAAGGGGCAGAAAACAGCATTCCAATAAAGTTAAAATAATTATAGATATTTTTATCAGCAGAGTTGTAGCATTTTAGTCTCTTAAAAGTGTTACACAGAAAATTTATTAGAACACCTAACTAATGATATACTTATACTTTTCGTATACTTATAAAAAAATGTTTTGGCTAGAATGATATTATATGTTTTCATCCACGAGAATCCTGCATTTTATCATCAGGCAGTTGAAATTGAGAAAGTTCTACAAAGTGACCTAGTTTGTTGTATTGCCAGCTTCGCTCCAAGATTTTAAACTCCAGCTTATTTAAATAGATTCTGAAAATGACAAATGCAATAAAGTTATACGACAATATCTTGCCCACCAGTACAAACCTTTTGAAAAATTAGATAAAATGATTATATTCAAACTTTGTGGTTACAATATAATTGTTTCATGTAGGTATATACAAAGAGTTTAAGGCACCATTTTTATTTCAAGTTTTTAAAACCTAATATTTTAAGGTATATTCCTACCCCGTAATTCGCTAACATGTTTCTACTTTACTGGTTTATTACTTCATAAATTTTATTTATTAACTTTGTAATGGCCTCTTTAACTAAATTTTAATTTAAGTGCCAGTGTAAAATGGAATTTTCGACCTTCTTTTCTTGTTTTCTAATGTTGTTACTTAAGTATTTTTTAAAATAAAAAAATATACTTCTTTAAAAATAAAAATATTTATCCTACGTTACAGATTGTCGTCTGTTTATACGCTTCTTTTAAAACGGTTTAGCATACATGGTTTTTTATTCAAAACGCACATAGAAAACGGCATTAGTTGCTTAATCTCTTTTAAAGTTAAAGCATATTAAGCAATTAAAACTATTTTTTTAAAAGCTTATTGATATATACATTTAAAAAATCACTATACCGTTTTGAAGAGGTCATATTATAAACTTGGGAAGATTGTTGGAGTCAGTGGCCGGATAAATTTATCACAACGTTTTTTAATTCAATAATTTAACACAATCGCTGTATTCGTGCCCTTTCTGACACCCTCCTTACAGTTGTAATAATTGAAATGATTTGTATTTGTCTTCCCTAATGAATTTATTTTTAAAAGGGGTCAAAAGATTTAAAATATAATTTACTAGCCGATCTAGTTATATGCGGTAAGACTGTATGTTCGTTAAATTTTAAACGCTCGACCAGAGGTTATGAACGAATAACGTATGTCTCATAACTTTTGAGAAAAAATATTAATACTCATATATTTCGTATTCTTTTAATTTTTTATTAAATTTAATTATAACCCGATATTTCTACATTTACTGTTAATAAAACTATACGTTTAAAATACAGATAAGGGTCCATGTTCTTCAATAGCCACCTAAGACAAAAAGTATGATTTTGAGACTCAACAACGAAAATTTTTCTCAAAATATGGAATGTACTTTACAGTGGGGTAGCGTTCGAAAACTACACTGTGTGATTGTATTAATAATATGTTTGCCATTTCAATTACAAATTAGTACTGGTTTAAATCAAAATTTTCTAGTTGATCAGTTAAGTTTTGATATGTTTCCGTCCTGTCATTGTGAATAAGTCGTCATTAAAAACTTACTATAATATTTCAGCGATTTTCTTGATTTCCAAATGATTCTAATATTGAAACGTGTTCCTAGAATAAATGTAGTTATATTATTGTGAAAAGTACGTACTAAATTATTGTTCATTCCTATAGAAATTTGCGAAAAAACTCGAAAACAAATTTATAGTAGAAAAGTTAGTTGTCTTAGGGCCGGTTTCACAATGTATGGTAAATTTTTGGTCACCTAACCTTGACCTTGTGGTTAATTTGTGGTATAGTATGTTTCACAGTACACCTTAGGTTTACTTACTAACCGTAAACTGTAAAATACTTTGAACTTAACCCAAGGTTGCATCCTAACCTTTTGGTGACCAGACATTGTGAAATTAGGCTTAAATCTTACACTTGTCAGTTTAAAACGTTTGGTTGTCAAGTGAGACCGGTCTAACGTTGAAGAAACTGGCTGTTGGGTTCTCCGAGCTGGGACTAGAATCGCTGTCCAAGCAAGAGCTACCTTTGTATGCTACAATAATAATATCACAGTGTAAAATAAAATTTCTTAACTATCTATAGCTGCATAAGTTAACTTGCTTAACTCATTTAGGTTCAGTTAGCATTTTTCTTTTTCCACCCACATTCTATCCTCATATGCGTTTCGTCTACTTACTTATATATTTTTACTTTTAGACTAAACTACTTTTGTGAATTCATCCGTACACAACTTGAATGTATACTGGTTATTTAAATTAAAAATAATTCTGTTAAGTTTACCATGATTTTAGAATTTTTTTCAAAGACAATTTTTAATTTGTAATAATTCACGCCTTAAAGTTACACAGATTTTACGTCAAACTTTTCTCGCTACTCTGAGTAAGTATCCGACAATTTATTTTCAACCTTGAATGATTTAATAAATGCGGTCCTTTCCACACCTACTTTTCGTTTTATCATCAATCAGCCAAAATTGAGAAAGTTTTACAGAAGTCCTGGTGTGTCGTATCGCCAGCTTGCCTTTGAGATTTATATCGAGGCTTTTCTAAAAACATTTCGTTTTTCTGTGATTGCGAAGACGAAAATATATAAAGCATCGTCAGTACTTTTAAACTTAGCCGATTTATACGATTCTTTTTCGAAAGTCTTAAAAGCAAGTTATTTTAAAACTTTTAGTGGTTTACTTAAAGTTTAGGCTTAACAGAACCCCAAGAATAGACCAGAATATACCGTGGCTTAGGAAGGACGTTTTTCCTTTGTGGTGTATGAAGGGAACAAGAACAGAAGGGTATGGTTTGAGAAAATCAAGGAAGCGCAAATGATTATAAAGTTACAGTATAAGCAAAAAATTCATTTGTGGACAATAAATACGAAAGTAGTATAAGACATATTAGAGACCTTCAAAATATAAAAACACTATTCTATTTAAAGGCGCTTGGCAGTAAACATTATAAAAAATACACCATTTTGTAAAAGAAAAGTTAAAAACTTACAACATATTTAAAATACAATAAAGTGTTAGTATTTTTAAACTGTTCAGTCGTAAAAATGAAAAAAAAAATACAAATCTTGCATACAAGGAAGCCCTGTGTAAGACAGAGAACGTGAGAACAAGGACAACAATAAGATTACACGCCTTATTGCTCATCAAGTCATGAATGATTGTCATAAAAGTAAGCCGTTCTGACGCTATTTTTGTCCCGTGATAAAAACGTAAAAAGAATGGAAAATAATGCATTTAAGGAACACACAATCCTCCATTTTGTTTTGTTGTATGAGCCATTTAAATATAGCGTATTTAATGAGATATTTTAATTTTTTAGACTTTGGAACACAGTTTAAAATGCTTCAGTGTAAGTGCTAAATTTTGAGTGGTATAAGAAAAGGAGTATATTTTACGTGTAAATTACAAAACCATTTTCAGTTACAATCAAAATACGCCACGAAATGCATTTTGGAAACAGAAGATTTTGTGATGAAGTCCTTAATTTTTTATTTATTATTATAACGAGTAATATAACCAGTGCTATGAAAATTATCGATAATTTTTGGGAAATTTGCCCGAAAAAGTGCATAAGTGCAAATTCGTCAAAAATTATAGATATCCTATTCTTATTGCATTATTAGAGAATTTCATGAATTAAAATTTTCAATTTCTGATATACCCCCGTCAGTATAAAACTTCATTTTCACAATAAATGTCAAAGAAATGGCAAAATCCAGTAATCAGAGCTTCGTTGTCATGTCACAAAAAGACAAATTCTTGATTGCTATAGTCGTTTCCATGAAAAATAAATAAAGCAATACAAGCACAATTTTGAACGCCTGTCTTTTTTTTTAATTTTGTAAAAAATGTCGCCATCTGGAGAAGAAATTAATTAAAACATTTACACTCAGATTCTCCAACACTAGTCCGTTCTAATTTAACAACTAAACGTTTTAAATTGACAAGTGTAAGAATAAGGCAACTAAGTTTTATACTGTAAATTTTTTTCTGAGGTTTTTCGCAAATTTATAAAGAATATGGCAATTTTAGTACGTACTTTCGAAAATAATAAAACCAAAGTCATTCTAGAAACTCGTTCCATTCAAGATGAAAGTCATTTGGAAACCAGGCAAATCGCTGAAGCATCAGGATAATTCATATGTTTTTAATGACGACTTATTAACAATGACAGTGCAAAAACCTGCCAAAACATAACTGATCAACAAGAAAATTTAAACCAGTACTAAATCTTAAACCTTCTTAGTGAATCTGAACGTGAAACTCTTACCCCAAAAATCACCAAGAGGTCCAAAGCTTCTATTTGGAGACAATTTCAAGACTTCCTTACTGAAAAACAGTACAGTCTGGACAAGACTACATCAATGAGAAGATATCTTTACAAAGGTAAACTTAAAACTAATGAACAATAAAATAATTAATTTGAATTAAATTAATACAGGAGAAGAGATGTAGACAGGCGTTTACTTAAATGATCATGACGTAATAAGTTTATTAATGTTAATTTAGATAAAATTTTAGGTAAAAATAAAAATAAAACTTTAAAGAAAAATCTAGGTTTCTTTCAGAATCACCACGAATTATAAATGATTGAAAATCCCCCCCCATCGGGTTTGTCAGACCCCAAACACATTAATACATTGTCTTACCCAAAAATGTTCACTACACTTTAAAAAAGATTATATGAAATTTAGAAGAAAATAACTAAGAGCTCAATTTTTATAAGAGAAGCTGATCACCAGTTAGAACACTAAAAGAGAGATATGTAATTAGAACACGAACGTCGATTAGGAATTGATTTTGAATAAAATTTTATCTGGAAAATAACCTACTAGTACCACCTATTTCTTAAATCCTCCCCGTAGGTACTACTCTTTTTATCCTGTGACCAATGATCCCTCGTTATCCCTCTGAGAATCCTTTAGGGGTAGGTCCAAAAGTTTCTGACCAATTAAAAGAAGCGGCTTTAACATGTTAAGTTTCAGCTATTTAGCACAAGATGTCACGAGGTGTTCCCAATTCCGATGAAATTAAGGAAATTTCCTAATTATAACATTTTGCGATCTCTCTCTGGTAATTATATACATATATAAATGTATGAAATATCTATATTACCAGCTTAACTAAACTTTCAAAGTGATGAAAAAAACCTAATCACCGTTATTTAAGCTACTTATCTGTTTTCTTTATATGTGCATTTTGATATGTGTGAAATAGGAAAAAATCACTTTGATCACAATTGTTTTGAGCGTATATATTGCAATTTTCAAGTTATAATCGACATTTTCCCTATTTTTATACCATTAGAGCGGGTCGGTAATTACATCGGTATAGCCGCTGCGGTAGATCGCCACACTTTTTTCGGTATTTTAGGGTTTAGAGAGATCATCCCAAAGTTTTTATTGGTTTCCCCCTAGTAGTATAATTTATTAGTGACAAGTTTATGGGAAAAGGTGTTTAAATTCTTAAAAGCTCTTAATCTTGCCTTTTACGTGAGTTTTGAAACCAAATATTTATATGCGTTATTTGGCCATTTCATTGCCTTTTTCTGGCATTTTAGATCTCTCCTATCCCCAGATGTTGAACCACATCTTCGCTTTCTGTGGGAAACTGAATATTGAAAATTATGGCTTTTAAAATATTCTTTGTTCAGAATTTTAGACCATTTTTCGTAAAAATAACTATCGAGTAAATTTTAATAATCCATTTTATTACATAATCATGCACTAGCGCCATTATCGGATAATCGCACTAATGCATGATTATCACGTAATCTTATTCTTTGGTTTAAATCAACAATTAAAACTTGTCATCCTAGTATTAGAATATCTATTTTAACTAATGATGAACAAAATTATCTGTAAAATAAACACTGAGCAGTAGTTAAGAAATGTTGATAAACACAATAGTATTAAAATAATATTATACTTTTGTAAAAATAACACATCCAATTAATACAAAATTACACTAGGACGAGAACTTTTCCAGTATAATAAAAAAATATATTAATTTTGTGTTTAATTAACACACACTGGTGTTTGAGACCACACTTGTGTTATTTAAATAGAAAATAAAACACCTGTATTGTTGTTATTCCAATATTGTGACCATTCTATGTGTAGAAATAGCAGGTTAGCCTTAACTTGCCGTTTCCTGTGTCGCGAGTATTTATTGCGCTGTTCATTTTGCGTCCAGGCGTTCCGCGTTGGTTGTCGTCAGAGCGAGACACGCTTTTGTGCTAATAAAAGGTTTGTTCCTTTGTGTTGCATGAGGTGCACTAATCTGCACTGATTTTTTGCCTTTGGGTACCTTCCACGAATAAAAAGAAGTGCAGGTTAGTGCAGTTTGGTGCATCACAAAAGAACAAATCTAAAGTACGTAATGTACCATGACAGTTTTTATTTCAGATTGAAATACATACATATTGTGGCGGTAATCGTGAAGCCGCACGATAGATTATCTACAAAAAGGTTCACATTTTTAAATTTTAATATTATTTTAATAACCCCGACACAACACAGATATCGACTTTTACTATGGCCTAGAGCATAATGGCTCTTGACGTGAGACTATTGGTTTACTAATATTTCACATAAAGATAAAAGATGCATATGCAATCGGAAAGCTTTTTTATTAGGTGATGGCTACTCTTTCTATCACCGGAGAAATAAAAGTATTGTAGGTATCCCTGATTGGAGAAATCACTGCTTTGGCTTTAAATAATTGCAAGCAAACCCAAGCAAATATTATATATTATATACTATTATATTATTCTTTTAACCTCTCAATAATGAAACTTCCAGTACTAAATTATGTGCGAAATTTAGTCGATGTTACGGATATCACTTTTTTAATTAGTAAAAGCAGTGAAAAAGTCATAAATTAAGCTCTAAATAGGATATTTTAAAATACCCACGTAATATTTTTAATTTAATCTGTTTTTTATTAAACAATTAAGGTAGCTTTATGCAGAAAATAAATAAAATATAAAACGACATGTAGCAAAATAATGCGTATGTGACAAGCTTTGTGTGATTAGTAAAAACAGAGATTTTAGGTCGTGCATGAAATAGAATGTCCGCTCATTACGATCCGGTGAATTTATGTCTTTTTTTTATTGGGAATTTGAAAATTATTTAAAGAGGCTGACATGAAATGAAATAAATTAGATATTTATTTTAAAATAGTACCACAGATTACTCCTACCGATGCGAATCTTATGCTTTCGACGGTGACCCGATTTAGAGAACTTGTAAGGTGCCTACCGCCTCCGTATTTAATCTGTTGCCAAACGTGGAATTTGTCGGTGCGAGCGTGTGCGAACGGCTTGGTGGAATAGATAGTAGGCAAATTTTATGGTTTAAATTGTGGTTGTACTAGGTTGTAGTGTAATTTTAATAAACGTTATACGTTTTTGTATTTGTTAATGATATAATTTTATATAAAATGCCACACAATATCATGTTTTAATATTTTAAAATATAATTCACAATTTCTCTGAATTAAAACCTACCAAACGCGTGGAAAATTCCATTCTCGGCATCGACGCTCGAAGCGACTGGCCGTATCGCCAAGACTGCGGAATCTTGATATAGGAAATTTATCAAGAGATCTGGTAGGAGTAATCTGTGGTAGTACCTAGAGTTGTTAGATTGTAGTATTATTTATGTTAAGCCCCTAGATTGTCTTACAATAGTTTTATTGACTCAGAGTTAAAAAAAATGGATATGTTAAACGGGTAAAATAAGAGTATAAAAATAAAAACGTTCTGATCGCCAGCAGCGGCGTAGCCACGGGGGGGGGGGGGGATATAGGGGATATATCCCCCATACATAATGAACAATAATATTTTTAAAAGACTGGAATCGGAACAGAATTTATTTTAAAGTTTAATAAAAATAATTATTAGGTATTATTCTATAAATATAAAATTACTTCTTTATTAACCCCTGTATTACGTTGGTTCACGTTTCCGGTTTTAAGAGTATAGTGGTTCAATGTTTTTATATCCCCTTCCCATGAACCAACTCTGGCTACGCTACTGATCGCCAGACTTAAACACTCATCCAAACTGTCGGTTAACAACAAAAGCAGGACCAGTGAACATAGTGAATATTCTTACCTAAATTATAAATTCAAAAATCTATTTGTTTGTGTGTTACTAAATCACGATATAGCGGAGCAGCGGATCACGATGAAACTTCACATAGAGGAAACTTACGGCACTGAAAAGAATATAGGCTACTCTTTGTCCCAAATGGATAGGTAATTTCTCCGAAATACACAATACAATTAAATATTATATTTCTACAATGACCTGTCAACAGAGTTTAATATTATGAAGTAAATATGTAGACTGTAGACTGCCTTACATTCAACCAGGATGGTTCGCGTGGGATGCATTTAAAAATCGAAATTTTCAGGTTTCCCCAAATTTGTCTTTTTTCAGCGATGTTAGGTATAGAGAAATGTATTGGAAAAGGAAGGTATTACAGATTTTGAAGTTTGACGCATGAATCCGTTTTTCAATCAGACGATTTGATTTCGAGTTATTAGATACCAAAGAGACGTCTGCAAATGGCATATCTTGACCTAAAAAAAATTGAACAAATTACTTCTCATTTTCCAGTCCTCACCAGATTCCGTAGGGTTCTGTAGCTCTGGGTCCTCTACAACCTCCAAATTTAATGCGATTTAATTCACTTTTGCGACCTATACCCGGTCTCAAAGGAAATTGTGGAAATTTCGAATTTGACGTTTAATAAAAGTAAAAGTACAAGTAAAAGTATTTATCTATACGGTATCCATTTGGTTTTGAGAATGATGACAGAAAAAACAATTGAACAAGAATTAACCCTATTGGTCAGTTCCATGGACCGTTTACACCAGAACATATTTTAGTGATCACAATATTCATCTTTTCTTTCCTGATAATCACGGAGGAATCAGAGTTCTTTCTATCCGTGTTGGCGAAAGTGCATTAGACAAAGACAAATAAAAAAAGGATTTGTTCAAATTTTTATCGTACATTCTTTGCTTGCGGAAGTATTGCTGGTTATATACTTCGAAAGATAGTCATCGCAAAATTCTTTTTATTTCCTGATAAAATCCCAGCGGAATCCGGTTTCTTTCTATCCTTGTTAGCAAAAGGGGCATTAGTAAAAGACAAATAAAAACGATGTTGTTGCCAATAAAAAAGAATAATCAAACATTTCATCACATGCGGCTTTGTTTGTGCGCAAGTATTTCTGGTTGCCTATAGTGAAACAGTGAAAGTTTAATCGGCGTTGTCATAAAAATAAATTTCTAACCTGACAAAATCAAAATACTTCCGTAAGTTTTATGATTTTATAGCAAAAGACCTTTGTTTTTACTGAACACAAACAGCATTTGCAAAAATCTCGTTTTTATTAAAAAAAAACAGTGTCAGCATAGCCACATTAACCTTATTATTTTATAGCATTTAAAATTGTTTCCTGCCCAAATAACAATACTATCTCTAACCAACAATTTGCACTAAAAGGATCGGAGGAAAAGTATTTAAATAAATAAAGGAAAAATTTCAAAAATGAGTAAATATTTTTATTAGGATAAGCAATGTATAAGGTTAAAAAATATTCCCTATTCTCCGATATATAATGAAAATGGATCTATAATATAGCCTACCTGCGAACAGTGATGTTTGTGTAAGTTAAAGACGCGATAAAAGTTGTTTAATCGATTATGCCAAGTAGTTTCACAATTTTTAACTGTAAATGTTGAGTCTTAGTTCCAGAAGGATAGATACACTTTTAATGACACTGTGACTTCAGCTTTAAACTGAAACCAAACGTTTCTAAAGCGCAATTTTCACTACTTTCTCAGTAACTAAAGAAATCTTCTGTAATGCCCACTATTCTCAACTTTATATCGGGTCGGCGTTCCTGTTACTTATTCCCATAACGCCCAGTCCAAGTAGTGTAAAGGAGAACAAATATGTACCTTGCTTAATATTTCAATAGTTGATAGTCCCAGATTCATATAGCACAGGAATTTAAGCTGCTAATACTTTATATAAACTTTTTAAGTATATTTTTATACTGAAAAAACAACTTATATCATGGGACAGGCTTCAAATAATATGACATATTAATCTTTCACATAACCTAACTTTCTACCAGCTGTAAAAATTTTACGAGTGTGAGAGAGAAAGAAGACGACAGAGAAAAAAATGAGAGAGAAAGAACATGAGAGAGAGACATAATTGATCTCTTCGTTGTAAAATGGGTTTCTGTCATCATTCTCAAAACCAAATGGATACCGTATAGTACCTTGCTACAAATATGTAGATATACACGTCATAAATAATAATAATAATAATAATAATAAACAGTAAGATAAGAAATAGATTGACAATATAAACATTACTAAGTACACAATAATAATTACTGTTACAATTCGATCTTACCATTGGGAAACTTACCAACGGAATAGTATGCCCTATTCACTAAAAAAGATTTCTTTTTGAACAAGCTGGACTTAAGGACCCTTAAACTACTTGGTAATTTGTTATAGAATTTTAATCCCGCATAATATGAGGGTGATTTTTCAAAATTTATAAGTACGTTGCGGAGTAGTACATAACGCATTCCCATTCCGAGTATAATAATTATGAGTCGACGCGTTGGTTGGGACCTCACTCAAGTGCGTTTTAATAAACAAGAGGCAATTAAAAATATAGATAGAGAATTTTAATTTTAAAATTAAAGGATAGTTTATAATGGATAGTTTTATAATGGATCTTCATGAAGTAAAGGATGCATGAATTCAATATTTAATACGTTGTGTTTTATAAAATATTATTTGCAAGAAATTCTGTAAATTAAATATTAGTCTAATGACTTTTTTCTGACTAGTGAATACGCTTGAACATTGGGTACTGTTTCCCCATAGTACTACCATGTACGTAAGATGGCAATATCGTGGAGTAATACAGTGTTATGAGATTTTTCATATCTAGTACATTTTTAAGTTTGAAAATTGCACTGTTAATTTTTTACACAGACTATCAATATGCATGACCCAGCCCAGCGCAGAGTCTACATATGTCAAAGTCAACAGGTCGACTTTCAGGTCTCAGGCAAAACTTCATGCTCATCGCCTTTTCACTGTTCATAATCAAGTCATTCGCACTACACCACTCAAGGAAGCCACATGAAACACCCTGTATTTTACTTTGCAGTTCCTCGGTGGTCAGCGCTGAACATAACTGTTAGATCATCGTTAAAAACAGTGGATAATTCATTAACAAATAGAAGGAAAATTAACTAGTTATGCTGTGGGCAGATGAATTCCGCCCATCAGCTATGACACAAAAGGTTCACCCAGTCAGATATGATCTCAACCATTTCTGCATCACACCCAGTGAGTAGCAATTGCTTAAAATTAATTCATAACTGATTGTATCAAATGCAGACGACAAATCAAAAAAAGACCCGTCTTCAGCAATGCCATATTAAAAATATGAAATTCACAAAATATTCTGTTGATCTGTTCGCCCTAAAACCATGCTGTGCTTCCGGCAATAGGTTATTTTTATTCAGAAACATGACCATTTTGTCATAGAAAACTCGCTCGATGATCTTTGACACTGTGCGAAGTACAGAGATAGGCCAACATATACTAGATTCTGCGCCTAGGGATGCCAACGATACTTCGATACCTCAAAAGTGTCGATACTTTTGCTATAGGATCAAGTATACACTTACAACGGTATACTATGCAATGACGCCACTTCGAGGGAAAATCCTAAATTGACTAGACGCTTGCACCCCTTGTACATAAGTACAGGTCAGTTTATTGTCGGGTAGTGTGTTGAGTTGACGTTTATTAAAATATTATTACAGATCAGTTTATTGTCGGGTAGTGTGTTTATTAAAATATTATTGTCATATTTCATTTGCTCAGGTAAGCGCCTAGTAAATTTAAGATTTTCCCTCGAAATGACGTCATAACCTAGCATACCGTTGTAAGTGTATCGTGGGTATATCGATACTTTTTTACAGTATCGGTATCAAACCAATTCGTTACTTTACTATCACTGCAATCTAGTAATTCGACCCGTGGCTCATTAGCCGCATTGGCGCCTTAACGAGACTAGATTTCTGGGAAATACCAAAACGCAACGCAGGACATATTTATTTTTACATGTAACATAACCTCTAAACTCTATTCTACTAATTTCGCATGGTAAAGTAATTACTTAGTAATTGTGTTTTGTTCAAGGTTAAATATGCCACCGGCAAAAAGTAAGAGCGCTTTCTTGAGTATTATTTCTAAAAAATGTTGTAAATAGCTGATTTTTAGTGGGCAAAAAGGGTTCACTAGACAACAAAATTGATAAAGATGCCAAATAACACAATACTGAAGACAAATACGAAACGAAAACATTCTCCACTATAGTAGTTAGCAAATCGGCCGATGAGGGCGCAACGTTCTTACTTTCAATCGCCAGTAGCAACGACAGGTAACCCGAAAATTTAAAAAATTAGCACTGATTTTAATTATTACTGTACGAATAAAAATAAAGTCACCGTAGGGAGATGTAGGGAAACTTGACAGTTCATGGTAGGGAAATTGTTTTTAAAAGGTTAACATCACTGGTCATAGCACATTATTTCACCGTTGATTGAACTATTGAACACAACAATCACAGGGCCGGCACGGCTGCACGCGCACGTTGTTCGTTGTTTTTACCACCATCGTCCAGGATGGGACCATACTTCCGGGCCGAAAGCATCCTACCCGTCGGAAATCTTCCAAAGTCCCAGCCGGCCCATCCGCCCCTAACAGCAGCCTTGATAAATTAACAAGTTATTTTATTACAATACATGAAGATTACACATCGCATCACCAACTTTTAAAAAATAAAAAAGCGGTTTCATAAAAACCCTGTTACGATACTGAAAAGGATACCGAAAAAGCTTTGATATGAAGCCAAAACAAAAAAATACTTGTTCCTACAACTGTCAAAAAAAGTTAGTTTTTGACATTGATTTTGATGTGTGAAGTAGGCCATTTTATCACAGGAAAAATGATTTCACGCACTGAAAACTAAAATCCATTTAAAACGATTATTTTAGCTTCAGACGAGATTTCTGTCAATACAAGACGGGAAAAGTTTAAAAAATAATTGATTCTTTCACTTTCAGATAAAATACAAGACAATTTTCAATAAATTTTATTTAATTTGTGCGCGTTTCTTCAACAACTTTGACAATACTTTGCTAAATGGACGGATTCAAACAATAATAATAAACGCGTACGAATGGTTTCCATAGTAACAATGAAAAAAACGCCTACTAAATTTAAAAAAACAAATTTTTTAAGAAGCGTTTTTTTTTTCAATTTCTTATAGGTTCTTTTTGTATTTTAACACTTTTTTGAGATTTTGATTGGGTTTGATTCTGAAATATTATATTAAAATATTTTCTTATTAATGACATTTATCCTAATAAACAATAATACACGAAATAAGCGTCAACCGCCTGTCAACTAATCACAAGCAATTTGTCAGAATCCACTGTTTCACCAGCCTACTTATTTTTGATTTGCTTATCGCACTGCTAAGCCAAAAATGTGTGTGATACTTTTCTAACACACACATTATGTGTTGGAAAATATCAGACAGCTGATAAAGGATAAACGAAAAAATCAATTATCGCGCTAAATTTTAGTGGATATGGATATTTGCTTAATGAGCTCTGGGAAACATTAATACAATACATTCATTATCATTTTCAGAAACGAAAAAGCTTGCATGAAGAAGGCAACGCAAGAATCTCAAAATACAATTTTTTTCAAAAACTGAACAAACCTGAATACATAAGCGACAAACTGACAACCTTTTTAAGTCGGTCAATAAAATACGCAGCCCGTATACAAATAAAGTGCCTATGTAAAAAAGGGGCCTTTTAACCTTATTATACTGCTCCAAAGTAAATTTGTTTTCCGTAATTTACCTCTGAAATAACTACCGAAGACAATCTGTTCCTTTTTCTAAAAAGAATTAACGGAAGAGCCTGTATCTTTTATAGCATCCTATGTTTCCTTAAAACTCAATTAAGGAATGGAGAAAGAAAATATCACCGGCTTAATGTTCTTCCTGTAGGAGGCTTACTTTATGAATTGTGGTTTCCCTTTTCTCTTTATCTTAATTTTACTTGACAAAAATGCGTTTTCCTTATTTGCTTTTAGCTTTTACTCACATAAAGCTTGGTCTGAGGTCAAATAACACAAGGTTTGTGTTTTCTGTTTTACTAATGACACTACTTAAACCTACAATAAAATTACCTACCCTTCCATTTCAGGATTTCCTGATTTATAGATGCAATTTCGTCAATTTGAGGGGAGAATTTTTTTTATCAGTTAGTAAATATTAAAATTGGTTTCGTTTGGGATACAAAAACAACTTCATAAGTAAATCCTTACTTTATACATATCCAGGGACACATTTTTTTACCAATTTTTACGTTTTAAAGTCTTAACATGCCGTTTTGACCATTTTCGGACTAATATAGCGTCGGCTTTATGACAAAAATCTCAATCTAAATCTCAATGGTTACAACTTTACAGAAGAGCAATTTTAAAAAACTAACGACATTGTTTTTTACGCTTGCACTAAGTTTTTAATTTTTTAAAGTGTTTTTGTATAGCTTAGAGTCGATGTGAAATTATAACCCGGTTGTAATTTGATGTGCATATTATACATCATATTATTATGATTAATTCTTTTCTGAAGGTACGCTTTTTTGTCAAATAATCACACGTGCTTATTTGGCTACCTTAAAAACACCTGAATATCCAGTTTAAACAAAAAAAGCTTAAACAACAAGCAATCTAAAACAAAGTTATACGGCCTATAACTGTTTAAGGAAGCAAAATTGTACTAAGACAAGTTGATCTAAATATATTTTGACTCTAGGAAGCTACTATTAAAATAGTAGTAGTCATTAGTTTCTGGGCACCCTGTAGAAAGAGACTACTTCAATTTTGTGAATCGGGTACGAGTTAAACTACAATCTAATAGTTACAAAATGATGTATTTTAACATATATTTTTGAAACTGCTTGGTTGTTTATTGTTGAAGAAAGAAATTTAAAATGTGGGTGCTTTCGAGACTCCGATTTTCTCTCAGATATGGACTTAGGAATTATTGTTTCAGTTGAAACGGCGTGTAGGACCCGAGATTCTAGGTTTCGAATTGAAAATATGGATTGATAGCTAGATCCAGAGCTTATTGCAAGGTTTAGGGGCTCGAATGCTTCTATAAATTTGCTAATTTAAGGGCCAATATCTACATAGACAACATTAGTACTCTCTGTATTATTTTTTTGAAAATTCATGTATAATAAAAATCTAAAAACACAGGGGTATTAAAATCCTTGATATTCTGAATTTTTTGATCATTTTAATAAAAAAAACAACATAACAACAATTAAACAAAAAAAATTAACCAACTTCACAAAAGAAAAAGCACTAAAATGTATTTGTAACTGTGATCAATGGTAAACTTAATTTTGTTCAAAGTGAGGTAACTTGTACACCGAAGTTCTAAACTTTGAAGTCGGCGCAATTTTAAAATATAATAGGAATCCTTAATGATAATCAATTAACAAATTGTTAATAAAGAGTAATATGTTTAGTTATTCATTACTGAACCTAATGCTCAGCCCAATTCCGTTCGACTTTAAGTAATTCGTGCCCAAAAGTTCTGAACTTTAAGTAAGGGCAACTCCTTATTAATTGTTTATGAATTACACAGGTCTGCAAAATTTTTTTTTCAGCTGCATGAGTTATTGTTGCTGAATTATATGTTTTAAAGGTCACAGATTCTAAAAATGCCTTTCATAACATCCCATCACGTATAGGATTTTTGCAAAATAAAATTAAATTTACTAAAAAACACTTATTTTGTACAATGAACTAAATATATGTATTTTCTTACACCTAATCAAAAATTGTTTCTAATATGTATATACAATTTTAGGTCTACTCCCTTTTCTTGTGAAGCCTTTTCTTTTTTTCTTTGATGCTTCTCCGAACTCGTTTCCGATTTCCTTCTTTGGTTTCTCGATTGAGCATCCAACAGTAGTCAGCTAATATATTGATATCCCATTTTCCGTGGAAACGTCTCTCAAAATCTCGGACATCTTGGTGAAATCTTTCACCGTGTTCTTCGCTGTGAGCTCCCAAGTTTTCAGGAAAACAGTCAATATGGGAGTGTAAGAAATGAACTTTTGAGCTCATCTCGCATCCTTGAGCTTCATACGCTGCAAGCATGCGTTGTACAATAGTCTTGTAGTCAGGGTCCTTAGTGTTCCCCAAAAACTTGTGCACTAGATACATTCTTGAAAGAGGCCCACGCTCCTTTTTCCTTGTCTGTATCGTTTGAATGCTGTATATAAACTGAGTGTGGCATTAGATGGCCGGCGAACTACTGAACTTATTTAACTTGTTAAAACACGATCTAATCCAACAGCAGATTGCTTATAATATATTTTCTTCCTAGTACCCCAGATAACAAGTCTAAGCATGTTCAACCTCATCAGAACTATTAGTCACTATCGACTTTTAACCCGTTTCGACACGATTATGCGACCTTCCTGTTAACGCTAAAGCTACTTTAACCACCATTCTTTTCAACCATTAATATTTTTTTTTCATTTATTGCCAAGTTCATCTGTATTTGAAGGCCATTTTTTAAATAGAAAACAGAATACTAAATTGTACGTTACTTAGTAATTTACACTACATAAAAAAAAATGAAATTTAATGTAGCAAAAAAAACTTACGTGATGGAATTTTTTTGGTATTTTTTTCGTTTTGATCAAGTTGAAATCTATAAGAAAATGTAAAAACATCCTATGCAGTTTTTTACTTGCATCATTATACTAACTGTGAAATTGCGCCGACTTCAAAGTTTAGAACTTCGGTGTACAAGTTCCTAATGAACAAAATTAAGTTTACTATTAACCACAGTTACAAATACGTACAAATTTTTCAAACTATTTAGTGATTTTTTTTTCGTAAAGTAGGTTCATTTCAAAAAAAATATATTTATTTCTTTTCAGTTTACCTATTCTCCCTCCCTCCTTCATCTTATCGCCCCTCTTTAAATTAATAATGCCCATGTAATATTGAATATTCAGACCTCAGTAACCCCGAAAATGATAGTTAACATTTTTATAGAATTTTCCGCCTGCTCCTTTCGCCCTCTCCCCCGCTATATTTTTTTACATACATTACATGAACTTAGCTTTTCTGACCTCAATAACCCCGAAAATGACCCATTGGTTAACATTTTTGGAGAAATTGACAGTCGCTCCTCTTCACCTCTCCCCCTAGTCTTCTTAACATCTTAAGATAATTAAACTTCTTGACCTCAGCAACCCCGAAAAAGACAGGTTAGGTAACATTTTTGGAGAAATTATTTTCAGCCGCTCCTTGTTATCCCTCCCTTCCCGTCAATATTTTTTTATCATCTGTCAAACAAAATTAGATTTTCTGACCTCGATAACATTGACAATGATACACTAATTAACATGTTTGTAGAAATTCTCAGCAGCTCCCTTTATTCTCTCTATCCCCCCCCCCCTCCCGCAACTTTTCTTTTAACATTTGTTGGAACAGATGGAAAGATTTGGTATTTTGACCTCGATAGCCCTGAAATTGACATGCTAGTTAAGATTTTGGAGGAAATTCCTAGTCGCTGCTTTTTACCCCTCCCCCCTCCCAATAATTTTTTAACATCTGTGAGACATTATATGAGATTTCAATCCCGAACATGAGATATTATTCAACATTTTTGGAAAAATTCTAAGCCGCTCCAGATTCGCCTCTCTCACCCCCTCCCCTTTGTGTTTTTTTAAAGTCAAATAACAGGACCGACCGCGACGTTATTCTAAATATAAAGGAGAAAAAAATATTGAAATCGGTGCTGCAATTTCGAAGTACCCACGCAAAAATTGTCGATTTCAAGAGCTTTATTTTAGTTTTTCGCAGTTGGATGGCTCTTACCAAAACCTTAACTCGACCTTACTGTAAACTATTTCCATAGGTTGCTGGTTCGTTTTCATCTGGGTGCGCAATCTCTGGCAGCTGCGACTTGTAGACATTAAAACATCAATTTCACTAAACACTATGTATATTTACAGTTATTTACATATTTACATAACAGAACTCTTGAGTCTGACAGTTGTAATACAATGTTCACGTTTCGAGTATTTACTCCTTATATTTGCTCTTGGCCGAAATTATTATTTGAACGCTGGTGGCTCGAAAAGAGAGCAAAAATTTGCCTTAGATTAGGTGCTTTCGACCCGAAAAGAACAGAACTATGCCTTTGGAAATAGGGGGGTTCTGATGATCCGAATGGGGGGTGCCGTGACCGAGAACAGGGCATTGCCGTGACCGAGAACAGGGCATTGCCTGGAGAAATGAGGGATTTTCGGTGAACCGACGAGAAACAGGACTATGCCTTGTTTAGAAAGGTGATGACCCGAGAGAAACGGAACTTTTCCCGCACGCACTTTTTCACATCGACTTTGTGTGAACGTGTTTGGTTATCCACTTGACGGACTTTTCGTCATGTCGCTTTCTCGACGCAACCCGCTCACACTCCTCTAGCTCTCAGTTAACCTGGTAACTCACGCTTCGACCCCGTCTCGACGTCTTTCCTGAGGTAAGGTTAAAGGTGCGTTTCCTATGGAGCGGCTGACGCTCGCGGCTGCCGCACAGCGTCTGACGCCTAGTACTGCTCATGTGATAATTTAGCGTCAGACGCAAGCTTCAACGTCAATGGATTACTGGCGTCAGCCGGCCGCTGAGCGGCAGCCGCGAGCGTCAGCCGCCCCATAGGAAATGCACCTTTAGATGGGTGTCGCCACCGCGCGAAGAACCGCCTTGTTGAAGGGATTGACCAACCAGTGTAATAACAGCGATGACGCAAATACTATTCTGATCATTAGAAAATGGGAAGAGGTTGATACCCCGGTACGACTGCGAGATGTAATGGGGTTGATATCTGTAGCCATGTTTCCTGGCTTTTTAAGCATTTAGGAAAAGTGTGTTTTTAGAACGCTAAAGCAATAAAACTAAAAGATAAGAGGTTTTCTAAGGGAACTAGGCTTTTGAAGTTTCGCTGACGAAGGTGTCGGTTTAGCATAGAATAAATTGAGGGATAGATTTTCGTTAGGTATTTTCCCCGAAATGAGCTTAGTGTTTAACCGATAACTGCGTATTTTAATACAAGTTAAATAAACACGAGATACGAGTTTGAGTTTTATTATTTGAAAGGAATTTTATACCTGCTTGGTTATTAATATTTATTTGGAAATAAAAATAGAAAAATATAAATTAATCGGATTATTGGGTTTCCCCAACAGCAGTTTTTTTTAGGTTTCCACTAACTTTAGCAAAAAAACATTAGAATGGGAACATTCGGGAGCACTCATCCACAAAACAAAAAAAATATATCGAAATCGGTTAATCCGAACTATGCAAATTATACATAAAAAAATAACCTCCTCTTGTGAAGTCGGTTAAAAACAGTATAAGTATTTTAATGTTTTTGATTGTATTCTACTGATAAATATTCTTAAACAAGTTAGATCTTGAAATAAAAGTTAATCCGATCTACAGGCGTTACTGGGAATATAAAAGCGAGGCGATGCCGTGTTGATAAAATGAGCGACAACCGTAATAGTATAATAGGTACCAAATGTTATTACAAATTACATTATTTATTTTTATTTAGCTGCTGAAATCCACAGAAACCTAGAATACTTGTATTTTCTACCGATTACCTTTGCTATTTATTATGTCGTATTCGAAGGTTGTTTTGTTCTCTACCTTTGTTCTAATGTAATTTTCCCCGCTTGCTTTAGGTTTTACCTAATGGGCAAACTCCAGTCTACAAGGAAAATTGGATTTTATTTATGTAGTTGCCCAACAACGGTTTAGGGATTTATATAATAATTAAGCCCTAAACTTTATTTCGGTCAATTTGGACAATGTTCAGGTATAGGCACTATTCAGTATACAGAATGTCCCATTTTAAAGATTACGAGAAATATCTATACACATTCCTAATACAGTGCAATCTAAAGCTTGACGGTGCGTTTTGATACTAGATTTTTTTGTGTAGGCTGTTTAGAAAATTAATAAGTCATAATTTGGTGATTTTTCAGCTTCTGCCAAAAATAAAAATATCCACCGATTCTTTTTCACTTCTCAGTAATAAGAGTTTATCGAATATGTCATCGCCTCTCGTGGTTCCAAGAAATTTTGTTACTTTTTTTAGCAGCAAAATTGTTTATTGTGCTCTTAAGCCAATCAATAGAGCGATTTTTCGTGACATTAATACTATTAGAAAACCGTCTGTGCCATCATCTAAAAGACGATCCGTAGATGATTGCTGTTATATTTCCAACTCTGAAAATTTTTCCTTTAATTTGTTATAAACATTTTTAAGCAAAAAAACGCGATTTTTTAGTTTTTTGCTTATAAAATGGCAAGTAATGAAGCAATTTTAATGGTGTAAATGGACGATTTGTAGAGAACAAAAATACGAACAAAACAATAGGTAGAACGTCCCGATGGGATAAGTAGCAACGGAGAAAATCCGGAAAAACCGGAAAATTAAGAGTTTTTTTTTAATTCATAAATCGTCCATTTTTAAACGTAGAGGGCTCAAACTTTGGAAAAAGGTAGTAATTTATAGCTACTTTATGTGTGCAAAACTCCGACGTTGTCCCACGATTAGTTTTGCCACAATCGTCACTTTAATTTTTCAATACACTATTTTGCAAGAGGTCTGGATGATGGGGAGCCAATATCCGCGCGCTCGGCCATTTTCACGCATCTTTACGTGCATTTTCAACCCGTTTCGTAACATTTTATGGAAAAACTAAAATATACATTTTGTTCATTTAACTTGTATTTTTCAAATCCGGTTCAATAATTAAAATCGGACGATCCATAGAGCATCCAGACCTGTTGCAAAATAGTGTATTGAAAAATTAAAATGACGATTGTGGCAAAACTAATGGTCGGACAGCGTCGGGGTTTTGCACACATGAAGTAGCTATAAATTACTACTTTTTTCAAAGTTTGAGCCCTCTACGTTTAAAAATGGCCCATTTATGAATTTAAAAAACTCTTACAGCCAGATTCTTCAATGCTAGTCCGGTCTAATTTGACAATCAAAAGTTTTAAACTGACAAGTGTAATAATAAGACAATTACGTTTTATTCTATGAACTTATTTCTGAGCGTTTTCGCAAATTTATCAGGAAAAGGACAATTTTAGTACGTACTTTCAACAATAATAGAACTAAATTCATTACAGCAACTCGTTCCAAGATGAAAATCATTTGGAAACCAAGTAAATCGCTGAAATATCACAATAATTCATAAGTTTTCAATGACAAGGACAGCACAAAAACCTGTCAAAACATAACTAATCAACTATAAGATCTTAATTTAAACCAGTACTAAATCTTAAACTTTCTTAGTGAATCTGGACGTTAATTTTCCGGTTTTTCCGGATTTTCTCCGTTGCTACTTATCTTATCGGAACGTTCGAACTCTCATTTTGTCTGTATTTTTATTCTCTACAAATCGTCCATTTACACCATTAACTAAAAAAATCGCGTTTTTGCTTCAAAATGTTTATAAAAAATTAAATGGAAAAATTTCAGAGTTGGAAATATAACAGGAATCATCTAAGGATCATCTTTCAGATGATGGCACAGGCGGTTTTCTAATAGGATTAATGTCAAAAAATCGCTAATATTTTGCTCTGCTGCTTGGCCTATCTTGCTTTCTTCGTACCCGGGAACAAACTTTGCCTATAAGCGATACTTTAATTTCTGGGACTATACGATTCTATTTCTGTGAACCTAGTTCAGGGTTTGATTTTACTTATAGGTTCGGAGTCTCTTTTAACTGAATATAAAGAGGCGTCAGATTTATTTCCATTTATTTAGACCAAGTAGGTATACTTGTCGCTAAATTCAAGACATAGATTTGACCCTAATTTTAACCCATCACTTGTTTGATTAATGCTCGTTTTCATAACAACGAACGTCAATCAGGAACGTAATGTTTCAACTATATCCAAACGATTTCTTTATCTTGATGGTTATATTTCAAACGAGTTACAATATGTTAATGGCACTTTATACCAATCTAGGACGTGCTTCTACAGTGTCGTGTCACAGATCGTGTATTGTAGGGTATTGGGGTCGATTGTTGTTTTGAATACATGGGTGACTCACACAACATTTTTATTGGTGAGCGAGGTTGCTTGAGAGCAGTACAAGGGCATCTTTATGAGGGAGGAGGTTAAGGGGGTCGGAGTGTGATCTCCCCTAGACCGATAAAGACAGAATATTTTTGTGAACGAAATTCATTTTAAATTTCTAAAAATTCTGGGCTTTTTAATGCTTATCATAATAATCGTTTATTTGTACTTTAATTTAGAAGGTTATTTTGTGTGAGTTACATATTTCAAACAGAAATCAGGCGTTAGTTGGAGATTATCATCCCCCCCCTAGAATCTTTGGCTATAGACCCCCTTGGAGGAATAATCAGCAGCAGAGCACACTCATACACACAGAAAAATATTCTACAGGGTAAGTTTTTTAATGTGTTCCAAGGCGACATCTCGAAAACCGTTCCAAATGTTTTCATGAAATTGTGGTGAGGTGATAAGGAGATGGGGGGCATATTTAAACATATTTTTGACATTTACCTCCCCTCTCTGTGTATTTTGAGGGGTGAGGGGTAGGATAATGTACCAACTTTTGTTTATAAAATTCGAATCTACTTAAGAAACTACGTATGTGTGCAAAATCTTTTTGATTTGCTCTTTCGGTTATGAAATTATGGTTAACTACATAAATTTTGATTGCATTTAAAATATAAATAAATTTGACCAATACATCAGGTTCACTTATTTCAGAATTCCATTCGTTTCTATGGAAATGCATTATTTTTACTTAAGTCAGTTGAGAATTTTGACGTTTTAACGATTATTTCTTAACTGGCCTGCTAGGTCCCCGGATTTGACACCTCTTGACTTTTTCTTGTGGGGGTTTTAAAGTGATGGCGACGGCACCTACAACTTTAGATGATATGAAAGACCGAATCCGATTTGCCTGCTTATTAGTGACATCTGAAATGTTACAGCGGGTACGAAATTCATTTAGAAAGAGAGCTAGAAAGTGTTTGGAAGTTGCAGGAGGCATTTCGAACAACATCTCAAGCACGATAGACGATAAATAAGTTGAAATTAAATGGTAAATATTTTTTTTATTTTATAACCTAATAAATCATAATTCCGTAACCGAAGGAGCAAATAAAAAAAAAAATGTACGCCTATGTAGTTTCGAATTTTATAAATAAAAGTACATCATCTTATTTATAATTCCAAAGTTACACTCTACACCTCAAAATAGAGAGAGAGGAGGTAAATGTCAAAAATATGTTCAAATATGTCTGAATCGTCAAAATTCTCAATTGACTTAAGTACAAATAACGCATGTTCATAGAAACTATGAAATAATGAATATTTTTTAGATTCCATCAAAATTTAGTTAACCATAACTCCATAACCGAAAGAGCAAATCAGAAATTTTTTTGTACATATACGTCGTTTTTTAGGTAGATTCGAATTTTATAAACAAAAGTAGACGAACACTGCCGTGCAACGAAAAGCGGGTCTCCCTTGAGACATTTGGTGGGTTTACTGGTTTGTCCACCATTATATATACATGTAGATACACAGTATACATATTTATCTAATGGTAAAAAAACAAACTTTTAAACCATAAACCAGTAAACCCACCAAATGACTCAAGGGAGACCCGCTTTTCGATGCATGGCAGTGTTCGTCTAGGTATTATTTAGTCTATGATTATACTTTAGAATTTGAGAAACTATAAGATTTAGATCCGACTTCATCCGATTTTATATAAAACTTGGGATATTTTTGCAATGGTTTGGTTGTAAGCACATAAAACGTAAAAGTACTTTGCAGGATTTGCAATGTTTTACTAAATTATACTATCACTTCTAACATTTTTTGTTGCTTTCAGGTTCCAATATGAGTAATGTGTGCATCAGCAGAGCAACTCTCATCGGATATTATAAGGAATGTACATCAACTCAATGAGTTTGTTCAAAAAGTTAAAAAAGCGCTACCTCAAGACAGTTTGTGATCTGAAATAAAACAAATTTTGTGTAAATTATAACACGACTATAAGGCAAAAATGAAATCCCGTCACTGAAACAAGCAACAATTTTTTAGAAACAATAGTGATTGGCTGCAAGCTTCCATATATTTTCCAGTTATCCTACCCACTCCAATACAGAAACGGAGTTCTGGTGGTGAAAGTGGAGGTAGACTTCCAAAAGATTTTAGAGAAAAGTAGTGACCGATCCAAGAAAGAAATACAGAAGAGTTAAGGAAAAACCCGAGAAGCTTCTATATGCTGCACAAACGGAATATCGGGCTGAAGGTCAGTAGGCCGCATCAAAAATTGTAAAATATATTACCAATAAAGGTACGGAGGAGGCGGAAAACTATGCTAGGATATCAGAAGAGCATTGTCAAAAACATTTATTCCCTGATAAAGCATTATCCTTACTTTTGGAAGCAGGATTAACCAAAAATCAGGACAACTTCATTGTTTCCTATACCAAAGAGACAGACTGTAGCCTCTTTCCAAATTACGAAACGGTTAGTCGTGCAAAGTCAGATTGCTATCCTGGTGGTATATCGGTATCAGAAACTTGTGCAGAGGTTTTATTGAAAAATTTGCTGGACCATACATAGATTGTTTGGCCTTAAGCGACGGACTCGAAAGCTTGACCGATGAACAAAAGTTTCTGCCTTTTAATAAAATGGGGTTGCGACGAATCGGGATCCCATTCTCAATATAACCAAAAATTTCAGACAGAGGACAATGACGATTCATATATGTTACTTACATCTACCTATATAGTACCATTTCAGCTAGTTTATGACGAAGAAGAAACAGGACTTAAAATTCTGGTATGGCAAAATCCTCGCCCATCATCCACAAGATACTGCAGATCCCTTAGACTGCAACTGCTGCAGGAAACAACAGAGACTTCAAAAAAAGAAGCAGATGATGTTGAGAGTTAGATAAAATAATTGCGCGCTACTGTGTTACGATTAAATGATAGCGAAATCATAATAAAACAAAGCTTGAAATTGATCATGGTCAATGGTAAAATGGTGAACGCCCTCATAGACACCATTTCTGCCCAGAGATGCTATTTGTGTCAAGCGACCACAAAAGACTTCAATAGTATTAAGTACTGTGTACAACAAATTAACGAATCATCACTTCAATTGGGAAGCTCGCCACTTCACGCGTAGATTCGATTTGCAAAATATGTGCTACATTTAGGGTATAAATTGTCTAGTGCCAAATAGCAGGCTAGAGGAGTGTAAACAAAAAAACGTGTGGATGAAGAAAAAAATTGATTCAACATGCATCTTTCATATAATTAGGTCTGCATGTGGATAAGCCTAGGCAAGGCAGAGGTATATCGACTACAGGCAATGCAGCCCGACGAATTTTTCAAAACGCTGACGTCACAGCAGATATAACGGGGGTCCAGGAAGGTTTTTTATGAAATTTATATACAGTCTTGTGTGTGCTGTCAAGTGGCTATGAAATTAATACGGAGAAATTCCAAATACTTTGCCTGAAAATTGCGCAAAAATTTGTATTTTTCTATCCTTGGTGTATGCCTACCACGTTTCACAAAGTGTTAATACATGGACAACAAATTATCGAAAGCGCGGAAGCAGCTATAGGCCTTTTATCGGAAAATGCGCAGGAAACGCGGAAGCAGCTATAGGCCTTTTATCGGAAGATGCGCAGGAAGTGCGGAATAAAGACTTGCTAGCATATAGAGAATTGTATTCAAGAAAATTTTCGAGAACCATTACATTAAGAGATATATACCAAAGACTGATGGCCACATCTGCTCCTTATATCATAGGACAAAGAAGATTACCACACAATCAAAATAATAGGCCTTTGCCATCTGAAGCATTGACATTGGTAAAACAAGTTATCTTTGAATAAAAAATTGTTTTCATTTTCGTTTTGTCGTGGCTTATTTCATAATATCCTGCTTTCAGTTTGGAAATGATGGAGTAAATAAGATTACAACATCACTTAAAGGAATTTAATAATCAATTGAGACAATTTTTGACGACATTTAGTTTTGACCAGGTTTTCGCCAACTATATCGTCTGTATGCGCCGTGGACGTATAAATATTTAATACAGAGACGCGCTACCACAAAAACTTATTAAAATTCCGAAAACTTTATAAAACCGAAATATTCATATCTAAATAACTTATACTATAATTAATAACTTAAGTCTAAAGTTTTATAATCGAATTAACATATTTTAATGCTTGCAGACCTCAACAATTTATTCCATAAGTTTCACAAAAGAAGGTAAAGGCCACAGGGTAAAGTAAAATAGCTGTTAAAAATTCTTGTAAAGGAGAGGGCGCACTTTTAATGGGATTTTAAGTTTGTTTAAAAATTTTTGTGAGTAGGTACGTTGGTGAAACAGAAAGATAAGCAAACCAATGTGTACTAGACTATTGGCGGGTGATTTAGTGTCTCCCTATAGAAGTTTTATAACCCACAACTCAGCATAAAAAAAATTTACGTTCAGGTTCACTAAGAAGGTTTAAGATTTAATATTGATTTAAATTAAGATCTTCTAATTGATCAGTTATGTTTCGACAGGTTTTTGTTCTGTCATTGTTAATAAGTCGTCATTAAAAACTTATGAATTATTCTGATATTTCAGTTGAGTTTGCGCATTTTGTAAAAATTACGTTCTAAGTATCTCCTACCACATTGCATAGTGGCCATTTTTAGTAGTTTTAATGGCAAAATTGAAAATGATTTTTAAAGTTATTAAAAAAATTGTCATTTATCACCAATCAAATTCAGGTTCTTAGTCTTTTATGGTCTGATGATCTGCTAAGCTGATACACCAAATACCCACAGAACTTATAAAACAAAAAGATTTCTTAATATCTTCGAAGATTAAGTTTTTTTTTGATTTTAAACTTTTCTTAATACGGTTTATCCAATTTCAGAGTTTGCCTGATCTAGTATCTTCTGAGGTTTAGGAACTCTCACTGGTGCGCCTCAAATTTGAAACAGCCTGTAAAGCACCCACAGGCAATTAATAAGCTTCGAAAGTAAACAAATGGCAACATCGTATCCCTCTAAGCTTCTTTTCTTTCACATATAGGTCACACACAAACAATTTCGCAATGTTTTTTGCCTTCCTATTACTCGTTTGTACCCTTCGGCTGTTAATTTTCCCGTGCGGATTCTAAATTGCCCGCTAAACCTTTGTTCTCTTGTTCGGGTCTTGTAAGTGAGCCCTTTCTGTCCTTTTCGCTCTTATTCAGGTGTTATTAAGACCTCCTTTCGTGTGACGAGAAAAAATTTACCCACATTGTTGACACTCTTCTGGATTCTTTTTGTGTTTTTCTGCCTTTTTCATATTAAACACGAAGAGGTTTTATTACTTATTTTCTTAAAAAGCATACTAAGGCGAGAAAAAGTTAAAATCACGTAATGGTACTACTGTGCTGTATACAAGTCACGCGAGAGAAAGGTCGATAGAGAAGATAGTGAGGTGGAGAGGGATATCTTTTTCAAGTATCTTATAAAATAATAGAAATTTAATAATAAAAAAATAATATAATTTTTTATTTCACATCTTTAATTAATTTTAAATGTGGTTTACGATAATAAAAATAATCATTGGGTGTTCTATATAGGTGAGGAGCCGGTGACACTGAAAGTCCCGTCATCGCGGAATCAAAATTTTTTTATGTAAATTGATAGTTAATAGTCATACGAACAAAATGAGCTCGGTACGCCGGGATTCATTAAGCCGAAAGTATTTTTAAAAAAAATCATTATTATAAAAAAGCAAAAATGTTTTACCATTATCACGGATCTCAATGAATTATATGACATTCGATAGGAAATTTTGTAATTAAACAGAAAAAAATAGGCTTACCAGCTTTATTTGGCCGAAAGAGTCTGGCGTACCTATTTGAAAGGTATGAGAGGGGGTAAAATTTTACCGTTACCATGTGCAAACTTTTTTTTTAAATTTTACTCGTTTCGATGTGATGTTCAAAAATATCTTGGTACGCCTGCCCAAAAACTGCCGGAAGTATCTAGCATACCACTTTTATTGCATAGGCTCGATTCACATCAATTATACAGGGTGTTTTCTAATTTAGTGTCAATATTTAAGGGGGCGATTTTTGGGTCCATTCTAAAAAGAAAACTTCATATGAACGTATGTCCTAAACGTCTTAACTTTTGAGATACAGGGTGGTAAAGTTTTTAAAAATAAATAGTTTTTTATTAATATCTGTAATACCACTTTAGATATTTTACTTAAATTTGGCATACATGTACTATGTATCAAGAGGCATTATTTAGTGTACCGCAATTTTTTTTTCTTTCTACCAGTGGCGTTCGTACGGAATTACAGATATTAATAAGAAACTATTTATTTTTAAAAACTTTACCACCCTGTATCTCAAAAGTTAAGTCGTTTAGGACATACGTTCATATGAAGTTTTCTTTTTAGAATGGACCCAAAAATCGCCCCCTTAAATATTGACACTAAATTAGAAAACACCCTGTATAATTGATGTGAATCGAGCCTATGCAATAAAAGTGGTATGCTAGATACTTCCGGCAGTTTTTGGGCAGGCGTACCAAGATATTTTTGAACATCACATCGAAACGAGTAAAATTAAAAAAAAAAAGTTTGCACATGGTAACGGTAAAATTTTCCCCCTCTCACACCTTTCAAATAGGTACGCCAGACTCTTTCGGCCAAATAAAGCTGGTAAGCCAATTTTTTTCTGTGTAATTACAAAATTTCCTATCGAATGTCATATAATTCATTGAGATCCGTGATAATGGTAAAACATTTTTGCTTTTTTATAATAATGAATTTTTTTAAAAATATTTTCGGCTTAATGAATCCCGGCGTACCGAGCTCATTTTGTTCGTATGACTATTAACTATCAATTTACATAAAAAATTTTTGATTCCGCGATGACGGGACTTTCAGTGTCACCGGCTCCCAACCTAATATGTTTTAACCGAAAAATAAAGACCCATTAAAATTTAATCGAATTTAAAAAGTAGACAGGTAGGCAGTAGGTCCATCAGGGCAAGTGGGGCGGAATTTGCAAAAAGGTCCATTTAACTTAAAAAATGTTTCAAAAAAAAGATAGACCATTTGCAGAAAAAAAAAAACGTCGACAGTTGGAGGACTTGAAAAAAAAATTTGCTCAGGGCAGCTGCAGAAACTTGGCGTCGGTCATACGAGTGTCTTCGTGTGCGATCGACACGAACGAAATTTTACAGCCACGTGGACTAAATTGTCACGTAACTCAGAATTTGAAAGCCATATTTTTAATGGTTAGAGACCGGATTTAAATATTGCATTCCAGGAACGGACGTTGGAAAGACAATGTACACAGATATAATAAAATCTTAAAAAAATATTTTTAAGAAGACTAGTAATAACCTAACCATGATATTTTAAACTAAAGTAAGGAAGAACTACAAATTTTATTTGGTTAACCGTATTACCTATCTATTAAATCAAAGGTGATTGTTTTTTAAAAATCAGAAATAAATTAAAAGGTATTAAAAATTAAAAGTGCTAAGCATAGACGTAACTCGCTTGAATTTTTTAGGGGGGTTCCTCTGGGGCAAATTTTGTTTTAAAGAAAACAAAAAAGTCAAAACAGTACACAATTTTACCGCTTATTCAAAAATGATGACCAAAAAAAAAACAACTACATATCTATCATATTTCTATTTCCAAATTCTTAACTATGTGGCAAAACCTACATCTATAATATATTTCCTTTTCCAACAATCTTAACTATGTGGCATTTTAACACAGCACAAAAAGAGGACCCTCTGTCCTTGTGGATTATTACAAGATATAGGTAACTGGATATTGGTAAATCATTTTTTGGGGTTTTAAAGCTAAGCCCCCACGCGAACTACGTCCACTTATAAATAGCATTTAGCATTTGCCCCAATGAAAAAACTACAGATATTTTTTTCGTTTCAGTACATCTAAATAACTAGCATATGTAGAGCGCCTAATCGCCCCCCGAGGGGGCTCTATAAGGTCGGTAATATCATCATTTTCATGCCCTGAAAGTTTCGTGTTTCTAGGCCATGTATTAAGGAAGATATCACACTCCTACGGACTGATGATGCAGAATAGAGCGCCCTTCGTAACCGTATCGCTACATACATACAAACACCTATTACATATAAATACAATATATACGATTTCGCTGAAACCCTACTAAATTAAGCTTGTCATCTTTCGATCGGCTTGGAACCATACATTTGATAACATCATCTTCCTGAAATGGTCGAGCTGGACGAAGATTGGTGGCGAGCCCTTCGGGCACGCCACTGATGTCTCAATGAAAAAAAATTGTGCATACATATTATGAACGTAGCTTCTTTCAATCTAAGAAGCCGTTCGCGGGTTGTAAGTTGTCAACTTTACCCCTAATCGTTGCTATGGCAATCATCAAAATTGAAAATTGCGAAAATATTTTTCCATGATTGACCGAATTCTACTTAGACGTGAAATTTCTACTCTGCAACTCAATAAATAACGGAGAAATCAAATTGATCATCGTCATGACTACCAAAAATCGAAATTATTTTCAAATAAAAAAGTAGTTTACTTCCATCCCTTTCGATTGCCACATCACTCTTTTCAATCGAATAAGCCGTTCTCAATTAATAACAAATCTAAGCAAAATTTAAATCATCAGTCATTGTGATTTACCCCGTATAGTACCTAATCGAATAACCTTTATCTGATGCTTTGCCGCGTCATCGAAAAATTGTTAAAATTAGTATTTAATGAGTAAGTCTTCAAATTATATGTTCCGGAATTCACACGGGAATGCCTATAGAGGCATTGCCCGGTATTTTGCATGCCGAAAACGATTCAGAATCCCTAAAATCTCGCAAGAAAAACGGGCATTTTTGCGACATTTTGACACTTCATATTTGAATACATTTCTCCATATAAAAGTGATTTTGAAATCCATCTGCATGGCCTCAGAAAAATAAAAAAAAAATGGTATTTAATGCTTAAATCGTCCAATGAAATGTACCGTAATTATAAATATAAAGTCCGTTTTAGCTTTGCCATGTATATTTCAAGCCGAAATCGGTTCAGGAAGCTTCCAATATCGCTACAAAATCTGGTATTTTCATGACATTTTGACAGGTCATATTTTAATTTCGATGTAAAGAGAGTCCGTTTCATTTGTTTCTCCAAGGCAAGCCATTTAAAATATGAACTTTTTAAAATTTTTCCTGCACCGATGCAAAAAAAGGTATTTATTTATAACTTTAACGAAAAAATATGGAATTTTAATTAGTTAGAAGTGTTCTCAGATGATAAGGGATGAAAATAAACCAAAAAAGAACTGTTAAATTGGAGAAATAATATATAATAATGCCTTTTAAAGATGAATTTTGATGAAAAAAAAAACAGAAAAAATGAGTTTTTAGCCCCTAAACCCGGTCCTGGATCACCCATTCGGGATTTGTTTTAAAGCCTGATTATATCCCCACGGGATAGCGTTGAAAAAGTTGGAAGAAATTAGATAGGAAAAGATACAGAGTGATTCAAATGTAGAGATGTCATGAAAAAAAATCATAAAAAATCTAAATTTAATTATCGATTGCTCCTTTCCTATTAAGAATGAAGGAACCAAAAAATACGTTTATAACGTAGTTCGGCGAGGTCTTTCCGATAAGGTACATGGGATTTCGATTTGAATCCATTTTGACCCCCAAAATAATTGACAACCGTCAAAAATTTGCATGAAATATCGTAATTTCCAGTTTTTCCCAAATTTTTCCAATTTCCAGTCGTTTTAGGTATAGGTAAATGTATTGCAAAAAGAAAGTACTTGAGATTCTTTAGTTTTAAGTTCAAATCCGCTTTTCTGCCCGACGCTGCGTTTTCGAGCAATGTAGAATTGAATATGGGTCTGCAAGTGCCATTTTTCGACATAAAAAAATTCAAAACAATTACTTCCCATCTTCCTAATACCGCCAATTTCAATAGGGTTCGGAACACCCCGGTCTTCTACAACCTCTGACAATTTAAATCGATTTAATTAACTTTTGCGACCTGTATCGTGTATCATACGAAATCGCGGAAATTTCGACTTTGATGTTTAATAACTTCGAAACGGAACACCCTGTATAACTGAATTTTTTATCGAAGCTAGATGCACTATCCCTCTATGAACCCAGAAAATTCGATTGCTCCCCCTCTTACCGTTTTCGAGAAAAAAAATTGAGACTACGTCACATACAAACATAAACACATATTAATACAAATATACAAATAATAGGAGTATTTGCCCATACCAAGACCTTTTGGACAACGTGTATACATTCAAACTAACACCCACACGTTTAAATAGCAATATAGCCGATTTACTTAAAATCCGAATTAATTAGGTTTATCTCGGTACTAGTAGAAGTATTTGCCCATACCAAGACTTTTCGGATACCCTGTATACATACATACAAACATAAACACATATTAATACAAATATATTCGATTTGCTTGAAATTCGACCTAATAAAGTTTATCTAAATAATAATAGGAGTATTTGCCCATACAAGACTTTTTGGACACCCTGTATACATTCAAACTAACACCCACACGTTCAAATAGGAATATAGTCGATTTACTTAAAATCCGGATTAAGTAGGTTTATCTCGGTACTAGTACAAGGATTTGCCCATACCAAGACTTTTCGGACACCCTGTATACACAGATACAAACATAAACACATATTAATACAAATATATTCGATTGGCGTGAAATCCGACCTAATAAAGTTCATCTAAGTAATAATAGGAGTATTTGCCCATACCAAGACTTTTTGGACACCCTGTATACATTCAAACTAACACCCAAACGTTTAAATAGGAATATAGTCGATTTACTTAAAATCTGAATTAAGTAAGTTTATCTCGGTATTAGTAGAAGTATTTGCCCATACCAAGACTTTTCGGATACCCTGTATACATACATACAAACATAAACACATATTAATACAAATATATTCGATTTGTTTGAAATTCGACCTAATAAAGTTTATCTAAATAATAATAGGAGTATTTGCTCATACAAGACTTTTTGGACACCCTGTATACATTCAAACTAACATCCACACGTTTAAATGGGAATATAGTCGATTTACTTAAAATCCTAATTAATTAGGTTTATCTCGGTTGTAGTAGAAGTATTTGCCCATACCAAGACTTTTCGGACACCCTGTATACAACACATATAAAAACAAATATAATGGATTTGCATGAAATCCGGTTTAATTACATTTATCCTGGTACTACTAGGAGTATTTGCTCAAACCAACACTTATTGGACAGCCTGTATACAGACATATATTTCCGTACACATAGAAATGCAAGTATATACGATTTGCTTTAAATCCGACAATTAAGTTTATAGTACAAATAGCAAAGGAATTTGTCCATACAAAGACTTTTCGGACATCCTGTACTGTACATACATACAAACACAACAAACACGACACAGTAATTTAAATATTTTATATTTTTATATTTTTGCGATTGAAAACCGGCTCAAATACGTTTATATTCGTACTAATTGCAAAGATGTTTGCGCATACAAAGACATTTTGGACATTCTGTATACATACCAACATATAAACAGCCACACAAAGGAATACAAAATTTACGTTTTCCTTGAAATAAGACTCATTTAAGTTTTTCTTCGTTCTAATGACAAAGATATTTGCGCATACAAAGACTTTTTGGACATTCTGTATACATACAAACATAAACAACCACACAAAGGAATAAAAAATTTACGATTTCCTTGAAATAAGGCTCAATTATTCTTCTCTTCTTGCTAATGACAAAGATATTTGCGCATACAAATACTTTTCGGACACCCTGTAGACATATGTACAACCATTCAAATGCCCGAAAGGTATGAAATGTGTTTTCGAATCGTTCTGGTTACTTTAAAACGATCCGAATCAAGTCATTTCCCTAAAATTAAATTAAAATGATTCAATAATAATTAATATATTGTCCCAAAGGTATACACGCTTATGGTTAGAAAATAAAATGCATATTTCTGGATTTTTTCGAAGCCATGAGCTCCATATTAAAATCTTCAATGATGCTTTGTAGCGTCATAGGAAAATCGATGAAATGTCTTTCTACTGAAAGTATAAGGTCCCTAATTCCCTTGCCCGGTAAATTTCAAGCCGAAGTTGGTCCAGACTGTTTCCAATCTGCCAAGAAAAACTGGCATTTTTGCGACATTTAGACACATATTTTAATACGTTTTTCCGTATAAAACCGATTTTGACATGCATTTGCATGGTCTGAGAAAAATTTAAAAAATTCGTATTTAATGCTTAAATCGTCCTATGAAATGTATTGTAACTAAAAATATAATGTCCGTTTTACCATTGCCATGTATATTTCAAGCCGAAATCGGTCCAGGAAGCTTCCAATATCGCTACAAAACTGTTATTTTCATGACATTTTGACAGGTCATTTTTTAATTTCGATGTAAAGAGGGTCAGTTTCATTTGTTTTGTCAAGGCACGGCTTTTAATATATGTACTTTTTAAAATTTTTCCTGCACCGATGCAAAAAAAGGTATTTATTTATAACTTTAACGAAAAAATATGGAATTTTAATTAGTTAGAAGTGTTCTCAGATGATAAGGGATGAAAATAAACCAAAAACGAACTGTTAAATCGGAGAAATAATATATAATAATGCCTTTTAAAGATGAATTTTGATGGAAAAAAACAGAAAAAATGAGTTTTTACCCCCTAAACCCGGTCCAGGATCACCCATTCGGGATTTGTTTTAAAGCCTGATTATATCCCCACGGGATAGCGTTGAAAAAGTTGGAAGAAATTAGATAGGAAAAGATACAGAGTGATTCAAATGTAGAGATGTCATGAAAAAAAATCTAAATTTAATTATCGATTGCTCCTTTCCTATTAAGAATGAAGGAACCAAAAATTACGTTTATAACGTAGTTCGGCGAGGTCTTTCTGATAAGGTACATGGGATTTCGATTTGAATCCATTTTGCCCCCCAAAATAATTGACAACCGTCAAAAATTTGCATGAAATATCGTAAGTTCCAGTTTTTCCCAAATTTTTCCAATTTCCAGTCGTTTTAGGTATAGGTAAATGTATTGCAAAAAGAAAGTATTTGAGATTCTTTAGTTTTAAGTTCAAATCCGCTTTTCTGCCCGACGCTGCGTTTTCGAGCAATGTAGAATTGAATATGGGTCTGCAAATGCCATTTTTCGACATAAAAAAATTCAAAACAATTACTTCCCATTTTCCGAATACCGCCAATTTCAATAGGGTTCGGAACACCCCGGTGTTCTACAACCTCTGAAAACTCAAATCGATTTAATTAACTTTTGCGACCTGTATCGTGTATCATACGAAATCGCGGAAATTTCGACTTTGGCGTTTAATAACTTCGAAACAGAACACCCTGTACAACTTGTAATAAGAATTTAACGCTGATGGGTAATATAGAAATAACAAATGAGTGGTAATAATAGTCAACCAAAGAGAGGTTATTTTAAAGTTAACTAAAAGACAATAACTCTCTTTATCTTAAAGTTGACCACAAAGAAGGCGTCATTTTAAAGTTAACCGAAAGAAAGTTACCTTAAAGTTGCGGATAAGATACCTTGTTGAACTAGAGCATGAGTTGCACTGTTTTATGGTCCGAGTGTAGTCTCTACCTTTTGGGCGGACGACGGCTAGCTCTGCCGAGAGTGGTGTGGGTAAAGTCAAAACCAAAAACTAAAGCGCCACCTGTTTTAACCCCAGTAAGGCAGAGACTGATCTTTAAAAAATAAAAACAGGAAACTAAAAGTTTGACTCAATAAAACAGCTTGCTCTAACGGTTATTCATTTTAATAATTAAAGTAAGGATCGCAATATCAGTTCCTAAATTAAGATGAAAAGGTATATTTACATGTATTATAGCTGTTACGCAAATAATTAAAGAGTATCCAACTCACTATCCTTGAGAAAATATGATATTAGTTCTTAGAATTAAACTGAAAAGTTATGGTTGTAATGTAAAGAAGAAACAAATATTTAAAACCTAACAAATCCAGTATCCACACTTATCGTGGATTGTTATCGATCTATTTGCCCCTCTCTACTGATTTTGACAGTACTTTCGAAAGTGAAGAAAAGTTAAATTAAATAGGTTAGATTTTAATGATTGTAAATGATGAATGCTGAGATCATTTTATTCTAGTTTGTGTTTGTTTCAAATTAATTGTTAAGAATATCGTGGTGCCAAAATCAGTGACGGATACGGTTAATCATTATGTACAATAATAGTGATAAGTAAATAAGTGCACGTGTACGAAATAAGAAGGCCTTCCTACCGTGTCTTGTGCATCACAAATTAACGTTTATGGTACCTACTACCTAATATAATAAACATTTCACAATAAAATTAGCACAAAGTTTGTCGATGGTGTATTATTTAACAGTCTATAGTTCAGCTAGTGGAGGCCTGTAGCCTCGAGTGATGTGATAGAATAATCGTTCTAATAGGACGTCACAAACATATCAAACCTGACATTTATGATGGTGTAGGGGTTGTGGTGCTCCCAGTGCTCAAGCAGCCAGATGAACCGTGAAGCTTGAACGGTGTCACCAGGGAAAGCACACTCCGCAAGGTGTTAGGACGATGGTCTACTCCTGCCCTGATGTGGAAGCTCCAAGACAGAAACGTAAGGAACAGAAGACCAAATGATGGAACCAAAGAAGAGCAGGAATAACACAACTAGGAAAAATAGGCCCTAGATGGCATGTGGCCTTGTCGATGAGTCGGTGACCAAAAAAACGAACTTTGGGATTTTCCCCATAAAACTGTAATAAATCAATTTTAACTAATTGTATGGCGTAATAAGGTTTATTACCGCCAAATTACAACTTTGGGTACCAAAAATTCAAAATATATCTGCAAAAATGCTGTTGGACTCCTGGAATGCACGCTGCAAAAAGGCTAGTCCAAAAAAACACCCTTGACGTCATGAAAAACGGCGCAGGATTCCATCTGTCAAAGTCTTAGGGACTTTTAAATCTAAGCAGTGTGACCTCTGACAGTTTTTGACATTTCAAAAACAATAACAAAGTGGAGTTTTATTTATTACTATTTAAAGATAAGAGATTTAAGACTCAGTGCCCTAAATATGCCCAAAACACTTCCCCTTCCCCAAAACTGGCGTTCATTCCACTCAACCTTGTAATTTTTAGGTCTCGATTCTGAACCGAAAGAAAGAACCAAGATGAGGCCTAGAACGAGATACTAAAGAAGATGAAGTCAGATACAAATACTGTTAAATACCTAACAATGCACTAATAAATGCAGAAGTAGCAGGTAGAGCTTTTAACCATTACGATGATTTATTAGCGGGTCTACCAAATCTTATTACTCTTACACGAATAGCACAAGCTAATAATTATGATATACTTTTAGGATGGCCTGGACTATACACAGCTTGAGAAAGACCTTGACGAATAAGGCGAACTAGAATTAAGTATACTTATACCTACATTGTACCTATTAAGACTTAAATAAAGGCATCTATAAAACCAGAAACCAAGCTCTATTCTCTTAGTATTAATCGAAGATCTGGTAAGTCTTTAATTTATCTGTACAATATTTTAGAAGCGGAATAAAACCGTAACACGCCTCCCCTTCCTCAGAGAAAATTTTTTGTTATTTACAAAAAAGTTTTCTGCGGCCTTAGATGGAGAGCCTAACAATACGAAATATATGCAGCAATGTATACTGACTATAAGATTTACAAAACTATGAACTAACAGACTAAAGGTAAGTAGAGTATTTACAAGACAGTATCTTAGCGATAAGTCCAATATTTACAAAAACCCTAGCTTTAAGGTAAGTCGGACAACAACTATGGTATGTCGTCTGGAGGGTGAGCCTTAAGGTCTTTAGCATGCCAAACACCAAGATTACGACCATTCCGGTCAGATAGCTCATAGGACCAAGGTGAGACCACTTTGGTTATGACGTAGGGACCCGAAAATTTAGGCGCAAGTTTCGCGGTAAAATGTTTGGTAGCGTCTGAGAGAAAATAGTTTTTCTTCCAGACCTCCTGATCAAGCTGAAACCGCTCGTCTCGTCTCCTGAGATTATAAGTATGACGGCCACGCTCATACGCCTGCCGAAGTCTTTTCTGCACGTCTATAAACATCTCATTCACAGCTTGAGACCTAGAGACGGGATCAAAGGGCTGAGGGTCATCAGAAGGTGGACATGAGTCCCGGGGCAGACGAACGTCACGACCAAAAACCACAAAGTTAGGGGTTAACCCGGTAACCTCATGCTTTGCCGACCGAATGGCAAAACCAGCCTTAGCGATAAGCTTATCCCATTGACGATGGTCCTCGGCTACATAGCTCGTGAGAATTGTTTTTAGGACACGGTGAACACGTTCAACGGGATTGGCCTGAGGATGATAGTTAGCCGTATACCGTATTTTAATCCCGTACTGAGCCATTGCCTGTTGAAAAATCTTGCTGCGAAACTGAGTTCCATTGTCCGCAATGATCGTCTCAGCTCCAAAAACTAAAATTACAAAATTTTCCAACCATCGAACAATATTCTGTGCGGTGGCAGAACGGAGAGGAAAGAACAGACAAAACTTACTAAAAACATCAACCACCGACAGAATATATGAATGCCCAGAGGCCGAACGAGGCAGCGGTCCGACTAAGTCTATGCTTATGGTTTGGAACGGACGGGAATTCAAAGGTTGGATGCTGAGCATCTGACCAGCAGGGGCTTGTTGAAGGGGCTTGGTCTGGAGACAAACACGACATCGTCTGATGTATCTTGCAACATCACTACGCATGCTGGGCCAATAATAACGTTGGGCGATCCTGGAGAACGTCTTGTTAATTCCAAGATGACCACAAGTAGGAGGATCGTGATTATCTTTAATAATTGAGGATCGGTCTTCGCGCGGAACTACTATCAGCCAAGAGTCCTCGGGATCCGCAAGTGCAGCGTAAGGGTGTTTAGCTCTTTTAAAAAGCTTGCTGTTGTCTACCCACCAAAGGGGATATTTAGAAGGGTAGTCGACAACTTTCTTGATCATGCCAAGATACCAGCGATCACGCGGAGTTGTAATGTCTTTGGCAGTATCAGTCGAATTTGGTTGATTAGTGATGGTATCAACGACGGGGACTGATCGAGAAAGAGTATCCGGGACAACATGCTCTTTACCCTTGCGATGTATGATTTCAAAATCATACTGCTGCAGTCTTATGGCCCAACGCGCAATGCGTCCTACAGGGTCCTTGATAGAGTTAAGCCACTTAAGGCTGTAATGATCAGTAATCACGGTGAATTTGGTTCCTTCGAGATAAGGACGAAGCTTCTCTATGGCAAAGAGAACAGCTAAACATTCCTTCTCCGTAGTACTGTACTTTCTTTCATTTTTGGTAAGCGAACGGCTCAAGTAAGAAATGACATGTTCCTCGCCATTCTGAACCTGAGAAAGCACCGCTCCGAGACCAAAATCTGATGCATCACACTGGACAATAAACGGTTGTTCAAAGTCCGGACAAGAAAGTACCGGTGCTTTGACAAGGTGCTCCTTGACTGTATTAAAGGCTGCTTCGCATTCTGGACCCCAGACAAATTTAACATTCTTTCTCGTTAAAGCCGAGAGTGGCGCTAATACCGAGGAAAAATTTGGCACAAACCGGCGGTACCAGGAAGCAAGACCAATAACTCGCCTTATTTCAGTCACACTTTTCGGTGTAGGAATACGCAGAATTGCCTCAATCTTCTCAGGATCTACCATAAGTCCTGATGAATTTACGACATAACCTAAATATTTAAGCTCAGGCTTACAAAAATTACATTTTTCGCGGTTAAGTGTAAGACCTGCACTTACAATACGCGAAATAACTTCACGTAAAACACGAATATGCTCCTCGAAAGTTGGAGTACATACTATAACGTCATCGAGGTAAACAAACACGAATTGTTCTAAATCGACGCCTACCACCCGATCAATCAATCTTTGCCATACGGCGGGGGCATTAGTCAAACCGAACGGCATTCTAGTAAATTGGAAGAGCCCACGTGACGGCACAGTAAACGCAGTGAGAGGTCTGGAACCCTTTGCAATGGGTATTTGCCAATAAGCAGACTTTATGTCGAGCGTACTCAGATATTTTGCGTCGCGTAATTTATCTAACGTAGCTGACACGTAAGGAATGGGATATGCGTCGGGAATCGTAGCTTTATTAACAGCGCGGTAATCTACACAAAAACGCCAGCCACCCGACTTTTTCTTAACCATAACTATTGGCGAAGACCAGGGAGACTCAGATGGTTCCACAATCCCATCCGCTAACATTTGCTCTAACTCCTTGTTGACTTCTTTTTGCAAGGCATGAGATAAGGGGTAGTATCTCTGTTTTATTGGAGTAGAATCAGTTTTGATCTCCATTTCCACTAACGTCGTACATCCAAGCTTATTACCCATAGATGAAAAGGTATTTTCTACAAGATTGTCAAGGATTTGACGCTGCTCAGATGTTAGATTGTCACGGGAGTGGATGGCAAAAATATGTGGATTGTGATCTAAATCTGATCGAAACGACCACTCGCCACTGTACAAGTTAGGTACTATTTTCATTTGACTCCAAAAGTCAATCCCTAAAATGAGCGTGTGCGGTAAAGAAGGAACAACCAAGGTATCTAGGAGAACTATTTTATCTTGAAGTTGAAATGGTAGCTTGATCGAACCAATACTCTGACAAGCTTGGCCATTAGCAACCGTACAAGTTGATACTACAGCTGAATCCAAGCGACAGACTGTTTTCAGAATATCCCAGCCATGAGAACCAATAATGGTTCGCGAGGAGCCACTGTCAAGCAAACCTAATAGCTCCTTACCATAAATATGAATTCTTAAATAGGGTCTCTTGTCGTCCTTAGCATGCTCCAATATATAATCTAAAATAACTTGGTTTGAATCGGCCTTGAAAGTTTCTTTAGGTGGGAAGAACGGTTGGCCTGTTACTGCCTTCCCAGATTTACGTTTTTTGTACACGAAGGGCAACTTTTGGAGGTAACGTCACTCTTACCACACCTATAGCAAAACTTTCGACGTTGTTGTGAACACTGGCGGAATTGATGGCCTTGTTCTTGACAATTCCAACATAAAGTAGAATTAGATGGGACATTGAGAGCTGCTACTTCAGACGTACTAGGCGCCTGACTAATAACAGTAGGAGCTTCAATGGGAGCGACATGATTAGGTGGCTTACGATAAGCCAAGGCGGGCTCTAACATTTGACGATAATTCGTCGAAGGGGGAACAAATCGCTGAATCCGGGATTCTGTCTCCTCAATCGCACGACTTAATCTTACGAGATCTTGTAAACTAACAATCACGTGAGTCGATAGCCTACTCTGAATGTACGGCAGTAAATTGCGCAGTATCATCTGCAACCGAGTAGTTTCCGAAGGCAATACTGGGAGTTTGCGGAAGAGATTCTCCATAGAGACAACAAAACTAATTACGCGTTCTTGAGCGCCCTGTGTACGACGGCGAATCTCATCCCATAATGCAAACTCGTAATCGTAAGGTTGAAATGTACCTCTCAACTGTTGAACGAGATCATCCCAATCTAAAAAATGACAAGTACGGTACCATAGAAGAGCATCACCGGAAAGAAGTTCAGGCGCAGAACGAAACAACTGTTCCTTCGTTGCACCACGTGACACACGAAGCTCCTCTATACGTTCTAAAAAGTCATTAACACTACTTTGTCCATTAAACCTAACATTCCATTTATCTATATCTAAAAATCTAGAACTAAAATTACTAACCCGAGATTCTTCGGGACGAAACCCGTTTAAGGGAGAAAACTGGAAATTATCCAATCGATCGGCAAGATCAACAAATGGATCAGAATAGCCCAACGGCTCATTCTGTCGGGAGGAGCTAATATTTGCCAATCGAGACACATTTTGCGATTCATCCGCAAAATGTACCTGTGAGCCTCGTCTCGTAGACGAAGAAGCAGGGATCACGGTAGGACGAATAGTCCTATCAGGGGCTTCACGGACGGGTCTACTCAACGAGTAACCAATGGGGACAGAACTGTCATGAGTTGACACGGGAACTTGATAATCTTCCAAGGTATTCGCACGTTCCAAATATGTTGGATGGGTTGGATTTACACGGGTACCTCGAGAAGACATCTGATCAACAAAATTCTGTTCAGGTAAGTAAGATCGACCAGGTTGACTTGACGAGCCCAACCGGTAGTCTTCCACAGACAAAGGGGGTAATTGAGCTTGATCCGAGCAACGATTCTGATGGGAGAGGGGTGCAGAAACGGAAAAATTAGAGTGGCCCGTGCTTAAGAATTGAGGATCTACTACACGTCGTGCAGCAGATTGCACAGGTTGTGGTCTATTTACAGAATCTAGATTAAGGGGTTGGTTTTGCAACATCTGTCGCTCACAGATGGGGTCCCTAGAGGAATCTGACAGGTCGAAGACTTGATGCTCTGAGCCGATGGTGGCCATACGACTACCATGAGATACATCGAAAGCCAACCGACGAGCCGGAAGTTCAGACTGCACGGCCCGCGAGGAAGGCAACGCATCAGTCGCAAAACTACCCAACGAAATTCTAGACGGTGCAGGAATAATACGTCTTTGTTCATTAGGCAAGTGAGTGTAAGCAGAAGCGACAGTGTGTGCATCGCGCTGGAGTGTAGATGCGGCCAGGGGATTACGGTTAGTAACCTCTGGTTCCGGAATATTTGGACAAGAATTAATGATTGAGGGGGATGTTTGAGGTTCTAAGACTAAAGGAGCAGCAGGCTGAACGAAGGGCACAGGTTGAGTGGGTACTGCTTCCTCATCGATGTTAATCAGGTCATACGACACCTGTACCTGTCTCTGTGGCGTGATAGCTTCAGGTAAGGTTCTGTCTATTTCCGGTTCATTCTCGGTATCCAAAATAGAAGTGCTTACCACACGAGAAGTAACCGCATTTGTATTATGTGCTATTGCACCTGATTGGCCCGATCGCGTTAACGCTTGGTCACCGTTTGAAGTAGAAGGTATGCCCTCCAAAACTGAATGTAGATCACCCATCAGCTGTTCACATTTATCGGTTAACTCGTTTTTGTGATCTATGCTCGATTGTTCGAAAACTTGAACGCGATTTAGACGGTTTTCAACATGCATTAAAAAGGTGTAAATTCTTTTAAACTCATTGTCTTTGTTGCTTACATCAAAATGAATTATGTCGCGCGCTAAAATAAATAATTTTGCTCTGCAAACGCAAAGGTCGGTCTCAGCATCATAACACGATGTTGTTGGTCGCGAAACACGTCCCTCGCGCTCCGTACGCATGGCTTCCCTTAATAACGCACGCTTCTGCGGAAAGGAACCAGTTACTGGTAAACCACGAATTGCCAACTCGTATTTAATTTCATCGGCACCCAAAAGATTGATTTCCATTTTGCCAGTATCTCACAAAAAAAATCTAGGTAAATACAACTAAAATTTACTAGCAACGCAAGCAAAGTTTAACACTAATATCAAATGCTTAGTACTTAAGCTAACCGAAACTGATCATATATGTACATATACTTAGAATATAATCCTAATAATTAGGATCTAGGTGTGTCGCAAAGTGACACACAAACCCGACCCCTACAAAAAACAAAAGAAAAAAAAAATCTCAAAGTGAGTAACTCACTAAAAAAATAATAAAAAATGTGGTACCGCCAAATAAACTCAAATCAAGGTGCTTTATACCTATACTAAATAATGCAACACTGCAAGAGAACATTTAAAACTAATCCTACATCAATAGGAAATAAGAGATAATACTTTACTAAAAAGTATTAACAAAAAACCGTAAAACATCCCAGAGATGCACAAATCCTACAACACCACCATAAAATTTTTATCAGGTAGTAGATAGCTTTTATTAAAAAAAAATTAGTCACTTAACGATCAGACTAAAGTTTTTGTTTTACTCCAATAACAATAAAAAAAGTTAAATGTCACTACCATGTGCTCATTATAAATAAAAATATCACCAAATTAAACCCGTTGAAAGGCGCCATTTGCTACAGATACAAAATGGCGCCCCACGTTGGGCGCCATTTTGTAATAAGAATTTAACGCTGATGGGTAATATAGAAATAACAAATGAGTGGTAATAATAGTCAACCAAAGAGAGGTTATTTTAAAGTTAACTAAAAGACAATAACTCTCTTTATCTTAAAGTTGACCACAAAGAAGGCGTCATTTTAAAGTTAACCGAAAGAAAGTTACCTTAAAGTTGCGGATAAGATACCTTGTTGAACTAGAGCATGAGTTGCACTGTTTTATGGTCCGAGTGTAGTCTCTACCTTTTGGGCGGACGACGGCTAGCTCTGCCGAGAGTGGTGTGGGTAAAGTCAAAACCAAAAACTAAAGCGCCACCTGTTTTAACCCCAGTAAGGCAGAGACTGATCTTTAAAAAATAAAAACAGGAAACTAAAAGTTTGACTCAATAAAACAGCTTGCTCTAACGGTTATTCATTTTAATAATTAAAGTAAGGATCGCAATATCAGTTCCTAAATTAAGATGAAAAGGTATATTTACATGTATTATAGCTGTTACGCAAATAATTAAAGAGTATCCAACTCACTATCCTTGAGAAAATATGATATTAGTTCTTAGAATTAAACTGAAAAGTTATGGTTGTAATGTAAAGAAGAAACAAATATTTAAAACCTAACAAATCCAGTATCCACACTTATCGTGGATTGTTATCGATCTATTTGCCCCTCTCTACTGATTTTGACAGTACTTTCGAAAGTGAAGAAAAGTTAAATTAAATAGGTTAGATTTTAATGATTGTAAATGATGAATGCTGAGATCATTTTATTCTAGTTTGTGTTTGTTTCAAATTAATTGTTAAGAATATCGTGGTGCCAAAATCAGTGACGGATACGGTTAATCATTATGTACAATAATAGTGATAAGTAAATAAGTGCACGTGTACGAAATAAGAAGGCCTTCCTACCGTGTCTTGTGCATCACAAATTAACGTTTATGGTACCTACTACCTAATATAATAAACATTTCACAATAAAATTAGCACAAAGTTTGTCGATGGTGTATTATTTAACAGTCTATAGTTCAGCTAGTGGAGGCCTGTAGCCTCGAGTGATGTGATAGAATAATCGTTCTAATAGGACGTCACAAACATATCAAACCTGACATTTATGATGGTGTAGGGGTTGTGGTGCTCCCAGTGCTCAAGCAGCCAGATGAACCGTGAAGCTTGAACGGTGTCACCAGGGAAAGCACACTCCGCAAGGTGTTAGGACGATGGTCTACTCCTGCCCTGATGTGGAAGCTCCAAGACAGAAACGTAAGGAACAGAAGACCAAATGATGGAACCAAAGAAGAGCAGGAATAACACAACTAGGAAAAATAGGCCCTAGATGGCATGTGGCCTTGTCGATGAGTCGGTGACCAAAAAAACGAACTTTGGGATTTTCCCCATAAAACTGTAATAAATCAATTTTAACTAATTGTATGGCGTAATAAGGTTTATTACCGCCAAATTACAACTTTGGGTACCAAAAATTCAAAATATATCTGCAAAAATGCTGTTGGACTCCTGGAATGCACGCTGCAAAAAGGCTAGTCCAAAAAAACACCCTTGACGTCATGAAAAACGGCGCAGGATTCCATCTGTCAAAGTCTTAGGGACTTTTAAATCTAAGCAGTGTGACCTCTGACAGTTTTTGACATTTCAAAAACAATAACAAAGTGGAGTTTTATTTATTACTATTTAAAGATAAGAGATTTAAGACTCAGTGCCCTAAATATGCCCAAAACACTTCCCCTTCCCCAAAACTGGCGTTCATTCCACTCAACCTTGTAATTTTTAGGTCTCGATTCTGAACCGAAAGAAAGAACCAAGATGAGGCCTAGAACGAGATACTAAAGAAGATGAAGTCAGATACAAATACTGTTAAATACCTAACAATGCACTAATAAATGCAGAAGTAGCAGGTAGAGCTTTTAACCATTACGATGATTTATTAGCGGGTCTACCAAATCTTATTACTCTTACACGAATAGCACAAGCTAATAATTATGATATACTTTTAGGATGGCCTGGACTATACACAGCTTGAGAAAGACCTTGACGAATAAGGCGAACTAGAATTAAGTATACTTATACCTACATTGTACCTATTAAGACTTAAATAAAGGCATCTATAAAACCAGAAACCAAGCTCTATTCTCTTAGTATTAATCGAAGATCTGGTAAGTCTTTAATTTATCTGTACAATATTTTAGAAGCGGAATAAAACCGTAACAAACTGAATTTTTTATCGAAGCTAGATGCACTATCCCTCTATTAACCCAGAAAATTCGATTGCTCCGCCTCTTACCGTTTTCGAGAAAAAAAATTGAGAAAATGAAAATGTCGAAAATGACGGCAACGGACGAACATTTTCTGAGTGACGGGGCGTTATATAGAGCGCTGTTGGCGCTCTATAAATATAGAGCGCTGTTGGCGCTCTATAACAAAAGCTTGTTTTTAAAAAGTATTTTTTGCATGATTTTACTATTCGTGCACAGCTCGTTTTAACCTAATGAATATAGGGCGGAAAACGGCTCCACCGTCGGCTGTTTATAAAATTGAACATAGGAAATTCTGCTAGTCATTTAACTGCATTCGTGACAGTCCTTACTAGTAAATCAGCGCGCGTTTTATAAATCAGAAAAGACAATTATTTGCAGTTATCGTTGTTGTTATTGTTAGCTGTTGGTTGTAAGTTTTGTAGACTGTAGACTTTGAAATAATGGATGTTGTGTATAATTTAGTGAACGTTAAAAGTCTTTTTGAATATACCTGTGAGGAAAAATTTGAGATAAAAAATAGAGGTAGGCCATTACCAGAAATTGAGACAGCCGGTGTTAGCAGAAGAAAACTGTACACGCGTCAGTTTAAGAGAGATATTTACTCGCGAAATGATTGGATTTGTGGATGCCACAAAAGAATGATCCCTTTTGCTTTCCGTGTGTACTTTTCGAAGGCGATAAAACAAAATTATACGCTATTTATTTCGGTATTTTAATTTTATTGCAGAACACCTGTAATATTTTCCCACGAGCCGCCACTGGTCCGGGGTCCTGAGCTTCATTAACCCCTTTGTTAAGGCGGCCCTGATTGTAAAGATTTGTTACAATATTTTCCAAAAACACAAAAATATTTTTTCCTACGACCACCTATGAAAGTGAGTAAAAAATCACGGTTAACTTGGCGAGAAAGTGCCTTATATCACACGCGTGTTGAAAAGTACTTTACAACACGTGTCTTGAAAAGTACTTGTCAACATGTCATTTAAATAGATGGTGCCAATTTCATTTGATTTATTTTCGGCACACTTGATGAAAATATTAGTGTTGAAAGTGAGGGTTTTAAAAGACAGAAATTGAGGTTTTTTTGTAAATATTTTTGTGGTCGTAGGAAAAATATTGTACATTACTCGTGTGAAAGTAATTTTCGCACACTGTGGGATTATCGCACTCTGCTGTCGCCTCGTGCGACATTCCCACTCGTGTGAAAAATGTCACTTTCAACACTTGTTATGTAATATACTATTACTGATTAGGGCATTGTAACAAAACTGTTTCTAAGCCTGCGATCATTCTGACAACGGTGTACTAGCGGCTAGTTCTTCAGAGCTGAGCAAACCTAATATATTTAGAGTAACGGCCGGTAATATATTGCCTAAAAATTATAAAAAAATAACAGCGGGTTGCAGAAAGAAAATTTAACTCGTGATTAACTAACAACGTGTTAGATTTTAATACGTTGTTAAATTGGATTCTAGTGATAAATAATGGCTTGCTTCGATTCAAATTGCGGCCACGGTCCCCGATTCGGATTTAAGGTTGGAATATTTTGTATCAAAAAAAAATATTTTTGACTGTTAAAATGGGAAAATATGCAATGCGAATAGAAAAATTACACAGAAATAGAAGAAAATAAACTCCTAAATATATATTTTTTAAGGTAAGTAGTATGACACCCTTGAGCCATAAACTAGTGAACACGCTGGTAAAATTTTTATAATTTTTCTATTAATTTTTAAAATCTGTGAAAATGCTTTGCATAAAAAATTTGCTGCTTTTCAGCTTCCTTAAACTCTATCCTCTTGTCATCAATATCATAATCCATTTATGTGCTTGTACCAGATACATGAAAATAGGATTGTATTAGTTCTAACGAATATGAATTTCTAACCCTATATAAAAGCCAACTATTAATTTAAAATATTTCTCATTTAATAAACTTTTAGCTCGTAATTACAGATTTAGAGATTGAAGCTTGGAATTTTTCTGTGACACATTTATTTAACTACCATTTTTATCATACTTATGTGAATCATATTGCTACTATTAGGAATGAAATATCTATGAACAAGTTTATTACCTGGGTTGTAGTGCTTTTATTATGATTACTATGTAATCATGTACATATAGGGGAGACCGGTGACAAGTGTAACAAGAAACACATGTGATTTTTTACAACCTTACCTGTCAGCTATAATTTATTGATTTTTTTTGAGGATGTCCCGAGCTTTGTAAGTAACCTAATAAATTCAGAATATAGAAAAAATATCTAGTTTCTTGTTCAGAACATATAATTCAAGTCAATGACGACTGTTTCAACTGACACCCGACTGGTGGCAATTGTAACGGACACAGGTGTCAGTAGTAACAGTACGTACAAACATATATTTTATTTTAAATATTATATTAGAATACAAATAATAACATTAAGAAATAAACAAATAAAGAGTTACACAAATAAAAAAGTAGTTTTTTCTATTGTTAAAGTCGACCAAAATATACCAAACGAAAAACGATAAATTCGTGACAATCTGTATTAGTAACTCCTATTAAAGTATAAATAACCATATTTGAAAATATATACCAATGCAAAGTAAAATATTCTTTTAAAATGAAAAAGTTAGATAAGAAACGTGGGTATGTTAACATTATCTACTAAAAGACCACACTTTTCACCTGAGGTAAGTATATCGTGCATGCGGAAGAAGACTTTTAACTCAAAATTTTTAACTTTTGAGATTTTTATAATGGTTGCCTTAGACTTTTATGGAAAAATTTTCAGATTATTAATTTTAAGTTAATATAAGAGTAATTTTTCTTCCGTATGCACGGTATGAGGTCTCCAAAAATGTTTGGCTTCATATTGTAAAGCGTTCTATAAAGAAATACATTATGATGATATACACTTTTTACATTGTTAACATGTTACAATTGTCACCTTTATTTATGTTACAATTGACACCAAAGTACACATATGATTTGTTTACATTATTAAACTATTTAATCTAATACCTAAAGCGTTCTTATTATAAGATTATATAGTCAATATAATCCGTATTTCAGTGGTATAATTTAAATATATATTGAAAATATGATTAAGCAATTATTTACAAAAGAAAATAAATACTTACTTTTCGTGTTGAAAGTCACGTTTGAGATCAGAATTCTTAAAGCAACTAACACCCAGGAAGATCTGCCAACAACCGTTGAACATGTGTAACTCGGTTTGGGATAATCCGGCGGAGGTATACTGAATGTTATACAATTGACACGTGTTACAATTGTCACCGGTCTCCCCTACTTTTACATATTATTTTCTGTTCCATTTTCTTTTGTTACAGGTTATAGATAAGTCACAGAGAATATATCAGAGATGTAATGTAAAGTTTGGCCCAAAATAATATAGGTGCCGTAGTACCTACCTACTTGTGACGTAGATGTTGTAATATTTTATAAATAGAAATTTGTTACTTTTGCATAAATAAAATATGTTCTAGGATTTTTTAAAATATAAGTTTACATCAATTTATGTCAATACCTTTGTTCATTTTTATTTCGTGATAATTTATAAAACTAGAAAATTTCCATAAAGAAAATTACAAGGGTAATTTCAATAATGTTTTTAATTTGTTTTGTGGCATTAATCTTTTAAATTTAAAGAAGTCGAATAGGGCAACATAAGATCCGTTTATTTGTGTCGCCTTAAACTGCACTCACCTATACTTTCCATTTGCAAGAATACATCAATTTGAAAAAATCTGTGCAAGTTACTGCAGTTACTGCATACCTATTTTCATATAAAAATATCCAAACAATATTTTTTTTAAATGATAACAATATAAAAAGACGACGACTTAAAGTTAGAAGTTGGTATTTCTTTCAAAGGATTTTATACAATTTTAAAAATTATGTGTTAACGCATGTTTTAGATATAAGGAAAATGTAATGTTTTTTATACATTATATAGGTAAAAAGGGATTTTCACATAACTACTTTAACCATGTAATTATACAAAAATTACATGTTACTAGTGCAAAAATACAAATAAAATGTTCTTTTTAAATTTAAATCTCAATATTCAGTGTAATAAATTGAAAAAATAATCAACAAAATATAAATGCCAATTAAACAAATAAATGCAAAATATACCTGTTTCCAAATACAATATAATTTTACAAGATAATTGGAAAAATAATCAACTTTCACCTAAATTTAAATTTAAAATTACCACGGCAACGAATAGGCAAAAAATCATATTTTCTGGTGAATCCTGTTTTACATCAAATGTAGTTAGCTCCTAAAATTGTCGTTGGTGGAGAACAGTTAATCTGGGATTTGTTATCCAGTGTCGAGATCAGTATTATTGTAAGACATATATGCGGTGCGGTATTTTAGATAACCAAGTGATAGGTCCATTTTTCTTCCGAGGCAATATAACGTAGAGTATTTACTTTCAATTTTTGGAGAAATCAGCTGTTAGGCTCTGTTAAGGGCCTTTCACTTAACACTAGAAGTAATTTATGGTATCTATTAGCATGATGGTGCGTCATGCATAGTTCCCAAGCTGGTTCTGGCAACCCATAGCCAAAAATTGTATTAATCAATATTTAGGGTACATTCATACTAATAACTGTTAAATTAGCAAAACGTAAAACGTGCTACTATAGTAGTAATATACTCGTGTAACAAGCGTGGAAAGGCCAGCTGTCTTTGCAGAGAGTTTTGTACGATATTTTTTCCATAACTTAAGACTTAAAAAAGAAAAAAGCGAGCTTTTAAAAATTGCTTGTAACATATTGCATACCTCTGTTAATATTTCTACGGGAACAAATTCAAGAATGTATTTTTTGCTGCATATGCGACATTTTGTAACATTCCAACGCTGCATTCATCAGTTTTACATTAAAATAGTTTCCGAAATATATTTTTTTTCTGTTTCAGTTTCATATCAAAGCTTTTTCGATATCGTTTTGAGTATTGTAACAAGATTTTTATAAAACGGATTTTTTATTTTTTAAAAGTTGGTAAGGTGTGTAGTCATGTATAATAAAATGATTTGGTAGTTTATCAAGGCTGCTGCGGTAAATAATTTGAGGGTATTACCAACATAAAATTTTGACATAAAAATTTTCAAAATTTGTATGTCATATTTCTTTTTAAATAATATCCATTGTTTTATTGAAAAAATTGCAAAATAGAAAAATTAGTATAAAGTACATATGTATATGTTTTATAAAGCTATTAGGCCACTTGTTCCGTTAGAAAACTCGACGCAAGAGGCTCGTTTTCTGACATGGACGGGTACTCTAAAATGATGCTTTATCAAACTTGTACTTTAATATACCATTAAAACATTTTGTTTTTAATGACATTTACGTAAATTATAACAAAAGAAGACGCCCACCGCCTGTCAAACAATCAAAAGTGATTTGCCAGAATACTCAATTCCGTAGCCTACTTATTTTCGCCGGCCTGTCGTACTACTAAGACAAAATAGTCAACTATGATGTTTTCCTATTACAGACCTGGCGCGGCCCATCCGTAAGGTCATTTGGCAATGACCCACCTAAAATTTTTAATGATCTACTTAATAATTTATTTTTTTATTTTTTTAATCCGAAAAATAATCTTTTCTTTCAAAATAGTGCAAGTTCGATGCGAAAACTCACCAAGAAAGAATCAAGCCACCGTATCCAACGGTGATCAAGCCAAGCTTGCTCCGGACTCGCTGTATTTTGAATTGATCTCATAGGTGTATATGGACTACATAAAATGCATCAAAGCTAAGAAAGAAACAAACATACGCGCTTGAGGAAGTTAAAAGGAGACAAAATTTGTTGATGGCCCATTGATAATATCGCTTTCGGGGCGCGCGTGGTTGTCAACGCCGCCGCGCCGTGTGTCGGCTCACTAATTTAAATCTGGCCAATTTATTATTAAAACAATATTCGCGATATATTTAATATAGGCTTACCTAATTTTATTTTAAGATAATTAGGTAAGTACTAATAATAATATTAATAATTGTAAGTGCGACTATCAAACATTAAAACCTACTAATTACGACTTTGACAACAAGTTGGCAACGCAGCTGCAGCATCCAACCTGTCTATCGATTTAAAACTGCGGGCATGCGCTCTAGGTTGTGTTTTCCTTTGAGTGTATTTTTGGCGAGATCCCGTTGATCTACCTTGAACAGCGTGTCACGTGTATGTCACTTAATATATCAATGCAGATATCACGTGACTTCTAGTTCCCGGCCGTTCAAGGTTGATCAACGGGATCTCGCGAAACCCCCCTTTTTTCTTGTCGATGTCGATGTGTCAAAATTAATTGCCTACATAACAAGAGAATTTTTATTTTAAATTGTTAAAAAACTTTAGTAAAGAGGTACCAAAAATACTGTTTAGTTTTGCTTTGGTGTTTTGTGTTATTTGCAAAATACCTTCATTTGTGTATGTGATGATACTGTTCTGTTAGGGAGTCGTTAATCCACAAGAAGTGTTGAGGATGAGAATCTAAAATGGCACATAGTAGGGAGTGTGAATTAGATTTCTGTGAATCCTCTAACTTGAGAGCTCACGTTAAAAGGAATCATCCAGATACCTACATTTCTATTATGCAGTAAGTAGCGTTTCTATCGTAAATAATTTTTGTTTGAGATAAACTGGATATAATTGCCCCAATAACTAGAAATTCACTTGGTTCTGGTATCTAATTATTATTCATGTAAAGAAAGTAGTAAATGCTTTGTAAGTTTTGGTAATCTAATGTTTCGTGAAACTGTTTCATAGGTACTGTAGTAACTACAGTACCTATTTTATGTTTTTTGCAGTATTTATTTATAGGTAAATAATTTCTTGGCAAAACTGGGCAAATTATTAAAAAACCTTTTTTGATTAAAAAGGTGTATTTTTCTAGTTGCGTTGATATCACTAGTTGCCCACAAAATTTTGACTCACCTGTAAAAACATTCACTGGCCGCGCCTGATACGTGTATTAGGAAGATAATATATAGTTGTTGTTGCGCTTACTAAGTTTAGTGGATATTTACACTTTTACAATGGATCATGGGAAGTAGTATATATATTAAAGTACAACTGTTATAGAGCATCATTTTAAAGCACGCGTCCATGTTAGAAAGCGAATTTTCTAACGGGACAAGGGCACTAATAGCTTTATAAAACATGTACTTTTTACTATTTTTTCTATTTTGCATTTTTTTCAATAAAAAAAGCATATTTAAAAAGAAAGTATGACATACAAATTTTGTAAATTTTATGTCAAAATTTTATGTTGGTAATACGTAATACTATTAAATTATTTACCACAGCTCAGCCTTAATAAATTAAAAAATCATTTTATTATACATAACTGCACACTGCTACAAACTTTTGAAAAATAAAAAAAATGGTTTCATAAAAAGCTTATTACGACACTGAAAGCGATATCAAAAAAGCTTTGATACAAAACTAAAATAGAAAAAATTATTTTGGGTACTGCTTTATTCTCTAAAGATATATTTACTTAATTATTTGCAAAATTGTCAATTATCCCAAAATTGTGTTTAAAATCATGTAATTTAAGTGAACGAACAATATTAAATACAATTTATGTGATGAAATATTGTAAAATTGCCAAATCCTGATTAGGACTTCAAAAACCAATGCATTTATAAACTGGGCTTACACCCAAATGACCAAAATTATTTGAATGTGGCTATATTAAGGTTTATGTATGTTTACTGCACAAATATAATTGCACTTTTCCACGTTGTTATTTTTAAATTATTCAAGAAGCCAAAAAAGGAGTTTTTGTTCATCTGATTGGTTGGAAAAGGGGAAAAGAGTATTTTATGAGACCCATTATTCAATATTTATTTGAATTTAATTGAATCTATGCGAATTGAATTTATTTTATTTACCATCTATATACAGTGCATTTTATTTAAAGCGTATTACGCATAAGCGTCGCGCGCTATAGACAAATGCTCATAACTTTTTATCAATTAAAGATATTTGCATAAATCAAAATAGCACGTATAAACAATCGCCAAGCCAATCAAGTAATCATATTTTAAAAGTATTTCAAATGTTTCGGTTTCCGGTATTCTTGTTTAAGTGTGATATGAAAAACAACGTTTTCTTGAAAAAAGCGAAATTTATGAAAATATATGCCAAAACGACCATATCTATGGCCAAATGTCAATAGAGGACATATTTATCTACAACTTTATCAAGTTTCAGATGATCATCTTTTTTCATTATGTTTTATATCAATTTCTTTATAGCGATATTTTCATCTTTTTTCAGATAACTTCAACTTTATGCCAGTAAAACTCACTGAAAAATTAAAGATTTTATAAAACCAATCACACCATCTGAAATTAAATGTTTCACCTCACTGATAACTACTGTATTATTTTTAAAATTGAAAAATTGCAAAAATTCATGACTGATTTTCTAAGCGGCCAACACGCGAAAATGCATTTCTCGTAACACAAACAACTGAAAATTTGCCGTAACAAAAAAATAAGAGGCCTATGGATACACCCCTCACAGAATTCGTAGATCAGAAAGAGATTACAATACTTACTTTATAATTTTTTCAAAATTTGTGTATAAATACAGAGCTTAAATTAACAAAGTGGAAAATTTCACTCTTAAACAAGAATACCGGAAATTCAAACATTCGAAATACTTTCAAAATATGATTACTTAATTGTCTTGGCGATTATTTATACGCGTAATTTTGCTTTATTAAAATATCTTTAATTGATTAAAAGTCATAAGCATTTGTTAATAGCGCGCAATGATTATTATGAGTGTACCGCTATATCCTCTGCGCGGTTGCGCGCGTACTTTTTGAGCAGTTTGATATTTAATAAATACTGACGAAAGTCAGTAGACAAAAGTGCTCAGTAGGAAAGTTGTGTAAAATTTCCTCACCTTTTCGATGGTACCAACAACGTTCCGCTATTTTAATAAATAACTGAGGTATGACGGAAAAATCGAAAAAAAAAAACTTAAAAAAACTACTTTTTTCCAATAAATTGTTAATAAAAAAATTTAGCAACAAGATATTTTTTTTTAAGTTTTATACGTTCATCTGGATACCTTTGGGGACCCATTACAATTGGTTTTAGCCATTGCATAATTGTTTCGCTTATTTCGACTCTCCACTTCTAACTTGGCTCCTCTAAAGAGAGTATTTTCAGGCTTAGTAAACATATAAAATATGATGTTAGTCCTACGCTGCCTCTTACCTGTGGCCTAGCTCTTGTATATATACCCTGGATAATACTTGCGTATCTTACTGTTGCTTCTTTTTTTTCATATACCTTTATACTTCCTGTCGTGAAACTATACCTACTATGCTCCAATTAGTCCTTTAATTTCATTTGTATTTTGTAAGATATTTTAAAACTCCTACTGAATATGATCGACTTAGCGGTACTCTCAGTACTGCAACTTGTTGGTATAGAGAACTTATGTATCACCTGAATTTTAAAAGAAGCTGTTCATAAATTCTTGTTAAAATTGTGTAATTTCAGACAAACCAAACTATGTACCAGCGGCGTGCAGTGAAATTTCAAAGTTGTGTATCTCTGTTCCTACTTACAGGAACCGTACCAAATTTAGGGGTTTTAACAGTGAGCCCTGGGAATATTGTGGTAAATAAAAAAAAACATTTGGTAATTTGCGAAAAAAGTTGAATTTTTGCATTGCCTACCCTGGAACAAAATTAACACGTTTAGGTATTTTATTTATGATTTTTTCTAAACAAATTTTACATCATTTTGTCGACAATTTTTAAATTTTAAGAGAAAAAAATGTGTTAGTGGAAAGTTATAGTCATTTGAATTTTTTTTAAAATTATATTTTAGGTTTAAAAAAATTCAAATGACTATAACTTTCTACTAACATATTTATTTCTCTTAAAATCTAAAAATTGTCGACAAAATGATGTAAAATTTGTTTACAAAAAATAATAAACAAAAAAACCTAAACGCGTTCATTTTTTTTCAGGGTAGGCAATGCAAAAATTCAACTTTTTTCGCAAATTACCAAATGTTTTTTTTTCTTTACCAAAACATTCCCAGTGGGCTCACTATTAAAACCCCTAAATTTGGTACGGTTCCTGTAAGTAGGAACAGAGGTACACAACACTCAAATGTATATTATTAGTTGTATAATTGGAAAACTGCGGAAGCAAGAAAATTCATATTTTTATATAAATGACATTTAAAAAAAAAAAAGGTATAAACCGACAGTCATTTAAATGCGGTTCTTTTGAGTTATATTTTGTTTTATTACAGTACATATAATGTTTTTACACACTGCCTGCTTTGTTCAAACTAACCAAACTAAATCACAAAGCAAATAAAATAGAACTGACAATGGCTATTTACATTGAATAACCATACAATCTAGAATCCTGCAATGATATAATGCAGCATTCATATTTAAATGTTTATTTAGTTTCAAGCGGATCTGTGCAAATCGATTTTATTTTATAGGATTATAGCGAAAATAGTTTGTATTATTTGCGGATAGGGCTACTAAGAGGACAAATGGACCAAATTTTGCAAGATACTTAAAAATGTCACTCTTAGGGTTTCCACTCCCGGTATTTGGTCCCGGGATGTTCCCGGGATTTTCCCAAAATATCTAGTCCCGAGACCTCAGAAGTCCCGAAATTTATAGTAACGTCACGAGCACGCGACGACCAATTTGGGGATTTCCCGGCGTTCGGTATTTGGTAGTCTTATTTTACTTCAAAATAATGGTTATTTCATTTGATTTCAATATATAGAGTGAGCTTTTTAAAGTGTTACAATGCGATATCTCGAAGAGGGTTTAAAATATTTTCATGAAATTTTGGTGAGCTTATACGAAGACGGGAGGGCATATTTAAACATATTTTGATGTTTATCCCCTTTCTCTATTTTGATTGATGGGGTTAACTTTGAAATTTTAAGTGGGATGAGAAATTTTTGTTTATAAAATTCGAATCTATTTAAAAACTACGTATGTGTAAATAAAATTTCTTTTATTTGTTCTTTCGGTTATGGAATTATTACACAACCTCACAAAAAAAAAGTGTTCGAACTTGTGGGTCAGACATATGTGTTCCCATGTATTTTTCGACGCTGAATCCGATCCCGAGCTCAGAAATGGCCCTCCACGTCTGGAAGTGGCCCCAGAGGCCAAAAATGGCCTCTATAGGGCCTGAAAGATGGATTCCGGGATGAGGCGAGGTCGAAGGTGCATGCTAAAGCCAAAGCCAGATTTGTGGTCGAAAAGTTTATGGCCAACTGAAATTCCCCGTTTGGGACCGGGAAAATGACCCCTTAGGGCCCGGAAAATCGTGTTTCGAACGTCGCAATCGCAACAGTGGTATTTGTATGTACTCTCAAATTCTGGAACTCAGACTGTGCTCGAAAGTTTATGGCCAACTGGAATTCCCCGTTTTGGACCGGGAAAATGACCCCTTAGGGGCCGGAAAATCGTGTTTCGGACGTCGCAATCGCAACAGTGGTAGTCCCATGAAAAAATACCCCTGACAAGGGTATTTTTTCATATCTTCTATGGACATATTGCCATTTTTTGAGGTATAAATATCTAACAGAGCATATGGATCTGTAACGCTGTGTCTCTGTTTTGCTAGAAAATTGAAATAAACTTTGGATGAAGTATGATTGTGATTTCGTTCAATCCCCAGGATGCATAGAAATTGTTTACACTCGCTTACTTTACTTTCAAGAAAATGCTAGCCTGGCAGCCTTTCTTACATGTGGAACACTTCCTTGTTGACTTTTTATTTTTTGTCTAATGGTCTTCCACCTTTAACACAGGCTAACCGCAGATAAGAGTATTTCTGCTATCACGCAACCAAAACTCATTGTTTGTGGCTTTCTTGTACTCCACCAAAACACAATTAAAATTTTCATATGAAGAAAATTTATCACACACTCATATTTTATAGTTTTTACGCAAAATTAAAACAACATGTTTACATATCATTTAAAATACGTAACTATAATTATTTTAGGTTAGAACTGCCGGCATTCCATTTTGGCCGTATCGGAACCGGCGCCGGCATCCGAGAAATTGTACCCGGTTGCCGGCGCCGGTATCCATGCATCAACATTTTGGGAACCGGCGCCGGCTGCGGAGTCACTTCCTTTTTAAAAATATGAACGAAGTAATATGAAAAAATTGAGAATCAATTCTCTAACCACCTGGTATGTTCGTCTATCCTGTACTGATGAGAACCAACGAGTTCGAAACCGGTCTGCAGGTGACGATATTCTAACTAAAGAAAAAGCTTCCTTCTTCCTGGTAGTTTCTTGCATTCGAAACGTTAGTATTTTCTTATCTAACTGTGTTAGAAGAAAATACGGCAAATTTTGGTATGTAATTCAGCGCTCGGAGGGGCATATAGCCCGGAGAATAGCTGTTTTACCACTATTTGTTGAAATCCTTATTATACAAGGAATTTTCAGGTGGTTAGAGAATTGATTCTCAATTTTTTCATATAATATATTTCATATTTGTTGTTTTTGTAGAAAATGATAAACAAGTTATGTTTACTTTTACGCAAAATAACGTTTTCATATTTTTTATGCTACCTGTATAGAAAATAAAATTTTTCATAAGGTGAATCTTATTTATTTTACAAGCGACAACTTTTATTAGGAGTGACATTTTTACGTATCTTGCAAAATTTGGCCCATTTGTCCTCTTCGAAACTCCATCCGCCGACATACTGTATACTTCTAATAGAACTGGGACTAAAATGGGATTATAAGTTTAACATATTCTATGGTCCTCCTTAAATAAATGCGCAGCATAATACATACCCAAAATAAAATATTTAGAAACTCAAAAGCAATAAAAACTGCTAATTATTAATTTAATTTCATTAAAAGTTTTAAAAATTGTTTGCAAACAATCTTTTTTCGTGACTTTTTAAATTAAAAATAACTTTAACAGTATAATAAAATTAATGAATTAATGTTGTTGAGAAAAGACTAAAATTTAATTGAATGCCGATAGGAAAAATATTATTAAATTTGTATTCCCACTGAAGTGCTAAATGAAGTACCGAATTTTTTTAGACTGCATTGAGTTTAGTAGGCTATTATTACAACTTTTTAAGTTGAAATAATAGCCTAACTAATTTAAGAAATTTAAATATACTACGAATTTCACTAAAAGTCTGTTTCCTAAGGCCTAACAGCCCGGCGAAGGTTGCAAGACCATAAAAACCTAAACACCATAGGCGCCATATTACATTTTTAAATAAGAAAATAAAAATGTTAATATAATATGTTAATATAATAAAGATACCACAAATTGATAACAATAAAATTAATATTTTTCTAAATATAATTACAAAATATGCTGATCACCCAATTATTAGCAGGTCATACATTTAATGGCCATAGTAAAGTAAAATATTTAAGTTAGGTAAATATTTATGACGGCAGATCCTACATTAAAACAACTAAATTTCATTTTGTTTTGAACGTGGCAAATTATGTTTCTAAAAAAAGGCGTTAACTTTTGCCGCAATAAGTTGTAAGGATGTGCTTGACTTAAAAGCAAAGACTATAAAAAATACATGATGCAGTTGTACACCAACTTTCTACTATCATTGTTAGAAACTTAGTATCAAAATGTGCTAATGTAATGGGAGTTAGTAAATCAACAATTACATGCTTATTAGTAAGGGGCGAGCTCGGTTACATTCTATAGGTGTCAATTTTATAAACAGCCAACTCTGTTGTTAGAATAATTTATAATTTACTTACACGATATAGGAATTTTTTGCGACATATTGTTTCATAAACGATATCAAAATTTCCATAACCGGTTTAGTTTTACGGATCAACGGTTATAGGGGACATGTGGGGGCGGCTGGTGAAATTTCAAAGTTGTATATCTCTGTTCCTACTTACAGGACCCGTACCAAATTTAGGGATTTTAATAGTGTGCCCACTGGGAATGTTTTGGTATGGTTGTAATTTGCGAAAAAAAGTTTAATTTTTGCTGAGCCCCCCTGGGAAAACATGACCGCGTTTAGGAATTTCATTTATTATTTTTTCTAAACAAATGTTATATCATTTTGTCGAAAATTTTAAGAAACAAAAATGTATTAGTAGAAAGTTATAGTCATTTGAATTTTTTTAAACCTAAACTATAATTTAAAAAAATGACTATAACTTTCTACCAACTCTTTTTTTCCCTTAAAATCTAAAAATTTTCGACAAAATGATGTGCAAAATTTGTTTCGAAAAAACTATAAATAAAATACGTCAACGCGTTCATTTTTTTCCAGGGGAGGGGCTTAGCAAAAACTAAACTTTTTTCGCAAATTACAAAGTGTTTTTTTTACCAAAACATTTCCAATGGGCTCACTAATAAAACCCCTAAATGTGGTATTGGTTCTTTAAGTAGAAAGAGAGATATACAACTTTGAAATTTCACTAGCCGCCACTCAGGAGAAGGTGTTATTATGTCAGCGATGACATAACATTGTTTTATGAAACGATAAATGACCTGCCCTCTTCAACTACCAATCCCATTCACATTTATGCTGACGATAGTACTCTTTAATCCAACATTCATTTTTCCAGACAAGTCTCGAATCAAGAGCTGGATAATAGACCTATATCTTTCCCAAGATCTTCAATTAATCTTAGACTGGGGTGCTAAGAACCTTGTTCAGTTCAACGCCTCCAAAACCCAGTCTCCTCCCTGTCACGCAAAAAATCCGGAAACACTTACCCCATCCACATGACAATTAAACGGTGTTGGCATCACTTTCAAACATGATCTTAGCTGGCACAAACACATTACTTCAATAGCTACAAATCAGCAGCTAAAAATCTTGGTTTTCTCTTTCGAAGAAGATAATACTTCTCCCCTTCCAATTTACTCTCCATGTTTCCCAAATAAGACCTAAATTAGAGTACTATTCCCACATCTGGGGAGCGGCATCACCTTTGACAACATTATTGATTCCATCCAAAAGAGAGTCATTCAGCTCACCAATGACCGAGTCCGCACAAAAAAACTCCCTTCTCTCGCTCATCGTCGCGCTGTTGGAGATTTATTGCTGTTCTACCGATACTTCCTCGGATTTTGCTCTGAAGATCCAGCCGCTACAATTTACTCCTCGACTTTTCCTAACAGAACAACAAGAGGCTAGTTACGTATGCATTCCTTTACTGCCCCACTACAAAAGCCTAGAATATTCCACTTCTCTCACTTGTTCATACCTAGGGTCTCTAGATTATGAAACAAATTGCCTGCAGATGGTTTCCCTTCTCCTCGCAACCTCAAAACCTTCAAATCCCGAGCCAATGGATTGCGATTTTCTTCTCTTCTTAGGCTCGAAGTCTACGGGGGGCTATCTCAGATAAAAAGAAAGCTTTTATAAGCATAGTCAACACGTAGATTACTTGCGGTTAACCGCTGACGTTAACAAATAAAATTAATTTATGTGTCAATTTGTTGCAAAATAGATGCGAGGTGGTGTATTTTTGCAGATTTTTCAATTGAACACCTTCAACATTAATCTGAATTTGTTTCGGTATTTTTCAACTTAAAACCATGATCAAATCATACCAGTTAGCCGCTGCGCGTTAACGACCACTTGTATTTTGATACAGTCACTTGGAGGGACGGACATTTTTAGGAGTGGGGGCAGTAACCGCACCGATTATAAGCAGTAATAATGTAATAACCGATAGGTCTCTAACGGATCTATTCGAACACTATCAGTATAAATCTGATAAACTACACTATTAAATTTTCCTGTAACAACCACTTTTCTTGTCATTGAACGACTGTATAACTATTTGCACGTCATCTAGAATTTGCAAAAAAAAGACAAAGAAAAATTCTGTAATTTTTTTTTTCGCTTAACAATATGTACTCTGCTTTGGGTTGACCTTTTCCCGTTCGTTTTTTTTTTGCTTGCACGATAATGGAAGTGGACCGAAAATGGCTTGCCTTGCTTATTAGGAAGAGGAAGAATGGAAATATAGCCCCTGCCAAAACATCGCTAGGAAGAGACCCAGTATAAATTGGTATATAAAGAAAACAAGTATAATCGTTTTATTTTAACAATGAGGCCCCAACCCTGCATAAAATTTCAAGTGCTGTTAAAAAAGACGAGAATTTGCCTCAGATGGAAAGAGAACGTTGTGGAAAGTGCTAAAAAAATTGTTGGAAGAAGCAATACAGAAAATCGAGGACGGAGTACTTTAAGAGAGGATTGTCCATTGGTTTTAAAATTCATTCCGACAAAGGTTGCAAACTAATCAGTATAAAAAATCTGTCTTAATTTACATTTACATTTTTTCTTACCACACTATTAAATTTTCCTGTAACAACCACTTTTCTTGTCATTGAACGACTGTATAACTATTTGCACGTCATCTAGAATTTGCAAAAAAAAGACAAAGAAAAATTCTGTTACTTTTTTTTTCGCTTAACAATATGTACTCTGCTTTGGGTTGACCTTTTCCCGTTCGTTTTTTTTTTGCTTGCACGATAATGGAAGTGGGCCGAAAATGGCGTACCTTGCTTATTAGGAAGAGGAAGAATGGAAATATAGCCCCTGCCAAAACATCGCTAGGAAGAGACCCAGTATAAATTGGTATGTAAAGAAAACAAGTATAATCGTTTTATTTTAACAATGAGGTCCCAACCCTGCATAAAATTTCAAATGCTGTTAAAAAAGACGAGAATTTGCCTCAGATGGAAAGAGAACGTTGTGGAAAGTGCTAAAAAAATTGTTGGAAGAAGCAATACAGAAAATCGAGGACGGAGTACTTTAAGAGAGGATTGTCCATTGGTTTTAAAATTCATTCCGACAAAGGTTGCAAACTAATCAGTATAAAAAATCTGTCTTAATTTACATTTACATTTTTTCTTACCACACTATTAAATTTTCGAGAAACTAGAAGTAACAAAGATTTGTTAATGGTGACTTGAACATGGAAATGAGGAAATAACTGGCAATGGCCGTAGAGAATATTTTCAACAAATGATAGAATTAATTCCAGAAAAATCTACTATAGTAATGTCTAATGCCAGTTGTCATTCGAGACTAATAGAGAAACTTCCGTCAACCTCTTGGAAAAAAGCCGATGTTATTAACTGGTTGACCGGAAAAAATTTACGTGTTAGAGACGACATGCTAAAAGAGCTTTTAAAAATAAAATAATCCTAAAAGTATGCCGTGGAATCAATCATGCTTGTCTTGAATCGTGTCTTGAATTATTACTCTTAAAAGGTAACATAGGTAAAAGGTATAGGTAGGTTAATGAAAAATAGAACTGTAAAGTTCTGAATTTTGTATTTTTAAGAAAATTAAATAATCACAGCCGAACAAAAACCTTTTATGATGGAAAGTTACTTTGGAAATGGTATAAGGGTTGACTGCCAGTGGGTTTATTTAACACGGGATGTCATTCTGGATTTTCAAACAGAATTTCCTCACATAGTCATGGATTTCCAGTTTCGCCAAATTTTGACTAGATCTGTGGTTTCGTTGAAAGCAACAGGAAATGTGAATAGAGAGGAAGGCAGTGGGAGACCCAAAGTTTGCACTGCACAGCAAGTAAATGTATCCTACGGAACCTGAAATGAGTGACATGTGACCTTCATATGCACGCTTATCATCTAAGCTCAGTTCGAAAATTGTTACCAAAAGGCAAGCCGCAGCGAATGCAATTTTCAGAGTGGTTTATGGGTAATTTGCATAATAACGAGAACAATTTTTAACTGATGAGGCATGGTTTTACTTCTCTGGTTATGTAAATTCTCAAAAAATGAGAATGTGGAGTTCTAAAAATCCACATTTCTTTATATAGAAGGCTCTGCATTCACAGAAAGTTGACGTGTGGGCGACCATATCGAAAAGAAGGTTAATTGACCGATTTTTTTTTGAAGGAACCCTCAATTCGGCGCGATACCATAATGAAATTTTTGTAAACGCAATTAGACGATGAAGAGATGCGACAAGGCTACTTCCAGCAGTACGGCGCATCAATTCACGTAACGCTTGATAATTTAAATTTTTTGGAAGAATTTTTCGAAGACCAAATCATTAGTCGTAATATGCCTGCGAGGGGGCCGCTACGGTCCTGCGATCTCAAGCCGTGCGACTTTTTTACGGTCACACATTAAAAACTCAGTTTTCAAAACCCCTTGTGAAAATTAAGAAGACCTGCGGGCTAGAATTACAAATAAATTTCAGGAGATTAACAACTCCCCCCCCCCCCTCCAAAGTGCTCGCCAATGTTTTTAATGCTGTAAAAAGAAGAGTTTGGAAGTAGAAGGTGGACATCTTTCATTTAGTTTAAATTTATACTTTTCAGGTTATTTGTTGTATCTGTTTTTCTGTTATCCTGTATTATGCAATGACAATGACAATAAGGTAATTTTCTTAAGAATAAAAATTTTAGAACTTGATGACAATTTTATTTTTCATTCATGTATACCGTTTACCTATGTTATCTTTTAAGAGGAAGACATGCGTGAGTGATTCCACGGCATACTTTGAGGAGGTTTTTTTGATCTTATGTTATCATAATTTTAGGGAATTTAAGAAATACTTTATATATAAAACTCCTAACGAACGCGGGATAAAAGTGCTTTGTTTACCGCCATATCCTTGTGAATTAAATCCCATTGAGCTTATATGGGCACGTGTACGAGAGGTGTACAGTATTTACTGTCTTTAGCTTATAAATCAAATTTATTTTTCTACGTAATCAATCACCTGAATACACTTATTCCACCTATATTCTCACGTAGAAGCACCTTTTTCAAAAAAACTTGGGGATTTGATTTCAGAAGAATTCTTGAGCTGCTGTCATAATGTTATCACCGCTGTCAACTTTGGTTCCATGAAGACTTTTAGCTTTGGAAATAAATAAGAATCACAAGGAGCTAGGTCGGGTGAATATGGCCGATGCGTCATTAAGGAAACACAGTGTTTATGAACTGTCCACGAGACTACTTCAATCTTCTTTTTTCTTTGATGCAGTCATGAAGTTTATTGATTAAAGTTGCATAATACTGACCCATCTTGCAGACACCTTATGATGTCCCGATTAGTCGTTGATTATTGTTTCAATTGTGCCATTTAAAGTGCCTGTTATCTCTGCTAATCGCCTAGTAGTTAACCGACGATCTTGTATAATCAAGTTACATACACGATCAACATTTTTTGAGTGCACACAGTTTGCGGCCAACCAGCACTTTTGCATGTGCGCACGTTGTTCTACCACAGCGAAACAACTAAGACCAATCCTTTACTACTTGATATGAAGGAACGCCACTCCTAAGTGCGTTAACCATATCTTCATGAATTTGTTTTGACTTTAGACCTTGTTTCTGCAGATATTTAATAACAACATGAAGTTCGTTTCTCTCCATTTTTCGCACAGCTCCTATTTTTACTTAATACAACTTGTTAAGAAAGAAATATACCAAAACCATTTGACACTTCGTTTGACAGATAAATAATAAATACAGTGTGCAGTTATGGCAACTTTTTTTCAACGTTTACTATGTCAGAGACACTGTAGAGCCCAAATAAAAACCTATGTAGCTAGAAATATACACTTGCCAATTTAAAACTTTGGTTGTCAAATTAAATCGATCTTTTAGCCATAGTGAATCCGCCGGATAACGTTTTCTTTTTAAAAGCTATGTATAGCAAAAACAAATATTGTAACATCACATTTTAAAACAGCGCATGTTTGAAATAACGATGGATAACATTTAAAACATCAGTCTAAAATCAGGGTGTCAATCCTTTCTGCTGCACTCAATTGCCATATTAATCTGCGTATATTTGTAGTGGAAAAAAACATAAACACAAGATAAGGGTTCCACAACCACAACATTTATATTATGATATCAAAAAGTAAAGCGAAATGCAAAAACACTCTATAAAATAAACATCTCTCAGAGACAACCTTTTCTGCGTAACATAAGCCCTTTATATAGAGCAGTCCGTTGTAGGTTGTATACTTGACGGTGCCTTATCAACTGTCAGATTATTGTAAATGAATAGGGGCCTAGAAATCTGATACAACATTAATAAAGGTGACAGGAGACTTTTAATCTTTAGTAAGCCTACCCGTGTTACCTGGCGGGAGATGCTTGCATGTGCCCTAGTTAGATTTTAACGAGACAGGGGCAAAATTAATTTGCCCTACAAATTTAATGGCTAAACTTGGTAGTAATCCTCAACAAACCCTCATGGACAATAGAGACACAGGAGTGTTTAAACTTTTAATCTAGTGTGATGCCTTTTCAAAATTTTTATTTAGGAAACCAAAATATCACTATAAAAGTTGGGTTGTCCGTTATATGACTCATATACTTTAACACATTGGTCGAGAATGAGTACAATAAATATTTAAAAATAAAAATTTGATAGTAGTGGCACATTAAATTCGGTGAAAAGAACTTCTCGTTTCATACATCGTGTGTCTGGTTGATTGGGTTACATTGTTTGATATGTGTCATTCAAAACTTGTATTATATTCTGTATATTCCCGTTTCTCTTGCAATTTGATTTTTATATTGCGTGTAGCAAAAATTATTTCACTTGTATAAGTAAGAAAAAATATGCTTACATACTTCCGGCGAAATTCTTAAACAAGCTCATATAGTTATTTTTGTATCTAGGGCGCGAAATGCTACTTTAGTGATCGAGATCTAATTTTTTTAACGAGGCGCAGCCGATTTAAAAAAATAGTCGAGATCACTAAAGTATTTCGCGCACGAGTTTGTAAGAATATTTAACGCTGATGGGTAATATAGAAATAACAAATGAGTGGTAATAATAGTCAACCAAAGAGAGGTTATTTTAAAGTTAACTAAAAGACAATAACTCTCTTTATCTTAAAGTTGACCACAAAGAAGGCGTCATTTTAAAGTTAACCGAAAGAAAGTTACCTTAAAGTTGCGGATATGATGCCTTGATGATCCAGAGTGAGAATTGCACTGTTTTACTGTCCAAGTGTAGTCTCTACCTTTTGGGCGAACGACGGCTAGCTCTGCCGAGAGTGGTGTGGGTAAAGTCAAAACCAAAAACTAAAGCGCCACCTGTTTTAGCCCCGGTAAGGCAGAGACTGATCTTTTAAAAGAAAACAGGAAATTCTAAGTTTGCCCCAATAAAACAGCCTGCTCTAAAGGTTATTAATTTAATATTTAAAGTGAGGATCATATCCCTAATATCCTTAACAAAATATCACTATTGTTTCCTCAAATTAAAATGAAAAGCTGAATAGTTATTTAAGTTATTTACATGTAAATAAGTGCTATGAAGGTTGTTACGCAAATATAATAAAAACAAGCTCTGAAAGCTGTTCATCAAGAAAATAATTAAAAAGTAACAAACTCACGCTATCCAACTCAATATCCACACTTATCGTGGATTGTTATTGATCTACTTACCCATCTCTACTGATTTTGACAGTACTTTCGAAAGTGAAGAAAAGTTAGGATAGGTTAGATTTTAATGATTGTAAATGATGTGGAGATCATTTTCTTCTAGTTTGTGTTTGTTTCAAATTAATTGTTAAGAATATCGTGGTGCCAAAATCAGTGACGGATACGGTTAATCATTATGTACAATAATAGTGATAAGTAAATAAGTGCACGTGTACGAAATAAGAAGGCCTTCCTACCGTGTCTTGTGCATCACAAATTAACGTTTATGGTACCTACTACCTAATATAATAAACATTTCACAATAAAATTAGCACAAAGTTTGTCGATGGTGTATTATTTAACAGTCTATAGTTCAGCTAGTGGAGGCCTGTAGCCTCGAGTGATGTGATATAATAATCGTTCTAATAGGACGTCACAAACATATCAAACCTGACATTTATGATGGTGTAGGGGTTGTGGTGCTCCCAGTGCTCAAGCAGCCAGATGAACCGTGAAGCTTGAACGGTGTCACCAGGGAAAGCACACTCCGCAAGGTGTTAGGACGATGGTCTACTCCTGCCCTGATGTGGAAGCTCCAAGACAGAAACGTAAGGAACAGAAGACCAAATGATGGAACCAAAGAAGAGCGGGAATAACACAACTAGGAAAAATAGGCCTGAAACAACACCGAGCTTTAGGACGTGACCTTCAGGCATAAAATAAGGTAGGTAGATTTTGAGATATATTTGTAATATTTATAGACTTAAATAAAAGTGTTAATATCAGAAGTCACATATAAAGATAGATGCTTAGAATCGATACTTACCCGAGATGGTAGGTGGCCTTGTCGGTGATAAAAAAAACTGAATATTGGAATTTTGCCCATAAAACTGGATCCAATCGAAACAAACTAACTCTCTGGCGTAAAAAGGTATTTTACCGCCAAGATCACAGTTTTGGGTACCAAAAATTCACAAGATATCCGCAAAAATGCTGTTGGACTCCTGGAATGCACGCTGCAAAAAGGCTAGTCCACAAAAAAAACCCAAACCGTCATCAAAAACGGCGGCAGGTTCCCATCTGTCAAAGGCCTAGGGAATTTTAAATCTAAGCAGTGTGACCACTGACAACTTTTGACATTTCAAAACAAAAACAAGGGGATTTTAATTATTTTTATTTAAAGACCAACGATTTAAGTCTCAATGCCCTAAATATGCCCAAAACATTCCCTATTTCTTAAAACTGGTGTTTATTTCTCTTAACTTGTAATTTTTAGGTCTTGATTCTGAACCAAAAAAAAGAGCCAAGATGAGGCCTAGAACGAGATACTAAAGAAGATGAAGTCAGATACAAATACTGTTAAATACCTAACAATGCACTAATAAATGCAGAAGTAGCAGGTAGAGCTTTTAACCATTACGATGATTTATTAGCGGGTCTACCAAATCTTATTACTCTTACACGAATAGCACAAGCTAATAATTATGATATACTTTTAGGATGGCCTGGACTATACACAGCTTGAGAAAGACCTTGACTAATAAGGCGAACTAGAATTAAGTATACTTATACCTACATTGTACCTATTAAGACTTAAATAAAGGCATCTATAAAACCAGAAACCAAGCTCAATTCACTTAATCTTAAGCGAAGACCTGGTAAGTTTTTAAATTATATGTACAATATTTCAGAAGCGAAACAAAACCGTAACACGCCTCCCCTTCCTCAGAGAAAATTTTTTTGTTATTCACAAAAAAATTTTCTGTGTTCTTAGGTAGAGAGCCTACCAATACTAAATATATACAGCAATGTATACTGACTATAACTAGAAGATTTACAAAACTACGAACTAACAGACTAAAGGTAAGTACGGTATTTACAAGACAAGATCTTAGCGGTAAGTACAATATTTACAAAACCATAGTTTAAGATAAGTCAGACAACTATGGTATGTCGTCTGGAGGGTGAGCCTTAAGGTCTTTAGCATGCCAAACACCAAGATTACGACCATTCCGGTCAGATAGCTCATAGGACCAAGGTGAGACCACTTTGGTTATGATATAGGGACCAGAAAATTTAGGAGCAAGTTTCGCGGTAAAATGCTTGGTAGCGTCTGAGAGAAAATAGTTTTTCTTCCAGACCTCCTGATTAAGCTGAAACCGCTCGTCCCGTCTCCTGAGATTGTAAGTGTGACGACCACGCTCATACGCCTGCCGAAGTCTTTTCTGCACATCTATAAACATCTCATTCATAGCTTGAGACCTAGAGACGGGATCAAAGGGCTGAGGGTCATCAGACGGTGGACATGACTCCCGGGGCAGACGAACGTCACGACCGAAAACCACAAAGTTAGGGGTTAACCCGGTAACCTCATGCTTTGCCGACCGAATGGCAAAACCAGCCTTAGCGATAAGCTTATCCCATTGACGATGGTCCTCGGCTACATAGCTCGTGAGAATTGTTTTTAGGACACGGTGAACACGTTCAACGGGATTGGCCTGAGGATGATAGTTAGCCGTATACCGTATTTTAATCCCGTACTGAGCCATTGCCTGTTGAAAAATCTTGCTGCGAAACTGAGTTCCATTGTCCGCAATGATCGTCTCAGCTCCAAAAACTAAAATTACAAAATTTTCCAACCATCGAACAATATTCTGTGCGGTGGCAGAACGGAGAGGAAAGAACAGACAAAACTTACTAAAAACATCAACCACCGACAGAATATATGAATGCCCAGAGGCCGAACGAGGCAGCGGTCCGACTAAGTCTATGCTTATGGTTTGGAACGGACGGGAATTCAAAGGTTGGATGCTGAGCATCTGACCAGCAGGGGCTTGTTGAAGGGGCTTGGTCTGGAGACAAACACGACATCGTCTGATGTATCTTGCAACATCACTACGCATGCTGGGCCAATAATAACGTTGGGCGATCCTGGAGAACGTCTTGTTAATTCCAAGATGACCACAAGTAGGAGGATCGTGATTATCTTTAATAATTGAGGATCGGTCTTCGCGCGGAACTACTATCAGCCAAGAGTCCTCGGGATCCGCAAGTGCAGCGTAAGGGTGTTTAGCTCTTTTAAAAAGCTTGCTGTTGTCTACCCACCAAAGGGGATATTTAGAAGGGTAGTCGACAACTTTCTTGATCATGCCAAGATACCAGCGATCACGCGGAGTTGTAATGTCTTTGGCAGTATCAGTCGAATTTGGTTGATTAGTGATGGTATCAACGACGGGGACTGATCGAGAAAGAGTATCCGGGACAACATGCTCTTTACCCTTGCGATGTATGATTTCAAAATCATACTGCTGCAGTCTTATGGCCCAACGCGCAATGCGTCCTACAGGGTCCTTGATAGAGTTAAGCCACTTAAGGCTGTAATGATCAGTAATCACGGTGAATTTGGTTCCTTCGAGATAAGGACGAAGCTTCTCTATGGCAAAGAGAACAGCTAAACATTCCTTCTCCGTAGTACTGTACTTTCTTTCATTTTTGGTAAGCGAACGGCTCAAGTAAGAAATGACATGTTCCTCGCCATTCTGAACCTGAGAAAGCACCGCTCCTAGACCAAAATCTGATGCATCACACTGGACAATAAAAGGTTGTTCAAAGTCCGGACAAGAAAGTACCGGTGCTTTGACAAGGTGCTCCTTGACTGTATTAAAGGCTGCTTCACATTCTGGACCCCAGACAAATTTAACATTCTTTCTCGTTAAGGCCGAGAGTGGCGCTAATACCGAGGAAAAATTTGGCACAAACCGGCGGTACCAGGAAGCAAGACCAATAACTCGCCTTATTTCAGTTACACTTTTCGGTGTAGGAATACGCAGAATTGCCTCAATCTTTTCAGGATCTACCATAAGTCCTGATGAATTGACAACATAACCTAAATATTTAAGCTCAGGCTTACAAAAATTACATTTTTCTCGGTTAAGTGTAAGACCTGCACTTACAATGCGCGAAATAATTTCACGTAAAACACGAATATGCTCCTCGAAAGTTGGAGTACATACTATAACGTCATCGAGGTAAACAAACACGAATTGTTCTAAATCCACGCCTACCACCCGATCAATTAATCTTTGCCAGACGGCGGGGGCATTAGTCAAACCGAACGGCATTCTCCTAAATTGGAAGAGCCCACGTGACGGCACGGTAAACGCAGTGAGAGGTCTGGAACCCTTTGCAATGGGTATTTGCCAATAAGCAGACTTTATGTCGAGCGTACTCAGATATTTTGCGTCGCGTAATTTATCTAACGTAGCTGACACGTAAGGAATGGGATATGCGTCGGGAATCGTAGCTTTATTAACAGCGCGGTAATCTACACAAAAACGCCAGCCGCCAGACTTTTTCTTAACCATAACTATTGGCGAAGACCAGGGAGACTCAGATGGTTCCACAATCCCATCCGCTAACATTTGCTCTAACTCCTTGTTGACTTCTTTTTGCAAAGCATGAGATAAGGGATAGTATCTCTGTTTTATTGGAGTAGAATCCGTTTTGATCTCCATTTCCACTAACGTCGTACATCCAAGCTTATTACCCACAGATGAAAAGGTATTTTCTACAAGATTGTCAAGGATTTGACGCTGCTCAGATGTTAGATTGTCACGGGAGTGGATGGCAAAAATATGTGGATTGTGATCTAAATCTGATCGAAACGACCACTCGCCACTGTACAAGTTAGGTACTATTTTCATTTGACTCCAAAAGTCAATCCCTAAAATGAGCGTGTGCGGTAAAGAAGGAACAACCAAGGTATCTAGGAGAACTATTTTATCTTGAAGTTGAAATGGTAGCTTGATCGAACCAATACTCTGACAAGCTTGGCCATTAGCAACCGTACAAGTTGATATTACAGATGAATCCAAACGACAGACTGTTTTTAGAATATCCCAGCCATGAGAACCAATAATGGTTCGCGAGGAACCACTGTCAAGCAAACCTAAAAGCTCTTTACCATATATGTGAATTCTTAAGTATGGTCTCTTGTCATCCTTAGCATGCTCCAATATGTAATTTAAAATAATCTGGTTTGAATCGGCCTTGAAAGTTTCTTTAGATGGGAAGAACGGTTGGCCTGTTACTGCCTTCCCAGATTTACGTTTTTTGCACACGAAGGGCAACTTTTGGAGGTAACGTCACTCTTACCACACCTATAACAGAACTTTCGACGTGGTTGGGAACACCGGCGGAATTGATGGCCTTGTTCTTGACAATTCCAGCATGAGGTCGGATTCGAGGGGACATTGAGGACTGCTACTTCAGAAGTATTAGGAGTCTGACCAATGACAGTAGGGGCTTCAATGGGAGCGACATGATTAGGTGGCTTACGATAAGCTAAGGCAGGCTCCAACATTTGACGATAATTCGTCGAAGGGGGGACAAATCGCTGAATTCGGGATTCTGTCTCCTCAATCGCACGACTTAATCTAACGAGATCCTGTAAAGTATCAATATTATGAGTCGATAGCCTACTCTGAATATACGGCAGTAAGTTGCGCAGTATCATCTGCAACCGAGTAGCTTCTGAAGGTAATACCGGAAGTTTGCGGAAGAGATTCTCCATAGAGACAACAAAACTAATTACGCGCTCTTGAGCGCCTTGTGTACGACGACGAATCTCATCCCATAACGCAAACTCGTAATCATAAGGTTGGAATGTATCTCTCAACTGTTGAACGAGATCATCCCAATCTACAAAATGACAAGTACGGTACCATAGAAGAGCATCACCGGAAAGAAGTTCAGGCGCAGAACGAAACAACTGTTCCTTCGTTGCACCACGTGACACACGAAGCTCCTCTATACGTTCTAAAAAGTCATTAACACTACTTTGTCCATTAAACCTAACATTCCATTTATTTATATCTAAAAATCTAGAACTAAAATTACTAACACGAGATTCTTCGGGACGAAACCCGTTTAAGGGAGAAAACTGGAAATTATCTAATCGATCGGCAAGATCAACAAATGGATCAGAATAGCCTAACGGCTCATCCTGTCGGGTGGAGTTAACATTTGCCAATCGGGACACATTTTGCGATTCATCCGCAAAATGTACTTGTGAGCCTCGTCTCATAGACGAAGAAGCAGGGATCACGGTAGGACGAATAGTCCTATTAGGGGCTTCACGGACGGGTCTACTCAACGAGTAACCAACGGGGAGAGAACTGTCATGGGTTGACACGGGAACTCGAAAATCTTCTAAGGTATTCGCACGTTCCAAATACGTTGGATGGGTTGGATTTACACGAGTACCTCGAGAAGAAATCTGATCAACAAAATTATGTTCAGGTAAGTAAGATCGAACTGGTTGACTCGATGAGCTCAACCGGTAGTCTTCCACGGACGAAGGGGGTAATTGAGCTTGTTCCAAGAAACGATTCTGATGGGAGAGGGGTGCAGAAACTGAAAAATTAGAGTGGCCTGTGCTTAAGAATTGAGGATCTACTACACGTCGTGCAGCAGGTTGAACAGGTTGTGGTCTATTTACAGAATCTAGATTAAGGGGTTGGTTTTGCAACATCTGTCGCTCACAGATGGGGTCCCTAGAGGAATCTGACAGGTCGAAGACTTGATGCTCTGAGCCGATGGTGGCCATACGACTACCATGAGATACATCGAAAGCCAACCGACGAGCCGGAAGTTCAGACTGCACGGCCCGCGAGGAAGGCAACGCATCAGTCGCAAAACTACCCAACGAAATTCTAGACGGTGCAGGAATAATACGTCTTTGTTCATTAGGTAAGTGAGTGTAAGCAGAAGCGACAGTGTGTGCATCGCGCTGGAGTGTAGATGCGGCCAGGGGATTACGGTTAGTAACCTCTGGTTCCGGAATATTTGGACAAGAATTAATGATTGAGTGGGATGTTTGAGGTTCTAAGACTAAAGGAGCAGCAGGCTGAACGAAGGGCACAGGTTGAGTGGGTACTGCTTCCTCGTCGATGTTAATCAGGTCATACGACACCTGTACCTGTCTCTGGGGCGTAATAGCGACAGGCAGGATTCTGTTAATTTCCTGTTCATTCTCGGTATCCAAAATAGAAGTGCTTACCACACGAGAAGTAGCCGCATTTGTGTTATGTGTTATTGCACCTGGTTGACCCGATCGCGTTACCGCTTGATCATCGTTCGAAGTACGAGGTATACCCTCCAAAACCAAATGTAAATCGCCTATCAGCTGTTCACACCTATCTATCAATTCGCCCTTTTGGTTGACTCCCGATTGTTCCAGAACTTGAACGCGATTTAGACGGTTTTCAACATGCAGTAAAAAGGTGTAAATTCTTTTAAACTCACTGTCTTTGTTACCTAAATCGAAATTAAGGATGTCGCGCTCCAAAATCAATAATTTTGCCCTGCAAACGCAAAGGTCGGTCTCAGCATCGTAACACGATGTTGTTGGACGCGAAACACGTCCCTCGCGCTCCGTACGCATGGCTTCCCTTAATAACGCACGCTTCTGCGGAAACGAACCAGTTACTGGTAACCCACGAATTGCCAACTCGTATTTAATTTCATCGGCACCCAAAAGATTAATTTCCATTTTGCCTGAATCTCGCAAAAAAAGAATCTAGAAAAATACTACTAAACTTACTAGCAACGCAAGTAAAGTTTAACGCTAATATCAAATGCTTAGTACTTAAGCTAAACGAAACTAATCACATATGTACATATACTAAGAATCGAATCCTAATAATTAGGATCTAGGTGTGTCGCAAAGTGACACACAAACCCGACCCCTACAAAAAATTGAAGAAAAAAAAATCTTAAAGGGAGTAACTCACTAAAAAATAATAAAAAATGTGGTACCGCCAAATAAACTCAAATCAAGGTGCTTTACACCTATACTAAATAATGCAACACTGCAAGGGAAAAATTTAAAACTAATCCTACATCAATAGGAAATAATAGATAATACTTTACTAAAAAGTATTAACAAATAAACCGTAAAACATCCCAGAGATGCACAAATCCTACAACACCACCATAAAATTTTTATCAGGTAGTAGATAGCTTTTATTAAAATAAAAATTAATCACTTAACGATCAGACTAAAGTTTTTGTTTTACTCCAATAACAATAAAAAAAGTTAAATGTCACTACCATGTGCTCATTATAAATAAAAATATCACCAAATTAAACCCGTTGAAAGGCGCCATTTTGTAATATATATTTAACGCTGATGGGTAATATAGAAATAACAAATGAGTGGTAATAATAGTCAACCAAAGAGAGGTTATTTTAAAGTTAACTAAAAGACAATAACTCTCTTTATCTTAAAGTTGACCACAAAGAAGGCGTCATTTTAAAGTTAACCGAAAGAAAGTTACCTTAAAGTTGCGGATATGATGCCTTGATGATCCAGAGTGAGAATTGCACTGTTTTACTGTCCAAGTGTAGTCTCTACCTTTTGGGCGAACGACGGCTAGCTCTGCCGAGAGTGGTGTGGGTAAAGTCAAAACCAAAAACTAAAGCGCCACCTGTTTTAGCCCCGGTAAGGCAGAGACTGATCTTTTAAAAGAAAACAGGAAATTCTAAGTTTGCCCCAATAAAACAGCCTGCTCTAAAGGTTATTAATTTAATATTTAAAGTGAGGATCATATCCCTAATATCCTTAACAAAATATCACTATTGTTTCCTCAAATTAAAATGAAAAGCTGAATAGTTATTTAAGTTATTTACATGTAAATAAGTGCTATGAAGGTTGTTACGCAAATATAATAAAAACAAGCTCTGAAAGCTGTTCATCAAGAAAATAATTAAAAAGTAACAAACTCACGCTATCCAACTCAATATCCACACTTATCGTGGATTGTTATCGATCTACTTACCCATCTCTACTGATTTTGACAGTACTTTCGAAAGTGAAGAAAAGTTAGGATAGGTTAGATTTTAATGATTGTAAATGATGTGGAGATCATTTTCTTCTAGTTTGTGTTTGTTTCAAATTAATTGTTAAGAATATCGTGGTGCCAAAATCAGTGACGGATACGGTTAATCATTATGTACAATAATAGTGATAAGTAAATAAGTGCACGTGTACGAAATAAGAAGGCCTTCCTACCGTGTCTTGTGCATAGGGTTGCCACCTGTCCTTTTCTGGAAAGGACAGTCCTTTTTTAAGGAGTTTTGTCCTTTCTGCTTTTTTTAGCTTAAAATGTCCTTTTTAAAGCCCAAACTGATATTCGGACGACATTGCTAGCGCATTTTCGCAGTTAAAATAATTTCTAAAATTAAAAGTGAGTTTCAAACGTTTACGTGATATTCTGACACTGCTGAAAGCATTATTCGTCTTTCGCGTCGATGGACGTTGCGTGCGTTTCGTCTGAAGTCCATCAACCCCATCATCAAAACGAAGAGAGAAGGGGACAAAACAAACATAACCACAACCTATAATCGAAGAACGAATTTTTCTGTTTTTGGCATTATTTGGCGAGATGAAAGAAACAGGTGCATAGTTACTTTAAATAAAGCTGAACTTTTGATTTTACTGTTAATTTTGAGGATACCTGTAATGAATTATTATACGATAAAGAATGACAAAAAAAATGTTATAAGCTGGAAAATCAAATGAAAAATATAGATTTAAGTTTCAAAAATAAATATTTATTTAAAAAAATATATGTATATTATTTTCCCCAAAAGGAAACCCAAAAATACAGTTTTTGATAAAATGGTGAACGCGAATTTTCCCGCCTTTTCCAAAGTCCTTTTTCCCAATTCTAAAAAGGTGGCAACCCTACTTGTGCATCACAAATTAACGTTTATGGTACCTACTACCTAATATAATAAACATTTCACAATAAAATTAGCACAAAGTTTGTCGATGGTGTATTATTTAACAGTCTATAGTTCAGCTAGTGGAGGCCTGTAGCCTCGAGTGATGTGATATAATAATCGTTCTAATAGGACGTCACAAACATATCAAACCTGACATTTATGATGGTGTAGGGGTTGTGGTGCTCCCAGTGCTCAAGCAGCCAGATGAACCGTGAAGCTTGAACGGTGTCACCAGGGAAAGCACACTCCGCAAGGTGTTAGGACGATGGTCTACTCCTGCCCTGATGTGGAAGCTCCAAGACAGAAACGTAAGGAACAGAAGACCAAATGATGGAACCAAAGAAGAGCGGGAATAACACAACTAGGAAAAATAGGCCTGAAACAACACCGAGCTTTAGGACGTGACCTTCAGGCATAAAATAAGGTAGGTAGATTTTGAGATATATTTGTAATATTTATAGACTTAAATAAAAGCATCATCAAAGATGGCGCCGACTAAAGGTCGACTAAAAAGTACCTCTGATCCAAAAGTGATGTTAAAGTGCTGTAAATCAAAAACATTTAGTTGCATGGTGTGCATAGTGTGCGGTAATGCATTTCATAAATCGTGTGCTACCCGTGATTGGATTACAAGCGTGCAAATTGTAGATGAGACCCGTATTGTTTGCTGCCAGACAGAAAGCGATCTCGAATCTGAAACCGGCGTCAAAGATCTACAAATTTCACTGCTTAGAAGATTGTTAAAAGAAATGGAAGATAAAAATCTGATTCTGCAAGAAAATGTGGGATTATGGAAGGAAAAATACAATTTATTGATGCCAAATCTAGAAAATTCTCAAGAAAATTCCAAGCATTCCATTCCTCTCCCCCCGCCGGCTCCGCCTGCTGACCACGTGCTAATGGTGAAAACAACTAGTGTTGGGAGATATATCAATCACCATGATCCAATCACCGTGAAAGACAAATCACTATCGGTAGCGGCGATCGAAATCTCGCTAACCCAGTTATTCAGTATTCAGTGATTAACAAATCTGCATGCGCCACGGACGGTTCACCGAAACAAAATAGATCACGGCGATCCGACCGCGTAATCGCCCCTTGTAAAATAAATATTTCTCGGGTTATTGAGATATTGATAAATAAAATCGCTGCTTGAACGGTTGCGCCAGATATTATCGCTTCTTGCGTTGTTGATATATCTGATTCTTTAGATATTCACGTATGTTCAGTGATTTGTCGTTTATCGGTTCGGTCGGCCGTAGTCGATATTGTTGGTGAATTAGCCATTTATTCTTCATTGCGCGTAGTAACGATTATAGAGTAACCGATAAATTAGTTTTAATACTTTTAATTATAGCAAAATTCAACACCTGCAATATATTTAGATTCACAAAATGTCCAAAATACAGAAAACCAGTGAAATTTTGAATTTTTTTAAACCAATTGAAGATGAAACTTTTCTGAAAAGTGCAATATTTGCAAAAAAAATACTCACATAAAGCATTCCACTAAAATTTAAAATAACATATTATGTCAAGTTATCCTTCTGTCTCAATGTACCTGAATTTTGAATTTTACCAAAAAGTATTTAAATATAAAAGAGAATGTTTTTTGTTTATATTTTTTATATTAGCTAAATATAAACGAGAATGTTTTTTTTTATTATATTGTCTTATACTATTGTTTCTAATTATTTTGTTATTATTTATGTTGTGGGTTATATTAAGCATTTTGTAATCTCCCTTAGGTTCCGTGTGCCCCCATTTTGAAGCTATTAAATGGGATTTTTTCAGTTTTAGATGGTTAATTTCAAATGTGAAAAGTATCTAAGAGATTATAATTTTATTAATTATTGTCGTATTTAGATTCAGCGTCACAAAAACATTTTCGGGTATACCTAGGTATACTCAATGTTGCCTAAAGCATTATAATTCTAATTTCGGAAAAAATGTAATATTTTTAACTTAATCTAGCGCAAAAATCAAGAATAAAGGTTATTTTCGATTAATATTCGCCACGTCTCTGACACTGGCCGTATCGAAAAAATACTATTTTTACCCTAATAACTTACTGACCAAGTCAAGTTATAATTTTAATTTTACTTCCAATTGTAGCTGCATTACCGAATATCAGTCTTGTAAAAGCAACTATGCTGCTCCTTTTCGCCTTAAAAATAAAAATCGCTGTAGTGAAAAATCACCGTTAAAAATAACGGCTATTCTTAAATCACTATCGCTGTTCTAACAGATATCGAAAAATCACTATATCTCCCAACTCTAAAAACAACAGTGGTACCTGACAAACCGATAGATGTCGACAAGACGACCGATCCCGAACACGTGACAGATGAGGTTATCGACACCCAAATACTGAATTCTGTAAATCCTTCATCGCCGAATACGGCAAACGGGAAAAAATCTAGTAGTTCAAAGGAACCGGTTAATATTGACCTAACCGCAGATGTCAGTCCGGTCCCAATCGACAGAGGAATGGAAAATAAACAAGACAAGGACAAAGAACAGAAAATAGTGGCGAAACCAATTCAAAAACATAAATTACAAGTGTTTGAAGAAAACCAAAATCAGAACGAATGGGAGATGCCAAAATGTAGAGGGTTTAAGCGAAATAAAACACCAGTTATACCCGAAAAAAAAGAGCAAGATCAAAATTTTCATCAAAAGACTAATAGGCCTGAACCTTTGAAAGGAACTAATAAGAACCCAAGTGCGTTAAAGGTAGCCACCAGAAAGGCATTCCTCTTTGTATCAGGCTTTGCGCCAGGTGTAAAAAGTGAAGAAATTTTAAAATTTTTAAGCGAGAATGACATGGATAAACATTGCAGTTGTGACAAAATTCACACAAAAAAGGAAAAATACCGTGCTTCGTTTCGTCTTGCGGTACCTTATTCTCAGCGGGATAAATATCTCCAACCTGATTTATGGCCTCAGGGTATTATCGTGAACCATTTTCTCAACCTTCAGAACTAGACAAAAGTAATGGTATAACAGATAAAATAAAAATATTTCATATCAATGTAAGATCCCTCAGGAACAAAGTCAACGAACTTGATTCATTCATAATTGACAAGAATATTGATATAATATGCATGACAGAGCACTGGCTCAAAGAAGAAGAAATATTTGCCTGCCAACTTCAGGGTTTCAAAATTGCAGCCTACTCGGCCAGAGGGGACTCAACTGGAGGTGGCACGATCATGTATGTTAGGGATGATATAGATGTAATGGTTCCCACAGCAGTGGATTCTTACTATATGGAAAAGTGTGTAGAATATTGTTATGTCTATATAAAATATTTTAATCTGTATGTTTTAACTATATACCGCCCACCCTCGGGCCACTTTGACACCTTCTTGTCTTCAGTTGAGAGCATTCTGTATAACTTTACTGCGGGTGCAAACATCATTCTTGCAGGTGACTTTAATATACACTTTAATACAACTGCAGTTGAGACTGTTGCATTTTGTGACATGACGGAGAGTTTTGGCCTTGAACAGACAGTTTTCCAGCCTACAAGGCTGCAAAGCTGTTTGGACAATGTCTTTGTGAGCTCGGATGTGGATGTGGAGTCGGTGTGTCTAGAGGATGTGTGTGTTTCTGATCATGTAGGTCAAAGTGTAGAATGTAGGGTGGAGAGAGTGATTGATGGCTATACAGAGTCTAAAAAGGTATGCAGACCAATCACGCAAAGGGGTTTGTTTGACTTCCACAATATATTACAGGAAACAGCATGGGAATTTGTGAGAAATGATATAGATGTAAATCAAACCTTTGATATCTTTAATAAAATACTGGAACAGGCATACCTGCAGGCTTTTCCTGAAAAGACTTATGTGGTAAGATCTGATCAGTTGCAGCAGATTGGCTGGTTCAATAATGATCTGAGGGCTATGCGGGATCATCTTCAATTTTTAGGTGAGTTAAAAAAACAATATAATCTTGATGGTATAAAAGAGGAATTTAGCAGATATAAAAAAATCTACAATAACTCAATAAAGCAAGCAAAAATTGCTTTTAATGATCGTTTAATTCAAGAATCCTCAAATCCAGCAAGAACAATGTGGCAAATGATTAATAGACATAGGGACAAAAATAAAAATAAAACTGATAATAATGTTATAACTCCGAATGAATTCAATAATTATTTCTCTAGAATCGCCCACTCAGTAATACAAAGCATCCCTCCCAGCGATGTGGATCCCATTAGTAATCTCCCACCCTATCAGATTCCTGGTAACCCCTTTACATTTAGGGAGGTGGGCTTTAATGAAGTTAGAGATATCATTAACCATATGAAAAATAAAACTAGTCGTGACCTATTTGGATTGAATGTTAAGCTGATTAAAACAGCCAAAAATTGCATATTAATCCCTCTAACTAAACTTATTAATTTATGCCTAACCCAAAATGTATTCCCCAACTGTCTAAAGACGGCTATTGTTAAGCCCATCTTTAAAAAGGGAGACCCTAAGATTCCTGGCAATTATAGGCCAATCTCACTTTTACCCGTCATCTCTAAAGTATTGGAGAAGTGTATCGCTGTGCAAATGGTCGATCACTTTGAGACAAATGGTCTTTTTACAGAATGCCAGTGGGGTTTTAGGAGGAATAGGAGCACTGTTCTTGGTATTTTGGACCTTGTCTCTTCTATAGTGGATGCCTTTAATGGGAAGCAGTATGACTCAGTCTTATTTTGCGATCTGAGTAAGGCATTTGACTGTGTTGACCATGATATCCTTACTAGAAAACTTAAGCACTACAAATTCTCTGAGGGTGGTGTCCAACTTGTCAAATCATACCTTCAATCGAGGTGTCAGGTGGTGAGTGTTGCTGGGGTGGCATCGGCGGGAAGCAGGATCGACATTGGAGTGCCTCAGGGCTCAGTTCTGGGGCCTATCCTCTTTTTAATTTATATCAATGATCTGCCTAGTACTGTAAATGGAGAAAAGTATACGCTTTTTGCTGATGATACCACAGTGTCATTTGCTGCCGATACCTTGGAGGCTTCGGTCTGGGGTTCTGTGGTGGCTCAGGAGAGGGCTGAAAGCTGGTTTTGCTCAAACAGATTACTTTTGAATGTGGAGAAGACGAGTAGGGTAATTTTTACTTTAAGGGAACTGAGTGTTCCGAACAAGGCAGGGGTGAACTTCCTGGGGGTAATGCTTGACCCGAAACTTCAATGGGGTGGGCATATTGATGTTCTGTCCAAAAAACTAAATAGATCCCTTTATGTCCTGCGTTGCATATCTCAGTGTGTGTCTAGCGATGTGCTGAGAACAGCATATTTCGCAATCTTTCATTCCCATATCAAATATGCAATGCTTGTGTGGGGGCACTCGGCGGAGGTACGCAGGGTTTTTGGGTTACAGAGAAGGGCAGTTAGAATATTGGGTGGTCTCGGCTATAGGGATGACTGTCGACATATATTTGTGAGTCTGGGCTTGCTGACTGTACCGTCTTTGTATGTTCTGGAGTGTCTGTTGTATGTTAGGGAAAATATGAGTCTGTTCCCAGCTCATGCGGATGTTCACGAATATAATACTCGATGCAGACATAACTTGATTCCTGCATACTGGAGACTAAGGAGGTGCCAGGATGGCCCAGGTTACTGGGCCATTAAATTGTTTAATGCTTTGCCCCTTGAAGTGAAAGCATTGCCAAAGATCTTATTCAAAAAAAAGCTTAAGCAATATTTAATAAAGAATGCATTTTACAGTACAGATGAATATTTTAGATCGAATTTTAATTTATTGTAATTTTATTAGTGGCTTTGCCTCGTAATTAATTTTAATTTGTTTTGTAGAGTCTCTTAATGTCGTAAATTTTGAACTTGGTACCCTGTATACTCTTTAGTGTTTAGATTTTATTATTTAATATTAACAAATTTTTTATTTTCTAAATTTGATATTTTCTACTTTTTGACGTGTGTAACATTGTAAAAATGATAACATGAATAAATTGAGTATGAGTATGAGTATGAGTATGAGTGAAAAGTGTTAATATCAGAAGTCACATATAAAGATAGATGCTTAGAATCGATACTTACCCGAGATGGTAGGTGGCCTTGTCGGTGATAAAAAAAACTGAATATTGGAATTTTGCCCATAAAACTGGATCCAATCGAAACAAACTAACTCTCTGGCGTAAAAAGGTATTTTACCGCCAAGATCACAGTTTTGGGTACCAAAAATTCACAAGATATCCGCAAAAATGCTGTTGGACTCCTGGAATGCACGCTGCAAAAAGGCTAGTCCACAAAAAAAACCCAAACCGTCATCAAAAACGGCGGCAGGTTCCCATCTGTCAAAGGCCTAGGGAATTTTAAATCTAAGCAGTGTGACCACTGACAACTTTTGACATTTCAAAACAAAAACAAGGGGATTTTAATTATTTTTATTTAAAGACCAACGATTTAAGTCTCAATGCCCTAAATATGCCCAAAACATTCCCTATTTCTTAAAACTGGTGTTTATTTCTCTTAACTTGTAATTTTTAGGTCTTGATTCTGAACCAAAAAAAAGAGCCAAGATGAGGCCTAGAACGAGATACTAAAGAAGATGAAGTCAGATACAAATACTGTTAAATACCTAACAATGCACTAATAAATGCAGAAGTAGCAGGTAGAGCTTTTAACCATTACGATGATTTATTAGCGGGTCTACCAAATCTTATTACTCTTACACGAATAGCACAAGCTAATAATTATGATATACTTTTAGGATGGCCTGGACTATACACAGCTTGAGAAAGACCTTGACTAATAAGGCGAACTAGAATTAAGTATACTTATACCTACATTGTACCTATTAAGACTTAAATAAAGGCATCTATAAAACCAGAAACCAAGCTCAATTCACTTAATCTTAAGCGAAGACCTGGTAAGTTTTTAAATTATATGTACAATATTTCAGAAGCGAAACAAAACCGTAACAAGTTGCAAACAAAATTTTTTCTACAAACGTCAAAATATGTATACTTTTATACAGGGTGTTACGGGTCTGGTTGAGATAAGGTCGGTGCGTAATTTTGTGTTTTTCGAAAAAATTTTGGTACCTATCGATTCGTTTTTTAATTCTCTTTTCAAAAAAGTGAGGATTATTCAAACATTTTCACGAGAAAATAAAATTAGGTAGTGTAAAATTTTGTCATACTTTGAAAAGTGTTAATTATTGTTAAACATTTAGAAATAAATTTGGTTTGTAGACTAAAGCGCATTCCTTAAATTCCTTTGATAGACACAGATCCGCTGGCCAACGTATAATTTACATGCTGTGCGCGAAATGCCTATTTCGCACACTACTTCGCGCACGCGGGGTCATAGTAACAGGAAAATGAAAAAAAGTGTCACTTCGCATATTGTTATCAATGCGCGAACCTTGTCATTTTTTGACGTTTGTAGAAAAAATAAATTTATAATAAAAAACTCAGTTGTATCAGAGTCGGCTTGCATTTAATCAAGTAATACATTTAATTGACATGTAGAGTCAGTTACAATGTTGTTGAACAGTTAAAGAACATCGATTAAATAGCTTCGAGAAACGGACTGACTGTTATTCTTACAATTTTTGTCAGTGTCCAAGTAGAGTTTGTATAGGCCAAATACTAACTAGACATTTTTTACCGTCGTGTTAAATATTAAATTATTTTTTATTTTTTCCATTTTAAAATATTGCCTTTTGCAACAAGTTCCCTTGCCCGGGAATCCAACTCGATGTTTTCCGTAAATTACAATCTTTTATTTCTTTTAATCTTTAATTACCATTCAAGAAACAATACTTAATAACCATATTTCAGATACCCTGTATATTTAAAGAAATGTCCAAGTTAAGCTTTCACCATCCATTAGCTTTTTCTCAAATTTCCAAAGAAAAAGTATTGTGTTTTTTTTATTAACCAAATAAAATAAATACAAAAAATAATTTGGACCAAATTTTTATTAAATTTAAAACAAGAAACCTATTTTATCAAAAATGTTACTTAACTTGGAGAAGTGTACGTAAATTTAGAATACGCTTTATTATAATGAAGAAATAAAGCTCTTGTAATAAGGTCATAAAAAGTAATCACAAGAAGCAAATCTCGCAATTTTAAAAGATTTTGTTTTGAGAGTCTGATTTTTTATAACGAAATTCTAATGATTTCTGAGTAATAATAAATACTAAAAATTGGTTCCAAAAGTTTCTAAAATTAAAAAAATTATTCCTTATTATAGTAAAGAAGAACTAAAAATAACGTCGAATATTTTTAGCGTTAAAAAAAGCGTTCAGTGTTATAAGAATTGTCCGCAAATATTGCTTAGGACTCAAATACTAAATCCTAGGTATTTCCGCAGCTCTAAAATTTACCATCAGTCGTGATATTATTATTTTTTGTCTGCCCCTTGCATTGTTGTGTCGCGTGAGTATTTCCTAATTATATAACACTCATGTAACAAAACTAGTAAGAATAGGCTTTACTTACTATTTTCCGAAGTGAGATAACTTTAAATATGAGATCCAACTTTTACCATTATAAGACGATGATCGCAAATAAGAAACGTAGAGTTGAATTTATGCAGCGGCTTCAGAATACCGCACTGATATGTGTTACCTCATCGAGGCGCTCCACAGTAATCGGCGAATTGCACCATCTCGCCGGTACCGCCATATGACTAAAACCAGTTCTTCGTCTCTAACCAGAGAATTGACGCAAATAAGGCATGATAACGCCGCAACCCATAAGCCTATATATAGTAAACTACCAATTTTCCTTGAAAACTATGTTCCTAATCCATAAAAAATGCATTGTTCGTCGATTATTATCTTTCACTTCTCAATCCAATATCCCGCGTCTTACCATTTCCTTGCCATGCAGCACCATGAAACCCAAAAACCTGAACTCGGCCTTATACACGATACACTTATAACGGTATGCTACGTTATGACGTCACTTCGAGGGAAAATCTTAAATTGACTAGGCGCTTACCTGAGCAAATGAAATATAACAATAATATTTTAATAAACGTCAACTCAACACACTACCCGACAATAAACTGACCTGTACCAAAGAAAATAATAGCTATAATTTTCTTTGCCTGTACTTATGTGCTAGAGGTGCAAGCGTAGTCATTTTACGATTTTTCCTCGAAGTGACGTCATAGCGTAGCATACCGTTGTACGTGTATCGTGGCCTTATCTATTCATGATACAAATAAAAGAAGATATGATACCGCGCAGGTAGGCGTGGCATGTACGTCACGTTATGAGTAAAGGCTTGGTCAAACAGAACGCGTATCTAGCGCGCGTCAGGGCATACTTTTACGTTGCGTTGAGCGCTGCGTACGTTAGACGTCATATTGAAAGGTTTGACGCGACGTACTTTGTACCAGTGCCATTCTCTGATAAGATGTCAAGCGATTCAGATGAGGAAGAACTATTACTTGTATATGCGTTGTCACGCTAAAAAGAAGAATATGGGTGCATGATATTAATAAAAAGAGGAAGGAATTTGGAGAATATCGTCGCTTGCATATTTTCGCCTTGGAAGCAACGTTTTTATACAAGCTATTCTTTGTACCATACTAACATGGGTGCTTCCGAACACATTCTATTAACTTTTCAGACACATCGGCACAATATTCCGCAAGAACGTCGAGCGTAAAACTGAAAATTTCTTCAACGCGACGTGCTAACGCTACGCCTGAGCGTCTCGTACTTCTCGCGAGCGCGCCCTGTGTGACATCATATATAAGTAGGTACAGTATACAACACAACGCGACGCTATAGCGCGAAATTCTGACGCGACGTTATTACGCGCTGACGCGCGCTAAGTACGCGTTCTGATTGACCAAGCCAATTCCGCCATATTTTGTAAACAAGACACGTCTTTGTTAAGATAGCGTTGTATTTTAAAGTCATTTTTTGGTGTTTTTATATCCCTTTAAAAAGTTTAAAAGTGAAAATGAGGTATATTGTGTAGTGAGTTGTGATGTGGACAATCAATGCAAGGGCTTTATGCCCGATATGGAAGTTTTTAGCTTCCCCAAAAAGAAAGAAACACAAAGTGTTTGGAAGCGTCTGTGCAAATGGGAAGATAAGTTTAACGTGCTAGAATCTGTTCTAGACATTTTAACGAAAGTGATTATGAAGGTAATTTAAAGCACGAATTGTGTCATTTCATGAATGTCAAATTTGTTTAATGTTTTTACAAACTCACTTCAATAAACGAGTTTGCTATGACAAATAGTTGCTAAAAATCTCCACGGTAAGGAATCACCAGACTTTAACCAAGAAAATACGACAAACAAAGAGACTGAAAAAAGGCTATTTTCTTAAAAAATAATTTCTTGTTTTAAATAATTTCTTAAATTTATAGATATTTTTGTCTTGTTTAGAATTATTTTTGGCATTTTAAGATTTTTTTAAATTTGTAAAATCAAAGAATACAAAAATACAATAATTTTTAATAATTTAAGCACCCCTGACTCAAGTTTCATAGCATTCAAACGTTCTAACCTACTACAGTGTACACCTGCAGAAAAAATCTTAGACTTGGTAGTATAACGTATGTCTGGCGATCGCTGGCTCTTAGTCTAGTAGTAGTGAGTAATGGGCCGTATTAAGTTTGATTTTGGTGTTTTGTGTTTGTGATGCTGGTCCTGTCGGTTATCCAACCTTTAAACGTAAAATAGACCGGACTTCAACAGGGTGGCATAAATGACAAGTGACTTGGCCACCATATTGCGAGATCTAAGAAAAAGTTACTATAGGTACAGTCGTGCAATAGAGTAGGTAGCATAGTTCTTTTCCAGGGCCGTGTTAAGTGTATATTGTAGTAAAAAGGGGTGAAATAAGGAACAGTGAATGGACAATCGGATTAAGAAAGTGGGGCAAGAGCTGAACAAAAACGGGACGACATGGATTTGATATTTTTTCTAAATGAAAATGTCAAATTTATTGGGTGCCGAAATAAATTACTTGAAATAGTTTTATTTTAAGTACACTATTCAATTATTAGGAAGAAATATTGCCGTTAAAAACATAGATTTCTCACGATAAAGAAATATTTTGAATTATATTAAAGACAAGATCTTATTTTAAGATACATTGCATTGAAATAGAGAACTAAAAGTGTTATTTTAATTATACATTTCTCTTATTGGGAGGAAATATGACCAAAGACGTTGGTTTCTTACTTTAAAGGAGTATTTCTTCCTCGAATTATATAACAGACAAGCTGTACTTTTAAAGTAATTCTCTTTGATTTCAGACTTCTTTTTTTGTGTGTACACACAAATAATTTTCCAACCAAAAGTAATCAGAACTTAAGTAATTAACTACAAAGGCTAAATCTAAGCTGTCCTAAGCTTTGCGAATTGGCTGAATTGCTTTTTTGTTCTTTTTACACCACAGCCAAGTTTTCAAATTGAAAGAGCAATGCGAAAATCAAAGCAAAAAAACAACTTTTAGTAAATTTTTATTATTTCTTGATAATTTAGTAAATCCATTTTATCTTTCAATAATAACAAAATAAGACGTCTTTAGAAGGGCCTATACGTAGTTCACATTTATGCAGATATTCTGAAAACGTTTTACGCTTACTAGATTATCATAAGTCATTATTATTAAAATTAGAATATTACCAATTTGTCAACCCCATACTGTAGAACAAAAGAATAAAATATCATAAAATATTATTTACGCTTGTACTAGCTAAAATATTTAACTGTTTAAGTCCTGTATACGTTTTTGTGTAAATACAACTTCGCAATAGACAAAAATGGTACTTTTAAATTATTTTTGTCTCCTTTAAACAATACTTTATGAAATTCAAAAAAAATAAGAGAAAAACAACAAATGCTGAGCCTTTTGTATAGGAGTCCTCGTTATATTTTTTTCCAAAATTTTTGTCTTGTGACTTTCTTAATTCCAATAAAATGTTAAAGGTTAGATTTTTCCCCTATTTTACTGAAAAACAAATATACACAACAATCAATAATCACGCGTATTTTTACAATTTTACATTTTATTTTAAAAAGTACGTCGTTCTTTTGAGCCTTGCATTTTTAAGGTGGCATTTTCCAATCGCGTCCATGGTAGCCAACTTGATTTCATTTTGACATGGTTTTTCGGCTTTAATTTTTAACAATAACATTATGAGTATCTTAAGCAATATTATAGATTCATATGCTGCAAGCAATTTTCAGTCAATAATTTAAAGTTTCAACGTGTATAATGCTTTGATTCAGAAGATTAAGATTTTAAGACATATTATATTGTGCCATTTTTTCTGTCACTGTCAATATTCTTTTTAAATATAGTTTTCCTGAAATAAATCATAAAATATTTTGAAACTTTTATTAATACGTTAAAAAATACCCATATAATATGAATCTACAATTAATATCGTGAAAATATTCATATAAATGGAAAATAAAGCAAAAAATTACACTAAAATAAAAGTAAGTTGGCAACAAATGGGTGTAGTCGGCAAATGAAGCCTTAAACTTAACCACCCAGTTCTAGTGAATACAAACCGGCACACACAGAAAATTCCCTAATCATCCTACTTATCTCTAAAGAAATCAACACTGTCTTTAAATCCATTTATTTAATGTAGAAATCTTGTCCCCTGTCACAAATAATAAATCCTCTTTATTTACAAAATAGTGCATGTATACATATATATATATATATATATATATATATATATATATATATATATATATATATATATATATATATATATATATATATAAATGTTAATTATGCGCATACATATTATTATACGCCAATAAGACAGGCATGGTGAACTTTAGCCTTAGGCTACTCTAACACTTAACCATATCTATCTAGGAGTATAACCGCATATATTTAACAGTACAACCCAAAAATTAATTACATGTCCCATTCATAAGAATAGTTACATAAAACACACCAATAATACTGCATTTACTAGTTTTGAACATCACACAAACTCATTTTTATTGCATTATAAATTATTATAAAAATAAATTAAATTAAGGGATTCAAAGCCTAGATATTTTGAATATTTAATAAGTAAGCTTTATACTTCAGCCCTAAATTATTTAGGCTACACAATTTTGATTCGGGACGTAGAGCTTTATATCATATCATGGCAGCATCATAATAATGTAAAACTTCTTTGAAATAGTGCAGACTGGTGCTGCGGCATAGTGAGATGATCTCGATATCGCAAGTCACGATCGTGTATTGTTTCGCAAAAAACAAGTTTTTCTTTTAGATAAACAGGAGATTAAAATGAATAAGTTTAAGCCCTGGAAGTAGTATCGACTTACGTTTTGTCAATTCGTGCTTCTGCAAAAATACGAACTTTGTCATGTATCCCTTTTGAGTTATATAGAGTTTAACAAATGGGGGTAATTCCAGAGACGGCTTCTAACCTAGTTGGAAATAAAATTAGGATTCGATTTGAAAATAAAATACAAATATTTATTTACCCACATTGTGTTATTTGAAAGTGCGAGATACGAAAATATCATACAGGGTGTCTGAAAAGTCTTAGCATGGGCAAATATCTTTACTATTAATAAAGATAGCAACACCAAATTTTAGTTGTACCTTATTGGTTAGTAAATCTACTTTTTTACGTAATTTGACTCATTCAACCCCCTTGGGGGGTTACGCTAGCGAGTTGAGGTCCAAAATTTTGGATGCAAACCTATGCCGTATGGCCTCTTCGTTTAAAAGTCTTCAAAAAAGAAACATTGTTTTAGTATTTTAGTATTTATTTATTATTGTAATTCATTTTTAAATGGCAAGCCTATAAAAATTATAACTCGTACATCGTATAATCGGGCGGGGCACAAGTCGACCATTAGTCGGCCACTTGTGCCAAACAGTACAAGTCGGCGCTGCTATTTTTTGTTTTGTAGGGCACTTTTGTCTAAGTTTTTTCCAACTTTACTTCTTCATTTGTCGTTTTTAATATGTTTTGTTTTTTGACATCTGCGCAGTAGACCAAAATGCGTACCACGCGCAAACCGAGCGTGCTAGACATGCGCACGGAATTTCAGGAGTTGGACTTTGGTGTCTTCATTTGACCCCATTCATTTTTCAGAATATATCTCCAGTAGTTAAGGTACCACTACGTATTTAACTTTATAACTTTGTTCCCAAGTTTTTTTTGACTTTATTTTTCATTTTTTGCCATGTGCGCAGTAGACCAAAATGCGTACCACGCGCAAACCGAGCGTGCTAGACATGCGCTCGGAATTTCAGGAGATGGACGTTGGTGTCTACATTTGAACCCATTCACTTTTAAGAATATATCTCCAGTAGTTAAGGTACCACTGCAAATTTAGACAAAAAAGTACATCCCCTGAAATTTCGTGCGAATGTCTAGCCCTCTTGGTTTGCGCGTGGTACGCATTGTGATCAATGGTAAAACTTTTTCCCCAAGTTTTTTTCGACTGTATTTTTCGTTATTTGCCACCGCGCAGATAGCAAAAAAAGAAAAATAACATCGAAAAAACTTGGGAAAAACGTTATAAAGTTAAATACGCAGTGGTACCTTAACTACTGGAGATAGATTCTTAAAAGTGAATGGGTTCAAATGTAGACACCAAAGTCCATCTCCTGAAATTCCGTGCGCATGTCTAGCACGCTCGGTTTGCGCGTGGTACGCATTTTGGTCTACTGCGCACATGGCACAAAATGAAAAATTAAGTCGAAATAAACTTGGGAAACAGTTATAAAGTTAAAGACGTAGTGGTACCTTAACTACTGGAGATATATTCTGAAAAGTGAATGGGTTCAACTGTAGACACCAAAGTCCATCTCCTGAAAGTCCGTGCGCATGTCCAGCACGCTCGGTTTGCGCGTAGTACGCATTGTGGTCTACTGCGCACATGGCAAAAATTGAAAAATGAAGTCGAAAAAAACTTGGGAAAAAAGTTATAAAGTTAAATACGTAGTGGTACCTTTACTGGAGATATATTCTGAAAAGTGAATGGGTTCAACTGTAGACACCAAAGTCCATCTTCTAAAAGTCCGTGCGCATGTCCAGCACGCTCGGTTTGCGCGTGGTACGTATTTTGGTCTACTGCGCACATGGCAAAAAACGAAAAATAAAGTCGAAAAAACCTTGGGAAAAAGTTATACAGTTAACTACGTAGTGGTACCTTAACTATTGGGGATATATTCTTACAAGTGAATAGGTTCGAATGTAGACACCCAAGTACATCTCCTGAACTTGCGTACGCATGTCTAGCACGCTCGGTTTGCGCGTGGTACGCATTTTGGTCTACTGCGCAGATGTCAAAAAACACAACATATAACAACGACAAATGAAGAAGTAAAGTTGGAGAAAAGTTAGAAAAAAGTGCCCCACAAAACAAAAAATAGCAGCGCCGACTTGTGCTGTATGGCACAAGAGGTCGACTAATGGTCGACTTTTGCCCCGACCGATTATACGATTTACGAGTTATAATTTTTATAGGCTTGCCATTTAAAAATGAATTACAATAATCCATAAATACTAAAATACTAAAACAATGTTTCTTTTTTGAAGATTTTTAAACGAAGAGGCCACACGGCATAGGTTTGCATTCAAAATTTTCGACCTCAACTCCCTAGCGTAACCCCCCAAGGGGGTTGAAAAAGTCAAATTACATAAAAACGTAGATTTATCAACCAATAAGGTACAACTAAAATTTGGTGTCGCTATCTTTATTAATAGTAAAGATATTTGCCCATGCTAAGACTTTTCAGACACCCTGTATGATATTTTCGTATCTCGCACTTTCAAATAACACAATGTGGGTAACTAAATATTTGTATTTTATTTTCAAATCGAATCCTAATTTTATTTCCAACTAGGTTAGAAGCCGTCTCTGGAATTACCCCCATTTGTCAAACTTTAGTTATAAACAAACAATAGACAAATCTCGTAAAGAAAATAAACCAGAAGCAAACGTTACAATGAGATATAACAGCTGTAACAAAATATTTAACTCTGATCAAGAAAAATCTATGCCGGAATAGTTGTACCACGCTACAATCGTCCCCGGGCATTGCTGTTACAATTGTCCCCAAACAGCATGTCGATGTTCAGAGCGTTGTAGCATATTTAAAACACGCTAAAATAATACAAGTGCAGCAGAAAACTATATCCTAATAAGCACTTAATTATAACCAAACAATTTTTTTTTAAATTATTGCGTAAACTTAGAAATATCTAAAAATTTCTCCTTACGTGAAAATTTAGTTTAAAGGAGTAAAAAAGAAAATCACTGACTATATACCGCTATTTGCCATGGAAGTCAGGCAAGAACTAACGGCTACGTCAAAGGTGGTTGCAAAAATGCAGGGCTAGCGGGATATAGCGTTGCCAGCTCTACTTTCGGAAATGTTTTCACTGTTACTATTATACCCTGTTACTTTTGTCCCCGGTCTACCCTGCCGGTTTTCATAAAAGGGTCTTTAAATCGTCGAGGCATATTGGGCGGCAGCTTCTCTCCAGGTAGCTAAATGCAATGTAATAGGTAATTGATAATATTCTGAGAAATTATAGATAATGCATTGGCATTTTGATTCGGTTTCAGTAATAAAAACTGAACGTGGAACAGATTTGCTTGTCTTCCAAAAAATTTTATATTTTCAAAAGACAAGAGTTTTAAAAAGTGAAGAAATTTCCTGGAGGTGTACCCAAAAAAAGTTAAACTGTGAAGCCAAAGTTTATGCTGTTGGTCCTGATAACGTAATTTTAAGAAACGATGGCGGTCACAATCGTGAGGCACATGAACAAAAATTAAATAGAAAAAACTGTTTCTAATGCGTGTAAAAGGAAAGCTGAAGAAGATATATCCGAAAGGCATTCTAAAGTTATTTGTAAAGCATTAGCATCTAATTTGTAGCATCATTTACAACGACCGATGTCAGTTACATTAGAAAAAATATTTATAACATCTGTATATTATTTCCTAGGTACGACAATGGCAATATCATAAAATTTTGATTCAAAGCTCAATGTCCCTCGGCATTAGATGCTTAGATCAAACGTACCACCTAAGAGATATCATTCTGGTTAGTATATTTACGTGGTACGAGTTCTTCAAGCGAGACCAAATAGTGAAAAAAAAAACAGTATTATTGATTCAAATACTATTTTTTAAAAATTGTTCATGTTTTTAATTCTGCAAGTTTTCTAACATGAATTCGTGCACGAAAATTAACAAAAATTTTCCAAAAAACAAGGGTGTTGCTTATAGAAAACTGCATCCAGTTATTTGTTTTCAAGCATCAGATTATTTTCAGAATCTATGGTAATTTTTATGCACTTATGGATTTACAACCGAAGACTTTCTAAAAGTGACATCAGTAATATTGAACTGAAACTGATCATTTGATATGATCAGGTACATAAACACTAAGAAAGATTCCAGTTGAATCAAACGTGGAGGAAATAATAATCTGTTAAAAAATTTCGAGTTTCTTATAATTCCTTAGACATCTTACATATACCTTTTGTTTTAGTTTTGTCTTTGTTCACAGTTCATAGCTATTTTTCTCCGGTTAAATTTGTAAAAAATGCATTTGGAAGACCAAGACACTGGAAAAATCTTTGTCGCAGCTAATGTAATTACTTTTCTATAAGATTTTATACTTCTTTAATTCTCCATTATTGAATTTTTGTCGCCGAATTGCCTTGTTTCTAGCATATTTTTTATGGGAGAAATTGCAATTTAGCCTTTATACTAAAAATGTAATAACAGAAGAAAAATCACTTTTGTATATTACTCTTCGCTTTATATAGTCGTTTTTATGAACCATTATAATGACACATAATAATCTCATAAATTCCATTTTCGTTTATCTTGATATATTCACATAAAAATAAGTTATTTAAAAGCTTTCTTACTGCCGATTTTATTCTTACGAAAGCGTATTGGGTTCACCTACAAAAATATTTTAACTGAAAATTTACGTAATAAACGTAAGTTTGCGTTTAGTAACTGTAAATTTACAGACAATAGGTGTGAATTTACAGTAACTAATTCCAATTTACATTTAAAATATTTTCGGCGGTAGTATGCTTTCCTATATTCTTCATATATTATTTTGTCTATTATTTTTTCATAAAGTCGCGTTTTCGTAAAAACGATAATTTTTTATCTTAGTTTAAGGCAGTTAAAAAACAAGGCGAAAATATTACAAACCAGCTTTTACCTGCGGCTTCGCCCACTCTGATTATTTACGTATGATTAACAATCCATATTAAATTACGTTAGAGGTCTTTAAATTTGAGATCCCTCATATGACCAATTTTTTTCGCGATAAAAGGTAGCTTATCATATTCCAAGTTCCATAAGGAATGCCTATGTATGTATGTGATTTAGGCGTGAGAATTGTTAAATACTGTTTTAATGATTCTCTAGAAAGAGTGTCTGGGTGGGCCTTTGCGGCACACCCTGTCTTATTTAAGTACACAGAGTTTACATCTCATTTCAACCCCTAAAGAGCTGAGTAAGAAACTTCTAGGCAAGATTTTAGCAAAATAGCCCTAAACGTTGAGATGTGCTTGATCAAGCAAGCAGATGTGTGGAGCCGGTAAAACTACATTTTAAAAGGTGTGATCAGCTTCTACTGTTTTTTTTTAACATACATAAAAAAGAAATATAATTAATTTACAAAATCGAAATTTTAGTTTTTACTTTTCCTTTAAAATTGCGCACCGCGCAAATTTTTACCATGGCGGAATAAAACACTTCTAAGGAATATTTGTTTGTCTTTGTTTCTTTTGCCTAGGTTTGCTTAAGATATTTTGCCTGAAATACCAAAAAACAGCTATGAGCAGCTACATCGACGTCATCAAGCTGCTTGACCTACAATATCCAAATGAACATTAACCTTCTACGCTATCTTCCCGTTTGATCGACATTTTGTTCTTTTAATGTTAACTAGTATAAATAAATATTTATACTGCTATTTGCAAGTAAAATCAACTTTTGATTTTAGTTACGTTGATTATGTTGCATACTACCTTACCTAGACACACACAAATAGATCGTTAGCTTGATCCAAAAGAACGTCAAGTATCGGCTCCCATGAACTAGTAGCAAAAAGAGCAGGCAAAGCAAACATTTCTTTAAACAAAGAGAGATAACTTATATTGCATTCCTCTTATTTCTAAGTATTTAAAATAGCAGTACTTACAGTTTCTAAACACTTGAAATACAAAGTGTAGAAGACCATAATTCTTACCTGCAAATAAAAAATAATTTAAGTGTGCGATACAATGTAAAAAGTAAAATTTAAAAAATACTATTAATATACCATTTTAAAAATTTTCATGTATAGCCTGAGAAAAGAATTAAGTGTCTCAGCCACCAAACTTAAACGTATCTGTACATCTTGACGAGTACATGTTAACTCTGCATTGCCCTCCTTGATTCGATCAGCTTTGTTCTAGTAAAAAATGTTTATTCATTGCATATTGTGTGCTTACAAATTAGTGATATTAAGTTCTTAGAACAGTTTATAACTTTTTTTGTTTCAGGTAACAGTGAAAATCAAACAGAACCTAGACAATAACTAATTTTAAGATATATTTAAGTCATCGTCTTTTATATATTTCCCTAACTTTGTATTTATCTATTGTTTGTTAATAGATTTTTTCCAATATACTTTTATTATCCGTTCAACCTTTTAATAGTCAACTAGTTTTTCTTTCTGCTTTCAAATTTATTTTAACTCTTTTTTTTCCAAAAACGCATAATTACGAATTTTTGTTGATATCAACAAAAATTCGTAATTTTGCTTTTTTGGACAGACAGTTAAAATAAATTTGAACTTTCGCCATGATTGCCCCTCACCGCGCCTACCCCCTACGTCACTCGAGCGATCGATACAATTGTCACAACCGTCTTTACCAGGAGTGACGGTTATGCATTAGTTACTTCATTAGGTGTTGGTGGCGCTAGTATTAAATTTAAAATGTCAAAAAATTGCATCTCTTTTTGCTAGAAAGCCGAGCTTCTTTTAATTACTGGAATTCGTTGCTATGAGTGGTGCAAGATACGAGAAGCTGGACCTTAAAGAGCTGGTGCGATACTTAGGCACCTCAAATCTTCTCAGTATGTCTCTCCGGTCCCTATGATGAGTACACCCTCTTGGAGTTAATTTGTTGTATAGATATTTAGGTGATTTGTTAGCGAGAATTTGCTTAATAAAACAAAAGTGTATAAATCTACTTTATATGAGCTTAAACATAATTAGATCACGGATGAAAGGAGTGATATGTGAAAAGCGTGGAACATCCACGATAAAACGGATAGCTGGGTTTTACATTTTTTGAAGGCGATTCTTATTTCGACAGTTAAACAAAGGTTAACAAAAAGTTTTTTAAGACTTATGGCCCGTTGTGCCATTTACCTAAACACTGTTTAAGAACTTAATCAGTGATTAGATTCAGAAATCCGTTGCAACGCCTGTATATCAGCAATTAGGAAGGAGTAATCTTTGATTAAATTAAACAGCCATTTTTGGTTGTCTAAAATATCGATTAGTTGTAATGTCAATGATTAACGTCAAAGTGGCAGATTTTTTTCTTTTTCGTTTTGTATAATTTGTTTATTTCTTTGTAAATCACAATGATTGGATTTCCGCGCAAAATTTATAAAAGAAATAATAATTTCGACGTTAGATGATTACACTTTCTTTAGACGTTTTCGAGTCACTAAAAACACTGTATTTCATTTAATAATAATTTTATAATGTCATGGCAGGCATCTTTTTTAAATTTGGGTTCCTGGTCTCCTACGGTAGCATTTTTTCTTTCTTTTCTTCCGCTACAATTTTTCTTACTTCTCTTTTTCTATTTTCGTAAAATCTTTTTAGAACTCGTGCTGTTCTATAAGTACCATTTACTGCAGCGGAATTAACTTCAACGGAAAGTCTTTCCCAAGTTCTGATTTTTTCTATAGCGGAGATTTGGTCAGTTTTTTTATTTTCCAAAACATGTTTATAACGCGAACATACATTTGCTATTAGCAGTTTTTCATCTGAACTCAAGCTTATGCAGCAATCTCTGTTTTTCTTGTCAGAATTCATTTTCTTTAATTTACTTTGTCCAAACAGATCAAAAGAAATTGCAAATAATGAAAAGGACGTTTACTTTTAAATAATATTAAAAACTGTCAAATTTACCATTGTTACCTAAGCCAACAAACAAAAACTGCATTGTTGCCAAGTATATTCCTTGATTAACTAATCACTCTATTATTTATCACGGTGCAACACTTTTAAAAATTAGCATCTGATTAAAGATAAATCAGTGATTAATTTATCATTGTTTACAGCCACAAATGGCACAACTGGCCATTATACTTTTTGCAGATTTGATTGATATCGCTGTTAAATTTTAATTGATCATCCATATAAAGGCCCAAATTTTTAACTCAGTTGGTTTCCACAATTAGCTGTTGATCTATTTTGATTTCAAATGGCCCAATATTTTTGTTATTCTTAATAGTAGGTACCAACCAACATATTATGTTCACATTTTGAAGGATTCAAAAGAAGACTATTTTGATCTGCCCGCATCCTAATTTGTTCTAGATCACTAATAATCTTGTATCACAAGTCTGCATAAAAGTATATTTTTTAAAAATATTTTCCAGACAAAATATTAAGTTAATTTTATGCTTTGATAAAATATCGTTCGACAAGCCAAAATTTAATTAAGGCGATAAGGGTGCTATAATTAAAAATTTGCGCCACTTCCCTGCGATAACAAGTGTCAGCAGAACATTTCCGTGCCCCGGACCAAGCTGCCCTTTCGGGTATTTTTTTATCTTCTAAAGCGCTGCTATTTTATATTTTCCTTAATCCTTATATTTTATATACACTGACTCGCATAAAAAGTGAATAGCCCAAAATATTCATCAATTTTTAACCTAAATAAATTTTGAATGGGTTGTTATGTTTTGTTAAAATTTGTATTGAAGTAAGGGAAGGTAGCCATGTCTCTTCATAATAATTTTATGCTACGAATGAGAGCTACGATTTATTGTCGTAATATACAGGGACAAATAAAGATATACGTTTTTTATATTGTTTACAATAGTACATTTATGTTAAAGTAATTTTAAAGCCTGATCCATACAAATCTTTTTGTATTCTGATTCATTACTATCTTTATTGTTATAGGAAATATTGCTCGTAAGGAATTGCAAATAAAAAAATCACAAAGTCAAAGTCTCAATTTGTTTAATCCTTACGATTGGTTACATATGTTTCGCCCTTATCTGGGCATCATCAGACCTAAAGATACAAATATTTAAATCACCTAAACAGGTAAAAACTCCCAGATAACTCACCTAACAACCCCAAAAATTACAATAAAATTTTAAAAGTTTTAAAAACTGATTAAAAACAAAAAACAAAAACATGACAATAACGATTTACATGTCACTAAACTAAAAACGCAATAAAATAAAATACGAGGTGGGAGGAAAGGGATTCGGTGGTGATCTGACGTGAGCAGGAATAACCCACATACTAAAATCCTGCTTGAAACTCCAAATAGTGAGACAAAGAAGAAGAAGAGAAATGTCAATAATGTAATGGTGTTTGGATGAAATACGCGGGAAAAATATAGGGTTAGAGGCACAACAACAAATTAATTATTTATATTATTAAAAATGAAATAAGGCTCAAAATTAAAGACATCATTAACACAGGTAAGGACAGGACTCCTTTTTGCTTTTGTAATTTCAAGCTTTTCCAATAAATCCAACTTTTTGCTCTTATGACATTCATGAATAATGTTTACATTTTCAGGTACGGAGAATTGATGTTTGGATTCCAATAAATGGTTTGCAAAAGCCGACTTAGTGTTCGTTATATCTGTATTTTGATATTTGTTAACAAAACTAAGGTGTTCCTGAACTCTGGTGGATACTCTTCGCCCCGACTGTCCAACGTATACAGCCGGACAATCTCCACACTGTAAAGAATAAACCCCGAATTTCGAAAAGGGGTCAACTTCGTCTTTAGTTTTAACTGCATGTCGTTTTAGAGTGTTACTGGTTTTAAATGATGATATAACGTTATAAGGATTAAAAAATTTCTTCAACCTAAGAGATATATTGCCAAAAAAAGTTAATGATCTGTAATTATTGTTTTCAGTACCTGTCTTGTTAGAGTGTAAAATATTGTAGGATAATTTGTATTTATTCATAAATTTATAATAAAGTTTATTAATCAAATTCAATGGAAATCCGTTATTTACCGCTATTTGCTTTATTATATCCAATTCCTGATTAAAACCTAGTCTAGAGAGGGGCAGCTTAAATAACCTATAGAAAAACGAGTTAAAAGATGCAACTCTATGTGAATAAGGTGAGTTTGAGGAGAACTGGATAACATTATCTGTTGATGATGGTTTTCTATAGACTTCGAAGTTAATTTTATTATTATTTCTAATTAAAAGAAGATCCAAAAAAGGTAACTTGCCCTCGGTTTCCATTTCTAAAGTGAAGCTTATTTTTGGATGTAAATTGTTGACAAATTATTGGAAAAGCTTGAAATTACAAAAGCAAAAAGGAGTCCTGTCCTTACCTGTATTAATGATGTCTTTAATTTTGAGCCTTATTTCATTTTTAATAATATAAATAATTAATTTGTTGTTGTGCCTCTAACCCTATATTTTTCCCGCGTATTTCATCCAAACGCCATTACATTATTGACATTTCTCTTCTTCTTCGTTGTCTCACTATTTGGAGTTTCAAGCAGGATTTTAGTAACATATACTTTGATTTGATCCTGTATACTAAACGACAATAAATCGCTGTTCGCATTCGTAGCATAAAATTATTGTGAAAACATATTGCTATACTCTAATAAAAAGTTGAGGAAAATCTTACAACCATTCAAAAGTTATTAGGTTTCAAAATAGATAATATGTTGAGCTTGTCGTTTTTTATGAGTCGGTGTATAATTTTAATAAAAATTGTTGCTCAGTTGCTATGTTGCTCATTGTTTTTGGTTCTTCAATAAATTTATTATCAAATAAGTTCAGTAAAAATAAGTAGCATATAACAGAATCAACGAATCTATAAGTGAATCATTTTAATTTCCTTACTAAGAAAGAAAGCAACCCAGATGTATCTCCATCATTCCGTAATATGTTATAGCACATCAAAAAATATGGGACACATGTTTTATTCACCAAAGTAAGGAAAAAAATTGCTTCTAAAAAGATAAAATTTTGACATCAAACCACCGGAAATTTAACACTTTCCTATAGAGCTCTAATTTTATCTTCTTATAGGTCAAATTGATCAAAATTCCTCTTTGAGGTGAACTTCAAATGTAATTTTCTCTTTAATTTATATTATTATTTTTAGTCAAACCAAAGTACACTAAAAATATTATTTTTTAACAAATGAGCACCATTTTTGCATAGCCAACTTATCTATCGATGAATACTGAAATATACACAAATGAAATTCAAAATGTTAAAAACCATGATGTATCCAATTTGAATTAATTAAGAATAATGACAGAAAGACAATAGGATAGAAATTCACCCTATTGGTCACAGTTCCATGGACCGATTACACTAGAGCATATTTTAGTAATCCCAATATTCTTCATTTCTTTCCTGATAATCGGGAAGGAATCAGATTTTTTTTATTCATGTTGGCGAAAGTGCATTAGTAAAAGTCAAATAAAAAAAGGATATATTCAACTTTTCATCATACCTTCTTCGCTTGTGGAGGTATTGCTGAAATACTTTGAAAGATTAACCATGAATATATTTTTTTCTTTCCTAATAAAATTCCCGAATTCTCAAGGGAATCTGATTTCTTTCTAGCCTTGTTGGTAAAAGGTGTATTAGTAAAAAACAAATAAAAACGATGCTATTGCCAATAAAAAAGAATACGTTCTAATATTTTATTACAGCCTGCCTTTGTCTGAGCAAGTATTTCTGGTTGTCTACTTTGAAAGATTTAAGGAAATCAAGCCCTAAAAAATAAATTCCTAATCTAACAAAATACTTATGCGAGTTTTATGATTTTATAGCAATAGATTTTTCTTTTACCGAATACAAACAGCATTTATAAAAATTCCGTATTGCTTAAGAAAAAATAGTGACAGCATAGCCGTATCAAGCTCCTTATTGTATACTACTTAAAATTGTTTCCTACCCCTCTAAGAAACAATACTCAATACTTGTTGGCTTGCTGCCCCTCTAACCAATAAATGGCAATAATAGGATTGAAGAAAAAGCTTTTAATAAATTAATAATTAATAATTTTATCAATTTAAAATACACATTTTTTTCGATTAGGAACAATCTGACAAAAGAAACGGGAAGAAATGTAATTATGCGTAAACCCTGTGACTTTGTGGAATCTCAATAAATTCTTTCTTAACTGGCAACATATATCATTATTGTTGTTAATGATCTTACGTTCTATAACAAATTCGTCTTATCTGAGTCATAAAGCGAATTTCTACTGCTTCTGATTATTTTTTTGTTCTATGATCTAGCATGTAAATTTAGTACAGGGTGATTCTTAAGTTGATGCTTTATTTACCTAACTGTGTATAGAAGTCGTTAAAATAAACACAGTTTTAAAATAACTTTTTGCAAATATCTCAACTTACCATTCTGTTATTACAAAAAACGTCCAATACGGCCCTGTCTAATTTAAATAATGTGTCCAAAGTTGTCACCATTCAACGGTTACAACGCTCTGCACGATGTAACCACTGTTCCGTGACGGCGCGTAATAGGAAAATCGGTTTTCCTCTTATTGTTGCTGGTGCTTGCTCGATGCGAGCAATTAATTCCTCCCATGTGTTTACCAGCGCGTTTTAAAAACTAAACTTTTCATAAAGCCCCACAAAACAAAAATCACAAGGATTGAGGTCTGGTGACCTCGATGGTATTTTCCTCTTTCGGGCGTCCCGTTTCGTGCGCTCCAAAAATTATACCTGAAAATGGCCTGTTTCGGGCGTTGGGCTACGACAATTGCTAACCTTTTCCTGTTTCGTGCGCTAATGTATTAATGGCATTTTATTACCTAGGATCATCACCAGTGCTGTAAATCTTAATTAATTTATGGTTGGTATGACAATACAAATATAACAATATAAATATTTTTGTGGATTACGGATTATAATGCAAACTATTACAGTAGGTACTAAATTTCCACGAAAGAAGGTTTAATTGTTGAAGCTTTTAATAACATAAATAATTGTTTCCACAAACAAATTTAAAAGGGGTTTAGTGCTTTTGTATCATTTGCAAAGAGATTACCTTAGCGTACACACATAGACTGTATGTAGGACGGTAGACCGCATATTAGAACGGCACCAAATATTCTTTAACGTACTGCGACTTATGCAATATGGACCTTCAAGTTGTGACGTCAAAGCGAGGAAAGCAAGTTATTCTTTATTCCGGCTATAGATTTAATTTAAAATCAACGAATAAAAACAACACCATTAGATGGATATGTGCCAACCGAACCTGCCCCGGAGCCATCATCACAGATAACGCGCCAGCAAGTGTAATTCAAAGCAAGCAGCACACCTGTGTTCCTGATGTTGCTAAGAATGAAGTAGAACTCTGCATCCAAAAAGCAAAGAAGAGGGCCCGAGAGGAACTCACGCCAGTACCACAGATATATCGCCAGGAGTTGGTAACTGCGAGGAATATGGGACTGGATTTCGTCACGCAGATTCCAGAACTTACATCAATTAAAACATCGCTCTACAGAGAAAGGCATAACTCACTGGGAGTCAAATTCTTACCCAAAAGCCGAGAACAAGTTATTATTCCAGAATCAATAAAGGAGAACCTTATAGTGGACGATGGCAACGAAGAAAGGATTCTAGCGTTCGGATACAAACTGGACAGTCTTCTCGCCGGCAATACCACATTTTTCCTGGATGGCACGTTTAAAAGTTGTTGTCCGCTTTTCGACCAACTATACACACTGCATGTAGATATCGGAAGCACCGAAGAGAGGACATGTATAGTTCCCGCCATATATGCTTTGTTACCCAACAGAAAGAAATCCACTTACAAAAGATTGTTTTCCTGTCTAAAAAAGCAACTTAAAAGTTTTCATCCATATAAGATACACATCGATTTTGAAGCCGCTGCGATAAGTGCCGTCAAAGAAGAATTTGTTACGGCTGATGTAAAGGGTTGTAATTTTCATTTCAACCAAGCCTTATGGAGAAAAGTGCAACAGTTAGGAATGACACAGGCTTACAGAGACAATAAAGAAATCAGAGACCATGTGAAGATGGTTGCTGCATTGGCACATGTGCCAATCGAATATGTTTCGGAGGGATGGCTCTCTATTATGGAATCTACACCACAAGACGAAGCACTAACCGAATTTTATGACTACTTTGTTGACAGTTGGATGGACAAGGAAGAAATATGGGTTTGCAGTGGAGAACGGCATCGCACTACCAATTCCGTAGAAGGCTGGCACAACCGCTTTAACAAAAAAATTGGAAAATCGCACCCGAATATATACGAACTGTTGAAAGGCCTACAAGAGGAAATGTTGTTCTACGACACCATATATGAAAGAAATAACGTACATATGCAGGTTCCTAAACGAGCCAAGAAGTACAGTGAACGAGACCATAGGTTAGAAACGATTATTGCAGACCTCACAGCAGGAAGAGCCACTATTTCACAAACCCTTAGAAAATTAGTTTATATAGTAAATTTTGTTTAATGTAATGACTGTAGTTGTCAATATACCATTTTTAAATAACATTTTGTGTCTTTAACAAACCCTTAGAAAATTAGTTTATATAGTAAATTTTGTTTAATGTAATGACTGTAGTTGTCAATATACCATTTTTAAATAACATTTTGTGTCTTTATTTAATTGTGAAAACGAGCACAATAAGTAACGCCCGAAACAGGAATTTTGTAGGGTTATATTTTATTAGAATATTCTCTACCTGGGGTGCCAGCACGAAACAGGAACTTTTTGGGTTTACGCACGAAACAGGACGCCCGAAACGCCCCTAAACCACCTCGATGGCCACGCAACTGGTCCATTTCGATTTATCCACCTATTCTGGAAAGTAATGTCTAAATACTCTCGCACTTACCGTCTAAAATGGGGGGTGCCCCATTCTGCAGAAGCTACATGTCTTGCCTGATATTCAGTGGCACATTTTCTAACCAATCTGGCCGATCATTTTGCAAAAAAACTATATAGATTTCGCCCGTCAACGGTCTGGCAACATATTCGGTCCAACAAGTATCCCATTCACAATTGCTGCCCACAGATTTCCGGCAAATCTGTGTTGAAAATTTGTTCTCCGAATACCATGGGGATTATCAACAGACCAAACATGGGTATTTCGAAAATTGTTAATTCTATTTCGGGTGAATATTGTCTCGTCCATAGCTAAAAATTTTCTTGCAAAATTATTTTTATGCTGTTGTAAGAGCCATTCACAAAACTGAACTCTGCGGGGTGGTCTTCAGGCTGTATGGAACACGAGCGTGAAAGGGATACAACTGATTTTCCCGCAATGTTTCCCACACTTCTTTTTGACTTACTTTGACCTGATCTGCAATGTCCTGAGTACTTGTTGTTGTATTTTCTTCGATAAGATTTAAAATTTTTCTTCATTTTGCACAGCTGCAGGTCGTCTTCCTGCATACCCTCCGCGATGATCCCGCAAATCACTAGTACCCGCAAGGGAAAGCGTTCTCGGTATAAACGCTACGCAGCAGTCGCACTTTAACGACACTCGCCGTAAATCAACAACATATCCACTCGTTCACTGTTTTCATAAATATGTGTCACGTTTTAACAATTTAAAAGTAACAAAATTATCACTTCATATAAACACCCTGCGACTGATCGACAACTAACTGTCCGGTACACAGCGTGATTCATTAAAGACAAAAAAACATACTTATCCCTATCAGCCTACGTTGTGATGCACAGGACTGGATTTGGATCTTTAGATATTTAATGAAAGCTATATCTCGCTTATTTTTGGATTATTTTAAAAACATTACTTGAAAAATGTTGTGGTAATAATGAGTTCTATACACAGTAAAAAAAGTATCAACTTCATCCTGTATTTAACGAACCTGTAAATTTAGCTAAAATAAAAAAAGAGTAAAAATAGAGTTCTAAATATAGGTAGAGGTAATCTCAAGTTGCCTAGAGCTTTTAGTGGATCAACGTTATGCTTCGATAAAAGAGCGCTTGTCTAGTCAATATTTAATTTGCCTGATAGGTTTTTTATATTTGTAGATAAATTCTACCTAAAGAGTATGCATTCTCTGGCCTTATAATAAATAAGTTTATTAAAACAACAGTGTACTTATAATTCTAAATAAATTTCTTGCTTTAAGGTGCTTGTTCTGCTTTCTCAATTAAACATATATTTATAATGCAGGTTTTTAAAAAAACATAATTACAAGGTTCGTTCTTGCTAGTAATCCTAGTATTTCATAATCAAAATTCGTCCTATCTGAGGGAAAAAATGACCTTCTGTTGCTCCTAGTTAATTCTTTTGTTTCTTTGAATTTAACTATTTAGAATTAAAATTCAATATTTAAGGAACATTTTGATACAGCTGGAGCCATAAAAAGCTTGAAATCAAAACAGAGATGGTTGAAAAAGAACACACAGAAAAAATTAATGACAATAAATAAATAATAATATTAATATTATTTACATGACAGGGCTCGTTGCGGCACGGAGTACTGTAAAAGGCTACTGCACGCTGTAACGTTACATCAAAAAATATATAATAAGTTAGAAATGTTAACTCCTAAGTAAAATCCGGAAACACGAAATTTAAATAAAAATTAATAAAATAGTACGCACTCTACCACCAGATGTCGCTCTAGCTCGTTTTGTCGTGGCGGGTAGTTTAAAAGTGATATGTTCAAAATATTTATTTTCAAGCTAGTATTTGATTGTTTTAAAGACGATTTACTGTTTCTTTTTTCGTATGACACAATAAGATATTATGTATTCAGGAAAACTAGATATAAATTGATGATTTTACTGATTAAGTTATATTTTATAGGAAATTACTTATAAACAAACTAAAAAAACAATAATATAATCTTTAACAATCAAATATTGACACTAATAAACCCTACACAGAATAATATGTAAAATATAACTTATATAACAAAACTACAAAGTATGTACGTTTCGGCTTTATTTACCAATCACTTATTGTTATTACAAGAATAGCCCAAAATGCAAATAAATAAAAACATACAAGAGAATTTAATAGATTAAGGAGGAAGTAAATAGTAAAAGAGGAGGTAAATTTATAAATTAATTTTATATAAGTAAAGCTCAGCTTTATATGCAATCTGTTTAATAATATTCTTCGTTGTCGAAATTTTCTTTAGAAAGGGGTATGTTTAATAAACGGTTAATGTAACAATGGAATTCACTTTACATTTTTATCGATATGGTCTGGTGGACGGGGGATTTTTGGGAATTGTCTAAAAGATGTCGCAAATGTATCCAGGCAAACGGTGGGCATTTTGAATATTTGCTAAGATAATTGAATTTATTTACTCTGCATCATGTTAATTACTTTATTTTTAAGCAAGTCCTCAAAATGACATTAGTTCATTTTTAGTAGTTTATTTTTTTATTGATTATTCGTGTTTTATTTTGTTTTTAAAATTTTCACTTGATGTTTTTAAAAGCTGGCAAATATATTTTAAAAACTATACCCTGTATTCTGCTACTTAGCCGTTTATATTGTATAAAAGTGCAATTTTTATAACACTTTTGTTGAATAAATTTTTTTAATATAAAACTTGTGGTATGTTCCTTTTACGTATGAAATATCAAGGAAACAGTAGCTATATACAGTCTTTATATTCTATTTCCTACGAGTTCTTCACTGAAAAAACATTGTAGGACATTTCACTACAATTGTGTACCTTTTTCCAACAATTTGTTGTCAAAAACGTGCAAGACCAATTTGTAGCCAAATTTGCTACAATTGTATGAAAATGTATAAAAACTGTTGTTACTAATAATCCAATTAGAGTAAATTGCACTACAAAGAATTTGCTACAATTTTGTGTGAAAAAAAGTCCAAACGATTTTTTCGGAGTTGTATCACAGGTCATGTTAGGTTATCACAGATCACATTAGGGTATTACAAGTCACATTCAGGTATCACAGGTCACATTATGGTATTACTGGTCACATTATGGAATCCTATGGTCACGTTTGACAATATTTGGTCCAAGGGAGATAAATGATAAAAACAAAAACTTACGGCATTAAAATGGCTTTCAACTTTTTCTTCGTTCTTTCGATCCTAACGTTCCAAATTATGTATCCATGGACAGGCCGGTCAGAATACGTTTTTAAGGTTTTAAAAGCATATCCTAAAAAGCAAAGGAAAAAGGGAAATAAAAAAGAATATTAACAATACAAAACCCCCTGACCTTAAAAGGTTATATATCAAAATATAAAAAAGCACACATGCTATTATCTCGACTACAAAAATTCGTACTCTCCTTACCTATTATCATTATGCACATTAAGAACCAATAACTTCCTCACTATAGAAAATATTATTTTAAAAAATTATAAGTTTGTTCATATAAACATTTCAGGCAAAGAAAATCTACCTATCAGGCATAAATACCGGATGTTTAGAAAAAAACATACGTAACGTACGTACCTGTGTCACAGTCTGTGTGATGAAATCCTAAAACCATCCTAACATTTCCAACAGTTGCAAAAAATACAAAAATAAGGAATGAAATTGTTTAAAAGCAGAAAATAATTATTGATTATTGCATCAGCCTGTCACAAACGGTTACGTCAACTGTCTAAAACTTCAAAGAACGACTGAAATGATGGTAGCCTACTTGCATAAGAATTATCCTACAGTGACACGTAGTGGTAGAGTGGACTACTAGTGATGGGCGTCGTGTTTCCACTTATTCAATAGGAGTTTCACCCCTGTGCGTTACATTTTACACTAATACAAAACCGGAATCGGTCTACGCTCTTTGGCATATGGTGTACGGTGTAGCTCAGGCATGCATGCTCAGTGCATATCTCAAGCAATAGTCGCATCTGGTTAACGGAAATCAATGTAAAAATAGCAAATAAAAAATTCGGCATATAGTACCGTCGCGTGCCAGCCGGAGGGTTAAGGGTGGGCACTTGCTGCAAGTTACTGTTTAATAAATCCGTGTATTAAAATAAAGTTTTACTTATATACTTCAAAACACATTTTGAATTTAAGTTTCTGTTTGGTTTTTTTTGCTTTTCAATTAAACATACTCGTATTTTTACAAAGCAGGTTTTTTTAAAACAAAATTACAAGGTCCGTTTTATTTTATAATAAAAAGTTGTCCTTGAATTTAACTATCTAGCATTAAAATTTAACGAACATTTAGGTCCTGCTAGAGCAAAAAAAACTTGCAGTAATAATAGAGAGATATAGCGACTAAGGTTAATCTCAAGTAGGGTTGCCAGACGTCCGGAACAGTCCGGACAATTCCGGAATATAGGCGTTTTGTGCGGAATGGGCCGGAAATAATAAGTTGCCCGGAATTTTCAGGAAAATCATCAAACGAACTTAAATATTGTGTAATTATCTTAATTATACAGTAATTTAGGCCGTTAAGGTCGATAGAACTTCCGAATCGTGCGACAGATATCTAATGCAACTCCTGCGATAAATATCTATTTGAGTGAAGGTTAAATTTCGTCACTGGTTACCTAAAATGTAATTTAAAAAAAAATCAAATGACTAACTTTCTATAAACACTTTTTTTTTCTTCAAACTTAAAAATTTTCAGCAAAATAATGTAAAATTTGTTTAGAAAAGATAATAAATAAAATAACTAAACGCGTTCATTTCTTTCCAGGGGGGGGGGGGGGGGTCTCCGCAAAAATTCCACTTTTCTTTCGCAAACTATAATTTTTTTTTCTTTACCAAAACATTCCTAGTAGGCTCACTATTAAAAAAACCTGAACTAACATGCTATAACTCAGATATACCTATACTGTATAGGTATATCAACTTTAAAATTTCACCAGCCGCCACTGATACTTTGTTACGTTTAATTCCGGGAATTTTCATTTGGGAAACTGCTTCTGTTTTTAGTTTATGACAGTATGATTTTTTTTAAATAAAAATTTATAAATAAGAGTTTTATTATTTGCCAGGATTTTTTTTGAAATGTCCGGAATTTTCACTAGGCTTGTCAGGCAATTGTATTTTTGAATATGCTAACCCTAATCTCGGGGGACAAATAATTAATTTTCGCTGGAACAACTTTATGCTTCGATAAAAGACTATTTGTCTAGCCGAAATTTAATTTGTCTGGCAGTGTTTACTTTTTTAACAAATTGTTTTCTAAGATAGAAACTCAGTGACTGTTGGCGCAATTTTAAAATATTTGACTTTCTTTATGTATTGTATGATTTTTGACTAGCCTGACGGATATTACTTTTATCACGTGCAAAGCAAGGTGAATTTATTACATTTAAAGATAAATATAACCTTAAGAGTGTATGTATGTATAATAAATCAATATATTTTTAAGACGTTTTACTTATACTTTTATAAATTTTATATATTTTACCTGAAGGGTGTGCATTCTTTGCCCTTATAATAAATTAGTTCATTAAAACACGGTTTACTTATTTATACTTCTAAATGAATTTTCTGCTTTAAGTTGTTTGTTTTGCTTATTCAATTAAACATATTTTTATAAAGGAGGTTTATAAAAACAAAATTACCTTACGTTCGTTTTGCTTTTAATCATATTATTTTATAACAAAAATTCATCCTATCTAAGGAAAGAAGCAAATTACTTTCTGTTGCTTCTGGTGATTTTTTTTGTTTCTTTAAATTTAACAATCTAGCATTAAAATGTAATATTTAACGAACATGGAGATTGAGCTTGAGCAAAAAAAACCTACAGTAAAAACAGAGTTCTGAATAGAGATATAGAGAATAAAGATAATCTCAAGGGACCCGGAGTTTTTACTGGGTCAACGTTATGCTCCGATAAAAGACCGCTTGTCGAGCCAAAATTTAATTTGCCTGACAGGGGTTCCTTAATTAAAATGTATTATGAACGCGTTGGTTTTTTCGTTTTACTGCATGATGTTGATCACGCTAATTAGGACATTAAAATTAATTAACGCTTTCTTATATTATATTGTTTTGCCTACATGTCAGTTACGGTTAGGCTAATTTGGATAACGTTTTATTATACAACGATATAATTACAACCATGCAGAGTGTCTAGTGAATGTTTTGAATTTTAAATTAACTTTTTAGAAATTGTAATAAGAGTAAATCACAAAAAGGTTCTATTAATTTTTTTCAATATCAGAAATACTCTAAAATAGTTATTTACCTACAAAGTGCGGAACGCGCTCGGTAGTTGCACGAAGCGGAGTTTGGGCAAGCAGTCAAGGGTGGAAAAACACTTTCCGCATGTGTTAGGTACAAAATTTTTCCTACGAGCGCCGGTTTACTTGAAATTTAACAAAAATTTAGAGAAAAACAAAATTTTATTATTACTAAATTGAAGAAATACGGTTTTTTAAATATGAAAATCATGCAAAGAACTATTGTTTGCATTAAATGAATATTTTTCTATTTTTCTCAATATCGTGGGGAAAGCAACTTTTCGGCACTTATGGGTCTAACAACAGAGACGTGGTTGACTGAGATCTGTTGCTACATGGTTTTTAGTATTCCGTGAAACGGAACACTTATAAAATCACATCGGTGTCCCTCCATCCATCCGTCCGTCCGTCCATCTGTCTGTCACAGGCGATTTTCTCTAAAACTATTCGACGTAAAAACTTGAAATTTGCCACAGAGATATAGTGTGGTGGCCCAATTATAGACTTGAAGTATAAAAACTTAAATTTTGATTCTGGGGGTTAATGTCGGGGGTAAATTGGGCAGTATAAAAATGTTTTTTTCAAGGGCATCGTGTAGGGTGTCAAATGAAAGCTTATTGAAGCAGCTTTATATATATATATATATATATATATATATATATATATATATATATATATATATATATATATATATATGTATATATATATATATATATATAGGGTGACCCGTTGACATATGGCCAAAATGAGATATTTTAACCACATTAATGCAAATATCGCATTGAACATATTGGTAAAAGAAGTATAAGTCATTATTACCTCTTACCTAATTTATGTTAGTGGGTATAAACAGTATAAGTACATTTCTTAGGTGCGAATAGTATAAGTAAACTTATATTATTTAAACAGCCACTTACCTCTAGCGACCGGCTCTTCAGGAGCATCAATAAAATTAGCTTACAGATTTTTTTTTGATTTAGACGTATTTTTAGGATTTGTGGTATTCTATAGCCTATATTTTATTTTGCATGTGTATTTGTGGTCAAAGTAATATAAGTCAGATTAGGTTTGTGGTAAAATAAATATCATTAATTCGTGTTACAAAGTTTGAGTTAAAATAGCTGTCTCCCACCCTTATCACCATAAAAATCGCTCAGAAAAATCTGAATATTGAGAATTAGGTGTAGTTGAGCGAAAATTATTATCAAGATTGAAAAATTTTAACGCGGTTAATCGTTCAAAACAATTTCATTGTTTATTTCATTACAAATGCTGATCCATTGATTTTAGAGAGAAAGTTTTTCGACAAAAAATATTTCTCACGGTGTAAAGAACAATTTCTTTACACGTTTTTCAAAATTTTTAATTTTGCCTACTCAACTCCGCGCATAAGCGATTTGATACAGCGTTAGTGCTGTCAGTGGCGGGTAGCGCGGCAGATGGACGGAGATCGGGCGGCCGAGGTTTGCTCAGGTTAAGTGGGGGGGCTAATGGCACGGAATACTAATTGTGCAAGTATAGTTTGTACTTGACCGATTTTTTAAGTATATTTTGAGAAATGTTCTTTTATACATTTGCTTTTATGACATCGCACAAACAGGTCACCAGCCAACATTATTTGTCATACTGGATCGTTCACTGGAGGGTCACTTAATACAGAGTGCTTGCAAAGGCAATTTAGCCCAGTCCGGCTACCTAAATATGTGAAAAAAAATGTAGAAACATTTTGACTGTTCTAGGTTGTGGGTGGGGGGGAGGGTCTAAGGATATCTGCTATCCCCGTAAGAGCTGAAATTGCTGATATGATTTTGAATTATTTTTTGAATAAGCTAAAACTAGTGTTTCAAATCACATCAGGAGATGACTTTTTATATTTTTAAGGTGCCCTATTCGTTTCACGTCGATCGCATTTTTAGTTCAAAAGATATTCTATTTCTTCTCCAGAGAACCAATATTTAAAATTATTTTCCGACTTTTTGGGGAAGGCTACAGATCCCAGCTTGGGCGCAAACAATTTTTTGAGACTTATATTATACTGTGGTGCAATGGGCAAAGCAATTTTAGGTTATTTTGCACTGTTACTGTGCCGAAAACAAATCCTCAAAAATTGGCGTGGTTTTTTTCATAAACATTTAACAATATCTCGGGAATGACCCATCGGATCTACGAACGAAAGGGATTTTTACGAGATTGTGTTTAATCTAGGGATTTTTGTCAATTATAAAAGCAATGATTTTAAACATTATTACATAAAAATCACGATACACTGACAACGGTATGCTACGCTATGACGTTACTTCGAGGTAAAATCCTAAATTGACTAGACGCTTGCACCCCTTGTACATAAGTACAGGTCAGTTTATTGTCGGGTAGCGTGTTGAGTTGACGTTTATTGAAATATTATTACAGGTCCGTTTATTGTCGGGTAGTGGTTGAGTTGACGTTTTTTAAAATATTATTGTCATGTTTCATTTGCTCGGGTAAGCGCCTAGTCAATTTAAGATTTTCCCTTGAAGGGACGTCATAACGTAGCATACCGTTGTAAGTGTATCGTGATAAAATTAATATAATAGCTACTGTTTACACTTACTACAGTTATAGTTTAAATGAAACGAAATTTCGAAACCACATTATCACCCGAATCATCAGAAGGGATTATGCACACAAAACAATTATTAAACAATGAAACTGGTTATAATTTTCCAGTTGATAATGAGCTTGATGAGAAAATGAATAAAACAATATATGACAAGTAACCTATTATGTTTTTTGTGTACCTGGATTCACTGTTCCTAAGGCTGGTTCTTAATTTGTTTTGTCTTGTTTATTTTACCATAAGATCGTATCTAAGTATTTTTATTTTTATAAATTTAGACTATTTTTATTATTTCCTCAATCTTCAAATAACAAAACCGAAAACAACAAATTCTAGGGATTTCTAGGGGAAAATGATTCATAAATTTAGGGATTTCTCAAAATTTTATCTGGCAGCACTGCTCGGTCGCTTTAAATTTACAAATTTTTATATCTCCGCGATATCATGGTATCGCAAAGTTGCCAGAAGACATGAAATTAAAAGCGTAAGAATGGACGGTCAAAATTCGTGAGAAATCGTAAGACCGTAATGATTGCATCGACAGTAAAAAATAATAGGATATCATTTATTTTAATAAAACTCAAAAAATTTTAACACGTTATAAAAATATTTAACGTTATTAAAAAAATTTACAATTTTAAAACAAATACCTATTACTTTGTACCATAAAAGACGCCATATTTTTTTATAAAAAAAGTGCGAAATACAAAACAAGCAAAGAAAGTAGCTTTCGGGGAATTCTTAATGTCCGTTAGATCGGTCATACAGTAACACGTAGGCAAAGTAGATGAAAATTAATTTTGTTTGCGCTTGATATGTCCTTATTTATTTTTTTATTGAAATAATTTTTAAACCTCAATTTCAAATTGAAATTTTGTTTCAATGAAGATCAAAATCGCGAGATTCGCTAATTGATATTTCTATAAAGGTAAAAATCGTGAGATTTTGTACTTGATTCGCGAGATCGTGAGAAATTAATCGAAATCGTAAGATCCCACGAAAAATCTTGAGTTCTGGCAACATTGCACGGGCCGCCGCGAGAGGGTCGACCTCCCATTCCCACGCTCAAGGCGGCATCAGCAGCACAGCATTAACTTTGAACACTATTATCAATAACATTGTATCACTTTTTTTAGAACAACTAATATATTTTCACAAACTATAATTCTTTTTCTTTGTTCGGTGTAAATTTTAAATCTTAATATTAATAATTAAACTCGCAGGGATTTTTTGAAAGAAAAATCCAACTCCGTTTCTAAAGGATTTAGAGCGATGAACTTTGTCTTAAAAACTGCATGAGAATACCAGTTAACCAAAGCATTAAGTCAGGCGAATATTCGGTGGGGGTTTACTGTATTATTCTTAAAGTATTTAGGGAAACCACCACGGACCTTATATGATGGAACATTTTCTTTTATAACGATATTTAATATATTATAGAATAAATTGATAGACTGATTAATATTATTATTTTCATCAAACCAATCCGCCCAGGAGATCGTTGCCAATTTATTGTTAATAATGTCGTAGTTTGCTTTGTTAAAGTTTAGATTAACTAATCCCTTTGGCTGTAAATCTCCTAGATAGACCTGTCTGAAAGATATACCCATAGCAGTATGGTGGAAATCCTCCCGGATGAGCGAGCCTTCATAGTGGTTTGACGGCCTCCACATGTAGGTTATTACAAAATATTAAACCCAACATTCTATAGTTATTATCATAAATGCCATTAAATTGCATTAGCTCTATAAAAATCAATGATTTCAGAATACTTGTTGTTGCTGGTTGGAGCGTAATGTCGAGGTTCATCCCCCGATGGTACCCACTGTATAGTCGAAAAGTAGTCGTATTGAAAACTGAATTATTTATTGAAATTGTTTGCATTTTTGATAAAAAAAAACTACAGTAAGAAACAGAGTCACCTGGAGGCAAGTATAAACAACAAATGTAATTTTTTTCACCCTTTACAGTTTCCACAGACAACCACAGATCCTCGGCTGGGGACTGTAGATCCCGATGGTGTGCCGTTTGTAGATCTTTATGGGTAGCATTAATCCCCCCCCCCCCCCCCATCAGATTTCTCCGAGGCAGAATCACAAGTATTTGGCCTAAATAATTGATTAAGTCTTTGTAATATACTTTTTCGCTAAATGTTGAATTTATTTTATTTTGCATAAAGAGCTATATCATTATAGAGATTTGTTAGAGACGCAAATGTATTACCCTATTAAATATTTGTAACGTTTCGGTGCTCATCAAAAAATTTAAGCCCCTGCTGCTTCTATACGTCTCCTCTATACTACCCAGTAAATTATGCCTGGCTTTTCTCAAAATTAAAGCCATTTAATTTAGGAATGTTTACTTGTTTCCCCTTTTAGTTAAACTGTTTATGAAGCAGTCTTAATTGGGATGTAATAATTTGCCTTTTCTTATTTTGTCAAACGTAATTAAGAACAGATTCATCTCCTTAATGTTCAGTAGCATCTCAAATGGCGTAGCAAAGAAATACGATTTAAGCAAGTTAGGTTTAATTAAAAGAAAATCTAATGTATACACAATTAGGATAACTAAGATTTTATTGAATTTTAAATAATTTGAATAATCTTAATACAATTTTATCACTTTTTATCATCCGTGGAACTTACAAATGATTTTTATCCTACAGTCCATCAAAGATATACATATTGTCTCAAACGGAACATTTGTTTTAATTTCTGATTCTGCTTTCTGCTTATAATTATAGGCTAGTTTATGAAATTTTATACTATATATCCGAATCTAACAGCTCCAGAAATATTGCGATGTTTGTATAAAATTAAATAAGGTATTATTTTACGAAAAGTAAGTACCTGTCAAAGAACAAAGTTTAAGTAAAAGGGAATCCTCCCTTTTATATCTCTTTTTACCCTCAATTTTGCATATATGTATAGGGTCGCTCAAAAAGTTATGGCTGACCAGTGTCTATTTCTATTGTATATTGTTACAGTTTATAACTGTATAAATAATTTTTAAACTTGTTTGTTTTTCATTTAAACTTATTTTTACAACAGTTTAAATTGTTCTAGATATAGAAAATAGACATTGGTTACCAATATCTTTTTGAGCGACTTGCGTATTAGAATTTATTTTAGAATAAATTTCAATTCCCTTTTATTTTTCTCGAACCTTTTTTCTCAAACAGATGCTCTTGAAGGAATAATGCGCTTTTTAAACTTGAGCAAGTCTTGCGAACTGTGTACCTTACAAATTTGCATTTAGACTATCATAGGAGCTCCACGTAGCCCATATAGTAAGGTTTTGAGGATTTCGCCATTCGTTTAGTATTCTTTCTAACCCAAATCTATGAAAACCTAACAAAATATGCTCAGTTTTATGTGTGAGCTTACTACTCAAATTTTGATTTTCATTAAGAAACCTATTTAATAAATTAAAAGTATCTAACGCTGCTTTTTGACTATAATTCTTTATATACTAAATAAAAGTTGATCTTCTTAACCCTTAAAATGGCGCTACAAAGGCGATTCTCATTAATGAGGAGGCTCTAAATTTGCATCCATAACAAATAGGTACCTTAGGGAAATCAAGATACCCGGCGTTAACATCTGTCACAGGAGTCCTCTCGGCCAAATTGCTCAGAATAAATAATGTTTTGGTATTATAGTGAATAAAAGACATAAAAATGTTTTAATGTTTATCGTAGTTAAATAGCTATAAATTAATTTCCATTGTTAATTTCAAAATTATTCTTAAAAGTTATTTTTTGTTCTAAAAATTGGGACTTATTAATATTTGAAGGTGTGGCGTAGAAAGATTTTACATTTATAAATTTGTAATAAGAAATTAAGTTATGACTGTTAATTAATAAGAATGAAATTGCCATAACGAACCAACTTTGTCATTTTTAGTCCTCTTACGTCCAATTTTGTTGGACTTGGTCACTTGGTAGTACAAGACGAATCACGTCTAATATGTTTGAACTCAAAAATGCAGACAACTATAATGTGCCGGAGCTTAACTGAGTCCTTAAGGTCTAATAAAGTTTTCATATTTCTTTTTCAGTCTTTAAATTGGAGAAAAGTAAATACATTTTTTAAATAAAGTGTAAAAACAAAATGCTGTTTATTGTATTGATGACGCTATATTATAATGACTCTATATTACCCCAAAATGCGTTTTTTTGTGTCAGTACTAGGACTGTTTGGAATTGCTAGGAGATGGCGCTGCCTGTGTCATGCAGCTTCAGTAATTCAACAAAATGTTAAAGATTTATTCTTTGCGTAATATTCCATCAAACCGTAATTAAACGAAAAAGCATACTTTTCCCTGGTAGTTTCTTGCACTCTGAATAAGTATTCTGTTATCTAACCGTGTTGGAACAAATTATGACAAATTTGATTTGATTGATATCGGAAATCCCAAAATTTTCTCTTGAGATATCCCAGGGACATTGTCCTATATAATGTAGGAAATATCAAAAACTCTAAAAGCGGCTCAAGTGCAGTAAATTGAAAATGCTATAAAATGTATCCAGACCCTTTAAGGGGTAGGGAATGTCCAACAATGATCCTATATACGTCCCAAATATAGTCGCTACAACGTCCTAGTAAGGTCCTAAGATGACCCATATATGTCCTGTGTAACCTTTGTGGGATGATCCCAGCTACATCCCGACCTGTTCCAAACGTACGTCCCAGGGACGTCCTTGGGATCTTATGGGATATTCTGGGACGTCCGTGGGATGTAGGATATATCCCAGACTTACGTCCCTGGGACGTCCCAGGGACGGTTCTGTGTTTACTGGGTTGATCAAGTATCTTTATGGTATCTTTGTCCTTGGGTCTCTAATATATTTCCTTCAATTGATCGTATAGTTTACCGTCAACTATAGCTACAGCATTATCGCCGGTACTTTTTCGTATCATCTTTATGGAAAAATATTTGTTTATTATTAATTCTATAAAGCTATTTTTTTTTTTTTCAATTCAACTTATTTATTCCCAACAAACTTACAAGTTTATAACAGGGAATCTCTAATATAGCATAATATATTACACAATATTAACAAAAAAAAAAAAAAAGCATTAAAATCAGTCAAAATTGACTACTATAAAAACTATTGTAGAGATTTCTTATATAAAATCATAGAAAAAAAGCTTCTAGCTCAAAAATCAACTAAAATTCTAAAAACTTTTTTGCATAAAAAATTTTTTTGTGATTCTTTTAAACTTTTTCATATTATTAGAATTTTTTATTTGTTCTTGCAAAGAATTATATATTGAAATACCATTATATAACAAACATTTTTTGCCAATATTACTTTTTATGGGTACTGTTTTTAATAAATCACACTGTCTAGTATTGTACTCATTTTTAACTTTTTTTAATTTTAAAACTGAATATTTATTTTTTATTTTTATTGAATGAATAAATGTGCATACTTTCAATTTGAAAATGTTTTCTATATTTAAATATCCCAAAGATTTATATAAGTTATTCGTAGGTTCTAATAAAGGGAGTTTATGAATACATTTAATTATCTTATTTTGTAGTATTTTAAGAGGTTTTACAACTGAAAAATTAGCACATCCCCAAACAGATATTAAGTATTGCAATTTAGAATATATAAAAGAGTAATACATATTTTTTAAAATATTTACAGAAATTGAATTTCGTATTTTATAAAAAATTCCTATTAACGGAGATATTGTTTTTCTTAAATATTCTATATGTTTATTCCAGCTTAATTTTTCATCTATATATAATCCCAAGAACTTGATGGTACTAGAATAGTTTATAGTTTTATTATTAAATTTTAATGGAGTTATTTTTTCTTTTTAGGTCTGTTTTGCAATAAAAATAAATGTAGATTTATCTGTATTCAAAGATAATTTATGTGATTGAAGCCAAACTGATAATATCTTAAGGTCTTGTAAAATTAAAGATTTTAATGTATCATAATGATCCGCAAAATAAACAATTGTCGTATCATCTGCATACAATTTTATATTTCCATGAGTTTTTACTTTAAAAATTGAATTTATATAAATATTAAATAACGTCGGCCCAAGTATAGAACCCTGTGGGACACCACATGTTATGATTTTTTTAGAACTTATAGAATTTTGAATTTTAACAAACTGCTTACGATTATTTAGATAACTTTTAAACCAGTCATAAAGTTTTCCTCTTATACCAACACTGTATAATATTTGTAACAAGATGTTATGATTGACGGTATCAAATGCCTTCCGCAAATCAAGGGATAATAAACAGCATTTTTTATTTTGATCTATATTTATCTGCATATCTGTAATAATATCTAAAGCAGCAACTTCAGCATCCTTAAATTTGCAGAAACCATATTGCCCCCAAAGACAACATCCTGTGTAAATAAAAAGTTGTTCAATTTGTTATTCATTATTTTTTCTAAAATTTTTGAAATAGCTGGCAAAACTGAGATTGGTCTGTAATTATTTCAATCATCGCGGTTTCCACACTTAAAAATTGGTACTACTCTAGCTATTTTCATTTTTGTAGGGAAAATACCTGTTTTTAAAGATAATTTAAATAAATAATGTAGGACTGGTATTATTTCAATTTTGACTGATTTTATGATTTTTATAGATATATTGTCATATCCGGTAGATTTTTTGAGATCTAGTTCATTGATAATTTTTTGAATCTCTTCAGTCGTTATTTCTTCTTCATTTATAAACATTGAATTATGATTCCATATTTGATTTTGTCTTTCTACATCAGGAATACGTTGGCTAAGCTTTACTCCGATGTTTATAAAATGTTCGTTCATTTCTTCACATATTTCTTGTTCATTATATATCAATCACATTATGACCATTTTTAATATTTTCTATTTTGGGATGTTTTACTTCTGATTTTCTAAGCAACTCATTTATATTACGCCATTTTTCTTTTGGACTACAATTTTCAAATTTTTCTTTGTAATAAGAATATTTTGTTTTTCTAATTTGTTGCTTGGTATATTTGTTATAATTTTCATAGGCAGTTTTATAATATATATATTTTCCGGGAACATTAATTACACTTCCTGTCCAGTTGTGTAAAACGTTCAGGTTTCTTGAGTAAACTTAGTCGCCTGGGAATAGTTTCGATAACGTTCAAAGCTTCCCCTTGAATTATTATTGCATATATTTTTAAAAGTGTATAAAACACCAAACTAATATTTTAAAGTTTTAAATGATGGCAACTTAAACAAATAATATTCCTTTTGAGCGTTACGCAAAGTCTAGAACTTACTTAGTAGCGGCGCAATACTAGATAGGTATAAACAAAACAATCCACATAACTTTTTTTAACACGGTGAGCTGTAGAGATGTCTGAACCTAGAAGGTAAGGGCAACTTACACTCTGAAAATCATGAAACAAAATTTGTTGCTGCGACGTTTAACTGCACTGGACAAACCGTTGCCTTCGAATCACTAAGGTTAATTTATATTACATTTGTATTACAAAACTTAGTTGTCTTACATTAAGCGACGTTGAACTTCGCTGGTCCGGCTATATTCCGCCGGATCACTGAAGTTTACCAACAACCGGCACAGTTATTACTTGGATGATTAACCGCTTGGGAACGCCGTAACTTATTGCTTTAAATACTGAAGATGGCAGAGGTACTCTTCCTCGACCGAGGATGTACCACCCCACACATCCACTTGTTGCTGAAATATTTACGGATGCCTCCAGCTCTGAATGTGTGAATCGGACTTTCCCAGATACTACAGACAATCAACGAATTATTGCGTTTATTTAGAGGAATTTAGTTTAACTTTATTTTAAAAACATTCGGTCAAGTGCAAGTTATACTTGCACAATTAGTTTTCCGTGCCATCAGCTTAACCTGAGCAAACCTCGGCCTCCCGATCTCCGCCCATCTGCCGCGCTAGCCGCCGCCGAAGACACCGACGCCGTATCACATCGTATACGCGAAGCTGAGTGGGGAGGGTTTCGGCTGAGCCAAATTAAAAATTTTGAAAACGTGTAAAGACAAAAACCTGTCCCTTACATCGTGAGAGATATTGTTTGTCGAAAATATTTTTCTCTAAAACCAATCGTTGGCTCAGCTGTTATAAGGAAACAAACAATTAAATTGTTTATAACAATTGATCGTGCTAGAAATTTACAATCCTGATAATTTTGGCTCAATCTACACTCAATTCTCAATGTTCATGATTTTTTTTTGATTTTTCCAAGCGATCCTTCTGGTGATGAGTGTGGGGGACAGCAATTTTTAGGCGTTTTTCCCGGAAAACGTTTAAAAAATGCATAAAACAATGCACCATATATATTGTTGATTTCGTGATTCAATAAGTTTTTATTTGGCACCCTACAGATGCCCTTGAAAAAAATTTCCATTCCCCAATTTACACCCGGAAATTAACCCCCAGAATCAAAAGTCAACTTTTTATAATTCACGTCTATAATTGTGTCCCACACTCCACCTCTGTGCTAAATATCAAATTTTTGACGTCGAATAGTTTCGAGAAAATCACCTGTGACAGACGGATGGACACCGAAGTAATTCCATAAGTGTTCCGTTTCGCTAATTTTACAGAACAACTTTTACACATCAAACAGAACACTAATAATATTCACTAAATACTGGAATATAAATTCTTGATTTCCTACCGAGAAGTATGAAAATTCTGAATATTATTAAATTATTACATTAAAGAGAAATAAAGAGAAAATTAAAAGACTGTATCTTTCAAAATTGTAAACGAATATATCATAAATAAAATATTTAGTAATGTTTTCTACACTTGTTTTTTCTTTTTTTAATAATTTCCTAATTATTATTTTTAACTAAATTTGTATATTTCATTTTAATTTTGTTTTGTTTAATTCATAATAAATTGTCATTAATATCACTATCGCTATAAAGTCAAACAGATATTAATCTGTAGATTTAGTATTAAGGCTATGAACTCTACCAGCTTGGAAAATGTTATGAAAAAAAGACGAAAAACGATCCTGAATAAACCTGATCGAACCTATTTTGAGTTTGATCAGGTTTTCTTAAGTTTGGTACGTTAGGTACTTTCTCGTAAATTAGTTTTTCCAAAAGACGTTGCTAGAAAAAATCAATATTCGAAAAGTGTTTTTCGAAAAAATTAAAGTTCGATAGATGTTCTCTGAAAAAATGTATTGTAGCCTTAAAAAAAATAGAAAAATTGGTTTTCAAAAAATTGTACTTACGTAAGTATATACCTCCATAGAAGGCATAAGTAAAAAAATGCTAGAATATTTAGGTACACTTTCATATTAATCAAACAATTGGTCCTGTCGCGAGTATGTACTGTTTTTTTTTTAACATTTTTTCGATGATGAATTAAGTAAATTTTGTCGAAAAACAGCTTTATCGAAAAATGCTTATTCGGAAACGGATCTACAAAATTTTTTCGAAAATATTTTTTTTTCAAAAAATAATTACATTTTTCGAAAATATAGTTTTTCAAAAACTAAATTATGAATAGCGTAGTAAATGTGAAAAAAAAAGACAAAAATAGATCCTGAACTAACTTTAACGAACCGTTTTTGTGTCCGGTCAGGTTTGTTTCCCTGTGCCTGCCACGTTAGTCTATAGTAAATTAATTCTTCAAAAAAGCGTTTTTTTTATGAATACCTATCAAATTTTTTTTTTTCGAAACAATGAAAAAATGTACTTTCGAAAAACATGATTTTAAAGAAAATGTAATTTCCACAAGTACTTTTTAAAAAAATTGAAAAGTTGGTTTCCAAAAAAGAAATGGGAAACACTTCTAGTTTTCGAATAACTGCATTATCGAAAAAGTTCGAGAAAATATATTTTCGAGAAAACGTGCTTTACATTTTTTTTAAATCTGTTCAAGGAATTATATTATGCTAGAATATTTGTAAGGTCTGTTTTCGCAAGAACAGTTTTAGATTTTTCGTCCATTATGAAACAGTGTCCATTTATTAGAACCCTGAAGTCCCTAAACAATAAAAAAATAAATATCGCACGTGAACTTGCTCGCTTTTTGGTCTATTCTTTTGTGTAGCTCGAGGTGACTTTTCGAAGGCGAAATTCTAAATCCGCCACTAAACTGTTTTTGTTTTATAGTTACAAGACCAAAACGAATTAATTCTTGTAGTTTCCGCCCTTCTGAAGAGGCTCGGCGCAAAGTAGTGTCTTTCCAAATGACAAAGTCAACCTTTCTCAAAAAGCAAGTACAGGGTTAGGCATTTGGTATCTCATATTTTCAAAAATCTGTTATAAGACCAAAAAACATTTTATTGAAACAAAATTATGAAAAATAACAATATTAATATGTGCAATTTATGTTTTAAAAATATCATCCTTTAAATGATTTCCTTGACTATCTATACATTTTTGTAATCGGGATCTAAAATTTTGCATAACTCGTTCCAACAATTCTGCTCCAATACTATTTATTTCTTCCAAAATACGTATTTTAAGTTCTTGGATGGTATTGGGACGCCTTTCATAAACCTTTTCCTTTAGATATCCCCAGAGGAAAAAATCAGGAGCCGTCAAATCGGGGGAATTAGCTGGCCACGTTAGGTCACCAAATTTTGATATCAAGCGACCGGGGAACATTTCTTGCAACAAAATTCGAGTTTGTCGTGCTGCATGTGCGGTAGCCCCATCTTGTTGGAACCAAATATGATTTTGTCCTAGTCTTCGCAATTCGGGCCGAAAAAATACCCTTAACATGTTAACGTAACGTTCGGAATTTATTGTAACAGTGTTGTTGTTTTCTTCAAAAAAATATGGCCCTATGATACCAAAAATTGGAACACCACACCATACGGTGACTTTTTCATCATGGAGGGGTCGTTCATGAAGCTGTTGCGGATTTACGTCGGACCAATAACGATAATTTTGCTTATTCACATATCCGCTTAAATGGAAGTGCGCTTCGTCTGACATCATCAAGAAATTTAACTGGTTTTCATCATTTTCTAAAATTTGTAAAAATTGTCTACAGAAAGCAATATGAACTGGTTTGTCTGCTTCTTTTAACTTATGAACAACTTGGATTTTGTATGGGTGGAAGTGCAAATCAGAATGCAGAATTCTTCGCAATGTCCTGTTGGAAATGTGCAACGCAAGTGACTGCCTTGATGCAGATCGATTCGGACTTCTTATCACAGCTTGTCTTACCCGTTCAATATTTTCGGGTGTTCTGACTGTACGTATACCTCCACGAAAATTTGATGCAACATTTCCTCTAACTTCAAAATCTCTTACCCACCTCATTATGGTTTGGCGTGTTGGAATTCTTCCGTGTCTTTTCACATTAAATTCGCGACGAAAATTTCTTTGCACTTGCACAACTGAATTACTTAATATGAATTGTTTTACGACATAAATTCGTTGATTTATCGGAAATTTGTCCATGACAAATTAAATTGCAACTATTGACATATACGAATGTGTCACTAAAATTGTCAAAAACAAATTATTATTTCCACAGCGCACTATGATAAATAGATGAAACCAGATGCCTAACCCTGTATTTCTTTTCAGGACGTTTATTGAAATAATCAACGTTCTATCCGAATATGTCCGAAATCAGCAGTCAATATCAAGGTGGTGGCATTTGAAAGTAACATTGCTGTAATTTCCCAGCCTCTAGCTAACTAGTTGTTAAAGATACACACAAGGTATTTGCTGACGTATTCCCTGATTTTCATTCACTTCAAAAATGTTGACTCTGCAATTTTCTTACATTACAATTATTACAAATCAAACTTTCCTTCGATGGGGGGGGGGGGGGGGCTTTTGTGCTGTGCTTTTCCGACAATTAATGGAAATTATAGAAAGTCTCATTTGCATGCCCAATTTTGTTACTTCAATCTTTACTTAAGGCAAGAAATAGCCTTTAAAACTTTTGACTAATTCATTCAGACGTTTGAGATAACCATGATATCAAATTAGTAAAATAATGAAATAAATATATATAATCTATTTTCTCGATTAAGGTTATGGAAACTAAACAGCTTTTTAATACAGTACACATACTTTTTTTTACCATCAATAAACACGTCTGACAAAAACAAATACACATTGTGTTTTTAAAGCCTAAATTATGTTTCGGAAAAACAAAGAATTATCGAGCGACCTAGCCAGAATTATTTTAAATTTCCAAAAAACACCGTTTTGTTCTGGAGAGGTAGAAGGAATGTAAAATGGTTAAAAATTTAATTTCAAATTTGAGGAGTTTAGTTTTACAATAAATTCAAATTCTGAAACACACCTCCCGGGCATAAAAAGCCATCCCAAAATTATAGATGATGTTTGATGTTTTATAATTTATTTATTTCTATTCCGATTTTTATAATTTTTATAGCAGTTTGTGAATTAATTATTTTAAATTATAGTGTATTTATTTAAAAATAATCTTTATTGGTTTAGGTCATGTTATACAGGTCTCAACAAAAATATTGTTTTTGTCGTAAGTTCACAACACCCTGTGGAAAAATTGAAGCAGTAATTTTTTGTTAAGTTGATGGTTATAAAGTTACATGTATTTCTAACATATTGTTTCTTTATTCATCTTAATATCACTTTTCTTACAGGAGATTTACATGTTTAAATAAAACACTGATAATTTTATAGAATTTTTTAAAAACGCATAATTTGTTGAAAATGGAGCTCTGAACGCCCATCGTTACATTGAAGACATACTGCATGACGCTGTTAGTCCACTTGCTCCTTTAATTGGGGACCAATTTATACTAATGCATGATAACGCTAGACCCCATATTGCACGAGTTGTAAGCGATTTTTTAGATGAAGCGGAAATTTAAAGACAGGAATGGCCCGCATGTAGCCCATAGTAGATATAAACCCCATAGAACGTTTCTGGGATGAACTAAAAAGAGCCGTTTGTCGTCGTCCTATGCAACCAAGATCTTTGCACGAGTTAAGGCTAGTACTGAGCGAGAAATATCAGGCAATTCCTCAAGAGGGAATAATACTTGCTGTCATTACAGCTAGAGGTGGACACACACGGTATTATAACCCAAAATAATATTGATTACTTTAATATCTTTTTGTTAAGGTTTTAATAAAAAAAAAACGCTTTGAGAACAGGGTTTTATTTAAACGTACAGTTCCCAGCGGAAAAGAGGTATTGGGATGACAGTTTTTTTTACCGGGGAGTTTATAAATAACAATTTAACGGCTATGTTGTATTGCTTGTTACGACACAAAATATTTAATTAAGCGTACATAGTTGGAAGTTTCTAAATTTTCATTTATATGAAAATTTCTATACCACGCTTTTTACAATTTTTAGTTAGCGTTTTTCTTACAATAAACTTCATTATCATTTCTTATGTGCAAATATGTTCAACTGTGCTTTTGCTTTATAATTTGAGTAAATTTCTATTTTGCATCAAAATGAAGATTTAAAAAAATATTAATACTTAATAATTCGTTCTTATGTGGGCTTAAAATTAGTATACTTACATCGATATATAAGAATCTTATTAGGAAATAGAAATAATTGTTTAGAAAATAAGCTGCCCATCTAATTAAAATTATTTTTAATTAAAATTAATATATAGTTTTTCGGGGAAATAACTTATTATTTGCGTGTAAAAGACAGCTAACATGCAGCAAAAAAGTCTATAAATAAATGATACCAGTTTTCATAATAGCTTCGTCGATTCGGTCAAAATCAAACGGTCTAAAACAATCATGGATTTATTAGGACTGGATACGGGATGATTTAACATTCTTTGAAGCCAAAACAGACCATTCTAAACGACACTGTAAACACAATTTGTAAACATTGGCCACATCTTATTTTACCTTGTATTTTTGTACAAAAAATACTTTAGAAGCATCACAAGATTTACTAAAAGCAATAAAAGCCCTAAAATATTTTATTGTTTTGCTAAATAATAATAAACTCAAGTTAAAAAGGTTTTATTATTTATAGGTTATGTTATTTCTAAAGGTGTTTATTTAAAGTCGCTCCGAGTCATTTATAAATCTATATAAATCTATACGTCGCACTTTTTCTATTCTAGTTCATTAAACAAAGACGTACGTGTAACCGACTGTTCAGACCGAAGTTCAGCCGTTTTCCTAAACAATCAGCACAGACAGCAATACTTCTGAGCTCCAACACTCCAATGCTATTTTATCTCTTTCTACTACCCTTCTTGATTCAAGTACGTAGTTCGTAAACTAAAATCCTGGGGGAAAACAAACAACAAATATAAGGCTTCACGTTCGATACGCTCACAGTATACGGACGTCGAATCCTTATAATATAATAAATCCATGAAAACAATATACCTTTTTTACTTTTTTTAATATAATACAGACGCTTTTACAAATTTTGTTATGTACATTTTATCCGCGTAGGTGACAAAATTTAGTACGGTTCTAAACTTAACTTTCTAACTAGTTAGTTTAACAAGTTTTGGTTAAGTAGGTATGTACGGATTTACACATATCTTTCAAAAATAAAATGAATTTTCTTACCCAAACGCTAAAGATGAATTTTATTTAGCTCATACTTAAATATTTTTTTCATAAATTGAAGTAAAGATATAAAAATTAATTGATTATACACAGTTTAGATGTGTTTATTCTTAAGTATGCAGTGGTTAATTATTTATTTAAAATATGAAATGTCGAGTTAGTTTGGATTTAATGATGAAACTAAAAAATTAATCCACCAGCACAAGATTTATTTTAAAATGTTTATTTTTAACTTTAAAAAACTGGCATTTGGGTTGTTGAAGTAGTCACATGATATGTACTCAGTTTTACGTAACCATACTGGAGACTTACAAAATTTGTTGGATTATTTTCCTACACTTGCAACATAGTGTTAGCCATGTACGTAAACAGTTTTGGAAGGTGATTAATTCTAATACACAATAATTGTTCGACTATCTAAAGATACATTTGATTTCTGTCAGAAAATATGTGATTTGCATTGCTACAATGCACTGTTTAGGAGAAAATAAACTGAAAAATTAGACCACATTGGTGCCAATGCTTAAAAGAGTTTAAGAATTAGTAAGCTAAATTAAGCAAACCCAAGCTGACATTTATATTGCCATTTATTTTAAATTGTTACGATTTTAGGAATATCACTTTAATAAACAATAAAAATTTATTATGGATAATATTTCTGTTTGACATCAAAGACTCTTCGAAATAATCGTCAGTATCTCGGAAACAGCTGAATGTCGGAATAGCAATCGTTACATAAAATATACTTAGAATTTCTCGTAGAATTTGAAAACCTAATAAAAAATGGGGTATTTCATTTAAAAAAAACTGTCAAAGACGCCATAACTGTTTCATGAGATACCCTATAATATAATATTTTTTTATGTCAAAAAGTAAAGAATTGAAAATAAAAATTAATGGGTCCGAGAATTTTTCTTGGATTTTTTCCTTTTAAGTAATATTATGAATTTTATGCAGGACTTTTGGGAGACCAAGTATGGTGTGTCATTATAAAAAGTGTACGTCATAATATTCAAAATATATCCTATAGCTTCCTAGTTTTTAAGATATTTGCTATTAAAGTTAAAACAGATTTAAATATTTGTACGTGGCTTGTACATGAAATATTCCTCAGAGTTTCAGCTATGCTTCAAAAAACAAAATATCCAAGACTAGCGACCAGCCTCGGCTTTGCATTGTATTATTTTCAAGGATTTGATTCACTAAAATTGTCACGCTCAGATCTCTATCTATTGCCACAGAATGATATCCTATACGCCAAAACCTTCCTCGAAAAAGATGCTTTATTGAAACCGCATCAAAACCCTTCCGGTGATTCTTGAGATTAGCTCCTTTACAACGCCTTCAGGGGACTTTGTTGTATGCTATGTAGATATTTTATAAGATTTACTATTCTCACCTTATCCGTTGAATCAAAGAATATGTTAGGCGCCTCTACGACACAGAATATTTACTAGTAAACTTTATTCCTTCGTTTGATCCCAACTTGCTCTACTAAGCGGCGAATTGCTCACTAGAAATTACAATATTGTGCTGTTTTTCCGTCGTCTTTGCAACAAAAATTGCTAACCAAGTATATAAGGTAAAAAAGAATTTATGAAGAAAAAGCTTTAGGATATTCCTTTCAATAGCGAGCGTAGCGATTATATTTTTATTAAACAGTAACTATAAACTAACTGTTTGTAAAATTCTACATTGGCCCTAACGCCAATGTATCACAGATCTTTACTTCGAAATGACCTAAGGGCAGCCATCTTTATTTTGTATAAGTAAGAGATATTAAAAATACAGACATCGACAAAGTAAAAAAGGATTAGAATAATACTTTTTGATTAACTTTTTGATTCACTTTTGGTTAACATTTTGTTCTCTACTCCACGTGCTGTAAATTCAGCTCGGTAAAAATTTATATTTATTTTCATTTGTTTGTAAATTCCCCGGAAGATCAATTTGATTAAAAAGTTTTCGTTTCCTGGTCACGTCAGAACTAAAGCCAGTATAAAGATTCGCAAAACCTTCGCTTTCCTCATGTAATTTCCAAAGGGCATTGTAGCGGACGCGAGTTTCCAAAGGAAACGTGCTCATTTTAGAAATTCCTTGATCTATTTCCGATCTGGGTTAAACTTTTATTGTATGTTTTGCTAGCTTTTTAGTAGCCTGCTTTATAGCGTATGCATAATTTAAAGGGTTCTTTTTAGACCGCTTCTGCTTACCAAAACCGTTATTTGTGCGAAAGCTCCTATATAGTTTGTGTCACATAAGGGGGTGAGTTAAGCTTATATATTGATGGTCAAATTTAAAAACTAAACGTGTAATTTTTATTTAGTTATCCTACCGATAAACGAATAGTAATAATGAACATTGTAAACAATTATAAAATGACTTTTGATTCACTGTTAGTGGATAATAGTAAGATCTGTTATAAAAACGGTTTCTAGATGGGTAATTTTCTGATTACACTTTTTGGTTGATGAGAATGAAAGAAAGATTTTAAATTGACTGTTATTTTCTAATATTATTATTATTTCTTACAGTTTGGGAGAATTTAAATTTAGGTTTTATGTATTATTATATTAGGGGTAAAGCTCCTTTTAAACTCTTTCGTTGGCCTATTGTCTGCAATAAACTATTATCGATACCAACAGTAATAAAACCCGGTAAATTTGCAAGAACTGTAAACAGTGCCCCTGATAAAATTAGAGGTAAAGATAATATAATTCTAATATAATCAGTAAAGAGTTTGAATAAAGTATTTCTGTACCTGGTTTAAAAATTTCGAAATATTTTAGTTTAGTTCCTATCCGTTTGATAAACCGTGCAGTTGTTATAAAATATGATTTCGATCGTATTTTTGTTATTCCGGACGTACTAAAAAATGTTGCGGCCTTGGAAAGACGTTGATCATAGTGCCTCCGGTAGTGCTAATTTAAAAAGAAAATATTTACCGCCCGAGGCCAAGCAAATTGTTAAAAATGTGTATGTTTCTTTATTGAACAGGAGGTTTTATGTAAATGCAGCTGTAGCAGAAACGTCTTCATTAACGACAACTCCTTTATCTACAGTTAAAGATATTGTGACAGAGCCAGTTAAAGACAAAAAGTACGTAGTGATGGTGGTAAAAGCAAGTGTTTCGACGAAAGCGACAAAGACAATTCGTAGAAAAATTTATGATGGCCCGTAGAGCGATGGTAATGCATCTCGAGATAGAATGACGATGAATTTTGGTTTTACTAATCCAAGCAGGTTTGCTTCGGTTTGCTTGGGTTGTTTAATTAACTAATAGTTAGTACATAGCCGCATTTTAGTTGATCATTAATTTTTGATTAAAACCTAATCTAAATCTCCAAAACTAGTATATTTTGTGTTTTGCATCAGTCCTTGTATGCACCATAAACAACTTCCAATGAAGCAAACAAACGTTTGCCTCTAATATTGTCCTTGAAACAAACTTTGCTTTGTTAAGTCCCAGTTTCCTTCTATAAGTAAAGTTTAAACACAAACAAGGTTTGATAGTCGATATAGATAAGCAGCAATATCCACTTAAATTGTTGAACATTCTAAATAAGTTGGTACCGCAAGGTCTCAAGTTAACATTCTATAGTGCAAAGCTTGTTTACGCATTTGGACGTTGGCAAACTTCGGGGAGTGTTTGGGGCTCCAATAAGCTGTTGGAAAATGGCCACTTTGTAAACTTGGCTAATTAAAGTGGAAATATTTGATAAATTATTGCAATGGTTAACTTACAGATTAAGAACAAGAAAAGAGATATTTGTGATAATATTTTAATATATCTTTAAATTGTTTTGAATATACACAGGTGCACATAGTATCAAGTAATTGCGATACACGACTTTAACAGAAAATTTCTCTTAGTAAAATATTCCTCAAGTTTGTTGAGGTAGCAAAACCCATCTTTTGTAACATGCTTGTTTAATTATTTTTCAAAGGAATTTAAAGATACATAATATAGTCCTTAAGTAGGGAAATCACTTCAGCTATGCCTATATTTGACTAAGTGAATAATATTTGAAAAGTGACACTGGCTTGTAACGTTCGTTACTGTTGTATTTTCAAGTAGTTCAGTTACTGTTCGGGTTTTCGGTATTTTCGAGCATGTGCAAATGAAACGCGTGAATTTGAAAGAGCATGAACTCAAGCTCGAAGTATCGGTCACACCGCCTTGTTGACATTTATGACTTTTGGAGTTGTCATTTATCCGATGTCATTGTGGAAGGCTGGGGGAACAAAAGACCACTTTTTTTTAAGAAAATTAAGATCTGGTTTTATCCCTCCTGTTTAAACAGACAATCCTTTGTTAGGGACTCTAAAAAGCCTAATTACCTAATTCATTATTTATATGATTAATTATTTCAATGCATCTCGGCACGATGTTCCTTCGAGAGCACGTTACAGTACTTCGTTTGGCTGCCTCCTTAAAATTTTTTGGCCGTGCCTGTATTTGTTAGGAAAGATTTTGGACGTGTGTCACTGGTTAAGCCTTTTAAGGTAAATTGGTGGAGGAGTGCTCTTCACAAAGGATACGTGTCAGTGTTGGAATCGACATTCGATGTTTCAAGGTTACATCATCATCAAGGTAAGTACTTAGTTTTATAATCGTCAAGGTGTCCTAATCGTCAGAATAACCACATGTATTTATATAAAAAGACTGATTTAACGTAGTGCATATATTCTATCCAATTTAATTTAAGAACGATGACAGAAAAAACAACTGAATAAGAATTCACCCTATTGGTTAGTTCCATGGACAGTTTACACCAGAACATATTTTAGCAAACACAATATTCATCTTTTCTTTCCTGATAATCACAGAGGAATTAGATTTATTTCTATCCGTGTTGGCGAAAGTGCATTACAAAAAATATGTTCAATATTTTATCGTACCTTCTTCACTTGTGGAAGTATTGCTGATTATCTACTTTGAAAGATTAGTCATTGCAAAACTCTTTTCTTTCCTGACAAAATTACCAACGGAATCCGATTTGTTTCTATCCTTGTTAGCAAAAGGGGCATTAAAAAAGACAAATAAAAACGATGTCGTTGCCAATAAAGAAATATGTATTCAAACATTTTATCACAGCCGCCTTTGTTTGTGCAAGTATTTCTGGTTGTCTACTTTAAAAGTTTTATCGGAACTGTCATACAAAATAAATTCCTAATCTGGCAAAATACTTATGCAAGTTTTATGATTTTATACCAAAAGACCTCATGCTTTTACTAACCACAAAGAGCATTTGCAAATATCTCTCTTTTATTAAGCAAAGACAGCGTCAGCAAAGCACATTAATTAATAAAAGGAGTGGAGAAAAATAAAGAAAAAAAGCAAAATTGAGTAAATATTTTTATTAAGATAAACACTTTATAATAATGTTAAAAAAATATTCCTCATTCTCCGATAATTATATAATGAAAATGGCTCTATAATACAGCCTACCTGTGAACAGTAGCGTTTGTGAGAGTTAAAGATGCGATAAAATTTTTTTAAACAAATCGAACCAAGTAGTTTCACAATTTTTAACTGTAAATGATGCAAGTCTTAGTTCCAGGAGGATATATACACTTTGAACGGGCGCTGTGACTTTAGCTTTAAACTGAAACCAAACGTTTCTAGGGCACAATTGTTACTCCTTTCTCAAATACTAAAAAAATCTCTGTTCTCAACTTTATATCGGGTCGGCTTTCCTGTTAACCATTCCCATAACGCCCGGTCCAAATAATGTAAATAATTTACATTTACCTTGCATAATATTTCAGTAGTTGTTAGTCAGTAGCAGATTTATAGAACACAGGAATTTAAGCTGTTAATTTTATATAAACTTTTTAGGTATATACACGAAAAAAATTGTTGTAGATTTTACTACAAATGTAGAGACTTTTGCTCCAAATTGTTTTAAAAATAGGGACAAGAGCAATTTGTTGTGAACTGCTTCATGATATTGTTCGTTTCCTTTTGAATTAATTGTACGAGTATCTAACAAAAGTTACAACAGAAAAGTAGACAAGGAAGTTTAAAATCTAAGAGTGTTGTAGTAAAGCAATTAAAATAATGCTTTGTAAATGGAGTCCAATTTTTAGGTGCAAATAATCTAAACATAAGAGTAAAAAAATCAAATATATTGTTCGAGTAGTTTTAATAATTTGTTGGATATTTTCTAATAATAATTGCACTATAGTGAAGGTGGGAAACTAAATATATAAACTAGTTGTTCTATAATTTGTTACAGTAATTTTTCTTCTTCCTGTTATTTATATTAAATGAGTTTTAAATTCTTGATAATATTTTTTACACAATTTGTCTGAAATACTTTACTACAAGGATATGACTATTTTGCAACTATTGTGTTACATTTTGGTACAGCGCTGTTGTAAAAACTTTTAAAATTATTGCACTGGATTTTCCACTGCTGTTGCTAGATTTTTACCTGATTGCGTCATATTAAAACACAAAATTGTTTTAAAAATGAACCCGTCTTTGTAGTAAATTAGTTAATACAATATTGTGTAGTTTCTAGCTTCTCCAGAAGTTTTAGCACCCTAAAATCTCTGTTATGGCACATGGGACCCACATCAAATTTGGTAGTAGTTAATAAATCCATAAAATTAATCTGAAAAATAAATTTAATTTAATTTTATTTTAATTTTTTTCACAGCAGTAAGTCCTTTTTTAACCTCTCAAATCTGATTAGGGTCCCGTATGCTATAATTAAGATTTAGAAATTCTAAAATTCATTGATCGGCTGCTGTTTTGACCATTTCATTTTGTTATATTAATTTATTATAATTACCTAAATAAAACAAATTACTTTAGAAATAAAATCTTTTTTTATTAAACTGTTTAATGTGGCAACATGACAGCTTTCTATAAAGCATAATATCTAGTTGAAACATAATACATTTTCATTAATTTGGAAAACTTTCTTGCATGAACTGATGTGCTATTCTAATATTCTTGGACTTGTCCAAATGAACGACTGTTTTTTTGCAGCTAAAAATTTTTTTTCACTGACGGTACCTTCTGAAATAAAACATTTATTAAAGTTAAAATGTAAAAGCTCCACACCTCGTTATGAGTATCTGATAATCTGAATTTATCTTTTAAGCTTTGTTTTCCAAAATATGTAACAATTATAAGAGAAAAAATTTACGGCAATAATGTGCACTGTGCAGGTCTCATTTTTTGTCCTATAGCTAGGCATTTTTTATTCGTAGACATTTAACTGATTTATTTATAACTTAAAGCCTTTGAAAAAAAACGGAAAACATTACACTTACCTGTATCTGCGTTTATATTACTTGTAGTCAAATCATTGTTATTTAAAGAAATTAATCCGTACTGCTTCAGGTTCCTTCGCATATCTCCTGAAATATACTTAGTATGATAAAATAGCACTCAAACCACTATAAAAAATATGCTGCATACCAAAATGGCAAATATTTCGAAAACTAGTTGACTGCAGGGTCATTTAACAGGTGTGGCTTTTTTGTCTTTAAGATAAACAAAGCCAATATAATAAAACTGTTTTGTAACCGCCACTTTGGATGCAGGAAGCAGGATATCCTTTTGTAGGGTCACGTACGTACCTAGGTATATTGCCAAAGGATTTAATTTTTTTTTGATTTTGAAATAAAAATATATTTGTAGAATATCGTCGTTGATGCACGGAAAAAACTGCTATGCTATTTTCAACAATAGTATTATTCTTGACCACTGTCACCTTAGTTATATTGAAGTTAATATTGTCTCAACAAAACATATTGTCAAAAGTTAAATATTTATTAATAGTTTTAAAAACTATATTATTCTTACCCTTATGTAAATACATACTTCAATGAAGTGTACAAAACCTCATTCGGTTAACAATTTTGTCGGCCATTTTATCCCGTGCCCATGCAAAGATTTTCGCCGATTGCTAAACATTACAAATAAGATGTAAATGATGCTCCAAAACAACCAATATTAGTACATTATCTACTGGTAAAACTTACCTGTAACTTCTCAGAAAATAATTGCAGCGAAAAGGAAACAAAAGCGCGAAATTTACGTATGTCGCTGGAAATTTACTCATCTAACATAATCCAGCAAGTCATAAAACCTGTGCCTGCTAGAAGTGATAGAAAAAGATAGGGTTGAAAGTTGAAACCTGGAAAATTTTTGCATTCCGTACTAATGCACTCGAGTCATTGCCGATATCAGCCGAGTTTTCCCGAAAGAGAAGGCAGTGTTGCCACTGTAGCTTTAAAAAATATATTTGACCTGTTTGGTAAAAAAAAATGTATTGTCTTTTAAAACGTGGCACTGGAATAAAATTTGCTTCATAACATGCATGGTGAGATGCAAATAAAGAATTAAAAAATAAATCAACATAATGAAGTCACACTAAAGCGGATTTTCATATAGCCGAGTGTCGACTTCCTTCGGCCGAAAATTTACTTAAATAAATCTTTGAACTTTGTAATTAGAAACCACACAATATTTATTATTATTTAGACATTATCTTCAAGCATTTTAAATACAATCGTCAAGCAGGACAACAATGAATAATGCTTTCGTAAGGAAGTGATACTAGTAAATAATAAACAGTACCTAACCTGTATTGTAAACCGCTAAAATATGGCAGCATTGGCGTCGCCGCCTGGCTTGTCGATGCGACCTATAAAATTGTTCACAAATCGTAGTAAATTTTAAATATTATAAAGAGTTTTCTTTCATAAAAACTCCAAATTACTGCTACATTTAGCTACTATTGCTTTAACTTAATATGTTGTGTCATTTACTACAAATTGTTGTAAAATTTACACTAAAACTTGTGCTTGCTTAAACAAAATAATCAATTAATAAAATAGTATATTTGTATTTATTTATATTAACCTACCGTTAAAGTCAGTATAAATTGTTTTGTATTCTACACTTTTCGGTGTATTTTATTTTTAAAAAAATTGTGCTTAGTAATATTTTCAGTTGTTACGTATTAAAGTTTTGTGTTTTAAAAATGTATTCAGTTTGTAATAAATTGCATAATTTTAAAGCTTATTTACTTTACAAAAAGTAGAGAAATAATTCAAGTTTTTGTCTACAATTGGATGCCAATATCATGTTTCAATTAGTATAACAAATTGTGAAAGAATTTATGATAATACTGTTTATTTTCTGCAAAAAAATTTTAGTATTAACAATACTATACATATAATTTCTTTTTATAGAATCCGAATTATATTTACAAGTATTAGCTTAAAATTGTACTACAAAGACTCAAACACAATTAATGGTACAAATTACAACTGGCAAATAAACTTTTTTGCATCCTGTGAATAAATATTTTTACAATTGTCTGAGAAAATGTTACAACTAGTACAAAATGAAAAGCACCATAATTGTTGACATTTTTAATTTTTGATTTTTTTCCGTGTACTTACACTGCAAACACAACTTAAGGGAGAGGCTTGAAATATGCCATGTTTGTTTCTCATAACTTAACTTTCTACTAGTTGTAAAAATTTTACGAGTTTGAAAGAGAAAGAAGACGAGAGAGAATAAGATGAGAGAGAGAGAGAGAGAGAGATCTCCGTTGTTAAATGGGTTTCCGTCGCCATTCTCAAATTTAATCGGATAGAATATAGCACAGTATAGGCGTTGCAACTTCCTCGAGCTAGTTACAAAATTATCATTTACTTTTCTTACATTTGACTCATATTTTACAATGCCTTTCCTCTTTAAATTAAACATTTAATTTAATGTCAACGTTGTTTCATTATGTGCACTTTATAAGTTTATAGGAGCTATACTTATTGATGCTGCTTGACTAAATTATAATACTGTAAGTGGCGCCAAATTAGATCTGTTTATTGGCACACGCCAATAATGTTGGGGAGGGCACATCTTCTTTTGGTAAATTACATTGATAGGTAATTAGCATGTGACATTAATAAACTAAAATTAGTAGACCCCCTCAAGTAAACTGCCCCACTATTTAGAGCTAGTCGATGACTTGTTGTCATACATCTTACTCTCATTACTGTAACAACTATTAATTGACGGCAGCAAAAATAGTTGTTATAGGCTAATTAGCAAACTGTGCAAATATGCACTTAATTAATAAAATGGAATGTACAAGGTGTCCCATTTTCGGCACTATTGCGGGGTATCTCCCTTATTTGTAAAGATAGAGGGTTGCGGCTTTCGCGACAGTGTGCTACTTTTTGATGAAACGAAAGATGGCATACAAATATTTTTCATGGCCCCCTTCGTTTTTGACATACAGGACGAAATTGATTTTTTTCCATTTTCGGACCCCCCTCGCATTTCAGTTATCTTGTAACTTATATAAAAAGTAAAAATGGATCCTATTAGAGTTCCCTACGTAGAATCGAGTGGCGTGGTTAGATTTTCATTAGATGTGATATTTTTCGAGATATTAACCAAATAAATGATTTTTTTAAATGGAACACCCTGTATATTTCTTAACCATTAAGTTTCCCCTTTTGAGAGCTTTTCAAAAATATATAACACTTTATAGATATTTTTTATTTTTAGCCCTTAAATCGAACTATATAATTTTAAACTTTAATTTTGCATAGTTCGCCGTGTTTAACAGGTGGTTTAACGTCAATTTAGGTATTTAGATTTAAAAAAGAAACTGGTTAAATCCTGTATTTTCATTAATTTATTAAAATTGGTATTATTTATTAAACTACAACACTACTTGTTATCTAGATATATAGAAAATCCTAACCAGAACTAAAACTGCTTAGTTTTTAATCACTTTAAAGATTAAATTAGTTGTCTTGAATTATTAATAGCAAATAAAAGTCAAATTTAAAAACAAAACGTATAAAACTTTAGGTAACGAAAAGAGTTAGTCCATTTAATCCATTCTAGCTCTTTTCGTTACCTAAAGTGTGTTTTGTTTTTAAATTTGACTTTTATTTGCTATTAGTAATTCAAGACAACTAATTTAATCTTTAAGTGATTAAAAACTAAGCAGTTTTAGTTCTGGTTAGGATGTTCTATCTATCTAGATAACAAGTCGTGTTGTAGGTTAAAAATAATGCCAATTTTAATAAATTAATGAAAATACAGGATTTAACCAGTTTCTTTTTTAAATCTAAATAATTGAATTGACGTTAAACCACATGTTAAACACGGCCAACTACGCAAAATTGAAGCTTAAAATTAAATAGAGAATTAAATAGTTCGATTTAAGGACTAAAAACAAAAAATAACTATAAAGTGTTATATATTTTTGAAAATCTCTCGAAAGGGGAAACTTAATGGTTAAGAAATATACAGGGTGTTCCATTAAAAAAAAACATATGTTTGGTTAATATATCGGAAAATATCACATCTGATGAAAATCTAACCACGCCACTCGATTCTACGTAGAAAACTCTAATAGGATCAATTTTTACTTTTTTTTATAAGTTACAAGATAACTGAAATGCGACGGGAGTCCGAAAATCGAAAAAAATTAATTTCGTCCTGTATATCAAAAACGAAGGGGGCCAAGGAAAATATTTTTTGCCATCTTTCATTTCATCAAAAAGTAGCAGACTGTCGCGAAAACCGCAACCCTCTATCTTTAAAATTAAGGGAGATACCCCGCAAAAGTGCCGAAAATGGAACACCCTGTACATCTCAAAAACGGTAAGCTGGTAAAAAAACGCAATAGTCATTCCTAATAGTACTTAAAGTCATCAGTTTTTTGCCAAAATTACATTTGAGTCGAGAGATAAGTATCCTGTGACGATTCCCACACCTCCATTAATACATTTAAAAAAGAAAATGATACCCGGAATATCTTATTTAGTGGTTCTTAACCCTTTATTTCAGGAAACAGTTATTTATTTTTTGACACGTATCTCGAGAAAGATTTGAGGATTTGCATTATTACTTATTGTTTGTAGATTCACTAAAAAGTTTTAAAATTTTGTACTGGTTTAAATTATAATCGTCTAGTTGAGTAGTTAGATCTTGTCACTATTAACAAGTAACAAAAAAGCTTATAAGTTATTTTACTATTTTTGCGATTTGCTTCGTGTCCAAATGATTTATATCTCGGAACGTCTTGTTAAAATAAATTTAACCTTACTATTTACACATACACATACATACTTAAAGTGTCCTTTTCTTGTCTTTAGTTGCCTCATTCTTACACTTGTCTGTTTAAAATTTTTCATTATCCAATTCGCCCGGTCTAGCGATTTGGCCGTGATTTTGCATTGGGTCGTTGATACAAGTAACCATAGATAATATCAATACATTTTAGCTTTTTCTAAATTTATTGTAAAATTTCCTCCAATTTCCCAGCCGTGCAAGACACACCCAGTCGCGCAAGACACTTTTCACTTTTTCCCAGTTTTCTCCTGGGATCAGCATATGATATAATTTTAACAGTAAACAAATATCAATTTATATAAAGAACGAAAGGACTGGTACTGAGAACAATTTTCTGAGCATGGCTACATGAAACCGTTCTGTAACTACAGCACTGATTATTATTATTAATTTCTACACGCTGTTCTCGACCTACTTCTCTCTGTACATGACACAAATTTAACAAATTTTATCTTCCGTGGCATTAGAAACTGTTGTAAAAATAGTGATTTAGACTTTTTAAATACAAACGTTCGATTTTAATCGAAAACCATAAAACTTTTGAAAACATACACTGTATTCATTTTTTAAATAAAATTTGCTTAATTGCGTACTAAGAATAAGCTATTCTTCTCTAAAAAGAAATGCAGGTCCCATGATGAAACTTTTATCCTAGTCTCAAGAAAGGTGGAAATTAGGTCTTAAGCATTTTATTTTAATTGTGTATTACTTTGGATCCCTGCCAGCTGAGATGTTGCGAAGGGTATCTTTAGTTTTAATGAAATTTCTAACAAAACCGTAAAATTCAAATTTAATTAACAAACTTCGGAAAATATTTGACATTGATTTACCAAAATATACACATGACAGACAAAAAATAAGTGACGTAAACATAGGGGATTTAATTGTATTATGGCATCGACTCCTATGGTTATTAGTTTTTTACTACGCACAGTATTATTAGAAAAGTATTTTCCTTATTTTCAAGAATATTTGCGAAATTCGAAACGTGTGTGTAATATCGTTTTGAAAAGACATGAAGTTTTTGGGGACTTAAAAAATTATAAATCTCAGTAAATTTTACAAATTTGCTTCAATTTGATGAAAGTTATGCAGAAGTGATTTTATTGTGGTTAATTTGAAATGTATTTTAGCTGAATATAAAACAAAATCATTATACAGGGGATATTTAAAATTTTTGTATTTGGACATATTTTTTAATTCTTTTTTTTAACAACTTTTCTTCATAACGTTTGTCTGTATTTTTCGAAATAAGGGTGTTTTACTCTTGAACGATTTTTAATTTTTTGGTCTGCCCTGTATGCTGTTTGACCTCAAGTCATTCTAAGTATACCTGATATGGTTATCGGACATGCGCCAACTTTTGGCGGTATTTATATTTCGTTCTGCAACTACCAGAAAAATTTCCCATTTGTGGTACACTTAATGGACCACACTGTGTACATATATATACATATATATATATATATATATATATATATATATATATATATATATATATATATATATATACATATATATATATATATATATATATATATATATATATATATATATATATATATATATATATATATATATATACATATATATATATATATATATATATATATATATATATATATATATATATTATATGTATATATATATATATATATATATATATATATATATATATATATATATATATATATATATGTATATATATATATATATATATATATATATATATATACATATATATATATATATATATATATATATATATATATATATATATATATATATATATATATATATATATATATAATATATATATATATATATATATATATATATATATATATATATATATATATATACATACATATATATATATATATATATATATATATATATATATATATATATATATATATATATATATACAGTGACCGGCAAAAAGTTCGCAACATATGGGAAAAATTTTTATTAGGAGAGTATCGGAAAAACTTTCCCAGGGGATCGGTTCTGCATGTCCGATAACCTAAAAATCGATTTTGACATACGTCACGTGACCACTGGTATAGCGTCAAATTAAAAAAAAAATTGTTAATTTACAAAAAGTGAGGTTAGTTGACGAGATATCAAAAAAAGTTGTTTGAAAAAATTGCTTAGAATTAAATTCTAGGTCCTTGTGCAAAATTTTAAGATTTTATTTAAAAAAATTGGAAAACTCAATTTTTTTTAAATATTTTTTTATCGATTTACAAATTTCCAGTTTTTTTCGTTTAGATAGCTTGGCTAATGTAAAGCCCATGTATCTGGATGAAAATAAACGAATGTAGTAGTTTTTTCTACAATTGACAGGACAAAATTAAAAAAAACAGGGTTTCGCCGGACGCTAGCTGTTGCAATGATTTGTATCTAGCAGCAGTGTCAAAATTTTAGAGACATTTCAATGACATTACATTGAGAAAACCTTAATCGTCTTAAATATATCTGAAGTTCGACTTTTTGTAAAGTTAAGGGGAGTAAAATAGATAATAAACAAAAAATTACCTGTTTATTTAATCGAAATTTTATAAACGAAAACCAATGTAAGAAAACCTTAAAAGTAGTCAAATTCTGTACTAACAACACAAAAAATCATTGTTTTTCCTTGGGTGCACAAAATTTAAAACTCAGTATGACCACCATTTCTCTCCATACATACTGTTGTTCTCGAGCGCAACTCTCGATTAACATTTCGGAGCATTTTACGATTTATTTGCAATACACAATTTATAATGACATTCTCTAAATTTTGTATATTCCTAAAGGGTCGATGTTTGTACACAGGGTTCTTTAGGTATCCCCACATAAAAAAATCTAACGGAGTCAGATCTACAATTCTACAATTGACAGGACAAAATCGAAAAAATAGGTGTTCGCCGGACGCTCGCTGTTGCAATGGTTTGAATCTAATGAAATGACTGTATCAAAATTTTATTAAGATCTATTTAGTTGTACTTAAAACTACCAAAGCAGGCTCTGACATTAAAACAACCAAATAATCTAGTAGGTTAAAAACAACAGAAAAATGTCAAACAAATTATAATTTGTTTGATTTCAACCTATGTCATTGGTTTATGTCTCGCATCTTACTAAGTTTGATATTTTATATAAGTTTATTAATATTTTATTCCTTAAAATGGCACCCACACTACTTCTTCAGGAAAAGATAGAAATTATTTTAATTTCTGGAGATAGTTACAAAAGCCATAGAGAAACAGCAGCAATTTTTAATGAGAGGCACCCCGATAAATCCCTCCATTATTCCACAGTATCTCGTCTAGTCAATAAATTTAAAGAAACGGGATCGGTAGAAAATCAGTATAAAGTTTCCCATGAAAAACCGGTAACAGGTGACGAAGGTTCTCTGGATGTGTGTTTGTCGATCACAGAAACACCCCAATTAGCAGTTAGTCAAATATCGGAGATCACTAACATTCACGAAAGATCTGTGCGGAGGATATTAAAAAGAAACAAATTTCATCCGTACAAACCTAAATTTGTACAAGTATTAAAAGATAGGGATTATGACGCCCGCTTCGATTTTTGTGCCTGCTTCCAGGGTATGATTGAGGAAGATTTTAATTTCCCAAAGAACGTTCTTTTCTCGGATGAAGCTACATTTACCTCTAACGGAACCGTCAGTTCACAAAACTGTAGATGGTGGGCCACCGAAAACCCAGACTTTGTAATTCAGAGTAAAGACCAATATAGTTTTAAGGTTAATGTGTGGTGCGGAATTTTCAACCTCAGAATAGTGGGACCTTTTTTCTTTAGAGACAATTTAAATTCAGAACGATATTTAGAATTTCTACAAACTGAGATATCTGACTTTTTAGACAATTTGTCATTAGCCGAAAGAAGAAATTTATACTTTCAACAAGACGGAGCTAGCATTCATTCCACAAATGAGGTGAAGAGATGGCTGGATCAAGAATTTGGAAACCAGTGGATAGGACGGTTTTCTGAAAATCCGTGGCCTGCGAGATCACCAGATCTGACTCCGTTAGATTTCTTTATGTGGGGATACCTAAAGAACTCTGTGTACAAACATCGACCCTTTAGGAATATACAAAATTTAGAGAATGTCATTAGAAATTGTGTATTGCAAATAAATCGTAAAATGCTCCGAAATGTTAATCGAGAGTTGCGCTCGAGAACAATAGTATGTATGGAGAGAAATGGTGGTCATACTGAGTTTTAAATTTTGTGCACCCAAGGAAAAACAATGATTTTTTATGTTGTTAGTACAGAATTTGACTACTTTTAAGTTTTTCTTACATTGGTTTTCGTTTATGAAATTTCGATTAAATAAACAGGTAATTTCTTGTTTATTATCTATTTTACTCCCCTTAACTTTACAAAAAGTCGAACTTCAGATATATTTAAGACGATTAAGGTTTTCTCAATGTAATCTCATTGAAATGTCTCTAAAATTTTGACACTGCTGCTAGATACAAATCATTGCAACAGCTAGCGTCCGGCGAAACCCTGTTTTTTTTTAATTTTGTCCTGTCAATTGTAGAAAAAACTACTACATTCGTTTATTTTCATCCAGATACATGGGCTTTACATTAGCCAAGCTATCTAAACGAAAAAAACTGGAAATTTGTAAATCGATAAAAAAATATTTAAAAAAAATTGAGTTTTCCAATTTTTTTAAATAAAATCTTAAAATTTTGCACAAGGACCTATAATTTAATTCTAAGCAATTTTTTCAAATAACTTTTTTTGATATCTCGTCAACTAACCTCACTTTTTGTAAATTAACAATTTTTTTTTTAATTTGACGCTATACCAGTGGTCACGTGACGTATGTCAAAATCGATTTTTAGGTTATCGGACATGCAGAACCGATCCCCCGGAAAAGTTTTTCCAATACTCACCTAATAAAAATTTTTCCCATATGTTGCGAACTTTTTGCCGGTCACTGTATATATATATATATATATATATATATATATATATATATATATATATATATATATATATATATATATATATATATATATATATATATATATATATATATATATATATATATATATATAGGGTGTTTCCTAATCGAGTGTCAATAATTAAGGGGGCGATTTTTGGGTCCATTCTAAAACGAAAACTTCATATGAACGTATGTCCTAAACGTCTTAACTTTTGAGATACAGGGTGGTAAGGATTTCAAAAATAAATAGTTTTTTATTAATATCTGTAATACCACTTTAGATATTGTAATTAAATTTGGCATACATGTACAGGGTGTCCCATTTTCGGCACTTTTGCGGGGTATCTCCCTTATTTTTAAAGATAGAGAGTTGCGGCTTTCGCGACAGTGTGCTACTTTTTGATGAAACGAAAGATGGCATAAAAATATTTTTCATGGCCCCCTTCGTTTTTGACATACAGGGCGAAATTGATTTTTTTCCATTTTCGGACCCCCCTCGCATTTCAGTTATCTTGTAACTTATAAAAAAAGTAAAAACGGATCATATTAGAGTTTTCTACGTAGAATCGAGTGGCTTGGTTAGATTTTCATCAGATGTGATATTTTTCGAGATATTAACCAAATAAATGATTTTCTAAATGGAACACCCTGTATATTTCTTAACCATTAAGTTTCCCCTTTCGAGAGCTTTTCAAAAATATATAACACTTTATAGTTATTTTTTATTTTAGCCCTTAAATCGAACTATTTCATTTTAAACTTTAATTTTGCGTAGTTGGCCGTGTTTAACAAGTGGTTTAACGTCAATTCAGGTATTTAGATTTAAAAAAGAAACTGGTTAAATCCTGTATTTTCATTAATTTATTAAAATTTGTATTATTTTTAACCTACAACACTACTTGTTATCTAGATATATAGAAAATCCTATCCAGAACTAAAACTGTTTAGTTTTTAATCACTTAAAGATTAAATTAGTTGTCTTGAATTATTAATAGCAAATAAAAGTCAAATTTAAAAACAAAACATACAAAACTTTAGGTAACGAAAAGATCTAGAATGGATTAAATGGACTAACTCTTTTCGTTACCTAAAGTTTTGTATGTTTTGTTTTTAAATTTGCCTTTTATTTGCTATTAATAATTCAAGACAACTAATTTAATTTTCAAGTGATTAAAAACTAAGCAGTTTTAGTTCTGGTTAGGATTTTCTATATATATATATATATATATATATATATATATATATATATATATATATATATATATATATATATATATATATATATATATATATATATACAGTATGTCCACGGATAGAGGTCACAAGAGGACAAATGGACAAAAAATTTCATTGTTCGTAAAAAAATCATTTTTGGTAAGCTTCTGCTTCTTAAAAAAATTCGGTCTACGAAGAAAATGTTTGACTTTTTTATACAGGGTGCTCAAAAAATACAAAAATAATAAATTATGTAAAGAGTAAACTACCTTTATTTTTCATTTTAGAGCAAAATGATAAAGACAAAAAATATTTCAAATTCTAGTCAATATTTAAATTCAAAATATCAGCTGAATATTTTACTTTTTATTTTTGTGCTATAATTTTATCAAATATTGCTGTACCTACGTTTTCTAGGTAATTTTTGCCTTGTCCACCTCATCTCACTATCTTTTACGACAAATGTCAGAAAATTTCAAATGTTTGCAACAAAATTTAAAATATTTGCAAAATTTAAAATTTTTGCAACAAAATTTAATTTGCAACAAAATTTTTAATTTTCTGACATTTGTCGTAAAAGATAGTGAGATGAGGTGGACAAGGCAAAAATTACCTAGAAAACGTAGGTACAGCAATATTTGATAAAATTATAACACAAAAATAAAAAGTAAAATATTCAGCTGATATTTTGAATTTAAATTTTGACTGGAATTTGAAATATTTTTTGTCTTTATCATTTTGCTCTAAAATGAAAAATAAAGGTAGTTTACTCTTTACATAATTTATTATTTTTGTATTTTTTGAGCACCCTGTATAAAAAAGTCAAACATTTTCTTCGTAGACCCTATTTTTTTAAGAAGCAGAAGCTTACCAAAAATGATTTTTTTCGAACAATGAAATTTTTGGTCCATTTGTCTTCTTGTGACCTCTATCCGTGGACATACTGTATATAGATAACAAGTAGTGTTGTAGTTTAAAAAATAATACCAATTTTAATAAATTAATGAAAATACAGGATTTAACCAGATTCTTTTTTAAATCTAAATACCTGAATTAACGTTAAACCACTTGTTAAACACGGCCAACTACGTAAAATTAAAGTTTAAAATTAAATAGTTCGATTTAAGGGCTAAAAATAAAAAATAACTATAAAGTGCTATATATTTTTGAAAAGCTCTCGAAAGGGGAAACTTAATGGTTAAGAAATATACAGGGTGTTCCATTTAAAGTAACATTTATTTGGTTAATATCTCGAAAAATATCACATCTGATGAAAATCTAACCACGCCACTCGATTCTACGTAGAAAACTCTAATGTGATCAATTTTTACTTTTTTTATAAGTTACAAGATAACTGAAATGCGAGGGGGTCCGAAAATGGAAAAAAATAAATTTCGCCCTGTATGTCAAAAACGAAGGGGGCCATGAAAAATATTTTTATGCCATCTTTCGTTTCATCAAAAAGTAGCACACTGTCGCGAAAACCGCAACCCTCTATCTTTAAAAATAAGGGAGATACCCCGCAAAAGTGCCGAAAATGGGACACCCTGTACTATGTATCAAGAGGCATTATTTAGTGTACCACAATTTTTTTTATTTCCACCAGTGGCGTTCGTACGGAATTTCACCTGCCGATTTTGGCAGACATTGATGGTACGCCACTGATTTCTCGTAAAATTAAAATTATTCCTGAATTCCCCAATCATTTCTAAGCAAATTTCATTTCTTAAAGTTTTTCAATCCGATGCACGGTTTTCGCTTAAAAACATAAAAACCTTTTCTCTGCATGATCATAACAATATCGTTAATATGACAATATCACCATGCAGAGAAATAGATTTTATTTTTTAGATCAAATTTGCTTATGAATGAATAAGGAAGTTAATTTTTGAGATCCTTATTCATTTCTAAGCAAATTTGATCTAAAAAATAAAATCTATTTCTCTGCATGGTGATATTGTCATATAACGATATTGTTATGATCATGCATAGAAAAGGTTTTTATTTTTTTAAGACAAACTGTGCATCGGATTGAAAAAATTCAAGAGATCGAATTTGCTTATAAAGGATTGGGAATTTCAGGAAAAATTTAAATTTTACGAGAAATCAGTGGCGTACCATCAATGTCTGCCAAAATAGGCAGGTGAAATTCCGTACAACGCCACTGGTGGAAATAAAAAAAATTGTGGTACACTAAATAATGACTCTTGATACATAGTACATGTACGCCAAATTTAATTAAAATACCTAAAGTGGTATTACAGATATTAATAAAAAACTATTTATTTTTGAAAACTTTACCACCCTGTATCTCAGAAGTTAAGACGTTTAGGACATACGTTCATATGAAGTTTTCTTGCTAAAATGGACCCGAAAATCGCCCCTTTAAATATTGACATTCAATTAGAAAACACCCTGTATACCTATATACCGGGTGCCCACGAGTTTACTGGCCAGCTCGTTATTTTGTTAAGAAATAATATTTCGATTTGAAATTTTGGGAACACGTATGGTTGCTTTAGATGCAGATTTTGAGTGCTCGAATATCTGACTATCGTTTCCGGTTCAACCGGAAATACAGTCAACTTTGTTATTTTAAACGAAACACCCTATATATTTTTTAAAATTTGGATTCTACGTAAAATTCTAATTATAAAACATGTATCATATCCCATACCTATCTTTAACAGTTTTGAAGAAAATGGCGTTTGAAAATGTCGGAAGAGCCGCAAACTATACTGTTTTAACATAAAACAAATGAATATGCGAAAAGTTTAATATATTATTCTTACTTCTTTTTAGGAGCCTTGTATGCTTGTGTCATGACAGTCTCACTTCCGGTGCAACCGGAAGTGCTACAAAATATGACATTCAGGCACAAATTACTTCAATAATTTCAATTGAACGACCTACTTTAAACTCTAAATTCTAATTTATCTGACTTTTCTCTATAATTTTTGTATACACCATCCCAGGTCTAAAGTTGATAGTTCTTGAGATATGGACAGCTAAATATTTAGATGCATTCCAAATTTCAATCTTTCTAATTTTATCTAGGCGGCTATGGAGATCATTTGTCGCTTGAACTGCTTCGTGATCATAACAATGTCAATTTCCAATTATTTAATCAAGATGGCTATTAATACAAGACACTTGTCATATTTTCTGTTAATAATATCACCCCCAAAACAAATGAACAACGTGCTCAGGGAATTTAAAAGAGTTCGTCTGAGAGAAAACGGTCAACAATTCGAACACTTAACCCGCGGGGTGAGCGCGCCGCTCTCTTCTTTACCTTTTTTGTCACTGTTATTCAAATTCTGCGCCAACTGGCCTATCCGTCCATCTAATCCTTCCCACTAGTATTAAGTACAAGTGTACTCACGCGATTTTGTCGTCGATGCGCGTTTAGTTCTGTTTAAAGCTTTTTAGTCTACACATGCAGAACAGTGAGCGTTTTTCTCACCCGCGGGTATCGGTGTAACCTAATTTTGCATTATTTGAGGTAGGTGTTTATCGGTTATACATTGTGTTTTAGTTGCTAATTTTGTGTTTTTCGTTGTTTTAGTTGACTTGTCTTATATACTGGTGTAATGGATCCCAAAGAAGCACGACTTTTAAAAATATTTGAAGAGTTGGAGCAAGAAGAGATGCTTCGGAAAGAACAAGGTATTCCAGAAGAAAAATTGGACGACGAAGAGAGTGACGAAGATTGTGTCGAGAATAATTTTGACTTTAACACAGATTCTGAGTTATCCGCAGACGATTCTAATGATTCTGTTAATTCCACTCGTTGGTCAGAAGATAGGGATGCATTTAAGCCAGAAGAAATAACTTATTATAACCGAAATAAAGCAGGAGTTGATACAGTAGATCAGTTAAAAAGTCTTTATTCTGTATCAATAATCACTTGCAGATGGCCTATGACGCTATTGTTTTCAGTACTCAATATCGCAGGTATTAATGGTTTTGTCATATATAGATCCAACCTTTTGGACACCAAAGAACCAAGACGCTTATATTTAAAAAGTTTGGCGGAACAGCTTGTGAGACCTCACATGATGTGAACGTGTAACACTAACACTGCCATTTCTTCTAAGCTTGCACATAAAACATTACCTAAATCTACCTCTGACAGAAAAACCTTGTGTTCCAGAAGGGGATGTGCCTGAAAATAGACCAAAATGCTCTTGTTGTCCAAAAAAGAAAAACCGCAAGACTAGTTTAAAATGTGCCAAGTGCTTAAGAGCAATTTGTAAAGAGCATACTATTAGTTATTGCCTCGAATGTGTTAAGTCAGACTCTGATTAAGTACGCATTTGTATTATATAAGTTATTCATTAAAATTCGATTTTTTTTTGTTACATTTTGTTAAATATTTTAATTTCCCATTCAACGTTAGTTTTTACCCTTTCAACGTTAGTTTTTAGTTTAATATTATATGTCAACTTGTTTATTTCAGCAATAAAACACTTGATTAGCTAACAGATGTGATTTTTTTTAAACCAAAGGTTATTTTTTTCACAAATATGACAAGTGAGTACAACGCTCACCTGCGGATAATCGTGTTATTATATACCCCGCGGGTAACGCAGGGTTAATTTATGGCTAATTTCATATTTTTTAAAATGAAAAACTACTAATATTATTACTTCAAGCACTGCTCTGATATTATTAATTATGTGTATCCTTTCTACATTTTCTTAATGCAAATGATCTCCATAGCCGCCTAGATAAAATTAGAAAGATTGAAATTTGGAATGCACCTAAATTTTTAGCTGTCCATATCTCAAGAACTATCAACTTTAGACCTGGGATGGCGTATACAAAAATTATAGAGGAAAGTCAGATAAATTCGAATTTAGAGTTTAAAGTAGGTCATTCAATTGAAATTATTGAAGTAATTTGTGCCTGAATGTCATATTTTGTAGCACTTCCGGTTGCACCGGAAGTGAGATTGTCATGACACAAGTATACAAGGCCCCTAAAAAGAAGTAAGAATAATATATTAAACTTTTCGAATATTCATTTGTTTTATGTTAAAACAGTAGAGTTTGCGGCTCTTTCGACCTTTTCAAACGCCATTTTCTTGAAAACTGTTAAAGATAGGCATGGGGTATGATACATGTTTTATAATTAGAATTTTACGTAGAATCCAAATTTTAAAAAATATACAGGGTGTTTCGTTTACAATAACAAAGTTGACTGTATTTCCGGTTGAACCGGAAATGATAGTCAGATGTTCGAGCACTCAAAATCTGCATCTAAAGCAGCCATACGAGTTCCCAAAATTTCAAATCGAAATATTATTTCTTAACAGAATAACGAGCTGGCCAGTAAACTCGTGGGCACCCGGTATATCTATATATACATATATATATATATATATATATATATATATATATATATATATATATATATATATATATATATATATATATATATATATATATATATATATATATATATATATATATGACAGGGATGACAAAATTCTTTCTAAAATTAATAAAATTAATAATACAAATACAAAATAAAAAACGAAATCAAAATTTTGACTTTCACGGTGTACTCTACAAAAAAAAATGGTGTGCCCACATATCAGAAAGGCGTACAAAACGGATTAAAAATATCAGGTGCTTTAGAGGCGTACGTGCCAATTTCTACATTTTCCAGATGTATCATTAAGGGGTGCAGGCTCTTAAGCCTAAAGTAAAACTTTAAAGTATATCAACATTAAGAATCATAAGGGCGTATAGTTTTATAGGTGACCTTGGCATATCATTTAAGCGTGATACGGCCTTATAGTTCTTGCCTTAATCGTATATAAGCTGACAAAGCGAAATGTCATTGCACGCGTTCTTAAACAGTAGACATAATGAAATGAGAGAAAAAATGCGAAAACGGTTTTAATCACTTAGTTTTGATTATACTTTATAGAAAATGTAACATTTTGGTTATTTTCTAGTTTCTTATGTTTATTTAAAAATTATAGTTTTTTGCAACTGTGAAAAAAACTGTTTTTTTATTAGATTACTTGTAATGTTCCGTCAAACGAAACACTTATGGAATCACTTCGTCCGTTTGTCTATCATAGGCGATTTTCTCTGAAACTATTCGACGTAAAAATTTGAAATTTAGCAGAGAGATAAGAGGGTGGTGGTCCAATTATAAATGTGAAGTATAAAAAGTTGAATTTTGATTCTAGGGGTTAATTTCAGGGGGTAAAGTGGGACATAAAAATTGATTTAAGGGCATCGTCTAATATATCAAATGAAAGCTTATGGGAGCACGAATTTAACAATATATATATGATGTATTTTTGTATGCATTTTTTGGGAAAAACGCTTAAAAATTGCGGTCCTCCACCCGTATCACCAGAAGGATCGCTCAGAAAAATCTGAAAAAAATCATGAACATTAAGAATTAGGTATAGTTTGAACGAAAATTATTTAACAAGGTTTTAACAAAAAGTTTTTAACAAAAAATATTTCTCACGATATACGGAACAACTTTTATGCTTACACGTTTTTCAAAATTCAAAAGTCCCGCTCATACGCGATGTGATACGGCGTTCGTGCAGTCGGCGGCGGGTATCAGATGGGCGAAGATCAGGCAGCCGAGGCTCATTTTAGGGTTAATTAATGGCACGGAACACTAATTGTGCAAGTAGAGCTTTCACTTGACCGATTCTTTTCATGTTTATTCATTTGGTTTAAATGTATTTTTCTGTGTTGTTTAAAATAATAAAAAACCTAATGATCAAATAATTTGTATTACTTTATACGCCTTCTATTATCAAAGACCGAATATGATGTAAAAGTTGTAAAAGACAGGCGTATGCGCCTTTATTTGTATAATAAATGAAAAAAAAGTAACACAAGAATTAAGAAGATACGAGTCATTCTACTCTACAAATAAATTATCATAATTATCCGTCATCAAAACATCGAAATTTCTAGGAAATATTGAAAAAATGAAGAAAATCTTCTCTACTGCAAAACTGGGAAGGTGGCGCATCCACCCTTCTTATATATTACCCTCGAAATCGCTCACTCGTATTTAAAAATGTATTTTTACAGTATCTACAGGATGTATTTTTGCAAAAAAAAATAATTTCTGTTTGGGTTCCTTTTTTAATAGCTCTTAACATTTTTCAGAAGACCTAATCTAAAATCGAGTCCAAAACGTAAACTCCGTAAAAGTTCTGCTTCCAGCTATGGTAGTTATCAAAACGGCCGATGAGAGCGCAACGTTCTTAATTTGAATCGCCTATAAGAAAATACATGTTATCTTGCTTTTGCTGCCCTGTCCCCTGTCTCTTTTTCTTGTAGCTTTAAGGCGCGTATACACCTGAGCACGAACGAGTACGAGGCAAAAGCGAGCCGCCGCTCACGTACAGGTGTGTACGTATCACCGAGGAGAGGCAAACGGCATTCGGCCGAACGACGTTCGGAGCGAGGCCGTGCGATACCATTCGACGGGAGTCGGTACATCAAAGAGAATTTGGTTCAGGTGTGGACGGTGTTTTGCCTCGTTGAGTTTCAAATTAAAAAGTCAGTGTAGTGTGGTGTACGTATTTATTATTTTTGTGGTTTAGGCAAAGTTTACAAAATTAATTTTGTAAACTTTGGTTTAGGTTTCAATTAAAAATGAGTTGGGATAATGAAAAGATATTGTAGGCTAATAAATGAATCACCAGGTGCCAAATATCTCAATGTGATAGCCAATCTCTCTTCCGGAGTAACAAATTTTCGTAAATATGTATCGTTTCTTGATATTGTTTCACGAATTGATTCCAACAAAAAAATGAAGTCGTTGGGAGACATTCTCGTGAAATTTCGAAAATGGCCACTATCTTCCTCCACATACTATTTCAAAATAATTTTCCTCGCGTGATAAGTCTATTTTGGTATATTCTGGTTGTCCACCAGCGTCTTTTTTTCTAAAATATTTAAAAAATAACAACAAAATTGTTTCAATCTTCACTAAATTTTTATTCATAAACATGACAATTGTTTCGACATCCCAGTGTCTTCGTCGGATGGTTGGTATAAACTAACTGTTCTTATTATATGTATTAAATACTCAACAAATTTTTACCTACAAATTTTTACCTAAAAAATTTGTTGAGTATTTAATACATATAATGAGAACAGTTAGTTTATACCAACCATCCGACGAAGATACTGTGTTGTCGAAACAATTGTCATGTTTATGACTAAAAATTTAGTGCAGATTGAAACAATTTTGTTGTTATTTTTAAATATTTTAATAATGGATCTTCATCAAGTAAAGGCTACATCAAATTCAATCTTTTTTTAATAAAACCGCCGTCAATATAAACGCAGTACTAGCTACTACCACATCGTCGACGCTCTCCATACTCCGCAGCTGATCTGAACGAACTAACGAACGTACGGACGGAGGATGGGAACGGCGCCTCGTTCGGTGCCTCGGCGTTTGTTGTTCGCAATCAAAAAATGTTAAAGCGTTTGGCATCGCATGCCTCGTTTGGCATCGCATGCCTCGTTCGCGTTCGTGCTCAGATGTATACGCGCCTTTTACTCGAATCGCTGATCACCTGTAGTAGGGAAATTTCGCAAAAGAAATTGCAGACACGCTAGCCCATAACCGATAAAATTTGGAGTGGAACTCGTATTTTAATCAGAGTTCTCACCTGATTTGCTAAATGAATTTATACGCATACCAAGGATAAATAAGGTAGATTTTGAATTGTTTTTAATGTTTCGGGTTTTTATAAATCATGTGATAGAAACACCACTTTAAATTTTATCGTGTATGAGTTAGCCTATCTGAAATTTCATTTGACTAAAATACTAGTGCTGTTAGCATCACACAGTGGTAAAAAGGCTCTTAAAAATACTGAAAGATTTTCAATATCTTCAAATTTGACGAACTTATACAATTTTTTGTTAGAGGAACCGAAAACGATTCTGCGCGACGCTGGATCGGCCATAAGAAGTCACACAACATGAGCGAAAAAAACAAGTATGCTACAATTTTTGAAAGCGGCAATTCTGGATCATAAAATTATTATTATTGTGTTACTCAGTATATCACTAATGTTGCTTCTCATAGAGGTGTAAAATAGTAAAGGATATTTCAGAATATTCAGAAAAAATAAATTTCTAAGCAATTACCCCCTTGACTGTTCCTAACTGAACAACTTAAATCGCATTACGTATGGATCTCTTTACTGTCCAGCTACAAATGCCTAGAACATTCCACGTCTCTCGCTTATTCATACCTTGGGTCTCCAGATTATGGAACAAATGGGTTCCCTTCCCCTCTGAACCTCCAATCCTTTAAATTCTGTTCTCCTGTCTCCTCAGACGTCTACGGTAGCTTAAGCTTAAAGTCTACGTGGGCTGTCTCAGGTAAAAAAGGTAAAAATATTTTTGACACAAAAATTCTCACTTCTGATTGGTCGGACTTAAAACGAAGGAAATATCCTTAGAAAACAATTTATTATATCAGTTGACACTTAGAATCACGTCACCTTTCGAAATTTCAAATATAAATTAATAGTTTCAAGGCTGAACCATAAAGGCTTCAAATTTATTTTCCGATATAATACAGAGAATATTGTTGCGTCCTGTTTTATATATCTATGGATGAGGTGGTGATTGATTAGTCAAATGCTTGTTTTGCCGTTTCTATAATTTCTCAATTCTTTGATATATCTATGACGACCACTATACCTATTGCTATTATGGCATTGTGTCCGTGTGTATCAACTGGACGTCACTCTCAGCGATGTAAAGCACGGGAAGATGCCAAATTTAAACTGTGTAAGGCTGAGCCATACAGGCTTCAAATTTGTTTTCCGGCATAATATAGTGAACATTGAACATTGTTGCGTCCTGCTATTAATAATGTTATTGTAGTTTCAATTATACCAAAGTAAAATCTTAACGTTAAGATTTACTAAAAAGATTTAAGACTTAGTACTGGTTTAAATTAAGATTAGTTAGTTAGTTAGGTTTTGAGAGGCTTTTGTCCAGTCATCGTTAATAAGTCGTCATTAAAATCTTATAGGGTATTGTAATATTTCAGCGATTTGCTTGGTTTCCAAATAATTTTCATATTGGAATGCGTTGCTAGAATAAACTTGTTTTATTATTGTAGAAAGTATGTACTGAAGTTGCATTTTTTTTTATAAATTTGCAAATAAATTCAGAAACAAATTTAATCAAAGGTCAAGTAAAAATATTTTAATTTGCAAAAGAATATTTCAACCATTTCATAAGTTAAATAATCATTTTTCAATTTTTCCTTAGTCGCGACATAAGTAGTCATGTTTAAATAAATATCTATGACCTACGGGTGAAACTTTTCAAGTTCTTTAAGATCAGTAAGGGCTTTACTTTCTCAATGTAATCCTTCGTGCTATATGTGAATAATTGATGCCATTCGACTGGCGATTCCTTTTCAGTGTCTGTGTCAGCCATGCATTAGTGAGATTTATTATTTTACTGATCAAGGGAGATGTTTATCCGTTACAGGGCACTGACTTTCTAGGCGAACTCTTCCTGGCTCTCTACAGCACTACATCTTAGGTAACGAGAAAATAAATTTAATAAAATAATCGATAATACAATTTTTTAAATAATCAGTGACATCCTATTATAAAAATAGTAATTTAGATTATAATCGAGAACTTTAAAAAAACAAATAGGGAATATGCGTTTTTTTATTTTTACATTGAATGTTTTCTTTATCTTTTCTAATGTTTATACAATGAGGGCATAAAGTCTGGAAACCTGGAAATATATTGGAAATGGGAAATATTAAGGAAATATACAAAAACACGTCGATTTTGGCTTTTAGTTTTACACAATTTGGTAATATTATATTTTCTAAATTTTGACATCTGTCAAAGTTATGACGTCATCGTCAATATTTCTAAATATCAACTTAGGTAATGTGATACATTATTTGAAAGGTAAATCTAGCCGAAGTAGTTTTTAATAACACACTTCCGGAGCGACAAGCAATTACAAAATCCACGGTCAGCAAAATTGTTAAAAAATTCCATGAACATGGTTGCGGAAAGGGTCTGCCCAGGACTGGAGGCCAGAACTAGGTGATAACTACAATGGGAATTTTAGCGTATCCGGTTTAGAAATAGCTAATATAGCGGATAATTTCTCTCAAGTTTATAGTAATACGCCCTGTCATAATCACCAACAGCCAGACTTCAAACATAATAGCATCAATGTCACTAACTATTGCATTTCAATCTCAGATGTATACTCGCATCTCAATTCTTTAGACATAAACAAGGGACCGGGTCCAGATGACTTATCCCCATCACTGCCTAAGCACTGCAGCTTTATCCTGGATCGTCTCTCGCATGCTATTTTGAACACGTCTCTCACCAGAGGAAATTTCCCAGAGTTTTCGAACATTACATCTTCTGTAATTTTTAATAATATTCCTTCTAGTCTAAGGGGCTTAAGCTATATAACTTTTAAAAATAATATAAAAAAATATTTAGTAGGGGTAGGATTGGAAGAATGATTTCTTATAAATCAAAATCCTACCTATTTATGCCAACTAGTATACTACTGTCATTTTTTGGTTTGCTTTTTTACTTTTATCAATTTTATATTTATAGTTAAATTATTTTTATTGGCATAAATAAACATTTTTATTATTATTATTATTATTATAAATCGGGGAAAAAGACTTAATAACAAATTATCGACCAATTAGCATCTTGAGTGCTGTCCCAAGGTGTTTGAGCATATATTGGCCCAATATTTAGCCCCTGTGTTGGGCCGGTATATCATTCCAAACCAGTTCGTTTTTCAGGCTGGGAAAAGTATCGAGCATAATCTATTAACTTATGTGGATTTTGTTTCGGATGCCTTGGCGAGGGGCTCACAGGTGCACTCAATCTACACGGACTTCTCCAAGGCATTCGATAGTGTTAACCCCAATGTTTTGTTGTCTGTGCTGGGGGCAGTGGGTGTTGGTGGAGCGCTGCTCTCCTGGATAGAGCGATACTTGACGGGACGTTCCCAGATTGTTCGATTTAACAACTTTCTATCTAAAAATATACAAGTCCCATCTGGAGCTGGGACTTCTCTTTTTTAATCTGTTTATTAAAGACTTGCAGTCGTATTCATAGTCGTTCTCCAGGCGAATCGCCAGCGACTTCTCAACCAGCGCTTCGCCAGCGATGCGCCATTGATGCGTGTATTATAATGGAGCGATGCTCCGTCTATGAAATGCATAACCGGAATATCCAGCGGGATGAAAGCCGGCGAATCTCCGAAGAATGACTATGAATACGGGTGTTGGTGTTGCGCTTTTAACAGAGTCAGTTCCTCCTTTTTGCAGATGACTTAAAATTAACGTTTCTCAATTATCGGTAAAAGATATTCTGCACAAAGAATAAAATCATCCATATAAAATAAGATTATTATATGAATTAAGCGAAGACGACTGTGACCGCCGACTCTAGTTTTGTGAAATTATGCAAAAACGGTGCAACATGGATCCGTTTTTTGTGCAAATGTTTTGTTTTCAGATAAATCTACCTTTTTTCTAATACTGTCAATAGGCAAAACTGTAGGTTCTACAGAAAATGCCAGTTGGTGGCTTATTCGCACCGTCCTGAAAAAGTCAACGTTTGGGTTGGAATTTTAAAGACAGAATTATAAATCCCTATTTCTCTGACGTAAATTTGACCTGCGAAAGTTATTTAAACTTTTTGCAAATGGAATTAATTCCTGCCTTAGCTCAGCTATTGCTGTATCCAGGTAATGAGCCTAACGCACCTACTTTAACTATTCACAACCTGTTAGACAATATCTCAGTGAGATGTTTTCTAACAGGTGGATAGGACGTCATGGCCTTGTTTAATGGCCTGCGAGGTCATCGGATGTGATTACCCTGGATTATTTCCTGTGGGGATATTTAAAAACAAAAGTTTTCTTCAACAGACCCTCTACAAACAAGGCTTTAAAAAATCGTATAAGGAATGAAATTCAGCAAATTCCATCTTCTTTCATCCGAAATGTACAACAAGAGTTTATTGATAGATTAGGATATTGCCAGGAAGTTCATCGTCAAATATTTTAGCTTTCATTGCGTTAAAATTCTTTATATTAGCCTATCTTTATTACATAAAAATTCGTAAAAGTAGTTGGGTTTGTTTTATTTTGTGGCGGCAATTACCTTGTGATAACTTTTTATTACCCATATTACCATCGTAATCGTAACAATAACGTAAGCAGATGGACGGAATCTCAAACGGAATTGCACGGCTCCCGGTGGGATTAAATGTGCGACCCGTGGTGAGTACCACAAAACTATGGAGATCTGGAGTGATACTCAAAAATCGGTTTCGGTAACGGGTATCATGCTTACGCTTACGTTATTGTTTTACTGTTTAACAGTAGCAGATGTACTTTAGTGAGATCTTGCATTACAGTGGCTTCCTATAGATGGCGCTCGCGCGTATTCTGTGCCATCTTTGCTCAAAAAGAACTATTGAATATGCAAGTTTGCTACGGGGGAAGCTGTCAGATGGTTACGTCAGTTTGATGATCCCCAGCAAGGATTAAAGTTTACTGTCTACCGGCCGGGGTTGTCCATTAGAGCTTGGACTCGCCGTACTTTACTGCGAGATCATAACTTTTTCGTCCGCTTTTCCACTAACATTTTCTTTTATTAGATACTCTATTAAATTTCCATTTAAATATACTTTTATATTTCGATTATTAACATTATGTATGTATTTATACACATAGATGCGGAGTACAACATATTTTGAGCTTTAAAGCCCGGCGGTGAAACAAAAGTAATGAATACGGTTCTTATTGACTCAATGTGAGTTTTTTTAAACTAATTTAGGCTACAATTTTTTACGCAAGTTGTGGAGACGTGGAAAAAATTGTTGTTGAGTTTATTGGTGACACTGTATAATATGTCGTGTTCGTGAAAGATCTGCATTAAATGAACTTTTACCATTAGTCGATTTGTGTTAATAATTTGTGTTTATAATTATTTTTCATAACGGAGAATAAAGAATAACGTTCCTGAAAAAAAAAATCCGAAAGAAGTATTTTTTTAGAATTTGGTAAACTTTTATAAGGTTGTTTATTTTTCAATTTTCTACCAGAATAAAAAAGTTTAACTTTTCTTCTTTATGTTTTTTGGGCACTTCATATTTGTTAAATTATTTTCATAAATTCATTTCACCCTTTTATATTCACCTATTTCATGTTAAAATAAAATAAATAACAGAAAAAGATTGGACCTGTTTCGGATTTCTTTAGGTTTTCCATATAAAATTCTTCTTAAATCTAAGAAAATGTCCCTTTTCAGCAAAAAAAATTGGCAGGTGGGGTACTGGAAGTCACCTTATTAACATAGTATGCCATTTGTGATTCTCAGGTAAGCAAAAGGTAATACAAAATATGTAAAATTTTACCTCAATTAATAAAATAAGAAAATCGACAGCTTCCCTAAATCATATCGAGAGTCGTTAATTTAATCAAAGCAGAGAAATAGAAGACATACTCAATTTTAATGGGGCTTTTACAATGTAGAAATATTATACAGGGCATTTCACTTAAAGTTTTGACGCTGACCGTATTCATATTCATGTGCACCAAATATTGTTTGTCTTCTCATTTCTGAGATATGAGAGAAAAATATATCAAAGTTATTTTATATGTATTGGCTTATTTTCAAAGGCTATTAAAAAATAAGTAACTGTTTTTAACAACACGCTTTTGTGCTTTTTCACAAAGTAAAGTCGAACTTTTAATCTAAATTCATGTTCTGCTATACCTACTTGTAGATATTTCCACCTTAGTGGTTATCGTATATAAACAACAATACACCATACTTCAACTTTCTTGGCATTTAACGTTCTTAGTAAAACAATCTGTACATACATTGATACTCTACATGGGAATAATATCCTTTGAAAAAATAGATGTATACATGAGAGAAAGGTTTTGCTAAACAAACATTTGGGAAAAAACTTGAAAGTTATTTATTTTCCTCTCGTATCCTCCTAAAAAAATGAGTTGGGGTCAGCTTCACAAACAAAATGTGTTTAGCCTTATATTTACACAGTATTTTTCCGTGATTAGAAAAACAGACCCTATAATGGAATTTTGATCCTATTCTCAAGAAAACTGGGAACTGGGTCATGAGGATTTTGCTTTAATTGTGTGTAACTTTGAAATTACGCCAGCTGTAGTGAATGTCTTAAGTTTAACTAAAATTTGAGACAAAATTGTATAATTCTAATTTTGTAAATAAACCTGACGGAAGTAGGTATATATGCATACCAACGCTTGTTACTGAACTACACTATTTTATACGTGATCTAATTAAATACTTCATTATGCAAAATGGAGGTAATCTAATTAAATACGTTTGTATGTATAATAGCAAAATGTGGATTTATATAAGTTTCAAAGTTTCTGTAAATAAACTTCCCTTTATAATCACGAAGTATTTTAAATCTTGAGTAGAATTTTAATAAGCGTGATTTCCACTGTCGTCATGATTTGCATATATTTTGTGTAGTTATCAGCATTATATAGTGACTGTAATAAAATGTTCTGTATAATATACGTGATAATAAGCAAATATGTAAAATTTTTGGTTGTACTAATTTCTTTCATATAATGTTATCCTGTTAAAAAGTGTTGACAAATGAAATGGCTTTTTTGTATATATATATATATATATATATATATATATATATATATATATATATATATATATATATTATATATACCGTATATAGAAACCCTATTTCCGCCCATATTCAAATCTAGAATGCCACTTGACCTAAAGAAGCGGACGTTTGATCAATGTATACTACCAGTCATGACTTACGGATTTGAAACCTGGATACTAGAAACAGACATAACAAGAAAACTCCAGGTAGCACAAAGAGCTATGGAACGATGCATGGTAGGAATAACTAGGAGGGACTGCAAGAGAATAGATTGGATAAGACAGAAATCCCAGGTGATAGACGTCATCCACAGGATCAAGTCTCTAAAATGGCAATGGGCAGGACACTAGTCGAGAAGAGCTGAAAATAGATGGACCACGAGAATTACACACTGGTACCCCAGAGTGTTATTTTAAACGAAAGACCCTTTATATTTTTTAAAATTTGGATTCTACGTAAAATTCTGAGTATTGTATCATATCCAATACCTATCTTTGACAGTTTTCAAGAAAATGGCGCTTGAAATTTGTTGCATTAAGAAAATGTAGAAAGGATACACATAATTAATAATATCAGAGTAGTGCTTGAAGTAACAATTTTATTAGGTTTTTATTTTAAAAATAAGAAATTAGCCATAAATGAAATGTTCAAACCGTTGACCGTTTTCTCTCAGGCGAACTCTTTCTTGAAATTCCCTGAGCACATTGTTCATTTGCTGTGGGGGTGATATTATTTATTAACAGAAAATACGACAAGAGTCTTGTATTCATAGCCATCTTGATTAAATAATTGTAAATTGACGTGGTTATGACGCTGCCGTCGCTATTCAGGTTATGATCATGGAGCGGTTCAAGCGAAAACTGATCTCCATAGCCGCCTGGATAAAATTAAGATATTGAAATTTGGAATGCAGCTAAATTTTTAGCTGTCTATATCTCCAGAACTATCTACTTTAGACCTGGGATAGGGTATACAAAAATTATAGAGAAAAGTCAGATAAATTAGAATTTAGAGTTTAAAGTAGGGCATTCAATTGAAATTATTGAAGTAATTTGTGCCTGAATGTCATATTTTGTAGCACTTCCGGTTGCACCGGAAGTGAGATTGTCATGACACAAACATACAAGGCCCCTAAAAAGAAGTAAGAATAAGATATTTTCGCATATTCATTTGTTTTCGGCTCTTTCGACATTTTCAAACGCCATTTTCTTGAAAACTGTTAAGGATAGGTATGGGTATGCTACATGTTTTGTACTTAGAATTTTACGTAGAATCAAAATTTAAAGAAATATACAGGGTATTTCGTTTAAAATAACAAAGTTGGCTGTATTTCCGGTTGAACCGGAAACGATAGTCAGATGTTCGAGCACTCAAAATCTGCATCTAAAGCAACCATACGAGTTCCCAAAATTTAAAATCGATATATTATTTCGTAACAAAACAACGAGCTGGCCAGTAATATCGTGGTCACCTGGTATATACTTCCGCTGTAAATCTGCCATTAATGTGATGAAGAAGTTCAAGCCCTCTTGATAGTATCTCCATATTATATTAACTGAATTTATCACTTGTTTTAACCCTTTCTGTGTATTTTTCTTCAAATCTGCAGGTCGGTAAACTCTTACCCGCCCACTGGAATTGGATCGAAAGGTCTTTTCATGCCTGAAAACAACATTTTCCCAATATCCCAACCCTTTCTGTAAATATTGCAAAGCAAATCTCACCCTCTGCTCTTTGTTGTCAGTAGTTAGAGATGATTTCTTAACAGCAGCACGATTTCTTAAATTAAATATTTATTTTACGCGGCGTCTTGCTACCCGAACAGAGCCATGCAAGTTTGTTTGTCCCTGCGCCTCCACGGCTGTTTGGAATGGATGGTTCTCCAAAAAAGTTACCAAGTTATTACCTTGTTTATTTGATATTCTCTTTTTTATATATCTAAGACATCACACGTAGACTTCAAGCCTAAGTACTAGCGTACCGTGGGTGTCTGAAGAGAAGGGAAATGTAGTCTATTGACACGGGATTTGAAGGATTGGAGGTTGGGACGGGAAGGGAAAACATCTGCAGGTAATTTGTTCCATAATCTGGAGACCCTAGGTATGAATGTGCGAGAGAAGTGGTCTGTTCTAGGCTTTTGTCGCTGGACAGTAAAGGGATGCATACGTAACGCGCCTCTTGTTGTTCTGTTGGGGACATTCAAGGGGGGAATAATACCGGAGAGTTCTTCAGAGCAAAATCCGTGGAAGTAGCGGTAGAAAAGGGATAAATCCCCTACAGCGCGGCGATGAGCGAGAGAAGGGAGTTTTCTCGTGAGGTCTGGGTCATTGATAAGTTGAATGGCTCGCATTTGGATAGAATCAAGGATCCTAAGTGTCGAAGGTGATGCCGCTCCCCAGATGTGGGAGCAGTACTCTAGGTTAGGTCTTATTTGGGAAACAAACAGTGTATAAGTTGGAAGGGGAGTAGTATTTTCTGGCTCGAAAGAGAAAACCAAGCTTTTTAGCTGCCGATGTGGCTACTGAAGTAATGTGTTTGTGCCAGCTGAGATCATGTTCGAAAGCGACACCACCGAGATCGAATGTTTCGTTGTTTTGTAGGGCTTGGCCATTCATGTGGATGGGGTTCTCTTTCTTCCACTTCCATTCATTCTATTTAGAGAGCCGTTATTGTCCCATTTTTGCTTTAATTCTTTAATGGTACTTTTTGATAAATCGATTTCTTCGTATATTTTTCTTACTGCGCGACCCTCTTCAACTAAGATCGTCAACCTTGATCTTTATTGGTTGTTGGTTTAATCTGTTCATTTTATCAAAAATTAAAGTGACAAATATATTTAACATCTATTGACATTTATCACTCCATGACAACTTTTGTGTAAAATTCATGTGATCTGAGGTATAGAAAGTTGAATTAAATGCGAATAATGTAACCGGGATTTTTCGTCCGCAACCGTACACTTTGCCTACTTTCCTTAACACATTGTTAAGTCAGATTAACACGAGGAGCTTTGTATACGCAATGTTTAAGCACAATGTAATAGTGCGGTCTTTATAAATTTTATTGTCTATAAGGACGAAAGTCCGTTTTAATACATTACCCGAAGTTAATTGTGTATGGTCTCTCCCTAGGGAGAAAGTTACAAACGCAAGTAGTTTAAGATTAATTGCGTTGAATAATTAAATAGTGATTAGCCGTGAAGCCATAGAAGAGCGCCGAGCAGCTAAAATTAGAGTCAACGGCGACAAGAAACTTGCTAATTATTTATTTATTGCCTTTAGCAAAGAAATGTCTTTTGGATGTCAAGTTTTCATTTTAGAGAAATATTTATTTAAAACAAATATTGAAATGATAATTAAAAAAATAAGGTATATTCGGGGTGTTATGAAATTCATGGCAAATATTAAAACCGATAAATCCTGGTATGAATTCAAATTGGAGAAAAATATTCATAAATGGCACTTCCCAATAAATAAGCTAGTACTCGCCCCTTAAACTTTCATTAACCGACGGTACTCGCCACTGGCAGGAAGCACAGAGTACAAATAAGTTGCCAATTCTATCAATAATTCTTTTCTATGCTACCAGTCAGCATAAGAAATAATGTTTTTGTTACCTTTACAGTAAAATCCCTTTAAAATAAAATTATTTTCATAATTGTATTAAATTAAAATACACATTTTTTGTAAAATGCGTCTGTGGAATAAAAAATTCTTTGGATATTTTCGGTTTTTACTAAAACTGTTAAAAGAATTAGATGTCACAATAATATTTAAGTTTGGCAATGCCCCGACTGGATCATTTGGTTTTTATAATATTAGAGCCTATGACGTCAGACTCTTCAGAAGCAGCGGGTAGTTTGATGTTTTTTAAAATAACAAAAATGTGCGAATCGAGGGAAAAAGTATTGGGTATGTCTGTAGACTACCCCAGGAGTTACCTATTCCAATATATGCAGTATATTTCATAACACTCTGTATGTAAGTACTTATGGCTCATTATATCTTTGGATGATTAAAACAAATCAACAATATTTTTTATAAAAATAGTTGAACTTCTTTGGTTTTGGCTGTATTTTATTAGCTATCTTCTCAATTATCAATAGTCATTGATTTAACCCCGGGATTCACGAAGAAGGTGTAAAGCTTAGTACTGTTTTATATTTAGGTCTTATAGTTGCTCAGTCAGGTTTTGAGAGGTTTTTGTCTTGCCATTGTCGCCATAAGTTTTTTATTATTTCTGAGATTTACTCGGTTTCCAAATGATTCTGACCTTGACTTGTTGCTAGAATGAATTTAATTATATGGGTGTTTCTACAGAAATGCCAAAAAAAACTTGGGGTATTAAGAAAATAAAAGTAATATTAATAACGGTTATTTCTCACAATTGTGTTCTAGCCAGTAAATCCAGTGGAGATAAGTCAGGTGATCGTCAATAATTCCCTTTTTTCCAATCCTCATGTCACGAAAAAGTATTAAATGGTCCTATTAACTCGAAACTTCGTGGAAGTGCTCTAAAAAATAAATGTTTAAACACGTGTTTTGCAGTTTTAAATAAGTTAACCCCTAAGGGGGTGAAATGGGTGTTCAAAGTTTGTAATGAAGTAAAATTGTTATACAGCCGGGCGAAGTCGCGGGCCAAGCTAGTGTCCTTATAAAAATAGTAATACAAACATGCAAATAAATTAATAACATTAAAAACGTAAAAGCATTGAAAACTGTTGTAAAATGCGTTCATTGTACCATAGACTAAATAATACCTAGACGAACACTGCCGTGCAACGAAAAGCTGGTCTCCCTTGTGATATTTGGTTTATGGTGTAAAAATTTTTTTGTGTAGCATTATATAAATATATATACTATGTATCTACATGTATATAAGATGGTGGACAAACAAACTTTTAAACCATAAACCACTAAACCCACCAAATATCTCAAGGGAGACCTGCTTTTCGGTGTATTCGAGTGTCTGTCTATATTCTTTATAGTCTCTAATAGTACCTATCAACAATTAACACGCCATGTAACTATCCATGTGTCAATGAAATATGCTTAGAAAAAAATATTCCAATACAGGGGGCTTCAGGTTAACCCAGGTTTCTTAACATGTGAAGAAATAAATGCACAAAATTATAAAACCGATTTACTTGTTTTATTTTAAAACGAAGTAACACTTCGCCTATATGAACCGACAATAAAATGCATATATTTACTTTACTGACGTAAATATAGGTGCCATTTTGTAATTTCGTTTGCACGATAATATCGTACATAAAATACTACTTCATGTTTGGTCTGCCTATTTCTGTGCAAAATATAGTACGTAATCGTGGCTATTAGGTATTTGTAGTTTTAAATTTTTGTGGAAAACAGGGTTTTCTGAATGAGTCCTCACTGTTTAAATGGGCCTAAAAATATAAAATTGATATATTTTAATAACGTTTTGTGTAAAAAAAAATCTTTACTAATATCAAAAAATTGTGTCAGTATTTACGAAAGTAATGCTTATTGATTGCTTTTCATACCACTTGCGAGAAATGTGATAAAAAAATTACCAGTGCCAACAGACAAGGTGTTACTTTACCTAAAAATACAACAGACAGTGTAGTTTCAGTATTTTGGCCAAATTGGGTTGCATTTATTATTCTTTTTCCTTTTGAGAAACTTTTCTCAAGAGCACCTAGTATTAGATTACTTCGTCGTTGTTTTAGGTACATATAAAACATGGTGAAAGGCGTCCTAGTTTCCCGTACGGCATGTTAAGATAAAATGTTTTAAAGAAATCCTTGAAGTGCGAATTTAGATATACATATTATGTATTATCTCTATTTTGTTGTGATCGTTGCCTTAATATAGCAACTTCTAATGTAGCCGAAAGTTAGTTCTGACGATGCAGATGAAAAACTTTTTAAGTAAAGTGCAATAATAACAATAACCAATTTATACACAATGAGACTCACACATTTTGTACCTCACAAATCATAAGAAAAACAAAAGACGTAAAATCATAGTGAGTAAGCTTCAGGCATAAAGAGGCCATCGTCAGCTTAAAGACTAAATAATAATGTCTTCTTAACATACAGTGTGTCCACTTAAGCTATCTACCCATGGAAATCTTTTTTATTATTAATTTTGCGAAAAAAAGTTACTCTTTATAAAAAGTTCTTTTTTATGAGAAAATAGTATTAAACAATTCAAACTTGAGATAGCGTGCGAACAGGGTAGTTTGAAATCCTGGCACCTACTCTATTTCTTTTTTAAATTAATGACCTACTCTCTTTAACTACCAATCCCATCCACAGTTATGCTGACGATAGTACTCTCCACTCCAATATTCATTTTTACAGACGTCTCGAATCAAGAGCTGGATAATAGGCACAGATCTATGCACCTATCCCTTTCCCAAGATCTTCAAGTACTCTTAGACTGGGGGCCAAGAACCTTGTGTAGTTCAACTCCTCCAAAACCCAGTCTTGCCCCCTCGCGCAAAAAAATCTGGCAACGCTTAATCCATCCACATGAATGGCCAAGTCCTACAGAACAATGAAACGATCGATCTTGAGCATGATCTCAGCTGGCACAAACACATTAATTCAGTAGCCACATCGGCAGCTAAAAAGCTTGGTTTTCTCTTTCGAGCCAGACAATACTTCTCCCTTTTCAACTTAGACACTCTCTATATTTCCCAAATAGGACCCAACCTAGAGTACTGCTCCCACATATGGGGAGCGGCATCACCTTTGACACTGAACATCCTTGATTCTATCCAAAAGAGAGTCATTCAACTCATCAATGACAGTCATCACAAGAAGACTCCCTTCTATAGCTCATCGCCGCGCTGTTGGGGATTTATCCCTTTTCTACCGGTACTTCCACGGATTTTGCTCTGGAGAACTAGCCGGAATTATTTACTCCTTGACTGTTCCTCACAGAACAACAAGAGGTGCGTTACGTATGCATCCTTTTACTGTCTAGCTACAAAAGCCTAGAAGAGACCACTTCTCCGACTTATTCATACCTAGGGTATGCAGATTATGGAACGAATTGCCTGCAGATGTTCTCCCCTCCTGTCCCAACCTCCAATCCTTTAAGTCCGGTGTCAATAGACTACATTTTCCTTCTTTTCAGACGCCCTTGATACGTTAGTACTTAGGCTTGAAGTCTACGTGGGATGTCTTAGATAATAAAAGGTTAAAAAATGAAAATTGACCCAGTTGAGAAGTACTATTAATTTTTATTTTGGAACAAAATGTAATAACAAAATGTTACTTAGAATTAAAAATTATATCTAAGTTTAGACTCATCGCGTCCTATTATTAACAACAATTTTAAAAATTTGGATATTAATTCTTATTGCCATTTTCAAAGTCTTGCTACCATTTCCCACCTACATGCTATTTGAATATCTAAGTAAATAAAAATGCCGTTGAAATCGAACGTTTTGTAATTTTCTTAAACAATAAAATTAAAGATATTTCAATTCTATCTTGCATGCACAATTTCAACCGCATCTTTATTTACTTGGATATTCAAATCGATGTTTTAGTCAAATAACAGAACTGACTATTACAATGTCATTATCAGCAATCGGTGAACAAAAAAATTTCGCGTATATGTAGGTGGGAAATGGTAGCAAGACTGAAAATACCATGAAGAATTATTGTTGTATTTTAACATTTTTTAAATTATGTTTAATAATGGGATGCGATGAGTATAAATTTAGATATAATTTTTAATTTTTAGTAATATTTTATTATTTCATTTTGCTCTAAATTAACAATTAATAGTACTTTCTCTTTTGCGTAAATTTTGATTTTTAAAATTTTTAACTACCCTGTGCATGCTATCTCAAGTTTGAATTATTTAGCACTATTTTCTCATAAACCAGAACTCTTTATAAAGACCAACTTTGTTTCGTAAAATTAATAAAAAAAGTTTTACATCTGTAGAGAACTTAAGTGGGCACAGTGTATACGTATTGGTTATATAATCATATAGCGATAATCTGGAACAGGAAATATTCAAAATGATCAGATTTAGTAAATAAAAACAATATATTCTAAAACATTATTTCAAGTTTTGGGCACTACAAGGATCAAGAATCACCCACAAAATTACAATATAATTTTAAGATTTAGAGCAGTCGTAATTATTATGGAAATTAAAATTTCTGGCTCGCTGCTCCACTAATAACGTTTATTTGGTTTTAAATGAATTTTTCTACAAGCGCAGTGCTACCAAAATATATTTAGTTCTGTCAGTATAATTACCTTTCGTCTTTCTTTCAAAAAGCAGAACTCAAAAATGTAACAAAACTTTCATCTTAATTATATTTTAAACAAACAATTTATTAAGTAAATATTTTGTTCATATAAAACTGGAATAGGGTTTGTGATTTGTTCATTTTTAGTAATTTAGTCAAGAACCGTAAAAATATATTTATTTTTATTATAAGCAAAAATATTTGTGATTAATTTTATCGAATACAGTTGCTCAAAATAATTTTATATTTTATAGTATGACTTACCCGATGCTAAATGTTCGCAGGAAACGCTTCTAAACCTGAAATTAAAAATATTAATATTTCAGTAAGGATTAAGCCAGGTAACCAGTTGTATTATACGAGGAAATATTCAATAGCATACTAATATAAAATTAATCTCGATGACATTTTTTCCTAACATCTAACAATTGTACACTAAGAGCTAGTATAGAAAAAAACATTGATTTGCTTCATCGGGGCAATAATCTATGTTGTATGTTGTAATTCCGTATTTTATTACCAATTAATATAAACCTAAGGGCTTATAATCATAAGTTGCTAACTCCTTTTGGACGTGTAAAGCATTTTGCTTTTTTTAAATGCCATATCGTCTCATCTTTCATATATCAAAATAGTATGGTAAGAATGAGAATTAGAAGTCAATTCTTAGAAAAAATACAAATATACTACATACCACTATATTGTAATAGAAATGGCAATGAGGCAATCGTAATAAGTCAGTTTGTAATAAACCTACTTTTTATTTATACTACTTAGTAAGCATGAATAGCACGTAATTATTGTGGCAAATACACAGTAAATATAAATATACAGACTTTTTCAGTCAATTTTACAAAAATAATAAGTCGTCATATCCCAACATATTGTGGTGGACCTAAAAATAGGCCGATCATAAATATAAAGATTGGTAATCAACGCGTTTTTTTCCGGCATTAAGGTAGCAAGTACACAGTATATTAAAAACTTACTAAAATATGTTATCAGGAGGAATGATCTAAAGAGACATTGCATGATTTTTAAGATGAAAATCTGTCATATATCAATATATTGCAGTAAATATAACAATGGGGCAATCATACAGCGGTTGGTACTAAATCTAATATACATATTATATTTAATTTACTAAGCACTAATTATTGTGGCGCAACAGCGATAAAAATAACTAAAAATAATTTTGGTTGTCTTAAATGTCTAGAAATAAATTTAATAAATATTTGTCATCTTTATGTAAAATAAAAATTTGTCATAATAACAATAAAACAATCATACACTGGTTGGTAATAAACCCTTTTTGAAATAATTTATGGCGCATTATTATTGGCCTAATATTGTGGTAAATAGAAGTTAAGCATAAAATTACTAAAAACAAACAATGTTTGTCTCGATCTTGTGATCTAGAAATAAATTTATTAAGAATCGTTTATTTTTGTGGGAAATAAAAATGTGTCATTTATCAATCTATTGTAATAAAAATAACAATATGGCAATCATAGGGTGATTGGTAATCAACCAAATTTTTTTCGTATATATTAGGCACCTATATTAGTTAATTATTGTGACAAATAGAGGAAAATATAAAATTACTTGAAAAAGTAATAACTGTCTCGAATAGTGATATAAATTAGTCTAGTTATTTTTACAAAACATTGAAAATTTTACGTACATATTGCAGAAGAAATAACAATGAGGCATCTGTACAGTTGTTGGTAATAAACCTAGCTTCTACTTATATAATCTATGGGGAACTATTATGACCTAATCATTATGCTTAATATCGTGCTATTTATACAGAACTTAAATATGAGACAATTAAAACAAGTTTTATCGCTTATATTAATATTCTATAAAGTAAGAGAAATGTAATATTTGTCCCATCCTTTTCCTTTAATTTTTTTTTAGCTAGGCCATTAACGCTGTCATTTGTTAATACAAAGCAGATGGCAGAGTTATTCGATTTATTTTCCCACATAATCTAACTGAAATAAACTTTTGCTGCGAGTCTAAGCAAAAATTTGAGGTAATTACAATAATTGAAAATTAGCATCACATGTCCAAAATACAAAATATCCCTACCTAAAGTATCTAAATAACAAGGGCTTATACTCAAAATTACTAACTCCTTTGAGACGTGTAAAACATTTTGCTTTTTTTAAATGCCAATTCGTCTCATCTTTCATATATCAAAATAGTATGCTAAGAATGAGAATTATAAGTCAATTCTTACAAAAAATACAAATATACTGCATACCACTATATTGTAAAAAAAAAAATAAAAATTATTAACAAGCTTTCGGGAATGAAAAATTTTCGTTCAAAGTATAATGTATCCATTTATAAAACTCTTTATAGAAGGACATTTTAACCCACTTTGAAAAACGGCGCTCCTTATGCAAGTTGAACTATATGCTGCAGTTACGAGTGCCTCCCATTATAAGAGTTAATGTCTTACGAGACCATTTTTAACTCTACGTGGCATGTAATTTTAAGGAAATTGCCTAACGTCCCTAAGCGACAATGCACATCACTGAATTACAAAATTTATGAAGCTGATTATACTGGAAACTACGAAGCTTAGACAGGGAGCTGCAAAACTTCACTGACAAAATTTAAGTGATCTTGGTCCGTAAACGCCTTGTTGTCAAGATACCGGGTGATAAAATTTAAATTCTACTTTAGGTTTTTTTTATTTATTTTACACATTTTTAAAGATAGTTCATTCCAATTGTACAGTGCGTTCAATTTAAATTGTCATACTTTTAAATGGCCATAGAAGTTATTGAGGTAGTAACTTCGTGTAAAAAACAGATTATTGGGTTTTTGATAGAGTTTTATGCCGTAAAATTAATTATTATCTTATAAACTGTCAAATGTCAAAACTATTAACATAACGTACACGGATTTTCTTATTAAAAAATGTCGTAATTTAATTTGAATTAATTGATTTAAAAAAAATTAAAAATTCTATCATTCATGGCAACACTGCGGCAAATAGATATAGTGATTGTGTAGGATACCATACACGGGCGCTGCCAAAAGGTATTGATTGCATGCATATTTCGATCGATAGTGTTGCCATGTACTTCATGAACATTTACTCAGTCAGGACTACATTTTATATGTAGAGATATAAGGCAAATTATTGTTAAAAGACTATATGGGAACAACTAAATTCGGTTCAGATCAATTTAATTTACTGTTAAAATGCGCTAGATGTTGTTTTCCTTAAAAAAAATTAGGGATGGCTTATTCCTTTTATATTAGTAGCAAACGCCTAATGATTTTAAATGAAAGGGACATTTTCCTAGTGGGGACCCAATGGATTATCATGCAAAATACCCACTTCTTCGAATGTGCTGAATTAATCACACGATATCAGTATGTATTTAAATAATATTAAATGTGTCATTTTAAAATTTAAGAAGAATGCTTATATCACTAATAGTCTCATTACTAAAGCACCCTAAACATAGGTTATTCCAGGGACGTCTCTACTCTAGTTGGAAATAAAATTAGGATTCGATTTGAAAATAAAGTACAAATATTTATATACCTCCAGTGTGTAATGTGACAATGCGAAATATGAAAAGCCTTCGGTTAAAGTAATAGAAAAATATTTTACTCACCCAACGCCTGGATATCACAATATACCCTGAAACCAAATGCGTATGGTCTAGTTTTGACCCCTGTAAACGCCTGCACCATTAAAAGACTTTTAAGAGTAGACTCTTTTAAGCTTGTACGCTTTGAAGTAAAGATTGGCACTGTATTTTGAAAATGAACGCTCTGCATCCAAAGATGTAATGTTTGCATATCTAAAACACTGAAAGTTACTGCCGCAATTGTCCGCACTTATGTACTGTCCAGTATCACGTAGTTGCGCAAAATCCGGATTTTTGTGTAAAAAAACTTGCTCGCAGCTTCAATATCAGGGCCATCTTTTAAAGTTTGTAGAGCTATATTTACAGTATCAACTATGTGAAACGAGTCAGGAAGTGACAGATAACTATGCTGAAGGCTGTCAATAGCATCTACTAATAAACGATAATTTGCATTTATAGTACGCAAATCTGCTTCGACTGTCGGGGTGTTAAAGTGATGTTGACTTTCTTTAATGTAGATGGCACTTTTTGGGCCCAACTGCGAAGCTACAGATTTAACAGCTTTTAAATGTTGATTGTAATAAAATGCAGCATTCAGTCACGTTCCCCATCTTGTTAATACGTGCTGTGGGGGTTCGGTAATTCCGGGGCACAACTGGTGAAATTTTTTAATCCACTGTGGAGATTTTGGAACCTTTTTGGTGCTGGCAATTAGCTTGTCGACATCTGGATACTTGCTTCGAATTGTTTCTACCACTCGGTAACATGCATGTAGTAAACAGGTTATATGCAATAAATTAGGACACACAGTTTTAAGCCATCTCGCTGCTTTTACCATATACGCTGCACCGTCTGTAACTAAGAGTACAATATTGTTCGTATTAATGTCAATCTTTTTTAGAGTCTGCGTTAGTAGCTGTTGGATTGTTTCAGCGTTGCCTTTTTCTAATTTTTTATTTGCAAGTACATATCGCTTCGTTGGTGAATTCGGTGATAATATGCGCACTAAAACGTTTCCTACTTGGTTATTTTTGATATCTGTACTTTCATCAACTGTTATCCAAAGTTTTTTTTATTATGTAATGCCGACCTAATGGTAGTTTTCATTTGTCCTTTGACACGAGGAAAAGTATACCGTAATTGCTACTTGGTCGGTATGGGTCACTTACGCACATATTTTTTTTCAAAAAGATCGCAAATGTTTGTTTTGAAGCACTTAAAAAGGAATATTGCAACAGCTTAAAACAAATATTAGATCATATATAAAGCCCCAATAAGACATCTGCGGCTGCCAGTTTAACACATGTTTTGACTCCGAATATGTTGTCCGCAACTAAAGGAACTCCAATCCAGTATTGTACTTTAGATCAGAAAAGCGATATAAAAATCTTTCAACTTTGTACCCAAACGGCAAAGAGCGACGAGGTCTCGGCATCGCCATGGCCATGCTAAATGCGAATGTATCCGATAAGCAGCCCGCCGTGATACCAGTGCTTTCTACTGCAAAACTGACAGTAGCCGCTCTGCCGCCTTCCGGCCTGTCGTCGACATCGTCCGTGGTTTTGTAATTCTAGCCCTGGAATTACCTACGTTTGCAAGGCTTTACTCAATACGCAATTTAAGAGAAAAAAAATTTTACGTAATAATACAACTGGTTACTATGTCAAATATTCAGGACTTTTAAAGTAAGCTAGAACAAAAGAGTAACTTGAATCAAAAGCTGGATGATAATTCCATTTATTAATTTATTTTCGTTGAATTGAGAGCGATTTGATCTAAGACTCCGTAATTGATTTCGACACAAGTGCTTGCAGTGTTCTAACTACATTGGTGTATATCTGGTTATCTGCAAAACTTCCTATGGTGCTCTCATATTATTTACGGTTATATTTTAGAGGTTATGCGATTCTTTTTTTTTAGTCACTCTTGTTCCCATAAAGTACATAGATATTTTTTATAAATGTACGTTACGTGCAGCTTGTTCCGGTTATTCAGGCTCTTGCATTGGGGCAAAAAGAATTTTGCTCAGAGGGTGAATCTGAACCCTGTTAACGTAAAACAGGTATAGTAGGGAAGAGGGGGACACAAAAGAAACTGAACGGTAAAAAAGAGACTTGGTAGATCTGCGGCCAAGGTACGAATCTCGACTGACAAATATATCTCTTTACTTAATACTTGAGGTTAACATCTGAATCTGAAAGTAGAAACTCAAAGCGGGAGTAGCCACTGTGCTGCTGTTCCTTGGAAAATCAACGTGATAAAGATTAGCTTTTGTTCATCTATACAAATAATATGTTTTCGAATGTACAAAATTTATGTATTATGAATTTTAGTATTTTCCTGACATCCTGAAATTCATTTTATTACCTTTCTCAAATTTGCTAACTCAATCAGCAGTGGCACTTTAAACACGTGGTACACGGTATACCCGAAAAATAAATAGGTCACTGATATTTCCGGTGTACTTAAACAGTAACACTGGGGAATTTTGCAGTCTGCAAACTCATTGGGCTGGAAATTGACGATTTAATTCAAATTACACATCCCAGATTTGATTCGAGAAGGATTAGACCGGGGTAATTGGCAGCAATTAGGCACGCCACATTTGTTATACTTTCGGGTTTGGTTTTCTGCTGTTTGGGGGAAATAAACTGCACCCCGGGGTAAAAAGGATAATGTAGTCGAGATTTGATTTATTGCTCTAGGAGAATCTGGTCAATATTTTTAACGAACTTGGTTGTTTGTTACAATAGACGTTTTTGGGATGTTTTTGTCGGCTCTAACAAGGTATGTTTATGTATATTAACATCAAGTTGACAAGCAAGTAAATTTGACATTTCGAGTTCAAATGACACTGCTGTTTTAATTCATTTATGTTAGTGTAAAATTTATTTTTTTCTAATTAGGTGGAATTAATAAAAAGTACAAAGTAAAATTTTGCACCGGGATTCGATAAATACTGTTTTAAATTAGAATTTTGTAGTTTATGAGTTAGGTTTTGACAAGTTTTTTCCTGTCACTGTTAATAAATCGTCATTAAAAATTTGTAACTTTTTCCAATATTTCACCGTTAAATTCACCTGATAATTTTGTCTGGGAAGGTGTTCCTAAAATGAATTTTGGTATAGTTCTATTATTCTGGAAAATACATACTTAACGTGTCAGTTTCCAGGTCCCAAACGTAGGTTGTTCAGAAAATTTTCATCGATTTCGACATTTCTTTTAATCAATACGAGTATGATTTTTTCCCAAGTGCTTACACCACCACCGCAGTTTTTACATATTAAGTTAATGTTTAAAAAATAAAGTACTACATTAAGTTGGGCTGGTGTAATAAACGTTTTTCTGTTGTTTTTTTTGATGGAATAATCGATTTTATTATGAGTGGTTGTTACCATGTTGTATCCTGGCTAAAATATTTTTCCACACTAGCCATATTACTTTAGTTTAATAATAGGGCCAAAGAGGCATATATTGCCTTGTTCCGTAATTCTCCCAAACATATTGCGACGGTTTCAAATAGTAAAAAGTGCTGATTACTGGTAATTAACACGATTGCTGTGGCACTAGTCACAAAAGGTTTGGGCTATGTGTTACCAGTCATACGTATCTGGGTATAGTATCTGGTACAGATTATGCTTATCGCAACGATACCAGGCACATGGCCTTTGTTGTCATATTCTAATATTTTTTGGTGTAGTAACGTAACAGTCTTCTTATTACCAAAAAAAAAACTGTTTTGGGGTAATAAACAGGCTCGGCCCGTGAAATTTTAAAGTTTTATATCTCTGTTGCTACTTATAGGATCCATGACAAGATCAGGTTTTTTAATAGTGAGCCTACTAGGAATGTTTTGGTAAAAAAAAAAATGATAGTTTGCGAAAAAAAGTTGAATTTTTGAATTGGTCCACCTGAGAAAGAAATTAAACCGCTTAGGTATTTTACTTATCATTTTTTCTAAAGAAATTTTACATCATTTTGTCGACAATTCTTAAATTTTAAGAGAAAAACTGTGTTAGTAGAAAGTTATAGTCATTTGAATTTTTTAGGCCTAAAATATAATTTAAAAAAAATTCAAATGACTATATTTCTACTAACCCTTTTTTTCTCATAAAATTTAAGAATTGTTGACTAAATTATGTAAAATTTGTTTAGAAAAAATAAGAAATTAGATAACTTAGGGTGTTAATTTTTTTCCCAGGTGAGTCAATTCAAAATTCAACTTCTTTTCGCAAATTACAAAATATTTTTTGCTTCACCAAAAAATTCCTATTACTAAAATTACTATTAAAAAACCTGAACTTGTCATGGGTCCCATAAGTAGCAACAGAGATACACAACTTTAAAATTTTACGGGCCGTGCCTGCCTATTACCCCAAAACAGTTATTTGGGGTAATAAGAACGCTATTTAAAAAAAATAATATGAAACAAACTGTATTTATGTTGTAATTTAAAAAAAAAAAATCAAATGACTATAACTTTCTAACACATTTTTTCTCTTACAATATAGGAATTGTTGAGAAAATGATGTAAAATTTGTTTAGAAAAAAATAATAAATAAAATACCTTAGCGTGATAATTTTTTCTCAGGTGGGTCAATTCAAAAATTCAACTTTTTTCGCAAATTACAAAATATTTTTTTTGCCAAGACATTCCTAGTAGACTCACTATTTAAAATCCTGAACTTGCCATGGGTCCCATAAGTAGCAACAGAGATATACAACTTTAAAATTTCACGGGCCGCCGCTGGAAATAAGAACGTGGATTCATGGGTAATAAGAAGAAGTAGAAGAATAATAGCACTTTTCTTTGTTGCAACTTTATTTTTTATGGACCTATAATACTGGGAACATACCCATTCCATATACACCTTTTTTCTGATTTCAAACATATATGTTAATGTTTGGTTCAGCCGTTTTCGAGATGTTTCAATAAGATTTTCTGGATCGACGAAGCTGTGTTTACTACAGCAGAAGTGTATAACCGAAGAAATATCCATATCTGGGCATCAGAGAATCTTCATGCGTACGTCGAAATTAAACATCAGGGACGTATGTCACTTAATGTTTAGTGCGGTATTTTACGGAAACGAGTAACTGGCCCTATTATATTGGAAGGTTCATTAACAGGATATAGATATCTAGGAATTTTAAACAACGAAATTGAAGGTTTTTTGGAAGAACTCCCTGTCAGAGAATTTTTAGACAGTACATGTCATCAGAACGGCGCACCGCCTCATAACGTGATATTCGTAACAAATTCTCTAAATAATCGTTTTAGCGAGTGGATTGGAAGATTCGGAACAAATAACTGGCCACTGAATAGCCCTGACCTACCCCATTTAAATAATTTCTAATGGGACTATCTAAAACATCAACAGCCAGATTTTCCAACGCTAGTCCGGTCTAATTTGACAACCAGAAGTTTTAAACTGACAAGTGTAAGAATAAGACAACTAAGTTTTAGACTATTAAATTATTTCTGAGCTTTTTCGCAGATTTATAAAGAAAAGGGCAATTTTAATACGCACTTTCGACAATAATAGAACTCCAAAACCACAACCAACTCTTTCCAAGATGAAAATCATTTGGAAACCAAGCAAATCGCTGAAAAATCAGAATAATTCATAAATTTTTAATGACGACTTATTAGAAAACGATAGGACATCAACCTGTCAAAACATAACTGATCAACTATAAGGTCTTAATTTAAACCAGTACTAAATCCTAAATCTTCTTAGTGAATCCGAACGCAAGTATCTAAAGAAAAGAATCGAAATTTAGAGGATTCAGGAGAAAGAATTCAGGAAAATATCGATTTGTTGAAGGAACATCCTGATTTTATTTGAAATGTTTTGGAAAAATTAAAAGAAGACTGGAATTTGTCTTGAAAATAATCACATTGAACACTTATCAAAACCAATATAATGAATATTCTTCATAAATTATATTTTTGTAAAATAAATTTCGATTTTGTATACTCAGCTGCATTTTGTATCTTCAGAGAAAAGTACGAAGAATGACATTTATTAATAATGTAGGCACAAGCCATGCAACTGCGATTTGGCTAAACAGCATAGTCAAGTTTTTTTAACCCTCCGTTAGGCGCGCGGGTGACTATTGTCACCCACGCGTATAATCGACGATGCAAAATAATATCCGTTACATTTATGCAGCCGCCGCTTTTAGTACCTTCCCAGCGTGGCATGAGAGAGCATCTCTGTGATCGGCGACGTTGTAGTGGTTTTAGCGTAAAGCTTATACACAAATAACTTGCTTGGGTGACAAGTGTCACCCGCGCGCCCATTCGCGTTACTCCATAAGGTTAGGTATGGTATATTTATTTTTTGTTTATATGACCTTTGTGCGATTGCAGTTAGTATATTTTTATAATATACATATACATAGCGAACCGTTTGTCATGATTTGCTTTATTATTTCACCCCATAAACGGGCATATTATAATGATTTTAGAAAAATACTGGATATTTTTTATTTCTTATGTGCCCTATATTCAAATTACTCTATTCGTGATTATTTATGTTTATTTTAGAAAAAATGTCTGAGCCAAAGGATAAAAGACGCAAAATGGAGACAAGTAAAGATCCCCAGATGTGGCTAAAGTGGTTTGAAGAACCAAGTGATAATGAAAGCTTGGCTGATGATGAAAGCGATTTCGAGGAGGACAACCATACTTCAGATAGTGAACATATGACAGAATCTGAGCAGGAAGCAAGCGAAACAGAAGATGTGGTGGAGCCTACAGAAAGTAGAAATGACTCCAATCAGCCACAAAATTTTTACATAGGGAAAGATTGTGTGACAAAATGGCGTAAATCACACCCTCCTACAAATGTTCGTACCAGAGCTCACAATATTATAACGCACCTTCCTGGTCCCAAAAATAAGGCCCGTGAAACCAAAACTGAAATCGATATTTTAAATTTATTTTTAGATGATAATGTTCTACGCATAATTTGTCATTCAACTAATATTTACATCGAAAATATCCGCGGTAAATTCGAACGCGATCGTGATGCTAGGCCTACAGATATAATAGAAATAAAAGGATTTATTGGTCTGCTGTACCTCATAGGATCTTTGGTGAATTCAAGAAAAAATTTACGTTATTTGTGGGATAATTCAAAAGGTAATGGTTTAGAATCTTGTTATTTAACCATGAACGAGAAGAGATTCAGATTTATTTTAAGATGTTTACGTTTTGATGACATAAGAGATAGGGAAAATCGCAAAGCCATTGACAAACTTGCACCAATTAGGGAACTGTTTGAGCTGATAATAAAGAACTTTCAAAAGTATTATTCTCCCAGTGAGTATCTTACTGTGGATGAACAATTGGTGGCATTCAGGGGTAGATGCAACTTCAAGCAATACATACCAAGTAAGCCAGCGAAGTATGGGGTAAAGGTATTTGCTTTGGCCGACTCTAAGACTGCCTACACCATTAACTTAGAGCCCTATGTCGGAATACAACCTGATGGCCCATTCCAAAGAAGTAACACGGCCGAAGAAATTGTTTTACGTTTGGTGGAGCCCGTTCAAGGTAGTAACAGAAACATTACGGGTGACAACTGGTTCACAAGCGTTTCTCTGGCTAAAACACTTCTAAATAATAAAAAATTAACATATGTTGGCACGATGAGAAAAAACAAACGCGAAGTACCAAAGGAATTTCTACCAGACAAAAACAAGATACAATCTTCTTCAATTTTCGGATTTCAGGAACACACGACTTTAGTTTCATATTGCCCCAAAAAAAATAAGGCTGTGTTGCTATTATCAACTATGCATCATGATGCTTCAATTGATCCTGCAACTAATGAAAAGAAGAAACCAGAGTTGTTGACATTTTATAATTCGACAAAAATAGGTGTGGATCTAGTTGATCAGCTGTGTGGAAATTACGATGTGTCACGCACTACGAGACGCTGGCCTATGGTAGTCTTTTTTGACTTGCTAAATATAATAGGAATTAACGCAGCATGTATTTATAATTCTCACCACTTTGACAAAGCAGTAAAGAGGGTCGATTTTTTACAAAATATAAGTTGGCAATTGATTAAACCACAAATGACACGAAGGTCAAATAATTTATCAATTCCCAGAGAACTGCGAAGACGAGCGAAATTGCTGTTAGGTGAAGAGGAAGCTGAAGTTGAGGTTGCTCGTCGGACTGGATCGCGTGGTCGATGTTATTATTGTGGACGTCAAAGAGACAGAACTTCCAGAAAATGGTGCGTTAAATGTCAGCGGTGGACCTGTGGAGAGCATCTGCGCGAAATATGCGTAAATTGTTTCGAAAATTAGAATTGTTTATGTTATCAATAAATAAAACTTTTTTACTGCCGTTTGTATTTTTATTTATTTAATTTAGGTGTAATTTAGAATAACACTTAATAGAAATCTAGTATTTTTGCATAATTTCAACATTTAGGATGTGGGTGACACATGTCACCCACGCGCCTATCCACGTAACAAAATTAGACGCGCCTAACGAAGGGTTAAATTGAAATATCTCTTAGATGAATGAACTGAAATCAGAAAAAAGTGTATAAAATTTTTCTAAAATATACTGGGTGTTCTATTTAAAATTAACCTAGTTTGTATTTTAACTAATTTTGCGATGTTCATTTGCTTTATTACGTAACAATTTCTAGGGATTTAGGACAAGCCCTGCAACTTTGGTATTTACGGTTTTTCTCTGTCTCTTTTAATAAACTCGGTAGAAGCTATCCAATTATACAGAATAACCGTGTACAAAAAAAAAGATTTATTTAATTAACTATTTGCTGTTTCATATGTCTAAACTGGAAATACATTAGTTTTTTATAGCAAATAACTGCGCAACAGCAATGTTTAAAAAAACAAAATAATAATACGTATAAGTAGTTACATATTTTTTATTTTATTCTTGCATTACACGTATCTTGTATGCTCTGCACATAAATAAAACGAAATAAACTTATCCCCATACTACCCGGTTTTTTCATTTTTAATGTAAGCGTCTCTTATATAAAAAGAAATATTGGGCCCCCAAGTTGAACGCGCTTGTTGTGAATAATGCATAACTTCCAGCTTCTTAGATATCACAATTTTAAAGTGAGGGCTCGTCTAAAGTTAAAATAAATATTTTCTCAAATTTCTATACATGGTGTCCGAAAAATGTATTAGAAAACTTGCAAAGGTGATACTACGTGAAAATACAATTGTAGTAGTTCCATTAAAGAAATTTGGAAATCTTAGTATTTTCAGAGTTATAGCTGTGCAAAGTTTAATTGTCTAAATCCTTTTTTTGCCAAACTGGATTTAGTCTTTTGCAAATCAAATTGAAATTTTGCATGCAAAATAACTTTAGTAGACTCTATAGTTCTGAGGTAAAAGTACTCCACTATTTTGCTGCTACAGGGCAATTTACCCATAACTCAGATCTGTTTTTATTCAAATTTTTTTATTTTGGCTAATATTTTAAAAATGAAGGTGTCATTTGAAGGAAATAGGCCAGTCAGTGGGTAAAAAACAAGGACCTTGCCTTACAAAAGGTCGAGTAGAAACAATTTTTATATATGTGGCCTAGGTCGGGACCTTGGTAAAAAATCAAGTTTTCAACCTTGGGAAGAAGAGGCGCGAGCCTTGGATTAATGGTGCTAAAAATTGATTTTTTAAAAAATAATTTATGAACGATGATCCTACGACGTCTGTGTACAAATTTACAGAAGACAAAACGCCTTACATTTTTTTGTATTAGCATTGTTTTTCTAAGTCTTATGTAACAAGTTACGGCAGCGCCAACATGAATATTTTTCAAAAATATCATAAAAGTCCCCATTTTTTTACTTCAAGAAATACATTTCTGACTATTTAGTACATAATTATAATAATTTGGTAAACTTAGAATAAACTCATTTCCACACCACCATGAGGTAGAGTAAATGGCGCGTTTTTTTAATTGTGGACTGAGAATGCTAGAGTTTTCTAGGTCGTCGATTGATTCGGACTGAGAATGCTAGAGTTTTCTAGGTCGTCGATTGATTCGGACTGAGAATGCTAGAGTTTTCTAGGTCGTCGATTGATTCGGACTGAGAATGACAGAGTTTTCTAGGTCGTCGATTGATTCGGACTGAGAATGTTAGAGTTTTCTAGGTCGTCGATTGATTCAGACTGAGAATGCTAGAGTCTTCTAGGTCGTCGATTGATCCACGATCCACGATGTCAGTTTCGTGATCTTAAATGGCACTTGAGCCGCGCAGAGGGCCTTAGGCGGTGCGGGTCCTTTTTAACGGTCCGGGTTGGTTAATGTTGACGTCTTCATTGTAGCCTTCGTTATCAATGTCATCTTCTAACTCACTTGTGCTCCTAAGAATCTAAGCGTCCATTGATAAAATGTCCTCTTCGTCCTCGCTGTCTATTCGAACCTCTAGTGCATTTTCGCATAACTGGCCATCACCGAATTCACACACAATAGAGCACTTCAATGCAGCTTTTCTGCAGCCACATGGTTCGCCGCATCCTTTCTTGTATTTGCCTGAAATAACAGTTAATAAGGTTTGCTTGGGTTGGGTTGCTGGCTTTTCTCTCATTCTTATTGGAGCTAGCCCATTGGTGCCAAGTTTCCAACCCCAGTCTTCTGAATTTTTTTAGATTCCATACCATTTTTGGACTTGGTGGTACATCCTAAACGCATGATACTGTGCAGCTTCATGTGTTGGTGGCAAACAAGCAAGATTGAATTTGGTTTTTATTGTCGATTTTGCGACACGTTGGTAGCGGACTTTTTCCAAGGTTTTCTTTTCCATGTTGCCACCATACAAAGCAGCGATAAAGCGTGCTCCAGTGTTTCCGATATCTTCTGGTTTGGCATCCTGATGTTTGAAAATTCCAATTTTAGTATTTTGTTTGTTGAGCAAGGGAACAAAATTTGTTTTTTTTTTTGGTTGAAGAGGGGCGATGTCGTATCACAACCACTAAATGCATGGAGAAACAGAATGTTCTCAGCTGCGTCCTTGCGTCTCAAACTATTTGCGGAATATAGTCTTTCAGCAGTTTTGCTACTACTAGGTTTGCGCAGGTAGACGTTGCTTTTGGGGTGGTGCTAATGCTACCAGAAGAACTAGAAGATCGACATCTTCGTCAACGACAAAAACAGCATACAATTGTAAGCTCAAGGAAATGGCTGTGCTAACAATTAACACATCAGCATTTACGCCACCGGCGTTGTATGTAACATGAAAAATTACTGTATTTTGAAATAAATTTTGCTACATAACATTACAGTGATGTGGAAATAGACAAAAAAAATACGCAATTTAACAAGAAAAATGGCGGTTGCCGTTTTTTTTAAATGTTCAGATTTCTGCCGCTGTAACTAAATACGCAGTATACTAACAAAAAAAAATGTTTAGACAAAAAATGTGAGGAATCTTGTTTTCTTTAAGTTTGTGTATATACATTTTTGTTGTAGGAGTAACCGTTAAGAATATATTAAAAAAAAATGTTTAGCACTTTAAATCCAAAATGGTCTTTTGCGCCTGCCCCCCCCCCCCTAATGTCGAAAATTTGGATTTTTCGTTAGGGTCTCGACCTAGCCCAACCCAACCAAAATCGTTTTTTTACCTTTTGTAGGGCAAAAATCCCTACTGGCTGGACCAAACGACCTTATAAACAAGCCGCGCCTGCAAAACAGATGTAAATGTACAGGGTCTTCCAACGAGGACTGAACAGGAGCTCATTTTTGAGCTTCCTTGTATTTAAAGAAAAATCTAAAATAGCCAATCGATGTACTTTTTCCTGCAGAATTCAAAAATGAAACCAACAATTTATTTGAACCAGAAACAAAAGAGTTACGCTATGGATAAGGTGTTTTTTAAATGGAACATAGCTTTTTTTATACGATTTTCGGAACGAGTGATTTTTTTTATGTCCGTTCTGATTAAAGTATTTAATATTGTGACAGCTATTTTTATTAAATTTTAATGTTTTATCCAATATAATTTAACTTCAACCTGTTTGAAACATACACTAGGTAATAAAGGTAAAATCACCTTGAACTCCTTCAAAGTCAAAAAATTTGACAAATTTACTATAATGTTGCCGAAAATTCATTTTCTTGGCATTTGTAGAACAAGATAACAATCTGCAATCTCTCATCTAATGAATATTTCATTTCGGCAATATTATAGTAAATTTGTCAAATTTTTTGACAAATTTTTCAAATTTTTTGACATTTTGAAGGATTTCAAGGTGATTTTACCTTTATTACCTAGTGTATGTTTCAAACAGGTTGAAGTTAAATTATACTGGATAAAACATTAAAATTTAATAAAAATAGCTGTCACAATATTAAATATTTTAATCAGAACGGACATAAAAAAAATCACTCGTTCCGAAAATCGTATAAAAAACCTATGTTCCATTTAAAAAACACCTTATCCATAGCGTAACTCTTTTGTTTCTGGTTCAAATAAATTTTTGGTGACATTTTTGACTTCTGCAGGAAAAAGTACATCGATTGGCTATTTTAGATTTTTCTTTAAATACAAGGAAGCTCAAAAATGAGCCCCTGTTCAGTCCTCGTTGGAAGACCCTGTACCTATCTGTTCTTCCCTACACAATCCCTTCCGATTCTGTTTGAAAACTCTTTTTTTCGATTTATCTAATAAAATGTGTAAATATAAGTAGTTACTTTTAGAAATTTTTTCAATGAATTTATTTTATTTACTGGACAAAGCATTCTTAAGCCTGATTAAAAAACTTACATTTTACCAATATATAATGGCTATTGATACTCCCAAACTATTGTAATATTGCCTAAAGTTACATCAATACGTTACGCCTCAGTGCTCATTGAGAAAACCGGATGTTCCAAGTAAAAAGCTTCTCGGTCACGGCAATTGAATTTTCCCTCCCGCATGACTGACCGAGAGGCTGTGATAATTAGCTCTTTCTAACGAACTTTGGTTAAAGTTAGAAATAAGTTTCTAAAGTTTAAAGTTGAAATCTTTAATTAAAAACTACAAAAATAAAATAAAAATAAATATTCAAGATTCACGCAGATTAGACAGCCAGTGGCGGAACTTATTTTTGACTGATGTACCATTTTTAAAACTTTTGGCAGTTTGACACAAGCGTTCTCAGGTTTTTAACTTGTTATTCTCGCGTAAGTTAAAGATAAGGGAACAATTTTATATGGTATATGAATTTGCTGTTCGGCAGTTTATTGAAAACTATTCTGTTTTGATACGATAACAGTGTCAATTAGTATAATTTTTTTATTGAATAAGTTATCCGATATTCAGTGGATATGTATTTCAACCGGAAAACTAAATTTAGAAACATTTAACATGGCAATAATTATTTTGCCTTTCGCTTTTTCATGTGTTACGCTAACACTAATATTCTTTAGCTTTTACGTCTTAGTGATCACTTAGAATTTAAAAGCTTAAAAGTAAGTATTCATTTGCATTAACTGATAGAAACCGGATGTCCGCAATCAAAAATGTTCTTGATAACGGCCATTGAAGTTTCCCTCTCGTATGGCTGACGAAACTGTGATAATTAACTCTTCCTAACGAGCTTTGATTTAAGTTAAGAATAAGTCTCTTGAAATTGAAATTTCTAAATAAAGACCCAAAAAAAGAAAATAAAAATAACTATTGAAGTATAAGGTTTACGCAGGTAAAACCGAAAGTGGCGGAACTAACTTTTTACTGATTTATTAAAGCGCGGGCAGTTTTGATTGGTGAATTTTATATCCTATATAAATTTTGCAGTTACACAGTTTATTGATAGTTCTGTTTTGTTGCTATAACAGTGTCGAATAGTACTATTTGTTTGGACATCTATTTTTACTGGAAAAGTATTTGGTTTGTTCAATTTTTAAATTTTAAAATTTTTCTATTTTTCAATTAAAATTAAATTTTTAAATTTATGTCCACCAGATTATCCAACGCTAGTCCGGTCTAATTTGAGAACCAAAGGTTGTAAACTCACAAGTGTAAAAATAAGGCAACTAAGTTTTATACTGTGAATTTATTTCTGAGCTTTTGCGCAAATTTATAAAGAAAGGCACAACTTTAGTATGTACGACAATAATAGAACTAACTTTATTACAGCAACTCGTTCGAAGATCAAAAACAATTGGAAACCAAGCAAATCGCTGAAATATCAGAATAATTCATGTTTTCATTTTTTCACGTTTTCATTCAGTTTTTAATGATGACTATAACTTATTAACTGTGACCGGACAAAAACCTGTCAAAACTAAATTGATCAACTATAAGATCTTAATTTAAACCAGTACTAAATCTTAAACCTTCTTATTGAATCTGAATGTTAAATTTTTAAATTTAAATTTCTTTTAAATTTTAAAATTATTAAGAATGGCAAAATGTATTTCAACATAATCATTTGTTTCGCCAGTAATGTGGTTTCTTTATATGTCATGCTAAGACAAATATTTTAGAAGACCGAACATCTGTTCAGAAACATTGAACTGTTTTATAATAAAGATGAAAGTATTTATGTCCATTTGGTTGTTTAGCTTTCAAATTTTTATTATTAAATATTAATTTGTATTGATTGATAGAAACCGAATGCTCGCATGCAAAAAGCTTCTGAATTTTCTCTCTCATATAACTGACCGAGAGACTATGATAATTGACTCTTCTTAACTAACTTTGGTTAAAGTTAACAATAAGTTTGTAAAGCTTAAAGTCAAAATTTTTAATTAAAAAATAGAAAAAGGAAATCAAAATAAGTATTTATATATAAAATTTACGCAGCTGAGACAAACAGTGGTTAAACATATTTTTGGCTGATGAACCATTTCTAAAGCTATTGGCAGTTTTATAGAGTTAATATAGACGAGAGAGGTGGTGTTAATACTTATACGGTAGATCGGGTAACCAGGGCTTTTGCACTACCTTGTAGTTACCGTGACAAACAGGTTATTTTGAATCGTGTTAGGGGAAGTAGATATTTAGACATATGGTCAAACGAATTTAAAAGTAAACAATTTTGGGATGTACTTACACGGAATTATTTACAAACAACACACCAACAGTTGAGGTACCTATATACGTCTAGTGCAACACTGCAGAAGTGTAACTAATAACTTGTGTTGGTTGTATGCCCAAAAATTGTAATAAGACTACAGCTCTTTGCAAAGTTTTGAGTGTGCAATTTTGTTAGTATTGATATTTTATCGTTCATTAGTGTTCATTTTAGTGATTTGCCAAAATTTTTAAAACTTCAAACCCTTAAAACTTGACCATGAGCATCCTTTCTTCGGGCGGGGTCACATTTTCACAAAAATTTAATTAAAAATTCGAAAATTTAGTTGTCTCAAAATAACTCGAAAATGAAAAATTATCTGACGAATTTTGGATCATCATTTTACTAGTTCTTTAATTACACAACCTTAATCAATTTTGTATTTCTAACTATTAACGAGATCCCCATACTGGCCCTCTTTATCTTAGACACGGTGTATAATTTGAGTAATAACATTCGCAGTATCGTAATAATAGTTTTCGGTTGCAATGGCACGCTTAACGAAATTGACTTACTATTCAATGTTTTATTATAATTTAAAATAGTGTTTTAAAGAAATATATTTACGGCCAGATTCTCCAAAGCTAGACCGGTCTAATTTGACAACCAAAATTTTTAAACTGACAGGTGTAAGAATAAGACAACTAAGTTTTATACTGTAAATTTTGTTTCTGAGTTTTTTCGCAAATTTATAAAGAAAATAGCAATTTTAGTACACACTTTCCACAACAATAGAAGTAAATTCATTCTAACCACACGCTCAAAGAGAAAATCATTTAGAAACCAAGCCAATCCCTGAAATATTAGGATAACTCAAAGTTTTTAATGACTTGTTTACAATGTCAGTACAAAAACCTGTCAAAACCTAACTGATCAACTAGAAGATCCTGATTTAAACCAGTACTAAATCTTAAACCTTTTTAGTGACCGAACGTTAGTGTTCCATATTTTGCATTTGCATATTATTATGACCAAACAATATAGAAAATCTTTTTATTGTATGTAAATCTACACTATACTATACGAAATTGTAACATATTTGTAACAGAAACGTGTGATTCCAAGGAGATGCAAGATTGCAGATAAATGAATATTAGTAACAATTAAAGTTGTGAAAGTATCTAGGACGATACTGGAAGAAAATATGATTATGTCGGCTGAAAAGTGATGACAATAGAAGTGTATTGAAGGAGAGGTAGAGGGAGATCAAAATAGAGATGGGTGAATGGAGCCCAGAATGATTTAAGACAAAAGGATTTAACAGGACAAGAAACTCAAGATCCAGCGCCGTGGGGGCTATCCGCAGAAAGTTGGCAAAAGATGGAGTCAAAAAAAAAAAGATGAGGAATAAAATAATCAATTGGAGAAATAACATTATAGGCCAAGCAATGGAGCGATTTGTCGTGACATTAATATTATTAGAAAACCGCCGCGCCGGTGCCATCTGAAAGACGATCCGTAGATGGTTCCTGTTATATTTCCAACTCTGAAAATTTTTCCTTTAATTAATTTGTTATAAACATTTTTAAGCAAAAAAACGCGATTTTTTTAGTTTTTAGCTTATAAAATAGAAAATAATGATGCAATCTTAATGGTGTAAATAGACGATTTGTAGAGAATAAAAATACGAACAAAATGAGAGGTCGAGCGTACCGATAGGATAAGTAGCAACGGAGAAAATCTGGAAAAACCGGAAAATTAAGAGTTTTCTTTTTAAATTCATAAATCGGCCATTTTTAAACGTAGAGGGCTCAAACTTTGGGAAACAGTAGTAATTTATAGCTACTTTATGTGTGCAAAACCCCGACGCTGTACGACGATTAGCTTTGCCACAATCGTCATTTTAATTTTTCAGCACACTATTTTGCAACAGGTCTGGATGCTCTATGGATCGTCCGATTGTAATTATTGGAACGGATTTGAAAAGTACAAGTTTAGTTGAACAATATGTATATTTTAATTTTTCCATAAAATGCTACGAAACCGGTTGAAAATGCACGTAAAAATGCGTGAAAATGGCCGAGCGCGCGAATATTGGCTCCCCTTCGCTCCGGTGCTCTCCCGTACGCGACCTCCTTCGCGCGCTCGGCCATTTTCAGACATCTTTACGTGCATTTTCAACCGGTTTCGTAGCATTTTATGGAAAAATTAAAATATACATATTGTTCAATTAAACTTGTATGTTTCAAATCCGTTTCAATAATTAAAATCGTACGATCCATAGAGCATCCAGACCTGTTGCAAAATAGTGTGCTGAAAAATTAAAATGACGATTGTCGCAAAACTAATCGTCGGACAACGTCGAGGTTTTGCACACATAAAGTAGCTATAAATTACTACTTTTTCCCAAGCTTGAGCCATCTACGTTTAAAAATGGCCGATTTATGAATTAAAAAAAAACTTAATTTTCCGGTTTCTCCGGATTTTCTCCGTTGCTACTTATCCTATCGGGACGTTCGACCTCTCATTTTATTCGCATTTTTATTCTCTACAAATCGTCCATTTATACCATTAAGATTGCTTCATTACTTTCCATTTTATAAACAAAAAACTAAAAAAATCGCGTTTTTTTGCTGCTTAAAAATGTTTATAACAAATTAAAGGAAAAAATTTCAGAGTTGGAAATATAACAGGAATCATCTACAGGTCGTCTTTCACATGATGGCATAGGCGGTTTTCTAATAAGATTAATGTCAAAAAATCGCTAATATTTTGCTCTGTTGCTTGGCCTATTACAATTCTGAATCACTTTAACTTTTGCCCGCTTAATTTTCTATGATTTGCGAGATTCCATTGTATCTTCCAACTTAAGTATATTCCTACAATTAATTATTATCTTGTTCAAAGCTGAATCGCTTCTTTTGTTTAAAGCCAGTTAAAGGGAATGCAGGACTGCTGTTAAATTGGAATATAATTTTATCTAAGAAATTACCATAAACTAAATACAAAAGACAACTTGGGACTTTATCTTTTAAAATTTTAAACTCACTCTCCAACAAAATAAAATGTATCACAATTTTATTGTTAAAATGTTTTCAGATGCGTTTATTAGGAAAAGTACTTTAATCTTTAATGTAAATTTTTGTCTTGATTTTAGTTATATTTATTAAAACTGTACTTCTGAAATATAATTAAAGAAGTTGTAATTATCACACTCTTATAACGTGCAACCTTAATTTCGCAATTTTAATAGTATTATATTTATACTCGTATGTGCTTTACAATAATAAAAAGAATCCTAATTTTTGCATCGAGAAGTAACAACCTATTGAAACGCAACTGAATTTAAAAACTAGGCAATGACGTAGATTATATCTTCCTGCGCGATCGACTCGATCGGCACTTTACGGCCACGTGGTCTGAATAAGAATACGAATCAGAATAAGCTTTTTCTGAATAACTTGGCAGAATTGCATATAAAAAGTTTAGGGAGTTAGTTGTATTTTAAGCACTTTTAACCATTTTTAACCGACCTCACAAGAGGAGGTTATCAATTCGACCCGTATATGTCGTTTTTTACAATTTATATTCACGCATAATTCTTGAATGGATTAACTGATTTCGAAAATTCTTTTTGATTCGTAGATGAGTTCTCTCGAATGGTCCCGTTTTAAAAGTATTTTTGCTGAAGTGAGTGGAAACCTAAATGAAATCTTGTAAAAAATACTTTTTATAAACAAGCTTTTATTATTTAGGTGTACTAAAACGAAAAAAAATAGTATATTTGTTTCATTGTGCCAATGCTAAATGCTATTTATAAGTGGAGTAGTTCGCGTGGGTGGCTCCTAATAAAAGTAGAATCACAGTTATCACTGAAGCAGATATAATATTATGTTATATTTATTGTCTTAAAAGCTTGAAGCTCGCGAAAAGTTCATACAGGCATTAAGAAAATCGCCTGCTCGTCCAGAGCCTGCCACAAAGCTGGTAGATGATTGGAGGCTGAATTCTTATTAAAGCCACTAACACTAACAGTATTTACGCAAGTTGCCTTTGAATACAAAATGCAGAAGTGCAAAGAAAATAGCAGGCACAAAAACCTGAGAAGTAAAAAGCAGTTTTAATAATAAAATGCACATCATGTTCCAGAAAGTTGGAAACAAATAATAACATTTTTATGACTGAAATGAAGTTACTTTTATAGTAAGGTTAATAAACTAATTTTTTTATCTAAGACATCCAACGTAGACTTCAATCCTAAATACTAACGTACCGTGGGCGTCTGAAGAGAAGGGAAATGTAGTCTAGTGACACAGGATTTAAAGGATTTTAGGTTGGGACGGAAAGGGAAAACACCTGCTGACAATTTGCTCCATAATCTGGAGACCCTAGGTATGAATGAGCGAGAGAAGTGGCCTGTTCTAGGCTTTTATGGCTGGACAATGAAAGGATGCATACGTAACGCGCCTATTGTTATTCTGTTAGGAATAGTCAAGGGGGGGGGGGAATAATATCGGTTAGTTCTTCAGAGCAAAATCCGTGGAAGTACCGGTAGAAAAGGAATGAATACGGCGATGAGCGAGAGACGGGAGTTTTCTTGTGAGAACTGGGCCATTGCTGAGTCGAATGGCTCTCTTTTGGAGAGAATCAAGGATGTTAAGTGTCAAAGGTAATGCCGCTCCCCAGATGTAGGAGCGGTACTCTAGGTTAGGTCTTATTTGGGAAACATAATAAACATAAATACGTTGTAAGGGAAGAAGTATTTTCTGGCTCGAAAGAGAAAACCAAGCTTTTTAGCTGCCGATGTAGCTGCTGAAGTAATGTGTTTATGCCAGCTGAGATCATATTCGAAAGCGATGCCAACAAGATCAAACGTTTCATTAAGACGATTTAGCCACATTGTCTGCAAGAGTAAAGAAGAAGTTTAATAACACGAATCGATACTGTAGAAAAGCCTAGGAGACACACAAGAACAATTTAATCCGCCGAAGTGGGCTAGAACATAGAAGAGCTTTCACCATTAAAGGTCATATCCAACCACCTAACTTTCCTATTCCATCAGGTAATATGCTTGTGTAATGAATTCTTATGCATATGTACTAACGAGCTAGGCAGCGGTTTTAGTAAGCTTCTATTTATTTATTTATTTATTTATTTATTGACGGCCAGGTTGGCAGAACTCTGCATCACCCGGTTCTATTATTAAGAGAAAAACTATCAAAAAACTAACTTTGTCGTCTTTCACGTCATCATGAGAACCGTATTGTTAACAACGGAAATGTGGAATGAAATTGCTCACCAAATATTGGTTGTTACATTTAATTTGGTATTACTATATAAACTGTTCCAACATATATTTCATAACTAATTGCTTTTGGTTAATTTATTAAAAGTTATTTAAAATTGCGCAGACCGAAAATTCAATTACTGCAAATTGATCAACCGATGAACATAAATTCATAAGCTTTCGGTTTATAGTTCATTATATTGCATATTGCAGCTTTTACTTGGGCAGTAATCCAATTACACAGTACAAACTTTTACCGGTGCAGCCTAATGTTTTTAACATTGTTGTTTTTATGAGCCGAATTTTATTGGAATTTCTGCATTTTAACTTTATTTTGTTTGCTTATTTATACAAGATCAACAAACTCACGAATAACTGAAACTATTTCAGTTTTCATAATATTGGGAAATCTGGGTGTCACGGTAGTACCCCGCCAAGTTCGAGTCACACTACCGGATATCCTTTTCTGGAAGCAACTCGTCGTACTTTTGAGCCCCCCCCCATATCTTTGCACTGAAAAAATTGAGTTGCCCAGTGTTATTTTCTAGAAAAAGGTTTGATCGGCTTAAATAAACCTCTTTAGTTTATACTCCCATCTCTTGCACTTTCCAAGTTAATCAAATTTAAAAATACCCAATTTTGATATTCACTCACTCACTTACTTGTTCATTAAAAACTCTATAATACTTTCCGTGGCCTGAAACAACCGAAGTTAAGCGGAGTTCACATTAGATTTTTCACCGAGGGGAACGCTCATGCTCACCATACGTCTATTTCACGCATGGTAGTGTGGGACTCTGTGACTCTAGTCAGCAGCCAACCCACTAAAACCCCTCTCCTGGCCTCTTTTGTTTCGTTCTGGACCACTGTGTCCGGTATTCTTCAGATAGGGAACAACAACAACTATGTCTTTACATCTTTCTCTTTCTTTCCATTTATTCTCTCATCCGATCTCTCTCTCGTTCCTCTATCTTTTTCCTCTCCATTATTTCTATCACCATGTACAATTGTACAATTTCTCAATTCCTTCTGCGTTCCATCATTTTTGCTATTAAAGTTTCTGGCTCCACACTAGTTAAGTTACTTGACTTCAATGATCATAATCTCTATATGTAAAAGAAGAAACTGACTGACTGACTGACAGATTCACGCACAGCCCACACCGATGAGTCTTTAAACTTGAAATTTTGCACAGAGGTCCCTTATATAGCGTAGGCGTGCACTAAGGAAGGTTTTTTTTAATTCAAGAGAATTTCTTCTAAAATGTTAACTAATATATGTCATTTTTGGGGTTATTGAGGTCAAAAAATCTAATATAAGATGTCCGTTACAAATTTAAAGCAATGGAATTAACATAAGGGGGGGGGGGGGGTGCTGAGAATAGGTGCACTAAAAAGAAAAAAACATTTTCTCATAAAAATGAACAAAATTAAGTTTAGCGATAACCGCAGTAATAAATACGAAACAATATTATTTCATACTTTCCAGTGCTTTTCCTTTTGTAAAGTTGGTTCATTTTTACTGAAAAAAAAAAGAAATACTTTTTAGGAGCAATAATTCATAAATACAACCTGACAAAATCTAATATTAATTCATTATTATTTCATTTACCTTTCCTATCAGTTACCTGAGTCCGCACCCTGATTTTTGCCCCATGTAATACTGAAATCCGGTTTCTAGATATAACTAACCTAACATAACTCATATTTAATGTATTCATAATCATGACATCAAAACTACATTATTATCACCTTCACCACGTGAACGAAGTCGCGGGCGGAAGCTAGTCTTATATATTATGGCTTGATTGGTGGTCATCGCAAAATTCGTTTCTTGATCTCAGTATGTAAATAATAATAATTTACCAGTAAATATTCACGCGTAGTATAATAAAAAAATACACAACACAAAAATTTACACCTCAAAACTACACAACTACAAAGTGCGGAAAGTGATACTTTTACGCACGCGACTGCAGTTGACCAAACGACGCGAAGCGGAGTTCGGTCAGCAGTCGAGTGTGGAAAGACACTTTCTGTACGTGTTGGGTGCAACGTTTTTTCTATGCCCGTCAGGAAAATTATCTAGTTTTGGTATTTTTTTAAATGTTTTATTTCAGTATAGACGTCAAAGTGAAAATACAATTCAAAATTTAAACTAATATTATTTTCATTTGATATTAACAATATTAATGGTAAAAGGACAGTTACTTGCATTTGTTAAATTTATGGCCCAAGCTCACTGGTTTTTAACTGGTACTCTAAGAAGATTTCTGGCCATTGCAGAATTATTTATGCCTGGCGCGCTATTCTTGAATGCATTCGCATACGAATATTTGCCGAAATCGTTAAATTTTCGAACAAAGTCATGAGTATGTATTCTTGAACAGGCGAGTTCGTTCCGTATACGGATGTTTTGATCAGAACGTGATCGTCTAGTTGACATCATTCGAAAACAGAAATAACGCATATGGAAACGTGTATTAGTATTCGCGGAGGAAACGATTGTAACCATAACCTTATAAAAGTGACGTGGTGCTTGTTTTTTTTTTTATCATCAAAACCTTGAAAAAACTGACCGACAATTTTATATAATGCGTTGTGTTTCGTTAATTGGTTTTATAAATCAGTAATATGGATGACCTAGATAATATGGCATATTTGAATGCAGTAGAAAATGTCGAAGAAGCTAAATTAATAGCAAATCGTGGACCACCCCGAATTTATATGTACACCGATGCATTTGACTTTGAAAACGTGGCAGCAACTTCTTCTCATAAATGTTGTGCTTTTTTTGTAGGAAAATCTTTGGTAAATTTTGAAGTTTTTAACTCGGGATGATCCTCCATAAATTGAATTAGGGTCCTTTTCTGTTCAGACAGATTGCCACCCTTTTTTGCCTCGATAACATAAAAACGAACCAAAAACACAACCGAAATTCGCACTTTTGAGAAAAATTAAATCATTGTCAAATCAAAACAATTTTTTGTACACAGCTGATTCTTATTTTTTCCCTTAACCTCTTTTACTTAGTTAAATTTTTGGCTTTAGCTACTTGGGCTAATTACTCTAGCAACTTATGCGCTGTTGCCAACGTTTTTCATTCGAGTTAAACATTCGCATTCGAAAGCTATTTCGAAGACTGTCCGAGAATAGCATTTATCATTCGCAATCGAAAACGATATTCGAATAATTATCGTATACGGACTCAATTCGAATGGTTTCAAGAATTGAGCCCCTGGTGCTTGTGTATGTTCAACATGAGGTGGCTGAAGGTCAATTGCTGCTGGTTGCTGCGATTTTGACGTAGCCTGGTTTTGGAATATCCGATGTGCATTTTGTTTTTTGTTTTGTAAAGTACTCGTCCACATATCCCTCAGCGACATTTCTGGACTTCCATCCACCGTGCCGCTTAAGATTCCTGATGTCTACTCCACAGTCTACTAGCAGAGTTGTTGAAGACCGCCTAAAACAATACCCAATGTAGAGCTCGGGATTCGGCAATTCAGGTATTCAGCCACGTCCGTCGGCATCTTGCCGATTTTGTTAATTCCAACACATTGGACAGAACATTTTTCGTTTTGGTAATTTAAGAAATATCTTCTATGTGGCGTACTTTGTGGTCGCAGTAATGCAATTTTTTTTTATTAAGTTTATATTTCGTTCCCCTTTATTACAAAGCTTCTGCGTTGATGGGTTTTATTAGAAGGAATCGTAATATGCATTAAGGATGTTATCTAGGGTCAAATAAGTTTTTGCTTCACGGCGGCAGGCGCCTGCCATCTCCATTAATTTGACAACTTTAGTCGAAAGGTATACATCATCTGGAGCCTCGTTCAGAAATTCCTCTAGATTGTTTCTTGTTAGGGTCTTAGATTTCTTTGGCTAAAATCCGACATTCTTTTTCTGGAGAACCGCAATCACTTTATAATATTTGCTTATATCCAAATTATGTTTTCTTTTTAACCAATATTTTAACATTGAGACGTTGACCATAATGTGGATGGTTTACAAGTTTTTGAAATGTCGGAAAAGTATACTACAATTATTTCTTCTTTCTTCAAACTGTTTATTTTCTGTTTTGCACACCATTTATACTGAATATTTCCAATTCTTGGGCATAACGTTATTTCGATTTTTCTAGTAACAGTTCGACGTTCACATTCTTGGCTTCTTAGAGAATGTCTTCCGGTACTCCATCAATCATATTTTCTTTAGTTTCTTCCTCGATCTCCAATTTCTGCTCAAAAGTTAGATAAAAGTCGAATAGCCTTTGTATTTTCACTTTGACGTCTATACTGACAATCAACCAATAGGATAATAATACAAACTTAATTGCATAGCAACGGTATAAGTAGAAAGGCCCTGCAATTATTCGGCAATATTTTACTAAATATGATAAATTAGACCTCTTCGATCCAGGTCGAGTGACGTTAATTAACACACGAAATTTAATTAATTGGCGATATAGGCACAGATTACTCCTACCAGATGCGAATCTCTTAATAAATTTCCTATATCAAGATTCCGTGGTCTTGGCGATACGGACAGTGCGGCCAGTCGCTTCGAGCGTCGATGCCGAGAATGGAATTTTCCACGCGTTGGGTAGGTTTTAATTCAGAGAAATTATGGATTATATTTTAAAATTTTAAAACATGATATTGTGTGGTATTTTATATAAAATTACATCATTAACAAATACAAAAACGTATATTGTTTATTAAAATAACACTACAACCTAGTACAACCACAATTTAAATCATAAAATCAACGCAACAAAACTGATGTAATAACATTTGCCTACTATCTATTCCACCAAGCCGTTCGCACACGCTCGCACCGACAAATTCAACGTTTGGAAACAGATTAAATACGGCGGCCGAGGCAGCTTACAAGTTCTCTAAATCGGGTCACCGTCGAAAGCGTAAGATTCGCATCTGGTAGGAGTAATCTGTGGTATAGGTATGTAATTGTTGACGCATAGTTTCCCGTGTCAGTGCTAAACAAACTTTCAGCACAATTGCGGAGAAGTGCAAACTTTCAGCACGGCTATAAGTGCGGAAAGTAGTTACTTTCCGCACGCTTGCAGAGAAAAACATTATTGTAAAACGGAGCCATGTTTTCGTGAGTCTCTGAAACTTTTTAATTGGCAAGTTTCTATAAAGTTTAATCAACCGAAACTGACTCCTTGAGACTTGACCGTTACGCATATGAACTAATAGTAACAGCTATGTCACGTTTCTGTAAGAACTATGCTGTGTCAAAAAGGATTCATAAGTAAAAACAAATAAATCGATTCCTGATCGTCTTCAAATTGCGCGACGATCTGGCGTCACGGATCCTATTGTAACAAAGGAATAGGAATTTAAAATAATTTTTTGAAAGGAAAAAACATTTTTATACATTCTATATAAGAAGATGGAGTAACATTGAAATATTTATCTATGTATCTAAATTAATGAAAATAAAAAAATAAAGTGTAAAATATGCCAATGTAAAATTAAAAAAAAATAAACTTTTCAGGTCCTGTTTACATTTTGTTTCCCACAGATTATCAGTTTGGCCTTCAGATCCGACTGAACAGTTTGGACTGATGTGGTAAACGGATGGTGTGTGGTGGTTTTATCGTTCAGTTTTAGACTGATCAGTCCGACTGAAGAACTGAAGCAAATTCCGTCGATTTGTCTGTCCGGCCAACTGAACGGAAAGAAAATTTGAGTGTGTGTGCGGTATCAGTTAGATCGTTCAGTTTTTATCTGTTGGTGCCGTCCACAGGTGTTTGTTTACTGCCTTCGGGCGTAACTTTTTATTTATAGATTCGTTTGTATTGTGTTATGTTGATATGGCTTCGTGGTCAAGAGACTTTCTTTTGGAATTTATTGAGATGTTTAGAGCACAAGAGATATTGTGGAAAGTCAAATGCAAGGATTATCATAATAAATCGAAAAGGAACGAATGTTATGACGTTCTTGTGACAAAAGTAAAGGGGATTGATCCAACGGCAAATCGCGATTTAATAGCAAAAAAAATTAATAACTTACCAAGCACTTTTCGTAAGGAACACAAACAGGTGGTGGAATCAAAAACCAGTGGTACTGGTGCTGATGATGTATATATGCCAAAGTTATGGTATTACGATTATTTGCTATTTCTAGTTGATCAGGAAACTCCAACTGAATCTACTTCAAGTATAGTGGAAAGTGACACAGAGGTTAGTAAAACTACATTTAGGTTTGTTCCATTGGACGTTTGCAGTAATAAATTTGTTGCACCGCACATGTGCAGAATAAATTTGGCAGAAAATATGTATATTGCGAGCATGTGCAGTTTATTAAGCACTATACTGCAAACATCCAATGGAAATAGCCTAATAATTGAACATAACTTGGATCCGTGTATTTTTTTTATTTACACAAATTTATCCTGCCATGGCACCCTACCAGTTGTATTGAAATACTGCAAAAAATTTTCGCGAGTCACTATAGCTGCATGTTGTTGATTCCCTTGTCTTGACCGTTGAAGGTTAAAAACTGAGTCACTTCTAAGTCCTTCAACCATATTGCCAGTTTCATGATCCTCTCTATCCAGACAGTCAAAAGGAGTGTACAGTCGCGGAGATAACTTCCTTAAAAAATTATGTAGTGCACAACAAGCAAATACTATTGACTTGATTCTTGCAAGATCTACATTTAGTGGTTTTTGCAATACACCAAATCTGGCAACCAGAATTCCAAACACATTTTCGATAATTCTTCTGGCGCGAGATAACCTATAGTTAAAAATTCTTCTCTCTTTTGTTAGTTGCTTTTGAAAGAAAGGCTTTAGTAGGGTTTGTGTCATGCGAAAGGCTTCATCACCCACAAAGACATAAGGCAATGTTATATTATCGACTTCAGACGGTTCGGGAAGGTTTAGTGTATCAGTTTTGAGTTTCTGGGCAAAATCCGAATTTTCAAAGACACCTCCATCTGACACACGACCGTTTGTTCCAAAATTAAAATATATCAGCTCATAATTTCAGTTTGCAATGGCAAGTAGCACCTGACTGTGAAAGCCTTTGTAATTATAAAAAAATGATCCTGCCCCTGGTGGAGGAGTTATTGCAATATGTTTTCCGTCAATGGCTCCAAGGCAATTCGGGAAATTCCATCTATTTTCAAATCCTTTTCCCACGACTCTCCAGTCTTCTTTACAAGATGGGAACTGAAATAGGAATAAAATAAATAGATAGTTTACTTAAAATTACTCATATTTCTATTTTCAGGACACTCAGTCAACTACCACTCTCACGGAAGAAGCACGTTCGCCTAGTTCTGCTGACTCAAGACCAGACTCCAAAAATGATGTTACCCCTTCGACGTCACGTGACTCTATTGCCACTCCATAATTCAAAAGACAAAAGAAAACTGTATCTGCTTCAGACAAAGTCTTAGAAATAGTGGGAGAACGCCTAAGGTCAATGCACAAAGATGACGAGCATGATATTTTCGGAAAAAATGTCGCAGCTAAGTTGCGTAAACTGCCAGAGCAGCAAAGGCTACATGCAGAGAAGATAATAAATGATGCTTTATATGAAGCAGCATTTGATAATTTAGGTAGAGGTTCCCGACTAGACACCGGATTTCAGGAAAATAACTCTTCTTCAAGTGGGTTTACACAAAACCAACACAATCACTCTCTACGATCAGACCATTATTCTCCAACTATATCCACACGAAACTCTCAGCCTCCTGGACTTCCAGAACAAAATGTTAGCATCGATATATCTTAGTATTATTCTTCATTTCAGTATCAACCTTATGTTGATTTAAAAAATAAATAGTTTTATAGCAATTCTTTGTCCTTACCTTATAGTAATCCTTAAGTCCCTTGAAAATTGCGTCACACGTTTCAGGTATAATTTTTCCCAAAGCTTGAGGCGATATAATAGCAGAGAATTTGAGATCTTCATAGCTTCTCCCCGTTGCCAAGAACCTTAAAGTAGGCGTAAGCCGCTCATGCGGTGTTATGGCCTGCCTAAGAATTGTATCTTGCCTTTTAATTAATGGAGATACTATTGATAACAGCTTAAAATATGTCTCTTCATCCATCCTCAGATAATTGTGCCAATCCTTCGGATTCACTTTGAGTTCATTTAACAAATTAGTGTGTGAAAAGCTGTTTCTTTTTTGTAGCCATTCCTTCATCCATACTCTCCTTTTCTTCAACTTTTTTTTTTGTTTATTTTGGATGGCAATAGTTAATGCAGCATAGCACAACAATTCGTCTTCGTCCATTATTTACACTTGATAGCGTGTAGCTAAACACCAGCACAGTAAGTACAGACTAAACAGAAGGAACTGAAAAAGAAATCTCATAATGTGTGGGCATACGGCCAGATCAGTTCAAACTGATCAGTTTCAACTGTACGATTTCACTGAAGGTAAAACTGATAGTCTGTGGGGCCCTTTAGGAAGCCGTTTTGCGTCAGTAGTGATATCTGGACAATATACAAAGCGGAGAAGAAAGTAGTGCACAAATAAAAAAGTTAAGTTCTTGTATTTGCACTAGTACTTGTATGTTGTATTACATACTAGGCAAGATTTAAAGTCTAAGTCAATATCTCAGGACGTTTACGTCAGTTTAATTACGGCTTTCTGACAAAAAATATTGATTTTTTTCGAAAAACGGTCTTTTTTATATTCCTTCCTTCTAAACTTCAGCTGCAACCTTTCATTTAGCCAGTCTCAAAATGTATACCGAATGTCCGCATTTCCAATTTCCCATTATACAGGGAATAAAATAAAGTAATGCGATGTATAAACAAACGTGTTAGGGTTGTTAACACATTTCTTTTAGGCTATAAAATTTGTTAGATTTAAGATGTAGTAGCCATGGCATTGCGTTGCCAGGCAACCACTCTATCATTTGTTGTTTGCCGATCTTTCGAATGGTCAAAATTGGAAGTGATTTTTAGTTTGTTTATTAACTTGAAGGCATTTTAAAATAATGTTGTTCTTGATCCAAGTTATTCAGTTAAAAATGGGCCGTTTTAGCGATAATGAATTAAGATATAAACTGGTCAACAAAAAAATCGGCAAAAGCGATTTTAACTCGACTTTTCGAACTGCTATAACTTTTTAAAAACTTAACTTTTTTGAGAGCGGTTTTCGAATATTGATAGCTCGTCTTGCCCAGATTAAGTGCCAAGAAGTGATTTTGCAATGGAAGTGACATTTTCATGCTATACAGGGTAATTAATAAGGTAATGTAAAACTACTAAAAGTTTAGGTGTGTGCCATATTGCCAATAATTTTTTTTGGTCGTTCCGACATAGCACGTTAGTAAGCTGGAATCAATATCTCCAGACGTATTCGCCGGAATTTCGATTAATGGTCTCTGGCGAAAAATACAGGAGAAAACACAAAAAGCATACAAATTTTGGTAGTGTCATTTTTAAAACGCTGTAGCTGGAAAAAGGATTGATAGACTTTGTCGGGCTTTTTAGGTATTGAAAGCCCTTTCGTGTGGTGTTTTATCTAAAAAACTGTTTTTCTTTTCAAGGTCAAAATGTCTGCGTTGTATAGGGGCGAACTAAAAAGTAAATGAAAACCATTGTTAAAAATGTTTTTTTTTTAATTTGTGAAAATTGAGCAGTATGTGTTTGTTTTCTTCCAAAATGAGGGCGTTTTGTTGCTTTGTTTGCTCTCGGTTAGTTATACAGCGTGTCCAGAAACCATCTTAACAAATCGGAAACATTTTATTTTTGGCTTTCCAGAAAAAAAGTTATTCTTTATAAAAGTTCTGCATCGTGAGAAAATCACATTGCAATTCAAGAATTTGATTTAAGACATACAGGGTGGCTCAAAAATGTAAAAGTCCTAATCCGCGTGAAGCTAAAAAGACACAAATCGATATTTAAAGGTAAACTGCCACTGTAAATATAGTAGAGGTAACTTTTATGTTAGTGAATTAGGTTTGGAACATACAAGAGGTCCCAAAAATAAAATAAATTTTTAATTATTGACTTTACAAAAAAAGTATCTTCATAAAAAGTCAACATTGTGAAAAAAGAGCATAGTTATTCAAAAACATGATATAGGACAATACAGAGTGGCTTAAAAAGCTGAAAGTCTCAATTTACGTAAAGTTAAAGAGACACCAAATCTTTATTTAAAGATAAACTGTATAGGTACTTTTTTGTAAAGTTGATAATAAAAAAATATTTTTATTTTTGGGACCTCCTGTATATTCCAAACCTAATTCACTAACATAAAAAGTTAACACTAGTACATTTGCAGTGGCAGTTTACCCTTAAATAACGATTTTGTGTCTTTTTAGCTTCACATGGATTAGGATTTTTACATTTTTGAGTCACCCTGTATGTCTTAGATCAAATTTTTGAATGGCTATGCTATTTTCTCACGATGCAGAACTTTTTATGAGGGATTACCTTTTTTGTAAAGTCAAGAATAAAAAAGTTTCGCATTTGTTTAGATGGTTTCTGGACACGCTGTATAACTAATCGAAATTTGAACAAAACGCCGTAGTTCTGGAAGAAAAAAAACGCATACTGCTCAGTTTGCACAAATTAAAAGAAAACTTATTTTTAACAACACTTTTCATTTATTTTTTAGTTCACCCCTATACAACGCAAACATTTTGATATTGAACAAAAAACAGTTTATTACGTAAAACTCTACACAAAAAGGGCTTTCAATTCCCAAAAAGCCGGACAAAGTCTATTAATCCATTTTCCAGCTACAGCGTTTTAAAAATGACGCTACCAAAATTTGTATGCTTTTTTTGTTTTCTCCTGTATTTTTCGCCAGACCATTAATCGAAATTCCGGAGAATACGTCTGGAGATATTGATACCAGCTTACTAACGTGCTATGTCGGAACGACTGAAAAAAATTATTGGCAATATGGCACACACCTAAACTTTTAGTAGTTTTACATTACCTTATTAATTACCCTTTATAGCATGAAAATGTCACTTCCATTGGAAAATCACTTCTTGATGCTTAATTTGGGAAAGACGAGCTATCAATATCCGAAAACCGCTCTCAAAAAAGTTAAGTTTTTAAAAAAATTATAGCAGTTTGAAAAGTCGAGTAAAAATCGCTTTTGCCGATTTTTTTGTTGACCAGTTTATTATAGACTTATTAAATCTTATACGTTTTAATGTGTGATATTAAATGGCTTATGCTGAATTTATGACGGGAGAGTATACTAGTGTTCCCCACCGCTGTGTCCATACGTCGTCGTCGTGGTTGAGCCAAGTAGGGGCTCCCTGCCGCTCTCGGTGGTCCTGACTGCCGAGGGCGTATTGTCCGCCCAAGATATCTGGAACCGGCAGAAGAATTTAAAGAATGCAAGGAGAGGCTTAAACAACGTTGCCACTTTGTGTGTAAACCAGTTTTAAAAACTGTTTAATTTTTCGTTAATAAGATTTAAACTTTTCTTACCGCATCATAAAATGAGTTCTATAATACCTGTCGTTAAGAATTAGATAAATCTTCTGTTTTCAACAATTAATTTCCGGGGTGTTATTTCCCCACAAAATATTTAGCAAGAAATTACCAACATTGCACTATTTCCGTGTCTTCTTCGCCTCGTCGACTGAACGGTGACTTGGCCCGTGTCGGTACCACGCTTATTGAATAGAAAAATAATAGATAGAACTTATTTGGCTGATTGCGAAGTCGGTCTCCGTCTTTGTAAATGATTTATTGCCTCTCCGGGTCGGGATGTCTGTGAGTTGCCTCATAGCCGTCTCATCATCGGTCGAGAGTCGTGGTGTTTAAAAATGGAAAATTTGAAGGGAAAAGTTTTGCACAGTCAGGCGCGTGAGATAATTGCAAACGTAATTAGGGTTTGCGATAAAGAGGCAGGGAATAATATGATAAAAATTCCAATAAAAAATAAAACAGAAAGGGCTATGTTGTACACAGGAGTAGGAAGATCATCTATAACAAGAATTAGAAAAGAAGATGCTCTTAGACAACAACATAATCCCGCAAACTTATTATCTTCTCCAAGAAAAAAACGGGAACGAACAAAAACGACTCCGATTCATAATCATTATAGGTAATATAAACAGAACACATTTTTTCCACCAAGTTTTCTTTTATTTTTTTAGTTACATTTTAAATCCTTCAAAGAAGGTATTGTGTAACAATTTATTTGAATAATTGCCACAGATTTATAAATATTTAAGTTTTTAAACAGGTTAGTTTGAATTTGTATGATTAAATTAATAGAACGCCGAAGCTGAACCCCCAAAAACGTTTTTTTGCCATCTATTATATTATGGAAACAAAGCATTGGCGAACGCTTACTAATCAGGTTTTTTAACCTATTTTATAAAAGAATTATTCCCTACATTCTTTAACGGAGTTTCCTACAAGTCTTTTATATATTAAACGAACCTGATTGTCAATACATTTTAATTATTTTTTATAAGGACGGATAAGTTGACACTACGCCACTGAGTAGTGCTATTTTAACATAGTTTTTATGCATTTTTATGACTTCCTTTCCCTTTCGTCCCAGTTCCAGGGAACTTGGGCGGACAATAGCTGGGGGCTTTCGAAACTAAGAGGGACACGAGGCTTAATTCAAGGTGTTACGCGTACCGTGCCGAGGAATGAATGACATGTGTGCCTAAAACATGTGGCACCAACGGTGCCTCTGGGACACCGGGCGCTCTCCCAGAGTATTAGTCTTGCCACGGTAATGCGGGGCTCTGCCGTGGTGGACTACCCTTTCCCTAGCTACTCGTGGGATCTGCATGGAAAACGATGTAAATCTACCGCCTGACGAGGAAGGCCAAGTCCTCGATCCGCAAGCAATTGTGGAAACTATGGAGGTCGGTCATTCGCCTCCCCAAACAGAAGCTGGGAACAATCCTACTTCACATACTGGAGTCATTCAGGAAACGGCTTCCTTGGAGGAGACTGGGAAAAACCTCTCTCCAACCAGGAAGACCGAAGATGAATCGGCTTCAGAACCTACCTCGGATCAGGAAAGGGAGCTATTGAAGTCCCCGAAACCGACCGAGAAGGTTACTGAGGAGGAGGCTGCAAGGGCACTGGCGAACCTTAACATAAAGCGCCGGAGACTTGCAGGCTCCAAAAGAAAGAAATTAAGCCGCCTCCTCAAGAGCGGAATGGCATACCAAACCGCTCTTGACACGGTGCTCGGTGAGCAAAGCGAGCAGAACCGGCCGCAGGAAGGAGATGAACCTCCATCCAAGGCGGCCGCGGGAAGCAAGCGAACTCGATCCGACGCCAGTACGCCAGAACAACAGGCGAAAAAGCGCAAGGAGGACGAGGCAAAGCCCAAGCCCACGTCCGGAGCAGTTGTGGGGGGGATTAGGGTGGGGCTAATCCACCCTGAACACCCCACGGCTACCCTAACCAGCGATCAGCTTAGGACCCTGCAGTTAGCAGTTCTTAAAGCTGTGAATCAAATTCCTGACGGCGGACCGCAGGTGAGATTCCAGAGCTGCTCAACTCGGCCTGGATGGTTACAAATCACCTGTGTCGATGAAACCAGCAGGAAATGGCTGGAGATGACTTCTAAAAATCTCCAGCCCTGGGAAGGAGCGAAAATTAAATTCGTTCAAGGCCAGGAACTACCAAAACCTCATATCTGTGTGGCCTACATTCCGGATGACAATGTCGACAATAGACTTGCATCTGAGGAGGTGCTACTCAGAATGAGAAACCAAAACCATGGCCTGAACACCCGAGAGTGGACCGTTCTACATCGGGAAAACTCTGGCCCTGGTCAAACATGGACATTTTCGGTAGACGAGATGTCCATGACAGCATTAGAAGGGATGCACTTCAGACCATACTTCGGGTTTGGGCAGGTACAACTCCGCCCAAGGGCTCGCGTTGGGCAGGGACCGACGCAGGAGCAGCCCGGGGGGTCTGGGGCAAAGAAGATCCCTTCAGGAGAAAGCCGGGTAAAACCGCCTCCTAAACAAAAACCAAAAACTGTACCACCCCGGAAAGGCAAATCCATCCCGGGTGGTAGTTTGACGGACAGAAGGACTTCCGACCAGTCGGGTAAGGGCAAATCCATCCCGAATAAGCCAGCACTCAAAAAAGGTGCCAAGCCCCCCAACCAGAAGAGCGGGAAAGAGTCTAAGGACAAAAAACCACCCTCTGGAGGTGCCAGCAGCTCAGGTCCATCTACCGGATCTGGCAAAACTGGTGGGGGCTTGAAAAACTAACCTGGATAGTAATGCCCAGTGTATCAAACTGCTGCAGGTAAATCTGCAGCACGCCAAGGCCTCTACGTATGTCATTGGCAAAACATTTATGGCAGAGCTAGTGGACATAGCCCTGATACAGGAACCATGGACTTCCAACACAGGCCGAGTAACCGGCCTGGGTAACATATCCGGTAAGGTAATAGCAAGCGACTCGGGTGAAAAACCCAGAGCCTGTATCCTTATCAGGAACAATATTAACTATTTTGTGCTTTCAGGTTTCTGCACTCAAGATATGGTGGCAGTCCATGTCAGCTTTCCGGAGAGGGGGAGCATGATGGAAATAATCGTCTGCTCAGCATACTTCCCGGGGGACAGGGATGCAGAAGAATCCCCTCCTACAGCAGTGCGAGAGCTCATCGCCTACAGCAGGAGGAATAACATCCAGCTGGTGATCGGATGCGATGCCAACGCACACCACTTGGCATGGGGGAGTACAGACATCAATCCAAGAGGTGAGTCACTTTTCAATTATCTACTGGGGGAACAACTAACAGTAAATAATATAGGCTCGGAGCCTACCTTTGTAACTAGAAATAGGAAAGAGGTATTAGATTTAACAATCAGCTCTAACTTCCTGAGCAACAAGATAACTAATTGGAAAGTATCTTCTGAACCATCGTGTTCAGATCATAGACATATTCAATTTAATATTGAAATAGGGCCAAGGCCAGTAGTACAGTACCGTGATCCCAGGAGTGTGGATAGGGACGGATTCAAACTGTCTCTACAAACCCACCTCCAAAACGGACTAACTACAATAAACAGTCGTGACCAGATAGAGATCGCCGCGGAACAGCTGAGGGTCGCGGTGACTTCTGCGTATCACGAAAATTGTCCGTTAAAAGCAAAAAAGGACAACAGAAATGCATCATGGTGGAATAAACGCCTAGATACAAAAAGAAAAGAAGTCCGACGTCTATTCAACCGGGCTAAAGAAATAGGTGAATGGGATCAATACAGGTCTGCTCTGACAGAATACAACAAAGCAATCCGGAACGCAAAAAGAGAATCTTGGAGAAGGTTCTGTGAGGGTATAGCGGATGTACCAAGCAGTACCAGAATTCACAAAATTCTATCCAGAGAACCGGTTAAGGAGATGGGTTCGTTAATTCGACCAGACGGCTCCTATACTGAATCTAGGAAAGAAACGTTAGAGCTTTTAATTAAAAACCACTTCCCGGGCAGCCTAATTCTGGCTGATCAAACAGTCTCCAGTGAATGCCGACCGAAACGGCCTCAGAAAGAAGACTGGGCGACAGTCAACAAAATAATTACAGCACAAGCGATGAGAGGTGCAATCTCCTGTTTCCAACCTTTCAAATCGCCAGGAGAGGATGGTATCTTCCCAGCTCTGCTACAGATCGGACTGGATATACTACTACCCTCTCTTATAAGACTTTTCAGAGCTAGTCTAGCTTGGAGTTATATACCATCTAGCTGGGTCGCGAATAGGGTAATTTATATACCCAAGCTGGGTCGCACTGACCCACATCCCAAGTCGCTTCGACCAATCAGCCTGACATCCTTTCTGCTGAAAAGCCTGGAAAAGATACTCGACGGGCACATGAGGAGTGGTGCACTAAACAATCATCCCCTCAGCGCGCACCAGTATGCCTACCAGACTGGAAAATCAACAGAGCTGGCACTAAATAACCTTGTCGCGAGCATTACTGACTCCTTGGATAGCAGGGAGATAGCGGTAGCAGCTTTTCTTGACATAGAAGGAGCATTTAATAATGCACCACTAGACTCACTCTACGAGGCTACGATCTCTAGAGGGGTCGAACCTATAATATGTAACTGGATACGAACTATGCTCGAATGCAGAATTATCTCGACTTCTCTAGGTGGAGAGACTATGAAGTTTAGGGCTGCTAAGGGATGTCCTCAGGGTGGGGTTCTTTCCCCCCTACTATGGTCACTCTTGGTGAACGACCTGCTTGCTATGGTCTCTCTGTGGGAAGTCGAGGTGCAGGCATATGCAGACGCTCTAGTCATACTAATTAAAGGCAATCTGATGAGCTGATCTCAAACACTCTTCACGAAGTGCTAAACACCATCTACGCATGGTGTGTGAGGGAAGAAATGTCCGTCAATCCCCACAAAACGGTCATTGTACCATTCACTAAGAAAAGGAAGCTGGAAAACTTAAGACCTCCTTCCTTACAAGGTGAAACTATTCCTTTTGCAAATGAAGCGAAATATCTAGGAGTAATTCTGGACAAAACGCTCAATTGGAACTCACATATGGAAGCAGTGATTCGTAGGGCGACCCTTTCCCTATGGACGTGTCGCAGAGTCTGTGGCAAGTCCTGGGGCATGACGCCTAAACGGATATACTGGCTATACGTAATGATCGTAAGACCAATGATAGCATATGGCTCTGTCGTCTGGTGGAGGAAGGGCCATCAGCGTCTAGCTCAACCCAAGCTGTCCGGCCTACAGCGACAAGCATGCCTGACGATTACGGGTGCCTTCCGCACAACGCCAACGGCATCTATGGAGGCCCTACTAGAACTACTCCCTCTCCACATATATCTGGAGAGAGAGGCAAGATGGGCCACATACAGACTCTATCATGCAACAAATAGCATGCAGGCATATGTCATGAGGGAGACAAGTCTGCTGGAGGGCACTTTAGCTCACGGCATTCTGGGCATGCCCTCGGACATCATGCCTAAAAGGTTAAGCAACTATATGCCCTATACAATAATCTATCCTGGAAGGGAAGAATGGGTTCGGAATAAAACTGACCTACTTAGAGCCGATATTTGCTTATTTACCGATGGATCCAAAACTAGCAAGGTTGTCGGAGCCGGAATATATGGCAATAACCCAAAGACAGAGCTGACATATAGCCTGGGGTCATTAGCGACTGTATTCCAGGCAGAGGTGTACGCCATTGAGGAAAGTGTAAGAATGCTGGCAAAACGGCAATACACACGCAAAACAATAAAAATCTTTTCTGACAGTCAGGCTGCTCTCAAAGCGTTGGAATCCAGCTGGTGCACCTCAAATATGGTGTGGAAATGTCGTGAGGTGCTGACTGTAATCGGAAAACAGAACAAAATCACCCTGGTGTGGATACCGGGACACACAGGTCTCGAGGGCAATGAAGCAGCCGACCTGCTCGCTAAGAGAGGGGCAGCGTCGAAGTTTGTAGGTCCCGAGCCGGTGTTAGGCATTTCCTATACAGCGGCCAAGCGTGCGCTCGCAGCCTGGGCCGAAGAGGAATGGGCAAGATACTGGTCGAGAATACCGGGTCTAAGACACTCAAAGGCATTCATAAACACTCCTTTGACACATCAAACTGCGAATAAACTACTGGAACTAAACAGGTCGCACCTCAAAATCCTAGTAGGCTTACTTACCGGCCATTGCAGGCTGAGACATCACCTGCAGCGGGTCGGATTGGCGCAAGACGCCGACTGCCGACTCTGCATGGAGGATGAGGAAACGGCAGAACACATAGTGTGCACATGCCCTGCGGCAGGTAGGATAAGATTTTCATTATTTGGCGAGGGGGTGCTTCCGCCAGGAAATCTAATCTACGCCTCTCCCAGCACTATAATCAGCTTCATTCAGAGGCTGGATCTGCTGGAAGAAATCTAATAGAGATGTGAGCCACAATAGATCGCGATGGTCGCAGTGGAGGGTCAGTTCTTGACCCACTCACCTTAATCCTAATCCTAATCCTAATAATAGTGTTGGGCAAAACAAGTTTTTATATTGATGTTGTCTAAAAATAGGCTGCTAGAACGTGGTCAAACATTCGTTCACATTGTCGACAAAATGGATTCGACAATAGCAGCAGTATGGCGAGCGTTTGAAAGATACCGCATCCATGAAGGATGGTAACGGGGGCCGCCATGGTCGAGGCAGAAAAACAACCCGACGACAAGACCAGTACGTGGTAATGACTATCCACCGTCGCGTCGGCGTCACCGTACCCTTAATGCCAAACAAACCATATACAACCGACCAGAATGGCTCATCATTTGATGCTTACTCCCATTGATTATAAAATTACGGAAAACAGCCTCATGATCAGACAAAGCTGCATTCATCACAGAGCAATCAATGAGATTCTCTGGCAAATTGGAGCAAACATAATTAATAATAGAAGAAGAGCTACTAGTCACTCGAGTAGGCTCCTTCACGTGCATATGCAGATTAAATGAGTCCAGGAGGTTGGACAGTAAAAGTGTATGTACATTAATCTTATTTGAAAAATTAATATTCAAATCGCGTGCCAATAAAATATGTGCATGGGAAGGAGACCCGTCAATAAGCACCTGCAATCTAGAGACAAAAACCAGTACATCGTTGTTTGGAGGTCTATATAAACATATTATAAAAACATTCAGCAACGATGAATGAACAACAGAAAATTCAAATTCTTTCTCCACCAGCAATATAATTCATTTTTTCAAAACGAACAAACGCGTACAAGTTCCATGTATGGAAGAGGGTCTAGAGTACTTTGCTAGAATATTATAGTCAGGTATACTGATTTGTTCGTCAGTGCTAAGCCGGTGTTCCGTCAAAAAAGGTGAATCTACAATCTAGCAGACTGGCTCGATTGTACTTTATGTAACAGAAAATATATTCTTTGGTAAGACGTTTTACATGAAAGAAAATCTGAATAATAACTTTCTTATTATTTTGAAAATATGCCTATAACAGTCTCATACCTATCAAAAATTAGCGATGTGTCTAACATAAAAGATACACAATCATGTATTGACATTAATGCTTTAGTGTAAACTTTTTATTTAATATCACCCTTTTAAAATTAATAGGGTCTAACCTAAAATAATTCATTTCTTTCTCGTACATCTTTTATCCCGAAGTTGATTAGCTGAATCGTGAGTGATTTTGAATATCAACGTCTGGCGCGACGCTGTAAACCTACCTCTTTAGATTCAAATTGTTAATAATAGTTTCCATCATTCTTTCATCAGAAAATTTCAGTTACCTGAATTCCATTATATGACTTTCAAATTTAATGGTCACAAATTCAATACCCATTAATTCCTGACTAAATTTGCCTTTTATTTAGACTGATAGATTTATTATTGAAAATAATTTGAAACTCTGCACTAGGAAGCATCAGTAAACTAATGTAATATTAATCATCTAAAATGTTTAATGCATATTGTGGTATCGGACGAATAATGATCACATTAAATAGTGTTAGTTGGTTAATGACAAATTATAGGGGTTTATAATGTTCATAAAGTAAATTTTTTTGAATTAGACCTATATAACCTTAAATTATCGACTTTGAAACAGGGTGGTCAAAAAAGTCTGAAACAAATGAAACACTTTTTATTTCTAACAAAAGTTGGTGCATTTAACACCTCCTAAAAATAAATTACAAATTATTTGCATCCTTCCTAGAGCACGAAATTAAAAAAAAAATAACAAAGTAAACTACCTCTGTTTTTAAAATAATAAACAATTTTATGAGAAAACGATTTTAAAAATTGAAAAAGTTACTCAAATTTCTAATTTGTTGCAAAATTAAGAAAAAGTTTATGTATTTTTTTATTCCTTGTACGCTACTGACCATCTTTTATTTTTACGTGGTAGAACTATTTACCCTACAACAATCTATGGAACAATTAGAACTCCTTAGTAGGTATGTTACATCAGTGTTTTTATGTTTTTTAGGAAAAATTTATGACATCGCTTGATTCAATGAGCTTTTACGAAAAAAATATTGTTATGAACTTCTCAGATGTTGTATGGACTTTTTAGCTTTAGTTTATGTTCAAATATTTTAAACAATTTGGGTTTATTTTCTACTAGTTTCTGATTTAATACCTTGGTCAATTTTCACATGTTACGCCTATGAGAGAAGGTCTGGATCTTTGCAAAAGATTATATTTCTTTATTTTCTGCAAGGAACGCCTATGAAAGAATGTCTAGAATTTACCACAGTCTTCTTTCTTGTCTTAATACGCCTTGTATTCTTCTAAAATGGTTCAGAATTATCCAGAACCAGCAAAAGTGTACGTTAAGGTGCGGTTTCCTCGGGGCGACCATGATAGGCGATCGTCGCTCAGCGATGATCGTGGATCATTGCTCAATGGCAAATCAATGTAATCGTCTTCCTCCAGGGGGCTATGTTGAGCGACTGAAGGTGTCTTTAGCAATCATCGCAAGTCGACTGCTCTGAGAGCAGTATAATCGCAATCGCTGGTTGGGCAAGGCTGTTCTATTTGTATATATTCCCAAGTTTGTGTTAAATTTAACAGAACCATAACTTTTGAAGACGAAGAACATGAGAAGCTAATAGAAATGGTGGCCAAACACCCTTCTTTATTTGATTTAAACTCTCTGGCATACAAGAACCAATGTATAAAAGATAATGCTTGGATAGAAAAAGGTGTTTTTCGAATTAATACTTCTTGTAGTATTGTCTATTTCTTTGAAAAATAAACACGTGAATGTTTCCATGGCGAAGGAAAAATAGCGACTGAAGCCGCTCGGAGGGAAATGGACTAGCGACGAGCGCTGACGACGATCGCTCAGGGACGATCGCTTGTTTTGGTCGCTTCGAGGAAACTGCACCTTTTTAAGGACCCAGACCGGCTTTCATTGGCTGTAAAAAGGTTATTATGACTTAGCCAGTTAATAAAGGTATTAACAAAGTGTGTTCAGTATTTCGGCTGTCCGGTACATTATGTTAAATAAAAATTATACCTATACACACAATTAAAATAAACTTGTAATAAATACCATATTTCTATGTCCCGTTGATAAGACATAATTATCAAAAGCAGTATTTATATACATTATTTTAGTGAAAACTCATTGAAACAAGAGGTTGGTCATAAGTGTTGCCTAAAAATATAAAAACACTGATTTTTCCGTAGATTGTTGATGTCTATACACTCTCATACGGAGGTAATTACTAAATAACTGCATTAACTATTTGAATCAACTAGCTGCATTAACTAGGTGAACTGACTAGGGTAGCGTGGAGAGCTCAAAACAAAGAAAGCCCCAATCACTGTGCCAGTCCCTTATTTTTTAATCCTGATAATGAAAAGCAATCTAACTATAAATTTAGAATACGGAATGTATATCATTTTATCATTTAAATACATAATATGTTGAAATTTACCTGGAAATGTTTTTGAGCTCCTAGCTTACAAATTTAGCTAAAATCGGCTAGGACTCCTCCAACATTTTCTGTCAAGTACGAAGGTACTCGTCAGAGGCCCAGATCAACCTACACCAGACACGTAAGCTCCAGTCGGCACCATTCTATGCGACAGGCTGTTCGCATATATTCGGTGGTTCGCATAAAGACGACTTCGGGCTCCGCCCAAATTCCTATGAGGCGAGCGTTGGTTGCACCATGTGAATACTTTATTTGTCGCAATTCGTCAAAAACGTTGGTTGGACCACTAGCGCGTTTAAAAGAAACTACTTAAAAAATAGAACATATCAAAATCAAATTTTATGTTAATTGAAAACGTTGTTGATGCAGAAATAAGATGGTGTGTAAATATGGTATATAATCACAAATCTGTTAATTCAGTGGACAAAGATGTAGCCGTAATGAAAAGTATGTTTCCTGGCAGTATTATTGCCAAGAAAATGTCATTCAGTTCTTCAAAATTTGCATACTCTATTTCTTATGGGCTCGCACCATATTTTAAAAACTGTCTTGAAAACACTGCAGTAAAGTGCGACAATTCAGTTGTCTGTTTTAATACTAAATAGGCAAAATGAGGACTCAATGGGGACCTTAAGGGGTTATATACAGTTAGGAGGCCTAAAAAAAGCGATTTTTCAAGAAATTTTCCTGAGAAGACATTTAAATTTATTAATGTGAAAATTTGTACACATATTATGGTAACTTTTAACTGTATTTTAAGATTTTTGTATTTATAAAAATAATAATTTTAATCGAAGGAATAAGCAAAATAATGTTTTTTGGCAAAATGGCGGCTTCTCAGAAAAAAAAATCTATTTTTGGCCAAAATTTTGGCCTTAAAGTGTTTATATAAAAAAAAATATTTATCGGTGAGAAAAAACCTTCGATTAATTACTAAAAAATATACTTAAGAAGCTTGTGTTAAAATTTGAGACAGATCGGTTTAGCCGTTTCCGAGGAATCTTGGTCACCGACTTTAAAATCATAGTTTTGAGAAGAACGCGTTTAAAGTTTCAAAAGCACGTTGCATAGTGTGCAATCGCTCTGACACGTCTTTACAAACATGCGTGTAACTTCGAAAATAATCGCCGGATTGCCTTGAAATTTTCTGTGTGTGTACTGGAATATATGTACATTACGAAAATGAAATTAAAAAAAAATCAATTTTTTGAAAATTCTAACTGTATGTAACCCCTTAATACATTGGTTTTCCCAATTTGCGTATTGTCTGGTAAACTGAAGCCTTCGATGATGTAAGGTGAGGAGTTGAGGGTTTGTGAGGCGTCACAGTGTGTTATGCCAATCTTCTTCTTACCGTATCCTGAGTAATTTAGACCTGCTAGCAACGAGAAAATTCCTGCTGTATAGAAGTACTTCTGACGAGCCTTGTTCTCAGGCTTGGAGACACAAAAAACGTATGCCGTCTCTGTCCAGGTCTTTGGTGACTGCATATTTCCCTGAATCTTGGTAATTGCTCGGGAAATTGTGGATTGCATTACTCTGAAGCGCAATGCCACTTGATCTTGATAGGAGATTCAACAGCAGTACATTCAGAGTGTTGTGAAAGATTTTTTGCTCCACTCGTTCTTGGTTGTTCATTTTGTATTGGTTTCAATAAATAAAATTGCCGAACTCACTGCGAAAACATATTAAGCAAAATAAACAGTTACAAAATGTTAAAGAAATTTTATCAAAATCTCTTTTTTTCAGTATTATTGTAAACTTATGCAGATTTTGCAGGAAAGCATACAGAAAAGATTCTTAAAAACTTCGAAGATAGCATGAATGAATATTTATCAACCACACTGAAAAAAGTCCAGGCAAAGATTTGCCTACAATTTTGTAGCACCCATTTTTCTCACAAATTGTCATACTATTATCTACAATTGTAAGTATAATTTCATGTCGGGGTTTTACTCATACTTTACAAATTTGTGACAAAGATTTGTAGGGGTGGGTCTTTACTTCAGGTTACAGAATATTCTACATTGTTGTAGAATATACTTTGCCAGTAACTTTGGACGTGGAATATACAAGTTGTAGAATGTAGTTAATTTTTTTGCAAAGTATTTAACAGCAAAACATAGCTTTCTTTTCAACATTCCATCATGTAGAATCCCTTGCAAATTGTTTGATTTTGTCCTACAGCACTTTAGGATAAAAAAAGGCGTGTTGCCGCACAATACATTATTTTCTGGATATTGCCAATAAGAAAATAACGTTAGCTATTTAAATGACATAAAATTATAAGGAATATTTAATTATAGATAATAAATACATATTTATGCAATGCTTATTATTTTTCTCTATCGAACAAAACAAAAAGTATAAGAAACATACCCCTTTTCTCCTCTATTCCTACATCAATATAATCGCTAAGATATGATCTGACAATGCTGCAACGAAAACCGTTCGTTGCGCCCGACGCGTTAGGCGTAATTAGCCGAAACACCCGTGTGTTCTGGTTGGAATTACGCACAGCCCACAGTTCTGCCTTTTCATCTTCCGATCTTTTAAAGTGATGCAATACTTTTATTTTTCTGTTTTTATTTTTACTATGTAATAATGTGTGAGACTAGTGCAGAATTGTTAGAATCCTGGGGCTTCCCCGAACTGGTAGAGATATTCAAAGGTAAGAAATTTAACTTAATATACCTAATAAAAGTAATGTAATGTAATAAATAATAATACAATCTTCTGGTGGTCGCGTCTTTGTACGTTTCTTAATTTGCAATATGGCGGAACATCTCTAAATGGAACTATACAGAGAAATAAAATTATAATAAGCAAACTCTAAGAAATGAAGTGCAATTATATTATTATAGCATATACATATGTTCAGAAACTAAGCGTGAAAGTAAATTAAATAAGAGAGATCCAACTTTAATTGTTCTTAATTTAATGTTAATTTTTAAGTTTTTGGGCCAAGTTTTCGGTCACATTTTGACGCATGACTGTTATTAAATAACCTGAAAACGTTTTTAGAATGTGTTTCGCCAATGTCATATTATTAATTTATTAAATTAAAAATTCTATCAAGTGCAAGCTATACCTATTTACACAATTAGTGTTCCGTGCCATCAGCCCCTCACTTAACCTGAGTAAACATCAGCCGCCCGATCTCCGCCCATCTGCCGCTCTACCCGCCGCCGACAGACGGCAGCAACGCCGTATCACATCGCGTATGCGCGGATCTGAATGGGCCAAATTAAAAATTTTGAAAAACGTGTAAGGACAAAAATTGTTTCTTACATCGTGATTAATATGTTTTGTTAAAAGACTTTTTCTCTAAAACCAATGGTTCAGCAGTTATAGGGAAATAAACAATTAAATTGTTTATAACAATTGATTGCGCTAGAATTTTTCAATCCTGATAATTTTCGCTCAATCTACACCTAATTCTCAATGTTCACGTTTTTTTTTCAGATTCTTCTAAGTGATCCGTCTGGTGGTAAGGGTGGGGGACATCAATTTTTAAGCGTTTTTCCCGAAAAATGTTCAATTTAAGATATAAAGTATGTATTTTGAATGACCATGTGTAAGTATTTTGGTTATTTTTGATTTTCATGTTTTGTATTTATATTTTATAAGTTGATTAATGTGATATAATGACTAGTGGCACATGTTACCTAATTACAGAAAAATAAAAACTAAAAATTAAATTTTTGTTTTAGTAACATTTCGTATGCCTTTATAGCTTTACAAAAAGGTTTACACTTTCACAAGTTGGATGTCTCAGTTCCACCAATTAAGTATTGTGTTTGAATGGCCTGTACTGCTTGTAATTTACGAAAGTATAAAAAACTATTAAACAGGATTACATTTTGCCATTAAGACGGTACAAGTATTTTAATTTTTAAATAATTGCAAAAACTTAATGAAAACCAACGCAAATTATCCACTTGGTTGTATTTAAACTCATCTTCATCTTGTTTTTTAAAAGAAATAAAAAATCACAAATTCAAAGGTATTTCTGAAAGTTTTTGAATAGCCTTAAAATAAAACTGTTACGCATCATATGTCTGCAATATGATAGTAATTTTTATATATAAAGAACAACTAGAACGGGTGTAATAATTACTACAATCTTGTGGAACTATGTATTGCAATTTACGAAAGCTGATACAGCAATGTTGTAAAGGTAGGTTAAATAAAGTATGCGACCATCATATAATCTGTCACTGTACGGCCTATAAAATGTAGGACTAGTCCTAGCATAATTTTTAAAAAATGATATAAAAATTGTGGTTCTCATACCTGCATAATTTGTTCCTACAGATCCTCCAAAAAGTAAAACCAGGTCTTACAATTTTACAGGAGATTACCTCACAAATTGCAAAATAACCTTACAATTTATCGCTCCAGTGGTTTGATATTGTAGGAAGAGGCCTTACAATTACATCAGGCTATTGCTTTAAATTTTAAATTTTATTTTTACAAGCAATGAATGTCATTATTACAAAAAATGATAGCTTGTTATTTTTATTGTAAAAACTTTTACTTCTTAAACATAACACTTACAACAGCAGTTTCTCAAATGATATCCTACAATTTGCTAATACTTATCTAACAATCAAACAAGTCATGCAGTAACAATTTTGTGCTATCTAGTTACATTCCTTGTTACCGTCCCTATATGTCCCTTTTTTTGTAGAGTCTAATCTTACAATTTTAGTATTTAACCGTACAAATTTTTTTGCGTGCATATACGACCATTTAAATTAGTAAAAAAAATTAAAATAAAAATGTAAGCTTTAATTTTGCGGCGAAATATATACTATTACGACTGCGCCACTTAAAATAGTTTGGCTGTAAGGCCCTATTTTAAAAGCTGTAAGTTTTACTGGAGAAATAGACTATAATATTTAGATTTCAAAACTAGACTGATGCATTAAAATAAAATAAACTACAATAAATTGTCAAATGCTTATCGCAGCTACTTAATTAGTTAAAGGTTAATTGGAGTCTGTGACGTAGTCTAATATCTTATATAAATATTTATGGTTAATCATATTTAAAGTGCAACGCTGTAGTTCCAAAAGGTAGCCAATCTTTTACGCTTAAATTAAATTCAAATTTATTTAAATTGAAATTTCAGCAAAGTGTGTAAATTTAATGAAATTAATATTTTTCTTTTTTTGTGAATTAGCGGCATAATAAAAACTTATTTTTAAGAAGTACCTACAAATACCTACATGTTAAAATGGTATTTATGGTCATATATACATCAGCTATATTCCGGTCAGTCTACAGCACTATATAATAATATTTCAAAGACTTTTGTATAAAAGAACCCACAAAGTTGTAAGTCTGGTAATATAGACAAACACATATTCTTAGAACTACTACGTTTTATAGAGTCGTTTATTTTGGGTTAAGGCCAAGAAGAAATGGCGATAAAAAAACACTGATTTATTATCATGCCACAAGAATTTCTTATCTTAAAGAATACCGACAGAAAAATTTGTAGCAACAGCACTAAAATAATATTAAGAGCCCTAACTCAAATAAAAACATATCTAATGGATGTGTAATACGTATAGTAAAAATCTTGGGTTGTTAAAATGAAATTAAGTTTTGAATTTATATTTCTTAAATATTCTCTTGATAGATACAGAAATAGATAATAAGAATATCAAAAAAGGGACCAATATATTTGAAAATTCTCGAATGACTGGGTTATTACCACAGGTTTCAAAAATCCAAACATGGAAAATTTACAGAAGGATAGAAAGCAAGATAGAAGAAAGGCTTACGAATGACCAGTTTGGATTCAGAAAAAAAATAGGGGATCATTTAGAGTGATACTCGCTTTGGAAAAGGCATTCGACACTGTGTGGAGTGTAGAAAAATGTTAAACATTCTGATGTGTAAACTTTCAGGTACGCGGATAATCTACAGCCTGTGCAATTATCAAACAGCACTAATTAGGGTGGACCACCAGAAAGAATAAGTAAAATTTGATAAATGCATCATAAAGGAATACAGCATGTCACCCATAGTTTTTAATCTGTACATAGAGGTTACGATGGTCCAAGTCAAGGCGGATTCCAACGCAGGCGCAAGGCGAAGAGCCACGTTTCGGTTTGCAGAAAAAGATAGAAAATGTTGCAGGACACCCTAACCCAAATGCAGGAAATATTATTGAAGTACAAAACAAAAATATATCTTCAGAAGACCAAGGTAAGAAAAATGAACATCAGACTCGACGAAAACAAACTAAAGGAAGAACCGAAGAAATGCAGCATCATAACAAAAGTCAGTCACATCAAGCGTGATGTAAAAAAGCAGAATAGTGTAAGCAAAGAAAGCTTTCACAGAGAGAATGCAAATGTTAACAAGCAACTTATTGCGCGTAATGTGTTCAACACGAGAGTCTAGTATTTAAAACAGGCTAACAACTTAGCTTGGCATGTACCTCTACGAGCTTCCAGTATTATTCCTAATCCAATTTCTAAATTGAAAATTCTAAAATTTTGTGGCTATATTTTTATATGCTGCAATATAAGTCGAAATCGTAAAAGTTAGTATTTGTTTTTTGATCTAAATGTGCAGATTTGCCAACATGTAGCTGATATATATGGGTATCTTTGGACAATGTCCGATATTTTACAAAAGTTAGAAAATGGTCATTATTGAAAAATGTACGGCCAGATTCTCCAACGCTAGCTCGGTCTAAGTTCGTTAACGTAACGTTCGAACGAAGGTTTAAGATTTAGTACTGGTTTAAATTAAGGTCGTATACTTAGTCAGTTATATTTTGACAGGTTTTTGTCCTGTCATGTTAATAGGTCGTGATTAACAATTTATGAATTATTCTGGTATTTCAGCGATTTGCTTAGTTTTCAAATGATTTTCATCTTGGAACGAGTTACTGTAATGAAGTTAGTTCTATTATTGTCAAAAGGTCACACCAAAATTGCCCGTTTCTTTATAAATTTGCGAAGAAGCTCAGAAATAAATTCATAATACAAAACTTAGTTTTTCTTACACATGTCAGATTAAAAAACTTCTGGTTGTCAAATTAGACCGGACTAGTGTTGGATAATCTGACTGTAAAAGTTTTAAACTGGCATGTGTAAGAATAAGCCAACTGCATTTTATACAATGAATTTGTTTCTGAGGGTTTTCGCAATATAAAGAAAAGGACAATGTTAATACGTATTTTCTGCAATAATAGAACTAATCATTCTAGCAACACGTTCCATGATTAAAATTATTTAGAAACCAAACAAATCACTGAAATATAAGAATAATTCATAAGTTTTTAATCACGACTTGTTAACAATGACAGAACAAAAACCTGACAGAAGCTAACTAATCAACTAGAAGTTCTTATATTTGTGTAGTTTCTGGGATGTTAAACCTTCGTCGGTTGGCCTAAAAACCCAGAAACCACACAAATATTGGACGATGGCCGCGAGAGACTTTCACTCTTTCACAATTCATAGATTCAACAGATTTTTGTCCTGTCATTGTTAACAAGTCGTCATTATAAATTATGTATGAATTATTCTGATATTTCAACGATTTACGTGGTTTCCAAATGATTTTCATCATGAAACGGGTTGCTAAAATGAATTAAGTTCCACTGTTGTCGAAAGTACGTACTAAAATTGCCTTTTTCTTTATAAATTTGCGAAAAAACTCCGAAACAAATTCATAGTATAAATCTTAGTTGTCTTATTCTTACACTTATCAGTTTAAAACTTTTGGTTCTCAAATTAGACCGGGCTAGCCTTGGAGAATCTGGCCGTAAACCTCTTTAGTGAATCTGAACAGTAATGTTTTATTTTAGCATTTTAAAGTTAAAATAACTCTTAAAAATAACCTGGATGTTCACATAAAGACGGTCGATGTATCAGCAATCAGTGTGAAGTTATAGTCTGATTTATGACTGATGTTCTTGAAATAATTGGAAAACTGAGTCCACTAGTGCCAACTATGCAAAGAAATGATTTATATGCACCATTTCATAGCTCTATGGATCATGAAGTTTAAAACATTATAAGGATTTTCTTTACCGCAGGTTTTTAACTTCACTAAAATCAATCAAATATCCTTGTACAGCTTAAGCACAATAGGACAAAATTGCAAAATCAGATCAAGGAGATCTTGTTTGGAAATAAACTATTGTGTCATAGTATATTGCTTTGGGTGTAAGTCGCATATCTATTGCATGCACTTTGTAAAAATATAAATACATACTTTGTTTTTCTGACACCACACCACCCCACACGATACTAATGACTAATGTAATAATTATACCTATACAAATTTGTGTACGTCTCATTTATGTTTTTTTGTATTTAAATATTGCTTAAGAAATTATATTTTGTGGAGATCAAATTGTTTTGATATTAATGTGGAATTTGACTATTTAATCATTACATAACCAAAAAAATAGAAATTCTAAATAACTGATTTCTATCAAGTTAATTTTAGAATACGACCACAAATAAACAGTATATTTTTTATAATATTACAAGAAGTAATAAAAAGTTACGTAAATAATTATTTATTTAACGAATGCCTATTATTTATTATTTGTCTTATAAGATAAAAGTATGAAATATACACAAGAAAATCAAACTTGATCACTTTTCTTGTTCGCGTACGAAGAATAATAAAGTATTAAAGCCGCCCAGTATGACTTAAAATTCTGAAAATACCTTTTCTTGCATAGTATTGTCAGAAGTCAAAATTTATTCAATTACAACCCGCCTACAGCCCTATTACAACCCTAAATACCTAAGTACTTAGGCTTGCTGCCTTCGTGGGTTGTACAAAGATAAAAAAATTGATTTCCCGTTTGGATTATTCTTTAAATTACATTTCGTTAAAATACGTTCTCCTAAAAACGACGAACAGGCCCTTTGTTGTTCAGTAAACTTTGTTGTATCATTGACAGTCAGCTTGATTTTGTTTAGCTTTACGGAGTAAGCCAAATTTTGCTGACTTAGCAGAGCACACAGGCGTCGACCATTAAACGATAAAATGATAGGCAGTCGTTCAAAAATAAATGTCGAGATAAGACATGTGCCAGCTGCTCATAATTACCAGAAAGCAATTTATGAACATTTTATCCGAGCAGTTTATAAATGATTGGAATATATGGTAATCTGGCCATTTTGAAACGTTCGGTAAGGGTACTTATAGAAGATATTTTAAGTTGATCCACAGCAAGAAAGGGCAGCACCTACTGAAGCACAATCCACCATGTGTCAGTTTTGTCTTACAAAAAAGACGAATAGAAGCCAAATTTTGCGAACCGCCGCGCCGTGCCATTCAATTTGTGGAGAACATCGCGTTGTTTGTTGTATATCCTGCAGTTTAAAAATGTTATTAGTTTAGTTGTTGTATCAAGTTTAGTTTAAGTTAAGTATTAACAGGAGTTAAAGTAGGATAAATATACTAGGGAAACAAAAAGGTTTAACTTTTTGAAACCGATTGAAGTTAAAAATTTTCTCATGTACTTGACCAGTTAGGTAGGAAAAATAATTCACAGATAGTCAAGGAAAACAAATTATTTCTAAACCAATTACACACAAACCACACTTTAAAATGACGGGTTTTTATGGTTTCTAAAGTCCCAAAAGCTTTTTTTTATTGACATTAGAGAAATATAGCTTGAATTATGTTAGGAAATGTGATTAAACCTATCTTGTGTGGTTATCAGAACGCCAGTCGCTCATCTTGACAATATATCATTCTTTTTACGGGATAAGTAATTTCGTTAGTGTATATGTCGTAGGCAGAATGAAAATTTAGGCTTTTTATAAACTTCCTAGGCATTTTACAAAAAGCCGGCAAAACGCGAGCATAAAATGCATTTTTCGTTATGACTAACACCAATTCGGGCAAATTGATAAATGCCGGCAAAACAAGAACAGAAGAATGTATATCACGTTGTTGACTGATTATTTTTAGGCATTTTGCAAAATACTATTAAGGATTAAGTATTTTGTTTTTTCATATAATAATGCAGTTACAGTAAACGTAATAATTATTTTTTTTAATATATTAATAATTAAATGTACAAGTTGTTTTTCCCACACATTTTTTGATCAGCTTTAAAAAGTGTATTGGCAACGGGTTAGGGCTCTGTTACTATTTAATTCTTTTTTGTGATTTTTTTTCATTAAAGCTGTTGTTAGTTAGAATTTCTTCGTATGCCCACGGAGTTGTGAAATACGTTCTCGGACAGGTTTGCTCAGTTTGATTGGGTTTCATCAGTATCTTTTTTTAATTTTTTATCTATCTTTGTTGAGTTTTTACTGCGACTGCACCATTCGTATTGGTATTAAATTTTATCAACACCGCATACAACTGACATTTTATTAAATAAGATACTGATGAAACCTAAAACTGAGCAAACCTGTCCGAGAACTTATTTCACAACTGATTTTATTATGTAATTTTTATTTCTGCGCATTTTAGAGCTGATCTGGGTGATTAATTATTAATATGTTTAATATTCACGTTTTGACGGCACCGATTTTGGCAAATTGTAAAATGCCTAAAAATAATCAGTCACAACGTGATTTACATTCTTCTGTTCTTGTTTTGCCGGCATTTTATCAATTTGCCTGAATTGGTGTTAGTCATAACGAAAAATGCATTTTATGCTCGCGTTTTGCCGGCTTTTTATAAAATGCCTAGGAAGTTTATAATAATCCTAAATTTGCATTCTGCCTACAACATATACATAAATTACAATTATTAGAATAATATTTGTGACAATAATGGGCCACCTTTCTTAGCTAATCGACGCAATGCAACGGTGTGCTTTTTTCTTCTTATTCAAGGAATATTTGGTTTTTAGTTTTTAGGTCTAAAACCTAAACAAGTAAAATTTTAAATATTTATAAACACCAGTAATTTTGTCCTAATAGGACTCTTAATTGTAATTTCCACAGATTCAGGGCAGTTAAGTTTTTATTCCACGACTGATAAATATGATCATAATTTCCTTTAAAAATTTATGTTCATATTTACTAAGAAGGATTAAGATTTAGTACTGATTTAAATTAGGATCTTATAGTTGATCAGTTATGTTTTAACAGGTTTTTGTCCTGTCATCGTTAATAAGTCGTCAATAAAAACTTTTTAATTATTCTGATTTTCTGCGATTTGCTTGGTTTCCAAATGATGATCTTGGAACGAGTTGCTGTAATGAATTTAGTTCCAATATTGTCGGAAGTGCCTACTAAAATTGCCCTTTTCTTTATAAATTTGCGAAAATGCTCAGAAATAAATTCATAGCATAAAACTTAGTTGTCTTATCCTTACACTTTTAAAATATGGTTGTCAAATTAGATCGGACTAACGTTGGAAAATCTGGCTGATATAATCTTTTTTTTCTCTATTTAAAATATAAACTGCTCTTAATCATGTGCGTTTCTTTGTGGACCATCAGCAGCTACAGCTGCGGATATTCGGCACATTGCCTGACATTTATCCTGTTTTCATAATATATGTTTATATGATTCGCCATTACTACCTGTACAAAATATCAACGAGTACCTGACAAATTATGATTTTTTATTTGATTACATTATCTTCAATTAGTTTGCATAAATTTTAATTTTATATAAAGTTATAAAAAAATCATCACTACTTAATTAGTTTTATACACAATTCTTAAAATCCATATCTAAAATCTTAATTTCAGAAAACAACCGACTTACTTTTCTACTCCTTTACTTTTCATAACAGCTTAGGAAATGAAAACATTTTGCAGCTATTTAAGAAAAGCAAACTATTATTTTTTCAACCCAAAATTTTAAACTAGCAGGCTTACATAAATTGTATGTGTACGTCTCATTTAGGTTTCTGTATTTGTTGCTTGAGAAGGTATAATTTGTTGTGATATTAATGTGAAATTTGACTAAACACAAGAAATAGAAAATAATTAGATATCGAATCTTTATCAAGTTAATTTTAAAATACGACCACAAATAAAAAGTACGTTTTTTATAATATTACAAGAAGTAATAAAAATATATGAGGAAAAGTATTTATATAGCAAATGCCCATTATTTTTTTATTGTTTGTCTTATAAAATAAAAAATGGGAGAAGTATAAAATATACAAAAGGAAATCAATGTTAATCACTGTTCTTGATTACTTACGAAGAATAATAAAGTATTTAAGCCGCCTAGTACGACTTCAGATTTTGAAAATACCTTTTTTGCATAATATCACAAGCCAAAATTAATTGAACTGATTTTCCGTTTGGTTTATTCTTTAAGTTATATTTTGTTAAAATGCATTCTCCTAGAAACGACGAATAGACACTTTGTTGTTTAGTGAACTTTGTGGCGTTATTGACGATCAGATTGATTTTGTTTAGCTTTAGCATTCGTTATTTAAATATTTTTTCACATAAATTTTTATTACTTCTTGTGTGTAAGCTAAATTCTGCAAACTTAGCAGTGCACACAGGCGTCGACCATTGAAGGTAAAATGATAGGCAGTCGTTCGAAAAGAAATGTCGAGATAAGACATGTGCCCGCTGATCAGGAGAAGAGCCACATTTTCCGCCATGTTTATGTTTTTTATTATTTTTTACATATGCTTTATTTTTATAATTTGCATTCTGCTTCATTCCCTTCAAAACATCCCGAAGACTATTGAGTCTCAGTCACAACAATCCTCATTGTAACAAAATAATAATATATTTTATACGATTCACCTTTACCACAATTAAAAATATATCAAAGGATTTCTAACGAAGTTCTTTTTATTCATTATTTACTTTTTAAAATATAATTTAGAAACATAAAACCGACAAAGTGGGCCCTTTTCATGTAGAGGTCCAGATGTCTGTACTTAAAAAGATATTTTATCTTTAATATTGAAGGTAAGGTATATGAAAAGATCGGACGCAGATAAACAGCTGCATCTTGGGAAGCTTATACAGTGTATTATTTATACATTAACAAAACTGCAGGGTTTCACTTTTTTAGATCGATTGAAAATAAAAAATATCTCATGGTACTTGACTAGTTAGGAAGTAAAAACAATTCACAGCTAGTAGGGAAAAACAAATTATTTCAAAACCAATTACACACAAACCTAACTTCAAAATGTCGGGTGGTTATGGTTTCTGAAGTTCCAAAAGATTTTTTTTAAATTAGAGAAATATAGCATAAATCATGTTAGGAAATATGATTAAACCTATCTTGTATGGTTATCGGATCCCTACTCGCGCGTCTTGACAGTATACCACTCATTGTACGGGATAAGTCACTTCGTTAGTGGATACATTAACGTTACGTTATTAAAATAATATTTTTGACATTTTCTTACTCAACCGACGCAACAACGGTGTGCTTTTTCTTTTAGTTTTATAAATATTTGGTTTTTTTGTTTTTGGGTTTAAAACCTGAACAAGTAAAACTCTACAAATTAATAGACGCCTGTAATTTTGTTTTTATACGATTCCTACTTAATTATAATTTACATAGATTGAAGGAAGTTTAGGTTTTTTGACTGATAAATAGGGTTACAATTTTCTGTAAAAATATGGTTTTGTCATTTTTCTATTTAAAATAGTAATAACTCCCAATTATGTGTGTATTATTAATATATCAGATATTCAAAAATTTTGCAGCTGATTTGTATTAAAAATTATGTGTGATTTTTTTATTTTACTCTGTTATATTTCAGGTTCACAGATTAGATTACTCCGAGCACTTGCGAAATCAAATAACAAACTTTACCTTTACTTTATAAAGTTAGGGGTCCGTTTAAGATCCGAAAGGAACGGATACGGATTCGGATACGGACTTTTTATTTTTGCGGCTACAGCTGCGTATATTCGGCACACTACTACTTAGACATATATCCTGATTTCACAATATATGTTTATATGATTCGCCATTACTTCCATTTAAAAATATTAAAGAGTACCCAACAAACTATCTTCTATTAATTAATTAAATCATCTTTAATTAGTTTATATAGCGTTTTATTTTATGTAAATTTAAAATTTAAAAAAGAAATTTCTGCGAAATTAACTTTATACAGTTCGTAGACTTCTTTTCTAAAATCTTAATTTGAGAAAACGACTAACTCATCTACTTACTTTTCTGCTTCTTAACTTTTTAAGATAGGTGCGAATATAAAAATATTTTGCAACTAATTAAGAGAAATGAACTATATCAACATCAGTATTTTTAACCCAAAACTACAAACTAACAGATTTTCATAAATTAATAATTTAATTTTATTGTTTAAAGTTCTTCTTACCAAAAATAGGAAAAATATATTATATGAAAGACGTTAGGATATGCTTTTATATGTTATGGGACTTTCTTTCGTTCGTCCGCACTCGATACAGCCTTTATCTATGTGGTTAAAATTTATTTTCCCAGTTTTGACATAGAAAGTGTCATTTTTCTGAAAACATTGTACTTTTCATAACAAGTTATAAAATGAACACGTTTCGCAACTAATTAACATAGGTTAATTATTTTGACATTAGTTATGTCCAAACTAAATTTTAATCTGAAATTGTATATAAATTTCAATTAATTATTTATTGTTATTGCCAAAATTAGGGACAATAGTGTTGCTTTAGAAAATGCGACGTCGTGGATATTGTATGATTGGTTGTATTGCGTTTCGTTGGTCACATTCTCACAGAAAATAAGACGTTATTACATATTTAAATACATCACTATTATTAAGACTATTTAATAATATTTTTAGCTTTTAATCAAAAAAAAAGTGTAATACTACTAGATATTTTAAAGATCCTCTAAATGCTGTCAAAAAATATTACACGATTATCACATTTATACAAGAACTAACCTTGTCGCCTCTTCTTTTCGCAAGAGGTATACAGGTACGCCTACCAACGACAATATTAACCGATAATAGCGCTAGAGCGAGAATAGAGCCTCTGTGGCCGCGTCGTCAACAAACACACGAACGACTGACGAAACAGAGAAGAGAATTCTCTGGCAGAGGCACTCTGGACCAGAGCAAATACGAGGGCGCTAGCGCAGAGTCTCCGCATCTCAATGTATTTATTATTCATATCTTGAGGGCATCTATAAAAAATCGAAAAATAATTAAGTGGGGCTTTCTATTTTCCACTTATTTTTATAGATATGGAATATGGAGAATCATTATAATATTAATAGCAGTGGCGTAGTTAAATTTTAAAAAGACGGAGTGACATGTTATATGGTGCACATATCTGCTATCAAATATGATTATACTTGTGAACTATTTAAAAATGGACTAACTTAATAAACACCCATAGTCGTCTACTAGGTCCGCCTAAGTGTTTCGCATAGGTAAGTTGACTATATTGAAAATTAATTAACAGAATAAATGTGAATAGTGTCAACATACGTATGCGAATGAAAATGAAAAATTAATGTACAACAAATTTAATGGAACGGATTTTACTAAAAATTTCTTCCACGTAGGATATCCTTAAAATCTCACTAAAAATATTAAAGTTTTCTTGCTCAAATAAGGTTCGTGTTTCCCTTCAGAAAATAAAGGTTTTTCCGAGTTCCTTAGGTGAAGTAAGCACTCACTCAGTTTTGTTCAATAAATCCGAGAAATAGCTGCATGTACACCAACGAGTTTCCAGTATTATTCCTAATCCAATTTCTAAATTATTCAAAATTTTAAAATTATATGGCTATAATTTTATATACAGCGAGTCGAAATCCTATAATGTTGGTATTTGTTCTTTAATCTAAATGTGCATATTTGCCAACATCTAGCTGATATATGTCTAAGTATATTTGGACAATGTCCGGTATTTTACAAAAGAAAAAATTAAAATTAGTCACTAAAGTTAAGAAAACGATCATTATGAAAATGTAATGTTTTATTTAAGCATGTTTAAGTTAAAATAAATCTTAAAAGTCATCGGTACGTTAAAAGAAGGTCTAATGTTTCAGTGTGAAGTTATAGTCTAAATCATGACTGATGTTCTTGAAATAATTGAAAAACGAAATCAGTCCAGTAGTGCAAGCTAAGCAAATAATTGATTTATATAAGCTATTTCATAGCTCTACGGATCTCGAAATTTAAAACAGTATAAGGATTTGGTTTATCGCGAGTAGTCTTACTTCACTAAAGTCCATCAACTATCCTTGTCTTACTTAAATGAAATGACAAGGAGGAAGCACAATATAGAACAAAATTGCAAAATCAGATCAGGAAGATCTTAGAAGATATGCCTAAAAACTAATTTTAGTTCTTTTTATTCTCTTCCAGGAAGAAAGCCAGACTCGCTTTCTAGATGGAAAATTTCATGATTTCTTAGTGACATCCTCAGAAGTCGTTACTTAAATTATATGAATTTTATTCAAACTTCCAAACTTCATTCTGTCAGCCCCTCCACAATAAAATTTCTGGATGCGCTACGGTAGCTATATAAGTTTTTATCTTTCTCAAACTGGCCTTTTAGAATGACTCGAATGACTCGAATAATATAGAGAACATGTTATGTTTTACTCTGTGTGATATATAGCATGTGCGATGTGATACGGCATCAACGCCGTATCACATCGCATATGCGCGGAGCATTGAAAAATGTGTAAGAAAAAAGTTGTTCCTCACATCGTGAGAAATATTTTTTGTCGCATAACTTTTTCTCTAAAACCAATGGTTCATCAGTTATAAGGGAATAAATAATTAAATTGTTTATAACAATTATGGCGTTAAAATTTTTTAATCCTGATAATTTTTGTTTAATCTACACCTAACGGAATATGCATATAACCCAAATAAATCGGAAATATTTTTTTATACTCTCTACATAAATTCAAAGTTTATAGCAGTTGTTGTTATCCGTTTATTTTGGTCTTTATTACCAAAAAAAAAAGATTTTCTACTGCAAATTTTCACGCGAATTTCGAAACTTGTAAAACGTGATCTCATTGGCTGTGTCGTCAAAAGTATTTTTGTGACTCATAATGAGTACATGGCCAATTCCAGTGTTGTAGGGTCATCGAAAAATCAACAAAAATAATTGTCACTTAATGCGTAACTCATCCAATGGAATACCCCTCCACTTAAAGTAGAAGGTTCCTAAAATCTTATTCATGTATATTTCAAGCCGAAATCGGTCCAGGAACCTTTCAATTTTGCTTAGGTAATTTATCCAATGAAATATCTTTGCACTTAAAGTAACAGGTTCCTGAAATCTTATTCATGTATATTTCAAGCTAATTCAAGCTGACAATCTTCGAAAATTCAAAAATTGTGAAATTTTGCATGTCTCCGATGTAAATAAACCTATTTATTTATAACTTTAACAAAAAATAACAGATTTAAATTAATGGCAGGTATTCTTAGATAATTAACGGATAAAATAAATCCACAAAAAATCACTATATAAGGAAAATAGTGTGGAATAATGTCGGTTAAAAATAGGATTTGTCCGAAATTCATTTTTCGGTATTCATTTTAAAGTCTGATTATCCCTTTATAAGATAGTCTTGAAAAATTGGAAAAAAATTGGATAGGAAAAATACAGAGTGATTCAAATGTTCCGATGTCGAGGGCAAGAAAAGTCAAAAAATCGAAATTAAATTGGCGATTGGTCCCTTCCTATAAAGAATGAAGAAACTTAGAAATATTAAAATCATATATTTCGATAAGCTCTTTCCGATGACGTATATGGGATTTTTATTTGAACCATATATATATATATATATATATATATATATATATATATATATATATATATATATATATATATATATATATATATATATATATATATATATATATACAAACTGTATTCGGTTTTAAGCCTAAGCCAATTTTATTATAAAGTAGTTGTTTGGGCCAACAAATAGGCAGATCGGCAGACTGAGAAAGAGACAAGCCTACAAAAATGAAAAACCCTACTATTACTCTTAATACTTCCCTGTTTTTCGAACTGTTAAACTAGTGTTTAAAATTATTGACAACAGGCTGGCACATTTTACATAAATGAATTCCAAATTTTTAACTCAGTAGTGTAGTGACGAACAAAGAACCTCTCTCATAAAATTTACGTTTTGAGAGGATCCTTATAAAATATTTTATAAATACATTAGTCATTAAACAAGTGTTACAATAAAAGGTTAAGATTTTTAAAACGTTTATTGCAAATTACGTAGAAATTAGATTGGTAACATTTAGGAATTAAGAGCACTGTCAATGAAAGCTCTGAATGCTGAAACTCTAGCAAAGACCGATGGGAATCCAGCTTCGCACCTGGCAGCACCAAAAGATACAATACCAACTTGTACTCCACCAACTACAAGTGGGCCACCAGAATCACCATTGCAAGCACCAACGTTTTGCTGACCGTTATTACCCAAAGTACAAATGTGTTGATCCGCAATAATTTGACCAAGGAAATTAATTCTGCATCGGAGATTGGTCATAACTTCCAAATTAATAACTTGTAAATAGTTTGCAATAGTACTGCTTTCGTCACTTGTTCTTCCTAAAATTAGAAAAATAAAATAAAAAATGATAAAGAGGCAATGAATTTGTTTCGATCCATTGGCCTGAATTAATATCTAACTCCTTACATATTATTGTCATTTAACTTTCTTATAGATTACCTCTACCTACATAAGAAATATGTAGTTTCTACTGTTATGCTATTTTGTAATTTGATACTTAAAAATATCTAATATATGGTCAAACGTTTTCTTATGTGTATTTAAAGTTACTTAGTAACTAAACTTCATATAGTTAAATTAACAACAAGCAAAGTAAGTGGACTTTCCGGGACACTTTATTCTTTTTTATAGCTTTGTAAAAATAAAATAATAAATGACATATCCCTGAGGGTTCTTCTTAAAAAAATACAGAGTTTGAAATTATTTTTTATTTTTGTAATAAGGAAAGTCCTGATGAAATAAATATATTTTTTTAAAATTACTTTGACCAAGTTAGAACAAAACTACTCGATTTTATTAATTCTTCTTTATAATCTGAAAACGTACCTCAAAGTTTAAAAGTTTCAACAATTATCCCAGAAAGAAAAGTCAAGGGTAAAAATAACGTTGAAGATTTTAGGGCAAGAAATATATTAGTTGTAACAGAAAAAATTCTAGAGACAGTGGTATATTTACAAATTTTAGAATTTATTGACGATAATAATATTTTATCAATTTATCAATCAGGTTTTAGAAAAAAATATAATGCTATGAATATGCTATACAGTATGTTTTAAATGAATGGAAAATGTATTGATAATGGAAATACGGTTGGTATAGTTTTATTGAATTTAAAAAGAGCATTTGAAACAATAGATAGACGGAGACTTCTAGAAAAGTTTTATAACTGTGGTATAAGGGATAGAGTATTTCAGTGGTATAAAAGTTATTGATCTAGACGGAAACAAGTTATATATAAGATGCAAAAATATTATTTCTCCTGAATTATTTATTAACGTGGGAGTACCTCAAGAAGTGTATCGGGTCCATTATTGTTTATTTTGTACATCAATGATCTTTCTAATGTTTTTAAGATAAGTATGTAAATTTCACTTTTTTGCAGATGATACTATTATTTATGCTAATGATGATAACTGTTTATTATTAATAAATAAAATAAATAAGGAATTAAAAACAATGACTAGTTGAAAGTTAATAAATTGGAACTAAATATAAATAAATTCCAAAGTATGCTTCTAGGATCACAAAAATTATATAATTTATTAATAACAAAGAATTATTCTTTTGATATTAATGATGAGAATCAATTATATTTGTAATAAAATTTCTGGAAAAATAGATGTTTCGGGAAGGGTTTCAAATTATTTAAGTGTAAATACAAGAAAATTAGTTTATAACATTTCACTTTTTGTAGTTCTATTTTATACATGTCATCACAAATCGATAAGAATAGATTACAAGTTTTACAAAACAGGGCAATGAGAATTATAATAGAATGTAATAAATATACAAAAATTATAGATATGTTAAAGAAACTGGAATGGATTAAAACCAATAATTTTTTAAAATATCAAGCATTAGTTTTAATTCATAAAATGAAACAAGGATATACTACTCCATATTTTAATAATGTATTTCAAACTTTTTTAAACATACCTACATAGTTATAATACAAGAGGAAAAATGCTTTTGTTTTGGAAAATATAAATTTAATGAGTAGTAATTCAGTATTTTTAAATGGTTTTATTGAATATAATATTTTAGATAATGAATTAAAATCTAAAAAAAATGTTAGAAAGTTGAACATTTTATTAAAGAATAATACAGACTGGAGGGATTTAAGATAATAAAGTTAAAAGTTTGTGATGTTTGGGTTTGTGAAACAAACTATTGACGGTATAAAGAGGAATGAATACAAAAGTATTATTTTAAACATGTGTAATATAAAGCATTATTATGCTAATAACATTTGTTTTATATTATTTTAACAATCTTCAAAAAATTTTCGACACGCCCTAGTTGACATAAAAATTGTTGTTACTTTTTTGAGAGGAATTCTTGACAAGAGTAATTATTTGAAAAATTGAAAAGTACTACTAAACGCAACTAATAAGCCTTAATAAGAAAATGTAAAATATCTCAAAAACTGTTGCATTTTTTTGAAAAATCGTAGTGTTTTTTTATTAAAAAATAATTGTAAATACTAAAAATGCCACCAAATTATTAAAAAATATGTTGGCGTTAAATTTGTTTAAAATAAATGATTAATATACGACATCATATATCAATTGATTATCCCAATAACTATCATAATTTTTTCCAAGTGATCTTCATCTTTTAGAAATTATTTTCAAACAGTCATTGAAAAAAAAATCATTTTTTGGCAACTTGTATTTCAAAAGTAAAGGATTTGCGCATCGCTATTGATACATAACACTCTTATTTATAACCGAATTATGAATTTCAAAACTTAATTTCATAACATTTGGTATATTAGAAGCAGGGGTGGACGTCATGTAATCTATTAAAATAAAGCCAAAATTTTTCCAAAACTATTCCATGGCTCTAAAGTAAACTGTTGAACAAAGTTACAATTCTGTCATAAAGTATAGCACTAAAATAATATCCTAGTTTCATTTATCTTTGAGTTAATTTAGAGTCGATTTTATCATTGTCTAGATATGTAATATTTCTGTTACAATCAACTCAGGGTCATTTTTTTCAAATTCGGAAAATGTCCCTGACCAGCGTTTAAATATTATTTTTAAAATATAAAAATGTGTTTCAGATTGTTGGAAGGTGGTAGAGGAATTCTTCCTCGAGCGAGGTGGTACCACCCCACACATCCTCTTAAAGGGCTGGTGAAATCCCAACGGATGTTTCCAGCTCTGGATGTGTGAGTCGATTCCCCAGTACACCCACGGTACATAGTACTAAGACTTCGGTCTTCGTGGACTGTCAGAAGATAAAAAAAACGCTCTTTCCTTTTTGTTTTTGAAGTTTTTTCTCTTTGGTATTTCGCCACTAAACTTTAACTAAACCTAAGTTGAAACATGTTTGAACTTTAGTTTAAACGATACATATAGCCGGACATTAATCTGAGTTTTGTAATCACACATTTATGCTGTCAGTCTAACGTTTCATAATAAACTTACCCCATCCAGATAACGTGGCGATCTGTCCAGCATAGTTTGGCGCATTTTGAGCAGCTAAAGGAAGTATTTGAAGGCCTGAACCTTGTGCAACAGGTGGAATTCTGACAACACCTACATCGTTCACTAAAGCCGATCGGTCCCATTGTGGATGCACACGGAATATCGTAGATATTCTGACTGATTGACTGCGAAGGCCCTCATTAATGTCGTGGAATCCAAGAACAACTTGTACGTCTTCAGCACTATAATTATTATTAATTTAAGAAAAAATATTCAACGGTTTTATTAAAATAAAAGTTTTAGTTGACGAGTTTATTTTCAAAATGAAATTTTTAATAAAAATAAAGTCCGCTATTAAATCCGTGTATTCGACTTAGTTCTCAACAAGATATCATTTCGAATTTTTATTTCTACACCTTTCAATACTTAATGACTCCAGGATTTCCATTAAAACAGCAATATCTACAATTGTTTTGATATTCCAACTGCAATTTTTACATTTATTTTACTTTTCTGTTTAAAAAAAGGTTATTTTTTTATTAAATCAGTTTTTAAGCTTTTGTCTCAAAAACTAATCTTTAAGTTTGTTTTCTGACTTATTTTTAGTTTATGGCATACTTCAGTTTTTATAATGAAAATAATGATATAAAAATCAAACACAACTCAGCAAAATAATAGTGGAAAAGATACAAGTAAGTTGCGTGACTGTTAATGGAATTTATGTTCATAGTTGTATTACAAATTTTTATCTACTAGAAAATGAGAAAGAAGATGTTTCACAGAAGAGCCGTTGTAGCACTTCGTAGTTAATCAAATACTCATGTAATAATATCACTGAATGAATCTACTTAGCTTAATTTTAAATTTAGAAGTTGAATGATCTTATGTGTAGCAACTTTCTAAAGTATATTAATTTGCTTTGAACGTAGAAATTTGGCTACGTGCGACTACGCCTGTTCTGGAGATTTTAGATTAGATTCTTATTAAAATATTAATTGTTATACATAGTGTTATTCAGAAATCAATGGACTTTGAGAAAATGAGATAAATGATCTATTCAGAATGATGATGTCTTCTCGAAAACGAAACATCGGATTAATAAAATAAAGTATCATGTTAAGGCCCATTAAAAGTTAGAACGAAAATGTGTTCATCGTTTTAACCTAGCAAGAAATGAGCGATATTTTCATACCGGTGACCTAATAGGTCACCAAGGCCACTAACTGGTGACCAACTATTTCAAGTCCAGGCTTTAGTCGTTGCTTGCCAAGATTTGCCGCGAGCGGTGAGCGAAGCAGTGCTGCCACACCGATGTCGAATGGTTACGGTTTACGGTGAATTCACTGGTCGCTGACTCGCTGCAGCTGCATAAAAGTGCGTCCAGACTTGTGACAAAACCCCGTGACGTGACGACGTCACGAACGTTTTCTTGGCGGGACGAACTTCGACGCGTGTCATCGTCGCGAACTTATATGCGTTCCGCTCATTTTTACAAAAATGTCACCATGGACGTTGCAGCAGCAGGGTATATAGTTATTGATCATTTAGTTCGCAATAAAAGAAAAGCTTAGCAAAAACTCAAGAAAAGCAATGACTGACCGCTGCAATGGTCAGATTGAGCTAAACGTGCAAAATGAGTCGATGATATGTAAATGATCCGTAAACGATCCCGTCCAGGCTTGCCGAACCAAGCCGCGGGCATCCTTTTGATGCGACGCCAAAAAACCCACAAGACATAGAACGAGTGCTAACACGCGGTACACGCGGTGATGTCACGCCTTGCGGCTACGGAGTACCGTCTAGACTACACGCGATGAGCTTCGCGACGGTGTCACGGCACGGGGTTTTGTCCCAAGTCTGGACGCACCTTTACGTTTATCGATTATCGTCAATAATTATTGTCGGCTGGAAGTCGTTCAAGGGTTGATAGTATTGGTCAGGGGAAATATTTGGTGCTATGTACCTATATTTGTATTATTTGTGGCTGAGTAGCAGGAAAAATAGTTTTTGTTTTAATTAAGAAATTGTAGTGTGATGTGTATTGCGAAAGAAGCGTATTTAAGCTAATGGTAACGTTTTAACAGCAACGTGTGCTTTAAGGTTGTTAAGAATTGGTTCGTGGGCATTTTAAATATGTGAATTTGACAAAATTGCTACCAAAAATAAGCTTGGTTCTAAATCAAACTGAGTTTTTATATAAAGTACTTAACTTTTTTTGATACATTTTGCCGCTGGTCTTTAAATTCCTGGCACGCGCTGTATAATTTTAACTTTGTACTTTTGTACATCACTATGATATAGTTAATATAACTAAAAAATCAAATAGTAATTTTTAATTTTTCACGGCGAATCACTGGGCGAATCTGGTATAAAGCTTATACAAGAAAAATATAAGCAAGGTTCAGCGATCCAAGTCGCTGTTAAAAATACCGATGACTTGACGATCACTGCCACCGTTATAATACCAATAAAAGTCGCTGCCAAGCTTATCTCTAACCCTAGCTTTAATTATAAGTCAAGAAAAAAATTAAATCCACAAATTTCCTGCTCTGGATATCCGAAAAAAAAAAGCATTCTTGTGGAACTACTTCCGTGTTTTTTCAGGCTCTCACTCAAATTTCACCACCTTTTAATTTGATTCAAACAACCCGCCTTGTGACGTCCTACATTTTGCTTTTTTTAAAATTGTATCCTGTGATACTCGGGTATTTAAGACGAATCGATTGACACCTTACTGGTTAAAATAGGTGTAGTAGTTTAAGAGCTGCGAGGAAATATACAAACGTACAATATCATAAACCTTCCTCTATAATCATAACTATGCCTCTTTGGCTTTGCCGTAGTCGGGTAAAAACAAAGATTTACCAGAATTACAAGTTGACCCTCATGATACAAATAAAAGAAGATATGATACCGCGCAGGTAGGCGTGGCCATTTACGTCACGCCATAACCAATTCGCGATATTTTGTAAACGACACACGTCTTTTTTAAGATCGCGTTGTGTTTCCAACTATTTTTTGATGTTTTTATGTTACTTTTAGGAATTTAAAAGTAAAAATGAGATGTGCTGTGTATGGTTGTGATGTGGACAATCAATCTATCAATGTAATCAATGTATGTATTTATCCCTTTATTTATATGATTATTTTAAGTCATGTACTATAAAATTTGTATTATAAGCAGGAGGCAAAGTATATTGCCAATAGAATTTATATAAAATCGCCTATAACTAACGTAACCTCTATATTGCGCGTTTTAAATTTCAAAAATAGGACACAGCGTGACGTCATGCGCGAACCCGGACGAATTTGACACGGTTTGGTATCTTTTATTTGTATCATGATTGACCCTTTTTACAAAATACAATATGGGTTAAAATTTATTTTTAAAATGATCTAAATATTTTTTATTATGATTACCAAAATGCAGGTTCTTTACGGTGTTTTTAGTTTATTCTAATAATGCTTAATTTGAACAACGCAAATTAATTTTTATGTTAAAAGTACTTAACAGTTCCGTAAACAGTGTGATTTTAGAATCGGCGTACTAACCCTAATCTATGGATATATAGAGAAGAGCCTAAGGTAAGAAAGTAAGCTGTCCGTAAATTAAAAAAAAAATAATCTAATTTCTGCGGGTAAAACTGACAATATCTAAAGGCGCCTGGTGCAATCGAAGGCGAAATGTCGGAATGATTTTAGTTTAATACGGTGCAATTGCAAAAGAGCTTCCGTTCTATGTAAGCATCCCCATTCTTATCTGCCGCAGGTAGATGTATACACTAGATGAATTCACATTACATCATTATGCTTATACTGATTGCTATAGCAATAATATTCCGAAACACATTTTTCATACTTACTCATCAATGCAATGCGCTGCAGTTAGAATAGAATCTTCTCTAATCAATGAACCACCACAAAAACCACGCCCGTTTATAACCAAACCAGCTTGGTAGGTCAAACTACCAGGGGCTGCATCACGTCCGTTGATTATTCTGGATGATGGTCCCTGTTCTAGTGGGGCTGGCCCTTCAATAGGAACCCATAAATGTCGGGGTTCAAGATTAGTTACGTCAATCTGAAATATTAATAATACGATTTCCAGAGATGTATTTATTTAGTTTATGCGGGGCGCGGCTTAAAAGAAAGAATACAATATAAAATTTTAATTTCACTATCTAATGAATTATTTGTCGCATGCATTGTTCTGAAAAATTTGTTTTTGAAAACAAATAACTCTGCAACAACAATATTCAAAAAATCTGCAAATGTCTTTACCCGGAACTTCCCTAGCAAAATGACGTTAACTATAAGAAAGTTCCCAGGAACCACAAAATCTTTATATATGAAACAATTTCTGGTATCCTGTTTCAGAAACGCCAGTCTGCATCGTATCATATAGATACAGGCATGGATTTATTAAGAAAGGATTCGATGTCCGTATACTGTGAGCGTATCGAACGCATAGAGAAAATATATAGTAGAGAAATAATGTCAATTACGAATGCGGCAAATTTACCGAGCTGAATCCGTAAACAAAGACGGTCCTCTGCGGGCTTGCGCATTGTCGAACGTTTGCCTTGTGATAGACAGGACCGTACTTCAAAATTTATTTCACATGACGTGAATCTTTTATCGAGTAATAAATGGTAAATATATTACTTGTAATTATTCTTTTTATTAATGATAAAAATGTAACCATTAGTGAGATTTTAACAAAAAGTGTATAGTTTGTTGGCTTAAATCTGAGTTTTCTTGCTATACAAAACTGTCGATAATTCCTCGAAAATAGCTCAGTTTATATATATATATATATATATATATATATATATATATATATATATATATATATATATATATATATATATATATATATATATATATATATATATATATATATACAGTGCGCCTCTTTAATGTCCGCCCCTCTTAATTTTTTAAACGTTACATTTACAAAATTGAAAGTTGAAATAAAATATGCAACTGTTTTAAGAAGTAAAATAGTAAATCAAAAAAATTACATGTGTATATTTTATTGGATTGGCATCCCATCCTGTATAATTATTGAACAAACCAAGTTCTAGGGTAAGATGTAAATATTTTTACACCTATTTACAGTGTGTGCACTTGATACTTTGCTGAAAGCGCTACTACTTACGGCCCCATGTCAATCTAATCCACCGATATCTTAGCGATCCTTTGGCGAAAGCGCTTTTTTCTTTCGCCATCCGTTTTAAAATACTCCCCTCTACCCTAATCCACTAGTATTTTTAGTGCCCCTTTGACGAAAACGCAAATATGCCTTTTGGACACTCACCCTTCTAATCCACTGATATCTTAGCGATCCTTTGGCGAAAGCGCTTTTTTCTTTCGCCGTCCCTTTTAAAATACTCCCCTCTACCCCAATCCACTAGTATTTTAGTGCCCCTTTGGCGAAAGCGCAAATATGCCTTTTGGACACACTCACTCTTATGCAATATAGGGGAAGGAGGCATTGACACTATATATGACCTTCTTACACCATCTTACCCCTTATACAATGCCCCTAATACACACACACCCCATCAGTGCCTTTCTGACACCTTGACCACACTCAATATACGTCACTGACAAATATTTCTACTTCTCCGTGTGTGTATTCACTTCAACACCGGAGTGCATTTAAGATACATTATATTTTTTACCTCCTATTCTTTCACATATTGATATAATTTAAATTTGGAATTAAACTATTTGTATTTATGCACTACTTGTAAGAAATAGACTACGAAATAATTCCTTATATTTAAAAGTTGGATACATAATTGGCGAAACATATGAAATGTCTGTAACACTTTGTAAAGACTATTTTTGTATCGAAATAACAAGCTTCAGAGGTTCGCTATATTCGCCACCCCAACCAAAAATACCATAACATACAAATGACTGAGATTTTTTCGGCCCGGTTCTGATCGCCGCGTTGCGTCATTGAGTTCAACAACCACTTTTACGAGACGTCCCGAGTGCGCATGCTTCGAGTGAACCGTCGTTTAAAAATCTGACTGGCGCCCAATGCGTACAAACGCACTTTTTCGCCCATACATTGGACGGATTCAGCTGGTGTCGCGAATACGTTGTGATGGTCTAAATATATCTTGTCTATGATCGAACGTGAAGCCTTATATTTGTTGTTTGTTATGAAAACATTTCCCCTAGGGGTAGAGTTTACGAACTACGAATTACTACGTAATTGAATCAGGAATGGTAGTAGAAAGAGATAAAATAGCATTGGAGTGTTGGAGCTCAGAAGTGTTGCTGTCTGCTGGTTTGCTTAGGAAAAACGTCTGCGAACCCTCGGTTACATGTACGTCTTTGTCTAGTGAACTAGAAAAGAAAAAGTGCGACTTATGGATTTATAAATGACTCGGAGCGACTTTAAATAAACCTTTAGAAAGAATATAACATATAAATAATAAAACCTTTTTAACTTAAATGTATTATTTAGCAGAAAAATAAAATATTTTAGGGCTTTTATTACTTTTAGTAAATCTTGTGATGCTTCTAACGTACATGTGGCCAATGTTTACAAATTGTGTTTACAGTGTCGTTTAGAATGGTTTGTTTTGGCTTCAAAGAATGTTAAATCATCCCGTATCCATTCTTAATAAATCCATGGATACAGGGGTTATTCGATGATAAAACAAGGGTTGGGTGAGATTCACGAAATTAATTTCTCCAATGTGTCACCCGCCTAAATGATACCCGGTGGCTATACCAGCGATCGATAAACCTTAAACCAAGCTTTGCTATTTAATTATATGGAAAGAATGATTTAGTCATATTTTGTTTTCGAGATAGGGACTTTTAAAAGTTACAGTCAATGTTAACACTCGATAAGAAAAATAATTTAGAGTTATAATAAGTTATCGACATTTGAAAATGTTCATTACGTAACAGAGTAGAAAAACAAATTAGATGGTTAGTATTATTAAATAAAATTACAATACAACTAAATTCATTACTAGAAATACATTGTATTTAAAAAAAATGCAGAGAACTCTTCGAAAATAGTTATTTGTCACATTTCTGAGTAACTGATAGGTTGCAGCCTACTAACGTTCTCTTGAGAAGCGTTCTGTCATGCACTAGAATCCGGATTCAGAAAAACAATTCTGATAATTTTAGAAACAAAAATAAACATTACCTCCTCGTCGAAAAAGGCAGAAGCACATGCCAGAAAGGCAACAAGGCAAAGCGCAACTTTCATTTTTATCGCGGCCGAACGAACCCTCAACTAAAAATTGTTTAAAACCCTACAAATTTATATAAGTTTTAAAACATGTTTAATAATACCTGACCAATCAATTAATAATTTATCTTGATAGACGGCATTAAAAAACTGGGGATTTAATTTATAAATTTATGGTTAAATTTTTTTTTTGCTTTTCCTGAAGTCATAAATCTAATTTATCTGTATCACCACTGGAATTTATTTCAATAAATGGCAACGTCTAATTATGAATGTTTTCTAATATATCTTATTGCCTTATCTAAATCTAAAACCTTCATATTTGAAGGGTAATAAATTGAGGGGCAGTAAATTCTTCGTCTGGATGTTTTATATACTAGGCATCATCTTCATAATAGACTGATAAGAATTAAAAAAGAATAATTCCATTTTTCCTAAAGGACGCAACCTATAAATTACGAGTATTAAGAGTATTTTTTATTAAAGGATATTTTCTATCAGTTTTGCAATCTAGAAACCTCTCTGTTGTTGAACGTCAAATTTTAATGCTTACATCCCATGGATGTATTATATAAAAGGACACGGGATGATGTAACATTTTTTGAAGCCAAAACAAACCATTATAAGCGACACTGTAAACACAATTTGTAAACATTGGCCACATCTTATTTTACCTTGTATTTGTGTACAAAAAATACGTTAGAAGCATTACAAGATTTGCTAAAAGTAATAAAAGCCCTAAATTACTTTACTTTCTGCTAAATAATAATAAATTTAAGTTAAAAAGGTTTTATTATTTATAGGTTATGTTATTTCTAAAGATGTTTATTTAAAGTCGCTCCGAGTCATTTATAAATCTATATAAATCTATACGTCGCACTTTTTCTTTTCTAGTTCATTAGACAAAGACGTACGTGTAACTGAGTATTCAGACCGAGGTTTAGCCGTTTTCCTAAACAACCAGCACAGACAGCAACACTTCTGAGCTCCAACACTTCAATGCTATTTTATCTCTTTCTACTACCATTCTTGATTCAATTACGTAGTAATTCGTAGTCTTGTCTATGTTCGTAGTTCGTAAACAGCTCCCCCAAGAGAATAACAAACAACAAAATATAAGGCTTCATGTTCGATACGCTCACAGTATACGGATATCGAATCCTTTTATATAATAAATCCATGTTACATCCCTATATATCCGTAATATCTCTAAAAAAATAGAAAGATATAAATGTCGGATTTTTAAAAGAACAAGCTTGCAATCTGTGAGATTTTTTCAATGTAATTATTGTACTTTTTCTGTATTTGTAAAGTTATTTATTTTTCGAGCAGTAAAACTGTAGAAACATAGGTATTTATGTATGTATATCGGCACGTGATTGGTGAAATGCAGCAGAATTATGGGAAATGGGAATTAAAAAAAAGTTCTGAAAAACTTCTTTCTAGGGGGCATTTACTAAACATAATATTTTATACACAATTCTTAAATTTTTACTTTATGTTAATATAGGACAACTGTAATATTTCTAATTCTCTTCTGTTATATTAAAAAAGAAAATCACCCTCAGATTAAGCATATGGCAGATAAAACTTTTCATTCATAAATCATTCTATTACCACACGCCGACATCTAAAGGCGAGTCCAGACATGGCGAACGAGCACTAAAAAACCAAACGACGAACAACAGTTTGGACAGCACTGACGACCGCCAAAATACAAGACGAACACGTTTCCACGGCCTGTCGGTAAATCAAAGAATTATGTTTGTTCGTGCTTGTCAGCATTTGTTATATTTGCTCGTTCGTCATATCTGGACCCACCTTAAGAAAATTAATTAAGCTAATGATGGAAAGAAAAATAGTGATATGGTGGGGATGCAAAGTTAACGGGACGTTTGAATGTGATCAATGATCAAACGCATCCGATGAAACCGCATCTACTTGAAAATTGCGTTATAAACCGAATATAACCTGAATTTCCGATCGCATGCGCCAGTTCAAGTATCCTATAATTTTATGATTTGAATTGGCTGAAGTGGATAGAAAAGTTATTTTACGTAATAGAAACGGAATTGGGATAAATAACGGATTCAACTAACAGTTAACACTTCAGCAGCTATTTAACTATTTAATATTTAAAACTTTTTTTCTAAATAATTGTAAATGTAAGTATCAAACCTAAATTCACTTGTGTTCTGTTATTTTGTGAAAGAATATTGTTAATTACTTTCGCGATTTTTAGTCCCTTTAAAATTAAAAAATATATTTGTCTCTCTTTTTTTATACTCTATATCTATTTAGTTTTAGAGAATTGAAATGGATTGGTCGATATGCTATGAAGATAGGCGATAAATACGGGTTTCATTTTCAACAGCTTTTATCCGGTCAGTCCGATCGGATCGACATTTTGAACCGTGATTGTTCAAATGAATTGCATGGTGTACATTTAGTAAGGTATTAAAGGTCACTTACACAAGTTACGGTAAACCACAATCTGAAGTTTAAAGTTAAGAATGTGGGTCTCTGATTAGTCAGTCTTGCAGTTAAACTGAAGATCGGGGTTGAAACTGTACCTACTTGTGAAATCTAGCCTAAGTACTTATTTAATACGCCCCACTTTGCAACAACTATGAGGTATTGCTGGCAGCAAAACACATGTACATAAATTAAGACATCTTTTCTTACATAATCTAAAATCTTACCGAATTTCTGTGCCTATGGGTTTGCGCATAAGTTTAGATGTCTACAAGTAAGTCCACCCATGTCGTCAGCGGACATATTATACATATTGAATTTGTTTTCTTTTGTATTTAACTGACCTAAATTTATGAAACTATTTTTTCTTTTGTGTGTCATTTGTCCTCTGTCAATAGGTCTGCTCTTACCTTAGTGCGTTTTAACTTTATCCATAAAGTTGTCGACGCCATATTATCTTACAATTGTTTCAACTGATCACGTGACTCTACAAGATGTCATGTCGGTTATCCGTCAATTAACATATGGATAATTTTGATGACAGACGAGAAAAAAGGTTATGGCGAGCACTATTCCAATTTTATCCCCACCAGTTTTAAAAATTGTTTCGAAACAGTTTTAGAACAAATAAAAGTACACTCTCTTTAACCTCAGTGCAAAATGTGACAGCTGACAGGAGCATTTAAGCACAGATTTAAATAGCTTTGCTATAATCGCTTATTAAATCTAAAAGAAAATTTGTAAAGCTCGTTTCAAGCTCTTTCGTTATTACTCTGGTTGTTTTATTACAGCTGGCGTAATAAAACCTGGTAAATTTCCAAGGACTGTAAACAGGGCCGGCCCTAATGAAATAGCAGGTAAAGATAATTTTAGTATAATCAGTGAAGGGTATACCGAATTAAATCTGTAATTAAATTTAAGTAGGTAATAATTTTTATTGGACAAATAAATCGAATGACATGAATCAATAAACAATATTTTAATTCTTCACATTTTACCAAGAATTTTTTTTCAGAATTATTCCGAATTTAAGCCTTTCCGACTCTGGTGCCTTTTAAAAATCTTGAAATTTTATATTTACGTTTATTGAAGTACGTACCAACGAAAGAGCTTGAACTGAGCTTTACCTTCGTTATTCCTAGTACCTGTATAACATTTTGACACATAATATTTAACGTCAAATCGGAAACTGTTACCGTATCAGTAGGATTATCTTTTCAACCAGGAAATTTTTCTGATTCTCTGATTCTGAACCTTTTTTGAGAGCCGGGTAAATCTAACAGTTAGATTCACTACAAAGGTTTTACATTTAGTACTGGCTCAAATTAAGATCTTCTAGTTGATCAGTTAGGTTCTGACAGGTTTTTGTCTTGTCATTGTTAATAAATCGTCTTAAAGACTTATAAGGACTTCGAGATAGTTAGTTGTCTTATTCTTACACCTGCCAATTTAAAACTTTTGTTTGTTAAATTAGACCGGTCTAGCGTTGGAGAATGTGGCCAATCAGTTCAATTATGTATTATATTATTAGTTAGTACGCAACAGTAAGTGCCAGTACGTCACTGCATTTTAATGAAGCGGTGGCAACGCCGTCTGACCTTTCGCCAATTTTCCCTGAGCAGATTACAGTCGTCTACGCTTGCTTCTAATTTTCCTATACTATTACTAGTACAATTACTATTATTGTAGCGGAGCTATTTAACTCTATGACTGAAAATAGTAGTAGAACAGAACTATTTTTTCATGTTAAAAGGGCACCTGATCTACTAAAACAATTTTAGTACACTTGAACACAGTAAAAATAAGTTAATTTATTTTTCAATATCCTGCAGAAAGATAAGTTGCTGCCAGCCAATAAAAAAGCTCGGTCATATGGGTTTTTTTTAACAGCAGCATAAAAACCGTAATTTGCTTACCTTATTTAACGAAGGATAAAATATTTGTTTTATTAAGGTTTTATTTCCAAACAACACTCCGTTATCGGATAACCTTCCAGAGGGAGGGGGTCTACGCTTCAGCTACAAATACTTTAAATTTTAAAATTAACAGTGAATTTCGTTCGTGTACCTAAAGGCGTTTTACTGCCCCTTGCTAACTTGAGTAGACAACTTAATTCCACCTAATAAAAATAATAAGTTTATGTCGGGAACTCGCTTATGGCACTCCTTGGGGTATCGCGCTAATCTAGAGACCATCAAGGTGTGGTAACGAGCCAACGGATATCTACCCTCAGGTTTGGGGAAACATATGCAATTAGTTATCGAGAACCAGTGCCGTAACAAAATTCAATAAAGGATTTTAACTTTATTGACATGCATGTAAATATATACTTAACGAGCCCATTGAGATATACGTGATAACAAAACCCTACAGGACGGCTCTTTTCTAATTGCATATTTTAACATTACAGTACATTTTTCTGTACGATAAAAATATACAGAGTGAATCTTCTTATATCAAAACTGGAAAGAAAACAAATCAAATCGATAATTACCACTGGCCGTTTTAAACAACGAAAGACGAATCAAAATAGCAAGTTGGTATCAGACGAATATCATTTGTATTAAATGCCATTAAATCGAATATTTAAAAGGCTGTTTACATTACTTGCAATTTATAACATGAAAGTTATAGCAAGGCAATTAATTGCATTGCATGCCCGTTTACACATGAAGCAATTATTCTGACAAGAAATGTCGTCAACTTTAAAAATATATCTAACTCAGCTGATTAAAAAATAGGATTTTATTGTACATACTTATCTGTCACATGCTGCTTTTTGGGACATATCGGCCTTATTTTTCATAAAGACAAACAATAAAAAATATATTAAATTCGCAAAATAAACCACTCAAACGCCATTCAAAACAAAATCGATACTTTTTGAGGTAATATCAATGATATATGTACACCGTAATATTTACTTTTTATATGGTTGGTGCTTCGAGATATTACTAGAAAAGTTACAGTTACTAAAAATGCATGCTACTTGCAATTAAATTAGAACAAGTCGTAATTTCATGCAATGCAAGTAAAATTGCATCAGCTGATCGAAAAGCCACCAACGCGCCTGCTTGGAGGCAATTTTTTCTTGAAACTCCCCAGCGTCACCCCTGCTGAAAAAGTTAAACTACATAAAAAAGTAGATTTATTAACCAATAAGATACACCTAAAATTTGGTGTCTCTATCTTTACCAATAGCAAAGATATTTGTCTAGACTACGACTTTTCGGACACCCTGTATAATATTGGAAATAACTTTTAGTTGAAAAAAAAGTCTTTATTATGATAAAAAAAATTACTTAATTCGAAATTGTATTCCATACAACCATCTTATACCTACCTATTTAGCATCTCCAATCTTTTTGCTCTCGCACTCCCGTTTTATTTTTCTACGCATCTGGCGGGCCCTTGCGACCGTCGGAATGGGCTGGCCTTGAACATATTTACATTAAATCGTTTAATAAAGAGCCTGCAAAAATTGGAACCTTGCAGGACAATGTTTATTGTATGCCCTGCACAGAGCATATTTAGAATCGCCTGGCAGGTGCGTGCGACCTTCAGAATCGCCTGGCAATTTTTTCTGTATTTTGTTATGTCTAAACTCAAACATTAAAATTTGAAGTTTGTGACTTAAGTTTAATTTTTTTTTTTCATTTTCAAAAATATAGGGGTTGGTGACGCGACCGGGGCAGACTTGCCAGGTCATGACTTTTACTTATGGTTGCTCTTAAATCGTTTATACAAATTTCCAGCTTTGTGCAAATACCGCTACTAACAGGGTTCAGTAACTCCCCGGCTATAATAGTGCGTGGTTTGCCTTCGTTCGACGAGGTGCAGACCAAATAAATACACGCTTGCAGCCGGTATAGGGATACGATTCGCAGACCTTCCGCATTCCATACACTGTGCTACGCTTAACACTCCAGCACTCCTAAATTTTAAGCACTACAACGCGCTTTCTCGGTATCATTTCCAAAGTTAAATTAAATTATAAAACCAGTGAAGCTTATCGCCTTGAGTGAAGCGTTGAAGATGTTTACAAACAGCGCAATTGGAAGCGTTGCCGAAGGGTATTCAGACACTTCATGATTCAGTCATCTAAACAAAATTTCTTTAAAAAAATTTCACACCAATTGATCAGATAATGTAGGTAAAAATGGACATATTATAGTTTAATAAAATTATGTTCTTGCTTACCACGATTTAGCACTGATTTGGCATAAAAATGCAGACGGCATATAAAACAAGGCATAAAATAAGCAACGACCTCACAGATAAAGGTATAGATCCCTTGGGGTACAAAGTTACGCAGTTTAATTTGCTCAACACCGGATGTATCACAATTTATGCTGCGAGTTTTCCCGGTTTTTCCTGCTAATAAAGTTGAAATGGGAAATTTGTTTGAATTTTGTACGCGTATCGAGTACCGTTTTTTTCCTTCCTATTTCATGTAATTATAATTTTAAAAACTAGGGTAAAATGGAGCAGTTAATTTAAATTAGATAGAAAATGCAACGCAAATACAACAATAATTTTAGAAATAAAAATTCATATTACTTACTTTAATATGGAATAAGTTTTTTTCTGTTATTTATTAATTATTTAAACCCGCGGGTTCGCTGGAATATAGGCCATGCACTTTATGTTTGCCCCTTATACATCTTATTAAAGTAAAATAAGTTTTAAGATTACTATTCCATAATTTCCATTTTTAAAATCTAGTCGTAATTCTACTCTTTTTTCGAGGGGTATGGTACCGACCGACATACTCATATTTGGATCGAACATACACAGGTCCTGCACAAGGTTCCTAGAGATTTGGCATACATATGATCTTATCAGCATCATTTCATGTTTTCTATAAAACGAAACCTCTTGGAATTACTAAAGACCATTTTTTTAACTTTGAGTACTATTGGATAAGAAAAACTTGTGATTGTTTCAAGAAATTGTTGTTAAAGCAACTAAATTACTGTGACTGAGGAATGTTAAATTAAAGATGGTTTTATCGAAAGAATTTAACGTTCACAATTTTATAAAGTGGCCCTATATCATAACAGCAAATTTTTGAGGGCCACTTTACATTTCTTGGTCATCAGATAGCTAATGTCAGGTTGTACCTTGGATATGAGTAAGGAAAAGGATAAGTAATATAACAAACCTGAGCAAAACCTAAAATTCTGTTCAGATGGTTCATATGTTTCGTGATTATCGCGAGTGATTAAATGGGATCTCAAGCTAATTTTACAATATACGTAGCAGATGGAAACAATATAATATTCTAAACACGTCATTCAGCTTAGCTACAATTATTCTATAATACATTTTCGAAAAAAAAATATTTTCAAAAAAGGATCTTTCGAAAGAATGTATATTCGGAAAAAAAGTTTTTCGAAAAAATGTACAGCCACTGAAAACTCAAACTTTTATTGCGTTTCAATTTAGACCTAAAGTTTTAAATTATTATCAATGACTGTACATACTTACGAGATATATGTTCCTGAATTTTTTTTACCTATAATTTGCGATAAAATAAACAAACTAATTTATAAATCAGATGTTCGACCAAGAAATTAGAACGAAAAATAGTAGAAATTGGGAATGTGGGATCAGCAAACACGGAATTTAGTCTCAAACATAAGTTATCCTTTAAAAGTCAAAATATTTATAAACTTGGGGAATCCCATATAGCATTACAGACTGAGTATTCAGTATTTTTTTTCAAGTTTTACAACATTTTTTTAGTTAAAACAATAAAACAATGTAAAAATTTTCTACCATTTTAAATAGTAGACCTGGTTTAATAGCAAAGATTCATTTATTTTCCAAGAGCCCGTTGCGTACACTTTTACGCTAATAAGGATAAAATACAACGACATATATTCATTTGCGATGAAACGGGTCGTTATATCAGTTGAAATTTTCGTAAAGTCTGTAAGGAAAAATGTATATTCTAAAATATGGAATTCTATTAATACTTGCATACGTAAAACCCTCTGAATTATAATAATCTAAAACGTCAAAAAATGTAAAAGTTTGCATAGAAACGGTCGGCCAGGTCAAATTTTTTAGATAACGTAAAAGCAGATGGCCAAGCGACACTGTCGCACCACCAAGCTACGCTAACCTCCCCCGCCGAGAGGAGGCGCGTGTTCTTAAGCGCTCGACGTGATCGTAGAAAGGCATTCGGATTCAGATTCAGGTTCAGATGTCCTCTGCTCTTGGTCCACAGTATATTTATGTCAATTTGTTTTACATTATTAAGCAAGGAACGAAATTGGATTCCGTTTTACTTCGTGGGGTACCTCGTACGCCGATTTAAGATGACGGTGTGCAAACACAAACACTGATCAAACTAGTGTGTTTAGGTATCTTTGGTAACGAAATTAAAACCATGAATCTGCTTTAAAATATAGTTTCATCTCATTAATAAATTTCTACAAAGAAATTGGATTTCTTTTTACTTACACGGAAAAAAAAATATTTTAATTGTAAATATAAATATAATAGAAAATAATATATTTTATATTACTATATGTTACAGGAATCCCGGATTTTAAAAAGTAATATAAAAATATATTTAAGCAGATTTTAATTTGTAAAAACCAATATTTTACAAAAAGTGAAATAATGATTTTTAAATGGTAAAATTCAATTTATTAGGTACATTGTGAAATATATTTATTTTAAAAAGTAATATGTTCATTATTACTTAATTAAGTATTCTTATTAAAAATATATTAAGATTTTAAAATATTTTATTTTCAATATTAATATCCTCTTTATTACTTCTGAAAATACTTGGGTATTAAAGATAAAACATCACTTTTAAAATTAAAATGTGTTTATTAAAATTCAAAAAATATGTAATAACATTAAAAAACTATATATTATGATTTTAAAATCTTGCATTTTTAAAAATAATCTCTTTTGTATTATTTTCCAAAACACTAATTACTTAAACCTAAAATATATGTTTATTGGAGTACTATTGATTTATCCATCTGTGGAAGCCTTATGTTGTAAGTATGACCATAGTGTGTTTTAGTCCAGGTTACTAATAATTTTTCTCCTTCAATGACCTTAATCATACTGGTGCAATATCTGTTTAACTTGCATGATCCTTGACGTTTGGGAAGTCTTTTACTCAAGCCTTTAGTTTGGACTTTCCCTGGGAACAAAAGAAATTGTTTAGTAAAAAATCATTTTTTTATAAAACAATCATTGCCATTTCCATGTCAAAAATATAATATGCAATGTTTACAAGTATACTTACACATTTACTTGTAAGAAACTGTAAATATTTACTTACCAGATCTATCACATAAATAATATATAACTCGTTTATTCTTAAACTTTGATGTGCTTGATAAAACATAACTGGACTGGTTTAGTTTGTCTGTTGACTTGTTCCAGGAAAGAAATTCTAAAAAATAAAATTTTAAAGAGTCTACTCATTAAACTTTAAAAGTATATTATGTTTACCTTCTCTGTTTGAAAATTCCATCCCCTCACTTTCAATCGTTTTGTTGTGTTCCTCAATTAAATGAATTTTCAATCCTACAAATCAATCAAGCCACAAATAGCATAACCTCACTATTGACAAGAGGAGTAGAGTGACAGTGAACACGAGATTAAAAAGAGATGGAAAAACGGAACGCAACTTGGTATTTAGCCGCTCGTCTTCACCGCTAGATACCTTGACATCAAATGATCAAACGACAGAGCATTCTTGCGAACTGTGGAACTATTTAAATATCTTCATATTATATTTTAAAATAAGATATTTTAGCACCTTAATTGTTAAAAGTTTTTTTTAATAAATCCTAATATACTGAATTTTAAAGCTAAATTCTAATAAATTTGCTATAACATTTACAAATCTTGGAGTATTGTTTTTAAAAATATTGGCTTTTAAAGTAAAATTGTAATATACTGGGTACTAGCTTGCGCCCGAGGTATAATAATTTTACTCCATTAGAAACTTTAAACGTCCATATATATATATATATATATATATATATATATATATATATATATATATATATATATATATATATATATATATATATATATATATATATGTATATATATATATATATTAGGGTGCTTATTTTTTCGACTATTTTTTTTCGTGAAATTTTGTTGGCAATACCAAAAACAAAATTGCCTGAACGTTTGAGCCCTTAATATTCATATTAAGTCCTAGACCAAGGCGTGTAAAGATTTCCCATTGAAAATACACGAAAACTCTGATTTTTTATCTTTAAATTTCTATAGCTCAGCGGCATTTTATGGCATTGCTTTGACCATAGACAAGTATTTCTCAGAATTGAACGCTCTACAAAAATGCCCAGTGCGGCAAAGTTGTAACTCACACCGGCGAGGTAGTACGGGCCACTAAACCTGATTTTTCGCATTTATCTCGCAAACGACAAGAGATACAGAAAAAAATGTATAAAACAAACTTGTAGGAAATTCAATTTTCTACAAAAAAGGTTCTTAGTACTGAGTCGCTTGATGGATAAATGATGGTCGAGTGATGGATAATGAACGAACGATATTTTTATAATTTAACGTGATTTTCGATAAAAATTTGAAATTACAAAAATTTTATAGATAGTTATCTCCAGAAATATTGATGTTAGCGACTCAGTACTAAGGACCTTTTTTGTAGAAAATTGAATTTCCTACAAGTTTGTTTTATACATTTTTTTCTGTATCGCTTTTAGTTTGCGAGATAAATGCGAAAAATCAGGTTTAGTGGCCGTACTACCTCGCCGATGTGAGTTACGACTTTGCCGCAATGGGCATTTTTGTAGAGCGTTCAATTCTGAGAAATACTTGTCTATGGTCAAAGCGATGCCATAAAATTCCGCTGAGCTATAGAACTTTCAAGATAAAAAATCAGAGTTTTCGTGTATTTTCAATGGGAAATCTTTACACGCCTTGGTCTAGGACTTAATATTAATATTAAGGGCTCAAACGTTCAGGCAATTTTGTTTTTGATATTTCCAACAAAATTTCACGATGGGACCGAAAAAACAAAAATAGTCGAAAAAAAAAGCACCCTAATATATATATATATATATATATATATATATATATATATATATATATATATATATATATATATATATAGACTACATTCAAAAGAATTGAAATATTCTTTTTAAAATGTTGGTTTCTAACCTAGTTTAAAATAAATTTATAATAGATGAGATATTACATTTACAAAATTTGAAGTATTGTTTTTTAAAACATTGGGTTTTAAAGCTAAACTATAATCAAATGCATATTAATTTACAAACTTAAGGTATTATATTTTTTTAAATTTTTGGATTTTAAAGCCGCGGTTTTTGGTGTGTCTATTAGTTTTAAATAAATATATATTAATCTTATTTACTTTACTACTCATTTTATTGAAAACTAATATATTATGTATTTATTTTAAAAATACCACCTTTTAATATAAAAATATATTTCAGATAAATACATTGATTATATTAAACCTTTAATAGAAATATATTTATGTTAAATATATTTTCTTTAAAATACAATATTTTGAAAAATACTATTCGTTTTTTTTTTCGTGTAGTGGGGTACCTTGTACGCCGATTTAAGCCGACGATGTGCAAACGCCGAGGCTTATGTAACTGGTGTGTTTGTGTATCTTCGGTAACGAAATTAAATCCATGAATCTGTTTAAAAAGATTCATCTCATTAATAGTTCTAGAAATAAATTTGATTTATTTTTACTTAGTGGGGTACCTCGTATGCCGATTTAAGCTGACGATGACGGTGTGAAAACGCCGAGGCTTATCTAACTGGTGGATTTAGGTATCTTGAGTAATAAACAATATAAAATACACTTTTAAAAATATTAAACTAAAACCTTTAAAAGGTAGCAACATTAGGGGGAGAACTTTAAATAAAAGTATAAAATAAGTTTATGAAATAGTATTTTACATAATATGTATTATGAATGAAAATGGGACCCATTTTCTAACGGTACCAGATAATGATGTCAATAAACTTTTGCTTTCGAGATTAGGGTCAGTATTATAGGGCAAGTGCAAGAGCACCCTTTATGTTCAATGCAGATGACCAGTTTTTCTTCCGGGGATTATTTAGCAGTACAAAGAAGAATAACAAAGGTCGGTGAACCGACGGGGTAGATATAAAAAGGTATTCTAAGAAATTAAACGTAATCTGCATTAGTAAATAGAAAAATTAAAAAGGGTTGGGTTGTTGCATTGTCGCATTTTACTAACGCATTAAGAAGGGGTGTATTGATTGGGATGATGCTACCAGTAAAACGTAGAACATTAATATTTAATAGGTATATATAAAACGGTGCGATGGGTTTCCTTAAGAAAGGGTTATAATCGTCGATAGTGCGCTGTCGAGGTTTTTGATGCCTAAGTAAAGAAAGCAACTCCTGCCCGAGAAGAAAAGTGACACATGCGGTAAGCAGGTGGACTCCTAAATTGTATTGCACTTTTATATGTTATACGTTGAGATGTTCGATATTTTGTTGGGGTGATGAATATCGATGGTAATCGGCTTAGTACAGCTAATTATTTTATCAGTGGGGTCCACCGCTCAGGTTTTCGGCTCCTCACGGATTGTCTGACAGTGGAGTTCCACTGAATGGCTTTTCCCACTATGTAGTAGCAGTATGCCAAGCGTGTTCGTAATTTGGGGTGATATTGAGTGTTAGAAGATATTTAAAGTTTAAATAAAAATTATCCGTAGGTACACGTCACACGGGGCGATACTAAAATGCAGGTTATCCGTGTTATCAAATAAAAGGGATTATATAAAGGAACAAATTGATTAAGTGCATGCAGAGGTTCGCTGCAGACGCACAGTAACAGGTATCGGGGTTTTGGGTAAAGAAATAGATAAAGAAAACCTTCACGAGGATTACCATCAGTGTCGCAGACATTAGATGTGTGACCATGGGAAGGGCGTATTCAAGAAAATCACCGATAAAGTGTAGACAAGAAAGTCACCTGTAGTGTCGCAGACATAAACACGTGACAAAAAGGATACAAATGACGGGAGACAAACGCCTATGTTTATAGATTGTATTTTGAACTGTTATAAATAAGTTATTTATTTTTGTTTTGAATTTGAAATTGATAACTGGTGTATAGATAAATAAATGATAGAAACAGGTTATTTCTTTGATTTCTCATCCCTACAATACGACAGATTAAAAATGAGAAAATATAATTAAAAGCTATCAAAATCTGATATAAAATTTACCGCTGTACCAAACTTTAAAAGAACCTGCAATAAACACAACGTAAAAGACTAAGATAACTCATCCAGATGATTACAGCCAAAGTGATCGACTTTATCACGTGATTAATAGACTAGTGGTCGAACAGTTTCAATGCACATAATTCTCTAAACACCAAGTGAACATGTGGTCTCTAATTTAAAAATAGGAAGAACTGGGCTATTGGACAAGATCTGCTAATTTGTAGTGATTGTATTATATTCAATGAAAAATTGTCAAAAAGCATCAGTGTAAAACACCAAATTCTTACGGCAAAGTATTTGCTATTTTTTTTAGTTTTTAGCAACAATAATACGACTGCGAACAAATGTGCTATTAGTCTTAATGGTAGACCTAGTTTAACTCCAATGGTATATTTATTTCTGGATAGCTAGCTGCATAGTCTTCCACCAATAGAAAAAGACAAAGTAAAAGCGATTTTTACTTAATAACGTAATTTTCAAAATACCCTTGCAAAACGAAAACATCTGCAATTCAAGAATAAATATAACTTTGTTATAGAATAAGATATACTTTTTGACATTTTTTCGCGATTTTATAATCATTATTAAAAAATGTCGAACATCGGTGTACGCCAAATATTCGGCCCTTAAATCATCATGTTACAGCGCTATGGTAACAATCCTATAATCACTTACAGTAATTGGTTTTAAGATCATACCCAGATGTAGAAACTAATCAGTTCATAAGGTAAATTCCATCACACAGTACATTTCCTTCCACCAACTTAATAGATTGAATTTCTCACACCAGATGAAATTGGCAATTAACTTCTGATTTTGCAAATCTCGACTAGTGTTCCGAACGAAGCTGCATGTACCACTGGCGAAATTAATCATTAATTACAAGAAAGTTTATTAAAGTTTTTGGAACAAATTTCTGCCGTTTCTGTGGATAAACGTGACTTACATTTTTACTTTCTGTTATAACTTCTGGATAATGTTCTAAGTATTCGATTATAATGGAGTGGGATGCTTTTTATAGAAAAATACCTTAAAAGAGCCGTTTATTCAAACATAAGGCTGCATACTGAACGTTTTTAGTCAAAACCTTTACCCAATGAGTGGGTGAGTTGTATAAAATTAATGACAAAACGGACCGTACTAAAATATATCAGGAGAAAATTTTATGGTATTGAATTTTAAGTATTGTTAAAAGAATAATTGCTTTCTGTTTTATTGGTCAAAGCACTATTGTGTTAGTTTTATGTTTATCGATAATTCCTTCATCTTCTTATTCCTGGACTCCATCTTTTCCCATATGGAATTCAAGTTCCAAGTTAATCGTCTCCAAAACGCCCGGCTCTAAATTTTTTCTTCTGAAAACTGTTTTCCCTTAAAATATTCTTTACTCCATCTACTTATCCCTGCATTTATCTTTCTCTACCTCTCCTTCCATAAACTTTGATTGTTAAGTATTGCCGTTCTATCAATATAATAATTATTTTTTCCGATTAGATGTCCGTACCCCTGCAGGTTTCTTTAACGTATCTTCTTGGATACTTTTACAATATTGGTTGTTCCTCTTTATTCTTTTATTTCTTATATTGTTCTTTTTACTCCACAAATTTGACTCAACATTCTCCTTTCAATTACTTTCTTTACTGGTCATGATTCCGCTTCATACATCACTGCAGGTCTGAGTGCTTGCACTCAAAGTGGTATTTCAAAATTCATCATACCATCTTCTGCGATGATGAAATCTAGATATCTAAAATTCTTTACTGAGCGCTTGCCCTCAACGTGGTATATCCAAGTTCAACATACCATTTTCTGCGATGGTGAAATCTAGATATTTAAAATTCTTTATTTTTTTCCTTCTTGCATTCTTATTTCTGCTCTTCCTTTTACATTAAACTTTATGTACTCAGTTTTCTTCCTACTGATTTTTATACTTTTTCATTTATTAATAATTTTAATAAGGATAAATTAAAAATGCCTTATTGCAACCTATGTATATTGAACTAAATAGAATAGAATCATAATTTCAGATCGAAAAGTTTTGCTTTTTAACTGACTGAAGTTACGAAGCATTTTACTTTCCCTAATGAGTTATAAAATGAAAATATTTAGCAACTATATAATAAATTAACTCTAATAAATAAATTCTTCACTATCACTAATATTACCCATAATCTGATATAATTTATATTTTAAATATTCTTTAAAGTTTTAATGAAAATGCAAATTTTAGTTAAAGAAATGTCAAAGTCAGATCATTTGTATTAAAATGAGGCAACTTGATTAAAAAAGTGTGGGTTTCAAATTGGCTAATAACGCAGTTTCATAATGCAATTTGTATCATAATGAAAATTATTATGAAACATATTGAATACCTTTAATTTGAATATTAGAGTGCAGGAGTAGAAAAAAATGGCTTTTTAGCACGAAAACTGAATAACCCTATTTTAAAATATGCAAATTAAGTTCGTATTTGAATATATTGGTATGCCGTGGTTCGATTGGATGTTTACCATTTGAATTTCGAATTTCGTGTGCGGATGGTGCGACAAAATTGTAAAAAATTAGTAAAATGGCACTGTGACAAACTTATCGAAACCAGAAAATCTGTTTTTAAAAAACGTTTTTATTTCTGAAAGTTTACAAGATACGTAAATTAGTGCTTACACCTTGTCTTTACGTTACGAATGCAAAACTCTGACCGAACCGTCAACTCTATCACAGCAATAAGAGTAAAAAGTGGTTGCAATTAAATAATGTCTATATAACTCATGTCTCCGAATTTGCTTCGAATACGAATTGTTTTTCTCATGATGTTCAAATATAGGTTCGGGAAAATGTATACGAAAATTTTATCATTCGAACAGATTCGAATCCGAACTAATTCCGGTGAACTCGAAAATACGAGCAAACTGTCTAAAAAAAATTCAAACTGGCGGATATTCATAAATTGTCATAAATTCTATCAAAAGTTTTTTTCACCAAAATAAGAAAAAAGTCGGTCAAGCAGTACTTGCAAGCTATACTTGCACAATTAGTGTTCGGTACTATCAGCCCCCCACTGAAATTATTAATAGTAATGCACTCGCGTTTCGACTGAGCCAAATTAAAAATTTTGAAAAGCTTGTAAGGACAAAAGTTCTTCTCCTGGTAAGTTTGGCTCAATCTACATCTAATTCTCAATGTTCGTGATTTTTTTCAGATTTTTCTGAGCGATTCTTTTGGTAAGAAGAGTGGGGGACAGCAATAATAGTAACGCACTAGCGTTTCGACTGAGCCATATTAAAAATTTTGAAAAACTTGTAAGAGTAGACGTTTTTCCTTACATCGTGAAAAATATTTTTTGTTAAAACTTTTTCTCTAAAACCAATGGTTCAGCAGTTATAAGGAAATAAACAATTAAATTGTTTATAACAATTGATTGCGCTAGAATTTTTCAATTTTGATAATTTTGGCTCAATCTAGACCTAATTCTCAATTATCATGATTTTTTTCAGATTTCTCTGAGCGATCATTTTGGTGATAAGGGTGGGTGACAGAAATATTTTAACATTTTTCCCAAAAAATGTTTAAAAAATGCATAAAAAATACATCATATATATTGTTACATCCGTGCTTCTATTAGCTTTCATTTGACACCCTACGCGATGCCCTGGAATTTTTTATTAGTTCCCCAATTTACTCCCTGAAATTAACCCCTAGAATTAAAATTCAACTTTTTGATCATTTTCTCTCAATATACACAATATATTCTCAATATTCATGATATTTTTCAGATTTTTGTGAGCGATCCCGATGTTAAAAAATGCAAAAAAGTACATCATAAATATTGTTAAATTCGTGCTTCAACAAGCTGTCATTTTACACCCTACACGATGCCCTTGATTTTTTTTTATTTTCTCAATTTATCCCCGGAAATTAACCCTCAAAACCAAAATTAAACTTTTTGATAATTTTCCCTTAATCTACATCTAAGATCCTTTTGGTGATAAGGGTGGGGGCCAGCAATTTTTAAGCGTTTTTCCCCAAAATATTTAAAAAATGCAATAAAAAATACATTATATATATTGTTAAATTCGTGCTTCAATAAGCTTCCATTTGACACCCTATACGATGCCCTTGAAATTTTTCCCCATTTCACAATTTACCCCCTGAAATTAACTCCCAGATTCAAAATTCATCTTTTTTACTCCACGTCTATAACTGGGCCACCAACACTCTGTCTTACCATACATACCCTACGTGTGTATCGTGCTCTACTTCTGTGTTAAATTTCAGATTTTTACGTCCAATTGTTTCAGAGAAAATCGTCTGTGACAGACACATGAACGGACACCCAAGTGAATCCATAAGTATTCCGTTTCACGGAATACTAAAAAATATTTATGAAACATGTAAAAAATTGCAATTTTATGTAGGTACCTTGCCTGGCTTGTGAGAACTTGCTTTGGTCGTTCCATTTCTTGCACAGAAAAAGGGTGACGCAACTTTTTAAAAATCTCATATTGTGTAGGGTTATATTATACACTCTCTGAATCACTTAAAATTTGTCTTAAGTTAAAGAATACCCCGTCGACAAATCTACACGAAACGGGCTTTCGATGGTATCTAAACCAGAACATTTATAAATGGTAATATAAACTTTTGAACAAGAGGTTTGTTTCGTTACAGTAAGCTTACTTTAGTAAATATAAGTTGGAACCACACGCCTATAAGGAAGGAGTAAAATCCGACTAGATGGCCCACACATGCATGGACGGCCATATGGGATATTTAGTTTTTATAGGTATTAGAAATTGTGTTAACTCTAGTGCAAGTGCAAGCTATACTTGCACAATTAGTGTTCTGTGCCATCAGACCCTCACTTAACCCGAGCAAACCTCGGCCTCCCGATCTCCGCCCATTCACCGCGCTACCACCGCCGACTTCACCAATGCCGTATTACATGAGCTGAGTGGGGAGCATTTCTACTGAGTCAAATTACGAATTTTTAAAAACATATAAGAACAAAAGTTTTTCCTTACATCGTGAGCAATATTTTTTGTCAAAAAACTTTTTCTCTAAAACCAATGGTTCGGCAGATATAAGGAAGTAAACAATTAAATGGTTTATAACAATTCATTACGCTAGAATTTTTCAATCCTGATAATTTTGGCTCAATCTGCACCTAATTCTCAATGTTCAAAATTTTTTTCAGATTTTTCTGAGAGATCCTTTTGGTGATAAGGGTGGGGGACAGCAATTTTTAAGCGTTTTTCCCAAAAAAGGTTTTAAAAAATGCATAAAAGATACATCATATACATTATTAAATTCGTGCTTCAATAAGCTACCCTACAGTACACGATACCCTTGAAATTTTTTTCCATTTCCCAATTTAACCCCAGATATTAATTCCCAGAATTAAAATTCAACTTTTTATACCTACTTTACGTCTATAATTAGACCACCACACTGTATCTCTGCGCTAAATTTTAATTTCTGCGTCCAATATTTTCAGAGAAAATCGTCTGACAGACGGGCGGACGGACGGACACCGAAGTGAGTCCAAGTGTTCCGTTTTGCTAATTTTAACACGAAACACTAAAAATGGTGAGTGAATGCACCCACGAGAGAATCAGCTGGGTCATGTAGTTTGTTGTTGCCGTATTTCAAGTAACAAAGCTGCCAACATGCCAACATCTAAACTTAAATCCCCCAATAGGCATCCTTTGCATATGTGTGCCAGTTTATTAGGAATGAGTCTTATGGAAAGTGGGTAATCTATTCCTTGTTGTTGTTGTGGTTGGAACTGAAGTCGCATTTTCTCTATCTAATGCACTCTAATTTACTTCAAAATGAGGTCTTAAAGTTTTTTACGTATTCACGGGTCGTATGAAGCGGGTCCGGACACCCCTTCTCCTGGAACAATCCTTTTTTTTATTGTGTACAGGGCACCAAAAACACTTGATTTTAAAACTAAAATCAAGCCGACGTCCCATGTGCGGAATTAAAGACGGAGGCGGAACGGAAAAGGCGATTCTATTGGTCGGTGGGATGTCATCTGACAATTTGTGACGTCAAAAATTGTCAGATGACCGCCCAGCGACCAATAGAATCGCCTTTTCCGTTCCGCCTCCGTCTTTAATTCCGCACATGGGACGTCGGCTTTAGAGGAACGACCTTTTTTTGGTTGACAGTTTCGATTTCAGGTCATGGACCCCCCCAGGTACAAAATTCTGAATACGTCACTGACTCTGTTTATACTATCTACATCAAACTTCTTCAATCAGATTAAAACCATTCCTTTTTGGTCCGTAGATGCAGTCGTTACAAAAACAAATACAAATTTTAATGACCATAATTGGATCTGAAAAGTTCGTTTCAAGCTATAAAATTTACGAATATATCAATTGAAAGGGCCTAGGTCGCGTTACGAGTTTCACTGTGAACGGGTAATTTACTTGAAGCTATCTCATCAGACTAAATCACAAAATTCAATTTGGTGCAGCTTAAAGTACAAAATGAATTTTAACGGTTTTTTTTTCTTTATTAAGTACGGATCGGCGGTAAATAGTAAATCGCTTTAATTTATTCGATGAAATTTAAAATAAATTATTCCATTTCAGATATTTTGAAGATTGTTTTTATGATAAATGATAAATTTGATCCTTATACGTATTTGAGTTTCCTGAAGTTTTATAGGTTAGTCTCTCTCGTCTTAATAAGAAGTGTTTAAATTTGCGTCAGCATTAATTAGATTCTTTTAGAAGCAACAAATTTACTAAAATTAAACAATAAACACATGTTTTTCGCTGATTATGATGATATTTAAAAAAAATACTAATTTTGATTCACGTCGATATTTAACAGAATATCCACAAATTATACAATTTGTGGACGAAACTTTTGTCAGAAAATAAAGAAAACATTTACTAAAGTACAATAGTCAATATTGAGTCCAACACAGTGTCGGTAACTGGTGATCCATAAAGAGTAGCTTGATAATTTCTATTTATTGTAATAGTAACATCGCAATAGCAAGTTTTGAAGCCCAATATGTATTAAATTTGAATTGAAAAATGTTATTAAACCTTTTGTTATATGATTATGTTACCTGTATTAAAACTATTATTTTTTCAATTTTTCTTAACCTCCTCGGCCCCAGGGAGTATTTTTTAAAGTTTTTTTTTTATGAAATTCGTGAAAGAATAGGGTAAAGTTGCCCATATTGAATCAATTTTTACCAAAAAATGTTAAAATTGTCATTTTCATGTATCAGAAATGTCTATTGGACTTTCAGAAACGTTCTGGTACCCATAAATAATATCTATAAAACATATGAATATTTTTAATTCATTATAGAAAAATTAGTTGCAAGTGGTTCAATTCGGGAAACGAGTAACTTACATTTTATCACCAGTATCCCAAATTGAACCTGTACAATATTGAACAAGATTAAGCACTGGATTTTATTAAATAACAGGGTACGAGTTTATTTCCTGCCTTACGATAACCAAAGAAGTGTTGTAGGTTATAGTACTTATAGAAAAAACAACACTTGTCACCAAAATAAAACTTTTATTTAAATGAAATTAAACAAAAACTTAAAACATATCACATGTGCCACTTTACTTATTAAAAAAATTAAAACACAAAATAAAAAAACTTCTTTTTAAACTAAAACCGGTTTTACTTTTTCTTCGAAAAAAATATGTATCATTAACAAAATATTACATATCAATGTCAAATACCGGATTGAACACCGGTACAATTTGGGATACCGTTTGATGTTCAATACGAACAATCGACAAGAAAATTGGAATTATAGCCCTAAATTTAAAAAAACGAATATATTTTAAACTGGTTTAATTATTCCAAAAAAATGCCTTAAATAACATGTTATTTATTACTAGTATCAATGTTGCCCCTAGGTTCTAAATCTCCTTCAGAACAGATAGAAAATATTACATATCATGTAGCAACTTAGCTTGTTGGCATAGTACTGGAATTGCTTAGATCTATTGACGTCACGTGCTAGAAAAATAAACTCCTCTGCGAGTGTTGATTTAACTATTACTAGTAGGTCGCGCTAGGTTTATTACAAATTGGAAATCTCGAGGGAGTTCAATTTAGGAGCCGGTTCAATATGGGCAACCTTACTCTATATTTGTTAGGGATCCAATAAAATAAAAAAATTGCACAAAATACTTTTATTTTTTGGAAAAAAATGTAACACATCCACTATTTTGGACATTGTCTTTCTGGAGAAATGCATAAATAAACTTTACATTTTACACAGTCAAATCTTGTCTTTTTTTGGTTTAGTATCAATTTCGGCAGCGCATATAAGAATTTCAAACCCAATCAACGCAACATATTGGCAAGTGTTTATTACCAGTAGATATGCCTGACATCACTCATAGAATAAATTAAACAAAATTTAATTTTTTAATTTCACACCCTGTATAAAAATTTCATATTTGAAGTAAAAACCTCGGCGTAGTATAAAATATGTATAAGCTAATGTTCTAGAGTTGTAAAACAGATTCATTTTTCTTATTTTTTCACTTTCCATTACCTATATGAAAAATCTAAGTTGTAACTGAAAGCTTTAGGTATATCCAAATACTTTTTTCAAACTTACATTCAAGATTCAAACCAAAGAAAAAATTATATTTAAAATTGCACACCGCATATAATGTACAACTACTGAATAAGTAATATTTGTCCCAGATAAATAGTGCTTCAGTTAGAGTAAAAACCAACAAAATTTAATTTTTTAAGTTGCTGTAATTTGTTTACGAATACAATACCTACTTCATGTAAAGAGAGACCCTGTAAACTACTCTGTTTACTCGTTTTAGTATGAAAAACTGCAAATAACCGTAGCTAAAACATAGCCCCGAAAATAAACTTGCAACAGCGAAATTAACTTTTAAATGGAATCGTAGTAGGCCGTCTAAATCAGTTGATGGGGGCAGAATATGTTCCTTTTTCCATTATCGTTTGAGCGCTTTAGGGCTATTTCTTTTGTTTTTTCCCAATATGGAGATTTCGTTATATCAGTTTAGTTTTTAAATGAAAAAGTGTTTAAAATATTTAAAAAAGCTTTGTTACATAACTTTCAAATATGAATTATAATTAATAAATGCTGTTATTTAACTTATAACACGTTCGGTTGCACAAATAAATTTAATCCAGAATTAGCAAATTAGGCACTTTAAATCTGACAGCACACATAACATCATTGCAAACAAAACATCAATTACATTTATTACTTGATTCACAGCCTGTTGCTTAAGTTATTTTTTTAAGAAATAAATTATTTATTCTTTTAAAGTCATCTTTGGCATGAGTGTTGTCGCATTACCGGAAGTGTACTTCTAGTAAAATTCCTGATTAAAATTGTTTGCACAACTGGGCGTAAACGCGCTGAACAACCAGGCGTTACTGATCGGTCCCCGGCAACCATAATTGCATAAAATTAAAAAATCAGTCACGTGCAAGCTAGACTTGCACAATTAGTGTTCCGTGCCATCAACCTCCAACTTAACCTTAGCAAACCTCGACCGCCCGATCTCCGTTCATCCGCCGCGCAACCCATCGCCGACAGCACTAACGCCGTATCATATCGCGTATGCGCGGAGCTGAGTAGGCCAAGCAATGGTTCAGCAGTTATAAGGAAATAAACGATTAAATTGTTTATAACAACGGACCGCGCTAGAATTTTTCAATTCTGATAATTTTTGCTCAATCTACACCTAATTCTCAATGTTCATGATTCATCATGAGCGATCGGTCTCCGGCAACCATAATTGCATAAAATTAAAAAATCAGTCAAGTGCAAGCTATACTTGCACAATTCGTGTTCCCTGCCATCAACCCCCCACTTAAGCTGAGCAAACCTTGGCCGCCCGATCTCCGTCCATCTCCGCGATACCCGCCGCCGACGGCACTAACGCCGTATCACATCGCGTATGCGCAGAGCTGAGTGGGCCAAATTAAAAATTTTCAAAAACGTGTTGGGACAAAAGTTGTTCCTTACATCGTGAGATATATTTTTTGTCCAAAAACTTTTTCTCTAAAACCAATGGCTCAGCAGTTATAAGGAAATAAACAATTAAATTATGTGTAACAATTGACCGTAATTAAGTAATTTAAAATAAATTAATGTAATTAAGACATGCCATAATATATATGGAAGGAAAGGTCATTATTCCGAGCTGAACAAATTGCTGTCTGACTTTCGCTCTAAAATCGAAGCCAGCCAACACTCGGAGAGCTCGCCTCTGGAATTTAAAAATTCTAGTTGCCTGAGCAGCATGACCCCAAACTAATAATGCATAGTTACAGTGAGACTGAAATACAGCAAGAAAGGCCATTTATAATACCTTTGTTTCAACTGTTTTTTTAAGATTTCTTAGGAGTAATATTGAACTAGATAGACTCTGTTAGCCAACTGGTCTATATGATTATTAAAGATAAGAGCTCCATCGAGATGAACTCTTAACAGTCTAACCGTGTCCGTTAACAGCAAGCCCCGGCGCGGCGCCCCCATCCCGATCCACATCTCTAAGAGTAAAACAATTTTTTTCCATTTTATTAATATTTAACGACAGTTTGCTGGCACTGAACCACTCCTCCAGTCTATGAATAGCGTCTTGTATTTGGATAGACAGAGAATCAAGACTTTTACTTTTCATAAGTGCTGCTTTATCATCGGCAAAAATTACAAGTTTATCATATGTGGATATTCCTATGTCACTGAAATAAATCAGGAACAGCAGAGAACCCAATATGGACCCCTGTGGCACGCCATGCCTCACCGGCAACGATCCCGAAAGCCCCCCGGCGAAGGTCTGCTGTACCCTGTCTGTTAGATAACTACCAAGTAATCCCACTCTCCGATCGCTCAGCCCATAATATTTAAGTTTCAGAAGAAGCGTGTTATGGCATGTGCAATCAAGAGCCTTTGAGAGGTCACACAGGACCGCCCCTACCTGCGCTGACAAAATTAAAATTATTGGATCAACAGTTGCGTGAATGTTAACTCCAAATTTGTTAATTCAACTAAAAACTATTAAAAGAAGTTATAATACGATTTTAAAGCAACATTTTTAATTTCTTGATCTCTGTTCGTTTAACAGTTAAAATATTGATATATTAACTGCTTGCTTAAATTTACATTCTGAAAGTATTGGTTAGTTGAATCACTACGGTTTTCGGGTTTATTAAAAATAAATATTAAATTGAAACATATTTACTGTTAATTCGAAGAAAAGTTGTCAAGTGATCAATCTAGTTTATTGATTTAAATAAATAATTTGTTATCTGAACATTTTGGCCATTTATTTCAACAGTCCGATGCATGTTGATTGTTAATGTCCGAAATATGCGACGGAGGGCGCTTCGATAGCACGCACACGTCGCACACGTTTGTGACGCCAGAATTATTACTACTTGCTTGACCCAAACCACATTGCTTTGTTTTGTTAAATGGTTCCGCGGCCGCGTGTCAGATTCCTAGAATATTTAAGTATTTAGCCGTTTACTTTTTTTGGTGTTTATTCAAGGAATATTTTATTGTGTTTCATTTTATAGGGTAAGTGTTTTAAGTATTTACATATAATTATTTTCAATGGAACGGCCGTCTTCAATAATGGCCGCCAAAAATTGAGTAGTCTCCTTCCAGTCATTATGCTCTTGTTCTTTTTATAACATTGAAATATTCTAAGCAAGTGTTTTAAGTCTTTTAAGCCCTTTTTTTTCTTTTTAAGGTATTTGTAGTAAGAAAGAAGTTTAGTAAAATGGTTGAAAACATTCTAGGAGATTGGACATTTCCTGAGTTCAAAGTATGTAAATGATACACTTTTTTGTGGGGGTATTTAAAACAAAAGGCGTACCTACATAACTTAGCCGGAATCCATATTTGATTTAAGGCAGAGAATTGTCGGGATATTAATGTTAATACATTCCACAATGTAAGGGCCTAACTGAAGCTGGATTTATGCAGAGCAATTTAACTTTTAACTATTATTTAAGAAAAGTTAAATACACATCAATCCATTAGAGCGTTAGAGCACAGTTTAATTTTAATTTAACTTTAGTTTTGCTTTAAAAATTTGACCAATTTTTATAAAGTTAAAAAAAAAACAAATCGCAAAATAACTTAATTCTTTTCGAATAAGGGAACAAAACATCATTGGATTAACACTAACCTAAAACTAATTTTTTGCGCCTGCGTAAGGAGAAATTAAATAATCTGCATAAATGCCCTATTTTCTTAAATAAAAGAGAGTTAACTGAACGTTACAGTGCTCTGCATAAACCCGGCTTGACTATCCAATGTATCGAGGTACAAGGAGTTCGTCATAACATTTTAAGATTATAAGATTATTTTAACATAAATTACATCTATCTCAATTAAACAAAGCAAGTTTTGACATGCCGTCATTTTGTTTTAATTCTGAATAGAGACTTGGCATTTTGATGTAATATTTATAGACACTCTCTTTCCTTCGATGACTATTATCAGAAACTATAATGTTGTCAGCAGATCAAGATAACAGTCTAGGTGATACTTTTTCAGGAGCACCAATAATAATTTCTGCGGTTTGCTATAATTGTAAAAGACTAGTATATATTTGGACTGACCATATGCAATCTTACAGTTACATTGAATTGTTGAGAGTCAGGATTGTTAAGTGGAACGCTGATGTGTCGACGAGGGCCGATTAACAGATCCGATATGTTGAGAAAACAATGGATGCTACGAGAAGTTTACAAGCAAGACATTAATTAACGATTATTTTGTAACTTTATTAGTACATACTTATATTGTGAAATAAAACAACATATTATTGAAACAATTATCTATGTATTTTACTGTCCTGCGTTATAAAATTTCAACTATTGCTATTACCATAGTGGTTACTAAAACTACGTGACATTGTAGTTAATATATTTTTTATTTTTCTAAAACATGGACTTTCCAACAGATACACACAGATAGATAGATAGTTTGGGAACGCGGAGAAAGATTTATTAACCAATAAGATCAAATTTTAGTGTCTATCTTTACTAATAGCAAATATACTTTTCGGACACCCTGTAAATATATTTACATTATGGGTAAAAGCGTCAAGTTATTAGAATATTTTTTAGGTTCCTATTTTTGATAGGCAGGTACGTAAATAATAATTATTGTAAACGATACGACCGATCGCCTATATTATTATGTGTCTGCAAGAATTCTGAGCAAAAAGATGGAATTTAAGAACTTAGCAGCATACAGCGACGACTGATTTAGATTTTATCTAACGTCACTTGACGGCGCAAGAAATGGCGGCTTTTTAAAGTGAAATAAATTATACTGAAAACTAAAAAAAAATTATTTAAATTATTATCCTAGTAATTTTCTTCAAAATATTTTTAGGTTGCAAGCAGTAATAACTTTCTTAAACAATTTATGCAACAAAAAAATACATGCAGACCTATTCCCTATTTATCCGTTGGTACCTATCCACTAACATAAAATATGAATTTATGAACCCAAGCGAAATAAGTTGTTTGCTAAGTTGTTCTCAAAACTTAATTTGTTCATTAACAAATTTAAAACCCTTTTAGCTAAATTGCATTAGGTATGTATAGTTTCCATTTTCCCCATTTTCCTTTAACGTTACATTCTAACATTTTGTCTATTTTGGATTAATATTATTAATAAATTAGACAAGTATATGTATAAAGTTAAGTAACTTTATTCCAAAAGTGGAAAGTAAATAGGTTAAAATTTAACTCTACATAGGTATTAATTATACATAGAAATCAGAATTTAGCGAGCTGTGATTTTTAGCTGCACTAGAAAATAGACTAACATACGTACAAACCTGTTTCGGCGTCTGTAAGGTGTTTCCTCTTTGATGTTTCTAGCTTAATTCATAATTAAATTATGTATTAAGTTGAAACATAATTAGAATTAACATAACGCATCCAAGCATAGCTTTCTGGATGAGCCTATGAGCTGTGCAAGACAAACATCGTGTTTCTTGTCATGCTAGAGACTGCGTTTAAGTTTAACGTGAAAATTCAGATGCATCCACTGACACTAAGTCTAATGCTCAAATGCTCACAAGGGTACTGGCAACGTAGTAGCGAACCCCTCGGGAATTTAAATAAACGATTTAGCTATCTGAATTTTTCTTTCTAATTAAATTATGTATTCAAACATATTCAGCATTCTTACAAATTCGGTTTACATAAGAAACATCCCTTTCACTGTAACACTTAAAACCGAAGGAAAAGAGTTCAATGAAAACTGGGAAACTCATTCCAAATGAATTAAACTAGACGTTTATAAACAGAATAAACACAGAGCAAGTAAACTTAAAATTTTAAAATAATTGGACAAATGGCTAACAAAATGATAATTTGGAAAATTAGTGGTTGGGATGGAATTGTGATGCAACGTAAAATAGTCATTTATATTTTTGAATTTTTCCAGCTGGGTCGGTTATGCATGATTTTTGGTTGTACTGTACTGAAAATGAATCGTGAAGCTATAAAAGTATCGAACAATTTCTGTTTGGTGGAATAATATTCAAAAATTTGTACCTTTGCAATCCTTCGGAATTTATGTATTTTTAATCGTTTTTATTAAGTGGTAATATTTTTAAGTAATGTCGGATTTGGTTGGCCTAATAAAATTAAGTTTGCATGAAGAGAGCGGCCGTCCATCATTACAACGGACAGACATAGTGAATGCCACTAAGCGTACTTTTATTCTCAATGCTGGTCAAAAAATTACTACTGACAGTTTGCTGGCCAATCTGAGCAAATTCTGTAATTCTAAAATAAAAATGTTCTCATAGTGTCTCCAACATAGATTTCTTCTAATTTATTCCTGGTACCTACGTACCTTTTTCTAGTAACATCATTGCAATTAATATTGTTAGTAAATTTACCAACTGGGCTGAAAATAGGGCCATTTGTATTCAAATTATTCCTTAATTATGTTACCTAACATTTTATATTCACTAAGGAAATGTGTCCGTTTCGAATTTTTTCGAAAAATGGAGTATCTATTCAATATTCGATTCAGCTGATACCTACTATTCGTCAAATCACTAATCTCAATAACTTCATCTGATAACCCACTACATAGGTTCCAAATATTTTTTTGCTACTTCACTTTTCACTCAAATAAGTGACAAAACCAATTAACAAAAATACACCAGTACCTACCTATACTACATTGAATCCATAATATACCTATATTATGTCATTAGGTACTTATTGGCATCTCTCGATCGACTACTTATCAAGGAAAACAATGTTTTGGCAAAATATCACCTGTTTTTATCTGCATATTATTTCCTATTGTCTAAGATTTATCTAAATTTCTAACCTAACAAGAATTGCCAATATCAGAATTTTTTTATTTTTGAAATTAATTTTCGAAGAAAAATAATTTGGGTCCTAGTTCTTAAAACACAGCACAAACAAAAGTTTGTCTCATGGAACTATTTTCAATTCATCAATTCTCCGCATAATCAGAAATTAAACTTGAAAATTTTGAGAAAACAGAAATACATTATTTAGTGCACACTTTTTAATTTTTTTAATTTTTATCTGTGTGGTGAGACCAGAGTTGTGTGGTGAGTGAGGTGTTTCGAGAAACAGGGCGCTGGGTACAATAAAATGCGGTTAATACAAAAATAAGTATAAGCTAAATTATGTTTAAGTTTAACTTCGCTGGTTTTTTCGATAGATTTTTTCGAGCAAAAACTCTAGTGAATACTTTAAAAAACACAATTTCTGTAGATGCTTTTGAGTCTTTCGACAAATTAAAATCTTTCATAGCCCTGAAGGTCACCCGGTGGAGGCTGTTCTTGCGGTTTCTTAAATCTCAACATTTTACCAAGGGTTAACACCAGCTCCGGCCATTCCCTGCTCGCGTTTTAAGTGGGAGTGTATATGTCGTAGGCGGAATGCAAATTTAGGCTTACTCTGACACCTTCTCAGTCTACAGTATGATACAACTAAGTTGTTTTTGTATCTAGTATTAGAATTGTGACAGTCGGCATGACATTTAGGTTCGTTTCTATGCTGTTTGATATATATTAGATTTTGGAGGATATATTCAGACGGGAGAGTACTACTAATCGTGCCGGGCGTTGTTTAACCTTAGTGATCAGGCGTAGAATACTACTTTCAAAGGCATTTATTTTCCAACTACTTACATGCATTTTTATCCCTTATTTTACATTTATATATAAATACATTTGACTATAGACATATTTAAAGAGTATTCCAAAGTACAGTATATATGTCGTAGGCAGAATGCAAATTTAGGCTATTTATAAACTTCCTTGGCATTTTATAAAAAGCTGGCAAAACGCGAGCATAAAATGCATTTTTCGTTATGACTAACACCAATTCAGGCAAATTGATAAATGCCGGCAAAACAAGAACAGAAGAATATATATCACGTTGTGACTGATTATTTTTAGGCATTTTACAATTTGCCAAAAACGGTGCCGTCAAAACATGAATATTAAACTAGTCGACTTTTGCACGCGAAGACGTGCACATCAACACAGCCGAAGAGGACCCCAACCAACACCCTGGCGCACCGATCCCTCTTCGCTTGCGAGGAAAGAGACTGGTCAGGGCCCCTAACCAGGTGCTAACCCTGTTCCGACCTTAGGGTGCCCTCCGCTCCACCGTTCGTATAAAAAACCTTTCTAAGTCCGTATAATTAGGGCATTGCAGATTAGTGACAAAACTGAACTTAGGTGGCAGAAAATATTATTCTCAATACTTAATAGTATTTTCCATTTTATTTTCACGTTTTGACGGGACTGTTTTTGGCAAATTGTAAAATGCCTAAAAATAATCAGTCACAACGCGATATATATTCTTCTGTTCTTGTTTTGCCGGTATTTATCAATTTGCCTGAATTTGTTTTAGTCATAACGAAAACTGCATTTTATGCTCGCGTTTTGCCGGCTTTTTCTAAAATGCCAAGGAAGTTTATAAATAGCCTAAATTTGCATTCTGCCTACGACATATATACTGTACTTTGGAATACTCTTTAAATATGTCTATAGTCAAATGTATTTATATATAAATGTAAAATAAGGGATAAAAATGCATGTAAGTAGTTGGAAAATAAATGCCTTTGAAAGTAGTATTCTACGCCTGATCACTAAGGTTAAACAACGCCCGGCACGATTAGTAGTACTCTCCCGTCTGAATATATCCTCCAAAATCTAATATATATCAAACAGCATAGAAACGAACCTAAATGTCATGCTGACTGTCACAATTATAATACTAGATACAAAAACAACTTAGTTGTATCATACTGTAGACTGAGAAGGTGTCAGAGTAGGCCTGACTTCTGCGCAGTTAAACTGTATAATAAGCTTCCTTTATATATCAGGCAAACGCACCTCATAAAGTTTAAGAAGAAAATTAAATCCTTTTTGTTAAAAACTGCTTTTTACAGTACCGATGAGTACCTGAATTTTAAGGGCGATACGGGTGACTTTCACGAGTAGCCATTTATGGGTCTGGGTAATTTTAATCTATTTTAATCTTATTCTAACTAAATTCTGAATATGGGGTAAGGTACCCTACCATTGTAAATGAATGGTAGAACATTCATCTACTGATTAAGTGTTTTGTTAGTTACTATTGTATTCCTAAAGTATTGTACCTACTTAATGTTATATACTGTTATATGTGTATAGTTGTGTGTATTATACAAGTTTGACGTGTGTAAGTTACATTGTAACACTTAACACAAATAAATGATTTTGATTTTCATTTTCATTTTCATTTTAGTACTTGGAAGGGTGACCGCGTGGGAACGCCGGTACCGTGTCTCACCGCACTACACAAGGAAGGTGGTAGAGGAGTTTTTCCTCGGCCGAGGTGGTACCCCCACACATCCCCTTAAAGGCTAGTGAAATCCCTACGGATGTTTCCAGCGCTGGATGTGTAAATCGGACTTCCCAGTACACCCACGGTACATGGTACTAAGGCTTCGTTCTTCGTGGGCTGTCAGAAGATTTAAAAAAATGACCTAAATATTATTTTATGTTGAATTGTGTTATAATTTAAACTACTTCAGTATCTAAATTTAAATAACATGTCTTTTAAAATGCATAAACTGTTTTTCTAGCATACGCGTAGTATTTTGTTAATTTGTTACCGGAAGCTCAATAAGAGATGCACAAGCACATTTTGTCTAAGCTACGATTTCAGGTCTTAGCTGTTTCAAGCTTGTTTACTAATTGAATTATTTATGTAAGCGTTCTTGTAGATGCAGTTAAAATAAGAGAGCCCCGTTCGCTGAATAAATTTAATCTACGAATGAAAACGCTGTTGAAATAAATACCAATTTAAATAAGGAACTCACTGCTAATAAATTATTTTCCAGTTGAGTGAACTAATTGAGAGTAGACTTTTTTCTAAAATTTTACAGGCAGACAAATATACATTTTCTATAGTTAGTTGGCCGTGAGTAGAGAAAATACCATGCATTTTTTGTGGAGAGATACTTTACACTAAATTTGAGAGGGGGGAGGCGTTTGTCTCGTATTGTTCTCGTCAAGTCGACCATCTGTATACCTTACTTTAAAAGCTGTTTATTTCTTACTATATAAATAAAACAGCTATTTATATACCTACCATATAATATATATGGAGGTATTGTTACAATATGTACATACAAATATATATTTAACAAGACAACGTGGCCAGATCATGACCGGAGCTATGGGGTTAACCCTTGGTAAAAATTGCTGACGTGTTGAAAAGCAGAGTTAACCGACAAGCTTTTAGAGCCATTAGGGGACTTTTTATGGTGCTAAAGGATAGTACTTAGACGTTAGGTTTTCCCTGGAAAAATTAATAAAAAAAACAGCATGGAATGTTGTTTGGCGGTACATATGTCGCACCGGAAGTTTAGCCATTTAATGCAAGATAGTAATCTTGCATTAAGCAGTGCTTATTTTTGGTTATAGGGGGCCATAGGCCCTTACGCAATCCGAGGCTCCTCACAACTTAAAAAAAGTTTTTTTGATCTAATAAATATACTTGGTATTTTGTAGTAAATCAGTTTATTTTATGTAATGACAATAACATAATATATCAAAGTCAGATATCCTAACAAAACTAATACCATGATACAGGTAACGGTAAAATACATAATATATATCAATCCTCCCCGCTATATTTGAAACTATAGATTAAGTCTTTGGACAGGTTTTCTTATTCTTTCTGATCTTCTAAATATTCTGTTTTTACACTCATTTTCCTTGTCATTCTCTTTCTCATAAGGCTCTGCAGAAATTATATTCCTATCATTTGTACCGTTTTGAACTTCTGTAAAAGTATTTTCATGAGCAGAAAAAATAGACCCCTCTTGTCTATTTTGTGAAGGCATAGAACTCGACTGGTCTTGTATATAATAAGAACATGATGGCCCACTTTGTAAATTAGAATCTTGATGATAAGGATCACCTTCAGTTGAGGTAGATTCTAATAAATGACCCTTATTTTTATCTGGTACATTTGCAGCTGGAAATTCTGGTGGAATTTCTTGTAATGTAACTTCAGTTGCAGCTATTTGTCGATTTTATTACCAGGTACCTTAATTAAATAATGTAGTAGACCTTCCCTTTGGATTCCTAGGTGGGCCTCATGTAATTCATTTAGTATTTTCTTTTGCAAATTACGAGGTATGACTACTCTTGTATTCTTCATAATAACTCCATCAGCCAAAGAAAATTCGAAATCTCTTCCTTTAAAACCATTCTCTTGAATGTTCTGTCCATGTAGTAAACAGTCATAAACGTTCTTTAAAACTTCATCTTGTCTAGTTTCTTGCACAATTTCTGAATGGGTTACGGGTAGTCTTAACAGTTGTTGCAATTGATAAGCGTTTACTGAATCGCATATGTAGGCATCGTCATTTTTTGGATCTAACTGAGGTAATCTTGAAAGAGCATCCACATTTGCATTATCTGTTGTTGTACGAAAAACCATTTCTAAGTCAAATCCTTGTAAGAACTGTGCATAATGTAACATTCTGGTTGCAACCATGGAAAGCAAATGTTTTTGTGGGTGAAATATGGATACTAAAGGTTTATGGTCTGTGATGAGTTTAAATCTTCGTCCATATACATATTGAAAAAATTTATTTAGACCCCAGTAAATTGCTGTGGCTTCCTTGTCAATTTGACTGTAATTTCTTTCTGATTTATTTAAACATGTTGATGCAAATGCAACTGGTTTTTCCGTTCCATCTGGAAAGGTATGTGATAATATTGCACCCACAGCATAAGGGCTGGCATTCGTCGCTAAGCTTAAAGGTAAATTTGGGTCGTAAGCACACAATACTTGATCAGAAGTAATTTCACGTTTGATTAAATTAAAAGAATTATCACAGACTTTCGACCAGTAAAAAGGAACATCTTTTTGTAGTAAGTGGTAAAGCGGATATAATTTTGTAGCAAGGTTTTTAAGAAATTTTCCATAGTAATTTACCATACCTAACCAACTTTTCAGTTCTGTTATATTATTTGGTCTTCTTGCATTTTTGAAAGCTTTAATTTTTTCTTCAGATTTTTCTAAACCATTTTCTGATATGTTGTGTCCTAAATATGTTACTGATCTTTCAAAAAATTTACATTTTTCTATTTTAATCCTCAAACCAACTTGTTGTAAACGTTTTAGAACCATTTCAACTCTTTTCAAATTTTCATTAAAATCACATCCTTGAATTTTGACATCGGCTAAAAATACACATACTCCAGGTATATCTTCCAAAGTTCTAGATATGTAACGTTGCCATATTGCAGGTGCTACCTTGGTGCCAAACATTAGTCTGTTTACTTTATAGTTTCCCTTTGGTGTAGTAATTGTTTGAATTTCTGCACTTCTAGAATTCATAGGCATATGTAAGTATGCTTCTCGGATGTCTAAAGTTGTAAATACTTTACCTCCTAACATGGTCTTCGCAAAAATGTCCTCCACATTAGGCATTGGATAATTGTCATCTTTTAGTACCCTATTTATTGTTACTTTGTAATCTGCACATAATCGTATTGACCCGTCTTTCTTGATAATTGGAACAATTGGTGGACCCCATTCGCTGTATTCCAGTTTACTAATGATTCCGATTGTTTCGAGTCTGTCAATTTCTCTTCCCACCTCCTCTTCTATGGCATACGGTATTTTTCGAGCTGGTACATAAATTGGCATTACATTGTCTTTAAGGTATAAATTTGCTTCAAAATTATTTATTTTTCCTATTTCAGGTTTAAAAACAGTGTCAAATTTGAATTGTAAACTTTTAAGTATTTCACATTTTTCTATTTCGTTTATTTGATTTGTTTGAAAAAATTGTATATTACATAACTGCATCCACTCTCGCCCGAAAATTGGGTCAACTTTGCCTGGAATTATATAAAGATTACCAAAACAATTTTCTTTGTCCAGTTTAATTTCCATCGTAGAAAATCCAATAGGATAAATTACTTCTCCTGTATATGTCCTTAAAGGTAGTGTAGTGTTGAAAATTTGTTTTTTAGGAAAAAGTTTTTTAAACAATTCACATGACATGGATGAAACGGCAGCTCCGGTATCATACTCCATACGAACGGGTAATGAATCCAGATTCAAGTTGATTAAAATTTTTTTTGGTTTTTGTCTGTTTTCAGGTAGAAAGAAATCTTCGACCACATTAATGTAGTAAATTTCATCATCATTATCTTCCAGTTCTGAATTAGTAAAATCTACCTGATTTTTATTTTTTGTGTTCGTCTGTATCTTAGTACAATTTTCTTTCCAGTTTTTCATACAAACTTTGGCTAGGTGACCAAATTTAAAACATTTTGAGCATTTTGAATTAATATGAAAACAGGTGTTAGCCAAATGAGATTCATCGCCGCATCGGAAACATTGTTTTCTCTTAGATGTCATATTCCTGTTCTTTAGAAAATTTTGATAACCCTGTACCTTTTTTTGAGTTTTAACTTGATTTTGATCTGGTGAAAACGACGTTGTTGAAGAATTTTGAATTTCCTTAGTTTCTTTATAGGCAGATTCCATCGTTAACGCAACTTTGACACATTCAGAAAAAGTGATATCAGGGGCTTTTAACTGGATAAGTTTTTCGATGTAATTAGGATTTCTTAAACCACTTATAAATTGCTGTCGTAAATGAATATCGACCGTAGGCATATCACAGTTTGTACATTTGAAATTGCAGTTTCTGCTAAGTTTTTTAAGATCTGTTACATAGTCTGAAATATTTTCACCATCTCGTTGAATTCGTTTAGTAAAACGATTTTGTTCGGTAATGATACTAGATGTAGGATTTAAATGTTCTTTAACTAGATTGACTAAAATATCATAAGATTTTGTTTTCGGATCCTCTGGACTGGTAAGATTGTATAGTAATTAATTGTAAAATTTTAGTTCCCATTGTATGTAATAACCATTCTTTTTTCCTAATATCTATTTCCGTAGCCGTACCTGTGATTTTCTTCATATCAAAAAAATTTTCAAGCCTTTTTATAAAAATATCCCAGGTTTCATTTTCTTCATTAAAAAATTCTACGTGAATGTTTTCATTTCGAACAGAATTGTCATTTCTTGATTGTTGAATTATTTTAGCAAGGGTTTCCATTAATGTATTGAATTGTTCTGCATCCATTTTGAAAGGTTCGTTTCTTCTCGTCGCCAATTAATAAATATACTTGGTATTTTGTAGTAAATCAGTTTATTTTATGTAATGACAATAACATATATCAAAGTCAGATATCCTAACAAAACTAATACCATGATACAGGTAACGGTAAAATACATAATATATATCATGATCATAACTGATCATAACGAAAATAAATTAGATACTACAAATACAATAATAATTGTAATAACAGTCTACAAAACAGTAATCAATATAAAAATAGGTATAAAAGAAACATAAAGAAAAACATCAATATTCTTTTTGCTTATACAAAAAATAATTAAAATAGAACAAAAGATAGAATAAAAACATATGAAAGCATAAACAAAAATATTAACATTCTCTTTTGGCTTATACAACAAATTAATAATTAAATTAAACCAAAAAATGGAATGAAAAGATTAAGAACTAAGTTATTTTGCACATTTTCAATTCTGCAAATTGATTAATCATTTTATTGCAGTCTATTTGTTCTAGCACCTCATTTTCCACTTTAAGTAGTGCTAAATATGATACATTTTGTTGGTTCAAAGAATTTCTTAAGTACGTCTTTACCCCTTTTAAAGTGACAAATAACCCAGATGATCCAAAATGAATTTCTTTATGATTGTTTTTTGTTTTGCATACAGTAATAGTGGCAATCTGTCGATCGCCTTAGATTTTATGAACCTATAAAATATTTTTTTGCAATAAAAACAGTTTAGCATCTTACAAATAAATTAGGTATGTTTGTCTTGTACTATTTGAATAAGTATAGTGCGTCTCAGGCTGAGCGCGGGGCCCCTCTGAAAGTGTAGTAAAGTAAAGTAAAGAGTTTTAAACGAAAATATTATTTTCTTTAACTCGTTTAGTAGTATATTGATTCTTGTTCCTGTAATGAAGGCTAAAGGTACCTCTAAATGGTAGGTAGGGTGTGGGTTAACATCAAAAATTCAATTCAACATCAACAACGCGGAATCCTTATAGAGCGTGATTCAGTGTTGTCAATGGTTCGATAATTATCAGAATCTACCATAATTTTGACTATCATTCATTAATCGATAATGACCCGTTATCGACAGCCTAACCTACCATACTTTACGAAAACTGAATTTTAATTTTTCCATAAAAATTAATATGTAAAAGTACGTTTCTTGTTTTCGAAAAAGGAGGAGGTCTTTGCTGCTGCTTGTAATATTGAGCAGGTGGATAGATGGCGGACTGAATACGGTGACTGAACCGCTAACAACTGATTCGTTGGTTTTTAGCTTCGTTCGCCTGGGATTCCCTCAGTGAAGCGCCGCGTCGCGTCTCCTTTAAAGTAATTGACCTAACTCGGAACATGGGATTTGCGTAGTAAATTTTTCTCCCCATGTTAACTTTTGTTCGACTCGAAACTAAAAGGTGAAATTTGCAACAGAGGTTATTTAAATCCTTAGAAGACTCCTAGTGACTTATTTTTGCCAGTAAAGCTACCAAAGATGTAAAAAATCATTCTCCATTTCCAACGTTTTATTTAAACATGTTCAACTCCTGCAAGAGAAGAGGTATTGAGATGAATAGAAAAAACAAAACAAAATTTTAGAAATACTTGTAACTTTATAACCAAGAACTCAGCAGAAAAAATTGCCTTAATTTTTTCACAGGGTGTTGTGAACTTACGACAAAAAACAACATTTTTGGTTGAACCTGTATAACATGACCTAAACAAAAAAAATATTATTAAACAAATACACAATAATTTCAATTAATGAATTCACAAACTGAAAATTATAAAAATCGAATTAAAAATAAAAAAGTTATAAAACATTAGCCATAATTTTTAGGATGGCGCTTTTTTTGCCGGAGAGTGTAGTTACGAATTATTGCATAAATAAAAAAAGAGGAAAAACCATTACAACATCCTACCTTAAATTTAACGACGGTCGTGTTTAAAAAGTGTTCGGAATGGCCTCCATCTGTTTCCAAACATTTAAAAATTCTTTTTTGGCCGGAGTTGCGCACACTATTTAACATTTCTGGAGTCGCATGCTTGTGGAATCAGGCCTTTCATGTTTTCTAATGTGGTTGGTGCTGTATCTATAATTGTTCTCTTATAACTCCTCACAAGAAAAAAATCTAAGGGATTTAGATCAGGAGAACGCCCGAAATGTTTAAACCGTGTGCGCAATTCCAATAAAAAAAAGGCTTTAAAAATGTTTGGAAGTAGATGGAAGCCATTTCGAACAACTTTTATAGCACGACCGCCGCGCGTGGTTAAGTTTAAGGTATGTATATGTTATAACAGTTTTTACTATTCTTTTTTATTTATTCAGAAATTTGTAACTATGCGGCCAGTAGAGTAAATGCAACAATTTTTTTGCATACACATATATTGTACATATTTTTTTTATTAAATAATCTGAACCGCTTGTGAGATATCGCATTGTAACACAGTAAAATAATGTAACTACCACTAAAAAATTGTTTTCAAAATTTGATATTTTTTAAATAATAATATTTCTGTCTATTGAACTACAATTCGTGTGTATTTTTCATAGATGTCTTTCTTGAGGGTATGAAAAATTTGGATATATATGCACATTGTTATTCTATCGAATTTTGAATGAAATCGAGTATTTGCCCTTTTCTTGTACTATTTTCCGTCGATTTAGGCTATTCCATCATACCCATCCAAATCGAATTTCAATAAATCTTGGATTCAATCTACAATTTAAACTGGATGGATATACCTAACGTACGAATGTAACGAATGCACCTCTTTCAACACATCTGAATATTATTATGTAGACAAATTTAAATATATAAATTGGTTTTCTGCACTAGTTGTAAGTGTGGAACAGGCGATCTCATTTTAAGTAAAAGCATATCTTATTAACAGTAAATCAACCCTAACGTCTTTATTATCATTGTTTACAATTTTTATAGCATTTTCCCTAGTTAGATTCCGAATTTACTAAAGTTTGTCAGATCTATTGTTTATAAAATTGCAGATTTGCGTAATCGTGGGAAAATATACTCGACATGTTAATAGCATTACTAGTCGGTAACCCTGACTGATATAGAGCTGGTTTAATTGGGGCAAAATTCTAATGTAAATTTCTTTTAAATTCTAAGTAATAAAGAAAATATTTAGATTTTTATTTTTAACTGTATTACTAGGGTCACATACACTAACTTCCTGGGATTATTTTAGGAAAATTGAATATTAACTAGACAAAGTGACAATATATTTTTTGAAAAAATTAAATGGACCATGTTATTAAATTTTCGAACTCCATCAGGTTTAGAAAGTCACAGTTCTTGAGATTAGGCAGTGTTAAAGTGGAATAGCTTTTCGACGTTTTGCCTGTGATTGAACAAGGCATCTTCAGGGATCAGAGTGAAGATCCCTGAAGGTGCCTCGTGCAATCGGAGGTAAAACGAATGTAAGTTATATTGGCTTGACTTTGACAGGGTCTAATCCTAAGAGCCATAATTTTATAAATGATTCATGCCTTAAAAGCTTTCGTTCTATACACAATGTTAGTTATAGAAAAATATTATTTTAAAATTTTAGAAAAACAAATGAAAATTAGTTTGGTAGCTCTAAAAAAAGAGACGTGTGGTAGAGGAGGAGAGTTGGGTGGTAGAGGAGCTTTACCTAGAGGAGGTACCAGACCCGTAGCTAGGGGGGGGGGGGAGTGGGCAATGCTCACTCTGAAAGAAAAAGTTGCCCACTCTCATCATTGTCTTGTCTACTAGAAAAATATTACATCATAAGTTTGCCCCCCCCCCAAACTGTAGTTGCCCCCTCTGAAATCAAAACCTGGCTACAGGCCTCGGAAGTACTACCAGGCGCACCCACGTACAACTGGTAAAATCTTTTTAATCAGAGAGCCGACATACTTTTCCCGCGTTTCTATACCCATAATCCAAACCCACTAGATCTTTTCCTTACCACTCATCCTGAGCCATACTTAACATTTGCATGCGCTCCCTCGGTCGTTCAGATCATGGCCTCATTACCATCTCTTGTCCCATATACCCCGAGTCAGTTGTAATCATGCCAGAACGCACGACCTGGCACTACAATTCTGCCGACTGGGATGGTCTTCGAAACTTCTTCTCTGCTTTCCCTTGGAATCCAGTCTGTTTTTTTACTCCCAATCCCTCCGAAATCGGTTCTCGTATCACAGATATCATTCTAGTAGGTATAAAAAGTTTCATTCCGCATACCCGCAAAAAACCTAAACTTCATCATCAACCCAAGCAAGTCCTGGTCCTCCAAGGTTTGTGATAAATCCAGGCTTAAAAAGTCCAAGCTCACAAAAGGTTTCTTCAAAATCCTACCACCTAAAATCGTCAAATTTTCACAGAGGCAAGAAATCAATACAATCAAACTATCTCGCAGGCCAAAAATGCTTTTAACAACTGCATAAAAGATAAAGTGCTTTTCCGACCTAACGGCACTAAATATTTATGGTCACTTGCCAAAAACATTAGTCAAAACTTCTGTAGAAGCACTTTTCCTTCCCTGATCTCTGACAACGAAACTATCTCCACCTCTAAAGAGATAGCTGAACATGTACTACTCAAAATCTGGAACATGGCAAATGTCATACATAGTGTCTATGCAAAATAACAAACCAGGGTAAAATTTCATTTAAAACAGAAACTTAAAAGTTGTGGAAAAACAATTTATACATCTGGCAAATTTCTCATGTCTTCCCAAGAGAAATATTAACTATGTGTGTTACGGGTTGCGTTTTTATTTCTATTTAGTTTTTTAATGTTTTCTTTTGTTTTTAATGTTTTTTATATGTTTGCTTAAATATGTTTCAGAATAATAGTGTGTTATGACTTGTATACTAAATGTGTTTAAGTAAAATTGTCGAAATTTAAAGAAATCCATAGAAAAGCCTAACCTGAAATCAAAAATATATATTTTTTGGAAAAATCACCAGACCGCCGAAAACTGATTTCAGATTCGGGTTTGCTTGGAAATTGCGTTTTACCAAAAAAATAACTCATTCTGTACATCTTTGGTAGCCTTACTGGTAAAAATAAGTCATTGCTGCGTCTTCTAAGGATTTAAATAACCGCTGTTACAAATTTCGTCTTTTTGTTCCGAGTAGTACAAATGACTATTTTTAGTTCATCCCAGAAATGTTACAGGGTTTAGATCTGGCCACTCCATTTCTGGGGCCATTGAGGGGGTTACAAATTATGACGACCATCTCACAGTGTGATAACAATGGTTTTACATACAAAAAATGAGTAAACTTTGTGAAGCCAAACGGAAGGGATTCAATTCTCGTGGTCGGGCCACTTCATTTCTGGGGCCGTTTAGGGGGTGACGAATTAGGACCTAATTAAAGTGTGAGGCACAGTAATTTCACATACCAAAAATGAGCAATGTTTCTGAAGTCAAACTGAAGCTATTCAATATTTTTGTTCTGGCCACTTCATTTCTGGGGCCGTTTAGGGGGTGACAAATTATGACGGCTATATCAAATTGTGAGACATAAAACAATGGTTTTATATATAAATAATGAGTGAACTCTGTGATGCCAAACGGAATTTATTCAATTTTTTTCGTCTGGCGACTTCATTTCTGGGGCCGTTTAGGGGGTGACAAATTATAAGGGCCATATCAAAGTGTGAGGCATATAACAATGGTTTTATATACAAAAAAATTTGTAAACTCTGTGAAGCCAAACGGAAGGGATTCAATTTTTTTGGTCCTGCCACTCCATTTCTGGGGCCATTTAGGGGGTGACAAATTATAAGGACCACATCAAAGTGTTAGACATATGACAGTAATTTCACATACCAAAAATGAGCCAATTCCCTGAAGCCAAATTGAAGTTAGGGAAAAAAATCTGGCCACTTTATTTCTGGGGCCGTTTAGGGGGTGACAAATTATGACGACCATTTCAAAGTGTGAGGCATGTAACAGTAGTCTTATATACAAGAAATTAGTAAACTCTATGAAGCCAAACGGAAGGGATTCAGTTTTTTTTGGTCCGGTCACTTCATTTCTGGGGCCGTTTAGGGGGTGACAACTTATAAGGACCATATTAAAGCGTGAGGCATATGACAGTAATTTCCCATACCAAATATAAGCAAGTTCACTGAAGCCAAATTGAAGTTATGAAAAAAAATTCCGACCACTTCATTTCTGGGGCCGTTTAGGGGGTGACAAATTCTTACAACCATATCAAAATGTGAGGTATATAACAGTTTGCAAAAATGAGCAAATTCTCTGAAGCCAAATTCAAGTTATACAAGGTTTTTGGTCTGGCCACTTCATTTTTGGGGCTGTTTATGGGGTCACAAATTGTGGCGACCATATCAAAGTTTGAGACATATAACAGTAATTATATATACCAAAAATGAGCAAACGCTTCGAAGTCCAACTTAAGCTATTTAATTTTTTTTGCCCTGGTCACTTTAATCCTAGGGCCGTTTAGAAGGTTAAAGTTGTCATTAATGTGATTTATAGTTATACCCTGTGTCATCTTGTAATCTACTATTAGAAAGAAACTTGAAAAATCATTTCATTTTTTTCTCTACATTTTCCAAACTCGCTGGAAAAACTAAATCTGACCCTGAAGCTGACTTCATGCACATACTTTTCATAATCAAATGTGGTACTTAGTTATGCTTAAGTTCTGCTGCGGTCTTGCTGAGATAACAATAGTAAATTCTGGGAGGAACCCTTTTAATCTTGTATGCCTGGCATAATTACCTAAAATATACGAAACAATTAGAAAATATTACAAAACTTTTCTACATGTAAAACAAGGAGCCTTAAAAATTCGAAATACCCACGAGATCATCTAAAAACCTACATGAAATTAGTTTATTAAAGAAAAATATAATTATTTAATAATAAATAACACGTACTACCCAAATTTTACAATATCCTATTAGTTATTATTGTTAGCTTGATCAACAGTAACACCAATATTATAACCCCTATGTAGGGACATTTTTACATTATTAAAGCAGTTTAAGAAATTTATAAGCATCTAGGTACTATCGGCTAAGTATAACAGAAGCTCTATAATTATAATAAGAACAATACTTTCATTGTCATCCAAAAATGAACAATAGCATATATCATTCTACTGCAGGTTTGGCTAACATATTATTTTATACTAATTAAATTGTACTTAGGTAACCCTAAGTAATGTATGTATAAAAGAAAACACAGAACATTTAATACATTGTACTCAACGTTGCCTTTCAAAGCGAGAAAACATATTTAAAAGTTTTTAAATGAAATGTTTAGGTGTCTCCAGCTTCTTATAGGGTTTTCATCTAATTAGTCCACGCAATTTTTACAGCCTCTGTTCTTAAGCAGCCATGTGAACTTACACTCTCTTAAGTTTTATTTAAATCTTCATACCCAAAAGTAGACAATCTTTTTACGCTCATAACCTCATAACCATGACATATCCACAACTTACAATAACACAATATAACCTTGGATGAATAACGACAGTCCTTGAGGTAATCAGGTTATAAAACTTCACTTCAAAAATGTTGTAGTCCATATTCATACCGAACTATTACCAAAAGACAATTATTTAGCTAAATAATTGTCTAAACTAATAATTATTATTTAAATAAACTGTCTAAAAGGTTTTTAAATAAATTAAGACAAAACGTCACCTACAGTTACAGAAGTGACCACTAGGGGCACAGAACTCATTTGCACCGCCCATGGCGGGGTCGCCTTATCCCCTACTAAGTCGAATCCTTAATTATTGGAGTCGGCAACACGTTCAATTTACATTGCCACTTATCTCCTGACGCAATTTTTCAGCGCGGTCGAATGGCTGCTTTTAAATTGTAATAAATTTTACCGGAAAGTAAAAAAAATTTTTTAGCTAAATTATCCCAGTAACTTTCTTCAAAATAGCAGTTTTGTTGTAATGACGATTTATGCAATAAAAAAAATGTGCATATTCCTTATTGGCTCCGATTCCACCCTAATTCCTCTGCTAATTTCCCTCTTCCCACCTTCCCTTCTCTTCAGACGCCCGATACGTTAGTACTTGGGCTTCAAGTCTGCCTGGGCTGTCTCAGATAAAAAAAGGAAACAAACTAAATGGCTGGCACACAGGGATAAAATGGTAACACGATGAAGACTATTGCTCATTGGACGAGCATAATGTTAATGTAATATGTTTATCGGAGCATCACCTGTCATACAATATCTCAATATTGGAAATTACAAAACAATAAATTTTTTCTCTAGATCACATTTTCAGAAGGGAGGTGTTTACATAAAGGATCATGAAATCTAGATTTTGCTAAGGTGTCTTTTAATAACTCAGTCGAAAAACATTTTGAAATGTGTGCTGTAAAATTTAATATTGCTGAGAATGAAACTGTAATCATATGCTCTATTTATAGGTCTCCCAACGGGGACTTTGAAGCATTGGTGAGTGGGCCGGGCTCAATGTTGGAAAATATTTACCACCCTGGTTACAAAATTATTATTTGTGGAGATGCCAATATCAATATATTAGAAAATGGTAAACAAACCCAAACTCTAATTAATTTGCTCTTAGAGTATAATATTCCACCTATCATATCCGAACCAAAGAGAATTACTTACAAAACACAGAGTTACATAGATAATATTTATATAAATTGTACATACCTAAAATCAAAGGTCAGTGAGACGCACCTATCCGACCACACCTATCAATTATTGTTCTTTGAGGGTTTAACCCCTAACAACCTTGATGAAAATTATTATTTCAGAAATTTTAGTGACAATAACTTTCAAGCCTTTAAAATTGCCATATCAGATACCGACTGGACTGGTCTATATAGCGAAGTAGACTGCAACGATGTCAATGTTTGTTTTGATGTTTTCTACACTAGAATACAAAGTATTTTTCAGTCAATTTTTCCGCTGGTTAAGAATAAACACCAAATGCATAAAAATAAAAAAATAAATGGTTTACACCAGAACTAAGGAATATCTCACGAATGCTACACGAAATGCATCAAATAAATTCAAGGATAAATTCTCCAACGTATAGTCAAAGATATAGGGAACTAAAACAATATTATAAAAAACAAACAAAAAATGCTAAAAAAACTTTTAATGATAATAGGTTAATAAGTGCAAAAAATTTAAATAAAGAGAGTTGGTTACTTATTAAGGAAAACAATGGTAACAAAAATAAAAAATCCACAATATCAAAAATTATATTGGGAAACAATAACATTACTGAGAAAGCCGAAATTAGCGAGGCTTTTAATGATTATTTTGCAGGGTTCGCCAACAGCAGCGATCCACCCCAAAGCAGTAATACTAAAATTCCAATACATAGCACATCTCTTTTTCTATTTCCCACTACACCGAACGAAGTAGGAAATGTTATTGCTAAGGTATGCCAAAAGAAATCATCGGGTATTGACGAGATACCCGGTATTTTGTGCCTATTGGTGAGGGATCTCCTTGCGCCCATTCTCTCACAACTGATCAACTTAAGTTTTTTACAAGGAGTATATCCCAACGCTTTAAAAAACTCTAAAATCTTACCCATTTTTAAAAACAAAGGTAGCCACTTTGATGTTGAAAACTATAGGCCTGTAGCTTTGCAATGTCACTTTGCAAAAATTTTTGAATCCTGTTTCAACAATAGGCTAACAAATTTTCTGGAATCAAAAATATCGGAATGGGTTTAGACCCAAACACTCTACCAATACCGCGCTGGATAGTGCTCTTCAGCATATATATGACAGCTTAAATAATAGGGAACCTGTATTGGGGCTATTTTGGAACATAAGTCGTGCATTAGACACCATGGATCATGACCTGCTTATTAAGAAATTACTTAATATGGGCATCAGAGGCCCGGCAAATAATTGGATACGACATTATTTATCAAGTAGAACGCAGCAGGTCGTGATTGGTGGTGTCGGATCATCGCCGCGGATCGTAAATAGGGGAATCCCCCAAGGATCCTGCATTTCTCCCACGCTTTTTAACTGCTATATCAATGACATGCCCAATGACGACATTCCAGATACTTACTTTGTACTATATGCGGATGATACAAACATTATTGTAACAGGTAAAAAGAGATCGGATCTGAGTGAAAACTATGACGCCGGAATTAATCATGTAAACAATGGGTGTACGAATAATGGTATAAAGCTAAACAAATGCAAATCAGTGGCAATGGAAATCGGCACAACAAATCCTACAATTAACTCAAGTCTTTTATTGAGAGTAGAGGGGCACTCTGTACAATGTGTAGATTCAACAAAATTTCTCGGATTGAATATCGATCAAAAATTGACATGGAAGACTCATATAGAAAAAATTCTGCCTAGGCTTAGTTCGTGCTCCTTTTAATACAAAGTATCAGATACACAGTCTCAATGAACACGCTAAAACTCAATATTACGGGATATTCCAGTCGGTGATGGCTTACGGTATAGTACACTGGGGATCGGCGTCAGGTACAGATCGTGTGTTCGTGGCCCAAAAGAGAGCTATAAGATACATGGTTCGGGCACGAAACCGGGAATCATGTGTGGACCTCTTTAGAAGTCTACAAATAATGACCTTCCCATCCCTCTACTTGTACTCACTTCTTTTATATGTAAAAAATAATATAAAGTTATAGGATAAAAGATCTCAAATTCATAACCATAATACTCGTAATAGAGATAATTTTGACATACCCTATTCAAGACTATCCATTGGACAACATAGCCCAAGATATATGGGACTAAAAACATATAATTGGGCTCTAGTCCACCACAAATGCTTCGAAGAAACAGACAACCTGACGACATTTAAGCGCAAGGTCAGAACGTTCTTTATAGATAAATGTTTTTATTCGGCGGATGAATTCTTTAATTAAGGTGTGATCCGTCTATTGTACATGTATTTGTTTATTATTGTCAGCAGATTTTAGATTGTGAATGACGGATGACGTTGTATTTATGTGATTTATTTCTATGTTGTGTATTTACAAATATTGACATGCTTGTTGTAATGTTTCAATCATACTTTGTATTGTTGTAACATTCTGAAAAGCGAATATATACTTTACTTTTACTTTACTCATAAATATATGCCACAGAGACAGTGGAGTGGGAAGGAGGGGAGGAAGAGAGGGGAAAGGGGAGAGAAGTGTATGGAGCGGAGTGTGTGAGAAAGAAGAGAGAGAGGAGATAATGGGAGAGAGGGTAGATAGGAGAAGGGGAGATGGGGAGGGAAGAGGGGACATTGTTAGGGGGGGAGAACGTAAATGTACTTGAAATACTTTAAATAGATTGTATTCAGTTCACTGACGAAATAGGGCATATGTTACACAAGAGCTAAGCAAAATATTTAGAAAAATGAAAGTAACAGCTAATATTGTATATTATTTCTGTTTATTCTTACGACTGTGACCCCTTACTAATATTAAAATTGTAAAGAGCAATTAAGTGATATCTTATCATTTGGACATCCACTTTATTAATAAACATAAATAATACATTTAGTTAAATTGCTAGAAAATTTAATTTATTTCACTGACTCTTAGCGATATTAGTTTATGTTATACTTACTTAAATTCCGGTAACATGAAATCAAAGTTTTTCTTGCTTGTTGTTTTTTTATATTCTTTGCAAATTTGCTTTTGTGGTTCAAATGAAATTGGTAAGTAGATGTTCACATTTTCTAAAATAACTCAGTTGAGAAAAAGTAGTAGTCCGGGATTCACTTCAAAGCTTTAAATGGTTTAGATTTAGAGTTTCTGGTTAATCACTTTGTTTTTGACAAGTTTTTGTTCTGTGATTCTCCATCCTTCCTTGTCCTGTCCTTCATATTCGTCATAAAAAACTTAAAAGTTACTTTATTATTTCTGCGATTTGCTTTGTTTTCAAATTATTTTTACATTTGAACTTGTTGCTGTATTGAATTCAGTTACATTATTGTGGAAACTGCTTACTTACGCCTCTTTTCTTGATAAATTTGCGTGAAAACTCGTAAATAAAATCGTATGTAGTTCGCAACATAGTTGTTGTATTCGTACACTTATCAAAACCTTGACTGTCGAATTAGACCGGTCTTAGTTATAGAGAATCTGCCTGTAACACTAAATTTTTCTCCTTTAATTTTTATACAAAAGATATATTCGGCAATTTTTTTAGTAGGATCATCTAATTTGTTTTTTTTTTTAATTTTACTTCTATTTTAGATTGCTATCCACTACAACTATAATAAACTTAAATTTCCTAAGTCAGAAAATGTAGAAATTAAAAGGCGATTTGTTTTCAAAGGTTTTCCAAATTGGGACCTGGATACTAAAAATAAATGGTTTGGGCGTACTTGACTTACAGTGCATTTTTCTTGATAAATTTGCGAGAAAACTCGTAAATAAAATCATAGTGGTTGTATTCTTACACTTGTCAATTTAAAACCTTGACTGTCGAATTAGACCAGTCTTAGTGATAGTGAATCCGCCTGTAACATTAAGTTTTTCTTTTAATATCTTATACCAAAGAAATATTCAGCGATTTTTTTATAAGGATGATCTCATTTTTTTTTATTTCACCCTCTTTTCTAGATTGCTATCCACCACAACTATAATAAATATTTCAGAAAATGTAGAAACTAAAAGGCGATTTGATTTCATAATTTTTCCAAATTATGAACGAGACAATAAAAATTAATTGTTATTGTTTTCGGTTTTCGCTGTGATGCAAGAAATAAGTTTCATTTTGTAGTACATAGCCTTGTCGCTTACAAATCAAGGCGAACCCTGGGTCTAATATACAAGATGAACAAATATCATCGTATCAATATGAAATTCATCTTGTTTCTCTGCGATGTTAGATACCTGTCTTTATTCCATCATATCGCGGGAGAAGTTCGGTGGAAAGGCTTTTGAACATTTTTTATATTTAGCTGTGAAACAAATTTTTTTAGTAAATATATTGTCTGGCTAATTTGTTTGTGCAGAAATAGTGTCTCAGAGTTGGGTGATATTATCAACTTTAAAGCATTTGTTATTGGCCCTTGAATTAAATGGATTTGATTGCAAACAATAACATAACATTAATTGTTTGACAGTTATATACTTTTATTTTTGGCACGATATTTTATCAGTAGGTAGCAATTATTATAGTAAGTGACATAGAAATTCGAATACCCAGTAAAAATGTTTTTCTTTTTGATAATATTGTGACATTTATCATGACAAAATACAATGCGATTATATTTTCAGCCTTGTCAGTTTCGCATCCCTTTCCTAATTCTGTTTTTTTATATACAACTGACAATAACTTACACAATAAGTGAAATTTGTAGTCCCGGTGCATACCTAGTTTTTAAAGAGTGCGTTTCTAAACGTTGTTTTACAATTATTTACCATACCCAGATTACGAAGAAATGCAAACTTTCGTAAACTTAGTTTGATAGGGGACGGAAAGTCGGACTACGGGAGGCCGAATATTCTTTTCGGAGCATTGCTGCTAGAGTGTACAGAAATCTAGATACTGTGGTGAAATGTGGTCAGGCATGGCTTCAAGAAGGCCGCACACAAAGAGTCAGGGGCACAGGATGACACCGCTCAACAACAGAGCATCAAGATCGCCTCCTGGAATTGTTGGCTTTAAGAGATCGCGTCTCCACCACCAGGGTAATAATTGCAAATTAATGGTTGCAGGACACGGAAGGCCCAACGGAATGCGAAGTGTTTATCGTCAGATACGCAGTTTTCATTGGTTGATATCTCTAACTCGAGAGCATCGAGCTAATCGTGTGGTATAGAGAACGGATACTGTGGGACCAGGAATGGAACCCAATAGTTTTTAGCGATGAATCCCGATTTTGTTTAGCTATGCATGATGTTCGCGTAAGAGTGAAGTGGCGTGGTGAAAGACGTGATCCAGAATTTTTTGTTGAAAGGCATGTTTATCGCACTTGGACTTATGGTGTGGGGTGCCATTGCTTATGGCTCTAGGTCACCTGCAGTATTCATCAAAGGCAAGGGCCTATATGGGGAGTAAATGCCCCCAAGAATGACGATCCGCTAGACAGAGACAGCATTCCCCATCAGTTTTTCATGCTAAAATAAGAACCTGCTCAACCCACACTGAAATTACCCCGCCCTAAACGAAAAATATGGACTTACCCCCCCACCCCCAATATAGACGCCCTTGATCAGAGGTTATATGACTGCATGCACAGCGTTACGTCAAAGAAGTTGTGGAACCTCATACCACACCTTAGGGCCCTGACAAACACAACTTTTCAATAAGATAAAGCCCCACCACATGTGGCGGAGAGTAACCTTGGGCTGCTGAGCGTGCTGAAATTAATCAATTGCCATGGTCTCCAAGACCGCCAGATTTGTACCCAATCGAACACATGCGGGATATTATCCGTAGGAGAGGGCTAAATTTACAACAGCTTCCTTAAATTTTGGCGGTACTTCGACATGAGGTTGCAGTAGCCTGGAATAAGATACTCCAGGAGGATATTAATCACCTCATCAGAAGCGTGCCTAGACGCATTAATAAATGTGTCAATCAACACATTATTAAGGTAAATATCGATTAGAGTTAGGTTATTTTTATCACATTAGAATGAAGTTTGGATTATTTGCTTACTACGACCTCCATAATATTTATGCAAACTATTATCGAAATAAAATAATTTTTACTGGGTGTTCGGGTTTCTGTTTTAGTATATTTAAATCATTGTGATAAACTGTCATTTCGAGGTACTTTATATACTAACAATGAGCGGCAACAAAAATTGTTTAATGTTATTTATGATAAGAAATAAATCAAATTGAAGAAGAACGTAAACAATAGTTTATCTTTATATATGCTAATTTTAAATTAACAAGTTTAATCCGTAGATGGTGATTAACTTGTATAAAGAGACGATATACTCAAGACTAGTTCAAATAGGTTAGCTAAATAAATAATAATTATCAAAGGATTTTTAATTCTCGTAAAATTTAAGTCCAAGTTTCTTCATGTTTGGTCAGTAATCGCCAAATTTGGCGTGGACTACGCAGAAATAGAAAGAATCCCCGGTAGTTCAATTTGTTGCAGTGTACATTGTATACTACCTAAGCAAAAAATATAAAATATTAAAATTGCATTTTTGCTGTGACTTTTTTAAAATTACGTGCAAACCTTTTTAATATTTGTTTTTATAATTTACTCACCTTTTATGTAGTTAAATGTGTTTGTATATCAAATCGATCCTTCTATCCTTCTGTTGGGAGATATGTTCAAGAGCGTTTTTTGTCATTCTAGATTTCGTGAGTACTTACGAAAGCGAACCCGAACAAGCAGCGTTTTCTTTCATTCTATATTTCGTGAGTACTCACGAAATCTAGAATGACAGAAAACGCTGCTTGTTCGTCAATCGTAAATTGATGTATTCGTAAGCCCTTTATATTATGAACTTGCTAATTATACGCGTAGTAGGTACATAACAATAAACTATCAAATATTGAACTTTCATTAAATATTAATTTGTAACAATAGAAACGTAGTGTACAACACTGAAAAAACATTGTGGGACATTTCACTACAATAATTGTGTACCTTTTTCCAACAATTTGTTCTCAAAAATGTCCAAGACCAATTTGTATAGCAAAATTTGCTACAATTGTATGAAAATGTATAAAAACTGTTGTAACTAATAATCCAATTAGAGTAAATTGCTCTACAAAGACTTTGCTACAATTTTGTGTGAAAAAAAGTCCAAACGATTTTTTCAGTGAAATTGTGTCAGTTAAAATGAACGACTACTTGCACGTCTATCGTCATGAGAAGAAAACTGACTAAAATGTAAACGATTAAGCGTCGTTTTTTGATTTTTTGAGTTATGTTTCACTTGCCGCATATAGTGTTACCTGCTGGAACAAGAGCTAATGGAGTGGAGATACGTGTAACTGTTTTCTGTGTTAAACTGGAAGATCTAGGATTCAAATGCGAAAAACTACCTGGATTAACGCATTTTCAACCATAACACTCTTCCTTCAGGGAATTCAAGTTAGATTCGAATGTTTTTTGTTCTTTAAATTATAATAATAAATTATTAGAACTTTTTAGAATGAAAAACATTTCCATACGGATAAAAAAGAAAGCATTATAAGTTTTATTACGTTTTTCCGTGTACAAATTTCATTTTGCGATATTTCGACTAAATGAACGAGCAGTATTTCAATAAGGAATATGCACATTTTTTTTTTATTGCATAAATCGTTTAAGGAGGTCATTACAACCCCAAAACTGCTATTTTGAGGAAAATTACTGCGTTAATTTAGCTAAAAAAAATTTTTACTTTTCGGTATAATTTATTACAATTTCAAAAGGAGCCATTTGCCGGCTCAAAAAAGTTACGTCACGAGGATAAGTGGCAATCTACATGTTAACGTAAAACTGAACCGAGGGGTGCCTACCTACAAACGTCGAGAAAATCAAGAATTTCTGTGGTAGTCCGAAAGCAAGTCAGTATTTTCTCGTATGATTGTACCTATATCAATTGATTTACCAAACTGATTGTTAATATTGTAATGTTAGATGCTTAGGAATAGAAAAATGTCAGTCGACAAGACCTAAAGTCAAAAAGGTGATTTTTTTTACAATAATTATAGTACATTTTTTCTGGGAGAGGAAACACAAGATGATTACCGACTCTCGGACTAAGACAAGAAAATGGGTAGACGTAAAGCAAATATTATCCGATACAGCTCTGTGCTGTGACAGCTGACTGACAGCTACAGTACAGAGTTATGGCCGGTTATGGTCGCCGTACTTCAAAGATGTATATCAGTTAAAATACTTTGTTCATTTAAGTACGTACCTAAATAGTACTCTGCGTTGCAATAATCCTTGTGTATTAAACAACAAAAATTATGTATAGTTTTCTGAAAATAATTGTGATTGTAAGAAATCTTCAAAAATATTCGGAACCGTCATAAAGGTTAGGTATATTATGAAAGTTTGGAAAAAGTGCTGTGCATCTATTTTGGTGGAGATTACTTAAAGAAATATCCGGTGCTTCGTTATCAGATTGCAATTATGTTATGCTTAATAAAAGAAATAGGAACATTGAAGAGGTAAACATAAAATATTGGGTAGGTACCTACATATAAATCCTATAATATTCAAGTAGTTGTAGAGATAATTTTGGGTCATAGATAGATAGGTACAGTTATTTGGCTAAATGTTTCTAAGCCCAAAAATACTCGAATTTTAAATGTGCAGTTAAGTAAGATAAAAAAATTGGCTTAAATGATTCTCAAAAAGTTATTAGCTGTCAAAATAGTTTAATATTTTAAAATTTCTCGGCCAAGTGGCTTAGTTTCCTTCTTTTTTATTTAAATCTGGCATGCAGGAGTGGAGTATAGAAAGATGACTAGGTACTAAGTAAAGTGTTAACAACACGTTTTCTTTTCATAGTTGCTATTTTTTTCCATCATGCATTTTTATTGCTTTAAAAATGTTTTTCATAGACTGTGTAATACAGGATGGTCACTGAAAAGATCAATAAACTTTAAGGCACGATTTCACCATTCCTTGGTTAGAAAACAAAGTTCATCTAAAGATATAAGTAGAATAGGAACATAAATTGTCCTACATATTTTGACCCAAGACAGCTAATGCTAAAATACATAATATATCCAATATTTCTATAGCCAATTTTTTTGACTGACGTTATATTTTTGGGATATTTTATATTAAGTACAGTTTTTAATATAAATTCGTTTTTTTAGAATCACCTAAAATAAAATACTTAAAATTTAGTCCATGTTTAGTACGAGGATGTAAACTTTATGTATGTGGTACCTAGTTATGAACCTAATAGATACCTATCTGAAGAAAAAAATCTGGTGACGGGTAAGTAGCATTAAACAATTTTTGTACTAATAATTTTTTGTATCTAGGATATTAAGCTAAAAATGAAAACATAATACATTTGGCTGTTATATTAATTTTCTGTCTCAAAAGTAAACTGAACATAACATCCAAATATTACAACCAAAAAAATATTTGTCTGTTTAGCTTTCAGTAATTTAACTATAACCTCTGTGTGGCATTTCTTGTTATTTTCGTCGGTGTTTTCAAAACTAGAAAGTCATTTTATTATTTTTTATTTCATTAAGTATTAGTATTAATAATCTCACGATATCAGTTTTGAATCATCTGACAACCCTGTGCATAATCTCACTCCTTTATAATTACTACACTTTCCGCTTGTACGAGAGATGCTCGTGGGGGTACTTCTGCCACCAGAATAATCTAAAAGTAAAATTATGGCGCCCCGAAATCAAAATTATTAATTTTAATTTTTTTCCAGCGCATTCGCCATTCCCAATTTTTTTTAAAAATAAAATTAGAAATATTGACACTACTATATAATCATATAAATTCTTATCCCTGTTCTGAAGTAACGAACAGTGGAAAGATATTAATTACTTTTTGATGTGTTGTAGTGTTGGACTACTACTCAGTAACTCAGTATACCTACTTGGAGGTAGAAAAAGATCAAACTAAAGCTTAAACTAAACAGGGATAGTTTTTCTCTTATACAAGTATTATGTAAATCATTATTTTAAACATGCTTGTATTTTTTGAATTTACAAGAAATTGTAATTTATATTGATAAGCAAGTTAAGTAGTAAGTAAGTTCATAGACTAGTTTAAATATTAGGAATTTTTAATATGATATATGTGTTAAGACAAATGTATTTTCTAATTTTAATTTTATTAGTACCTAAAGCATGTAAAATTAGTTTATATATTCATAAGTATTGATACGCACTCTATGTTCCATGTACCTGGACACAATCGCACAATGGCAGTGGAGATTGGGGACAGGGCCGTCGAGAGCCGGCACGGGCTCCAGGGGAAAATTTTCTGGCCCGAGGCTCCCTGGCTGATAATAATCGACAGCCGAATGGGCCCCGGGGCAGTAGTCTTTCTGGCCCGGGGCCCCCGGCTAATAAGTAAATTTTGAGTTGCGGGCCCCTCAAAGCAGTGCGGGCCCGGGGAAATGACACCCCTGCCCCCCCCCCCCCCTAACGGACCAGATTAGGGATGAGCCAAATAACATGCACCACTTCCTATACCAAAGGGGAGCCAGAATATATCCATTATACCTAAACCTGAGGAAACAGAAGCCTTTACTCAACGTCGCCACATGGCACGCAAGCAAAGAAAAGGCAGTTACATTATACTACCAACATCACGTTAGGTAACCTAACACCTAATAGTATCTGGTATCTCGAAAATGCTCTAGGGCCCAGGGCTCAGTAGAGATAACTTTATCAAAGCAAACCGCTTCCAGCTGCATCCATCATGCATAATCTTGTAGATTTGCGGCGAGGAAGAATGGGGGATAAGGAAAATTCATTCAAAAAGTGGGGAATCTTTAATATAACAACTTCTGGCTAATAGTTGTCCATAATTTATCAATGACCAGCAGCGTTATTAAAATTAAGCCGATCTTCAGTAAAGTCTTGTCATATGTTGCCATAAACGTCAATGTGTCACGAGGTCATTTTTCAGGGAGTGCTACTTTTTGAGGTTTTGTTATGTAGATATTTAAGAGAAATGTTATCAGCACCAAGTTTAATTTTATTTTAGATTATTTGACCTTTGTAGTTGCGTTTTCACTAGAAAAAATAATACTTTATAAGTTGATAAGGTTGAACCTTCTGTATGACATTAGATGTGGGTATCGGTGCAATATTTTAGTAAAGTTAAAGAGTTAGAAAGTTATTTAACTGAGTAAATAAGGCAAAATAAAAACGGCGGCTTGACCAACATAATGAATTGTATAATAAAATGGAAATTTTGTAAAGCTGTGGGTGCAGCTTTCGCGAACGAGGGGCATATGTCAGTCATGTTAATATTACAGATCCTTCTATTAATTATTTTTAAAATCAAAAGATTATTTTGGTTTCGATGAATAGGCACTTTGTTGTTCGGTGGACTTGGTGATGGCATTGAAGGTCAGCTGAGTTTTGTTTAACTTTACGGAGTAAGCTAAGTTATGCTGACCTAGCAATGCACCGATCATCGATCACTGGATGATAAAGTGATGGGCAGTCGTTACCAGACGCGGCCCGTGAAATTTTAAAGTTGTATATCTCTGTTGCTATTTATGGGACCCATGCCAAGTTCAGGTTTGTTAGTAGTGATCCTACTAAGAATGTTTGGGTAAAGAAAAAAGATATTTTGTAATTTGCGAGAAAAAGTTGAATTTTTAAATGGACCCACCTGGAAAAAAAATTAACAAACAGGCTTAGGTATTTTCTTTATTATTTTTTTCAAACAAATATGACATCATTTTGTCGACAATTCTTAAGTTTTAAGAGAAAAGAATGTGATAGTAGAAAGTTATAGTCATTTGAATTTTTTTAAACCTAAAATATAATTAACAAAAAAATCAAATGACTACAACTTTCTACTAACACATTTTTTCTCTTAAAATTTAGGAATTGTCGACAAAATGATGTAAAATTTGTTTGAAAAAAATAATAAAGAAAATACCTAAGCCTGTTTGTTAATTTTTTTTCCAGGTGGGTCCATTTAAAAATTCAACTTTTTCTCGCAAATTACAAAATATCTTTTTTCTTTACCCAAACATTCTTAGTAGGATCACTACTAACAAACCTGAACTTGGCATGGGTCCCATAAGTAGCAACAGAGATATACAACTTTAAAATTTCACGGGCCGCGCCTGGTCGTTACAGAGAAGATGTCGAGATAAGACATGTGCCTGTTGGTCGGGAGAAGAGCCGCCCTTACAGAGAAGATGTAAGAGAAGTAAGAACGTAAGTACATATCGCCCCTGTAGCAACCAAGCAACAAGGGGTCAAGCGCCAAATACAAGATTGTTGAGGAAAGCAGAAAATCCGCAATTTTTGCTCTCATTCTTATTTAAGTTTCGCGCTTGCCTCCTCGGCTGTCTCCTTAATCCTCTTGTCACCTTTTTACACAACGTTAGTTAGGGTTCTAGGATATTGCTATAAGAGATCTCAAAACTTACAAATTTGTCGCTTGGCTTCTTGTTTCTCTACAGAGGCGATATTTTATTTTATTTGTTCGAAGCCAAACCTTAGTTTATTATAGGTTAATTAATAAATCCTATTTTTTATATGCTGTTTTAACTTCATTCCCTCCATACGATCCCAGAGACTATTGCTTAGTCTCAGTCGCAACAACAATATAATATGTATTTGAATCACAATTTAACTTGTTTTTATACCTGTTTTATTTCTACTTAATATCACACTTCATTTAGTCTTGGTTTCTCAAGGCCAAATTAAGTAGTAGTCACTCAAATTTAATTTGGCCTTCAAAGATCAAATTAACAACGAAGTCAAACTTAATTTGGTCTTGATCTCCCAATACCAAATTAAGTAACTCAAACTTAATTTGGCCGTCCTTACGAAATAAAAAAGGAAATCAAACTTTTCTGAAAAACATTTATTTAGCTTATATATACATTATATATATATATATATATATATATATATATATATATATATATATATAATATAATATAATATATAGAAATTACTAAATGTTTTTTTTCTTTACCAAAACATTCCCAGTGGGCTCACTATTAAAACCCCTAAATTTGGTGCGGTTCCTGTAAGTAGGAACAGAGATATACGACTTTGAAATTTCTAAGGTTAACTCATATATATATATATATATATATATATATATATATATATATATATATATATATATATATATATATATATATATATATATATATATATATATATATACAGTGTGACAGTAAAGTCCGCATCATACGTGATTTTTTTCATTAACAGCTTTATTCGAAATTTGACTTTGGCATCAATTTCTGCTTCGATCTTCGACTTATAATTAAGCCAAACAAATACACAGTGTCATCAGTAACGTCTGCATTAAGTGGAAAATAAATTTTCGTTTAACTTTACGTAAAGTTTATCTACTTCCAATGATTCAATTTAAAACCCCTTTATTAAAATTTGTTATGAAGCTATTTTATAAAACAAGTAAAAATAGTCTTTTATTATTGAAGTGCAGTTTCGAAAAAATTAATTAGTATTGTAAATTTATTTTCCAATTAATGCAGACGTTGCTGATGACACTGTGTGCTTGTTTGTCTTAATTATAATGTGTATTACTTTTAGACATAAACTACTTTTTCAAAAATAGTTATTTTATGAAGTTACCTTATACGGGGTCAAAAACAAATAAACTTTGCATCACTTGTGACCAAATTTTAATAGCCCCATTTGGATTTTGTAGAAAAACACACATTTAATATGGCTCTACTTTAAAGAAAATGTGTCTGGAATAAAGCATTGTCAAAACTAAGAAGTTTTATGTAGGTTGCGTTGAGTCTTATTTGGCAACAGTGGTACAATTTACAAAAAATGGGCAAAAAATCAAAATTATCTTTATGCAGCTGAAATTTTGCATATGAGCTAAAAATTGCATTTAGAAGAACTGTTTCTAATAACTGTTTTCGATATTTTGAGAAATAACCCCACTTTTGAATTTTTTTTGGAAAAAATTAAATTTTGGCAGATAATACGAATCACGTGACTACTATTTCTTTGGTTAATTTTCATTTCGATCGAAACAGAAATTGCTGCCAAAGTCAAATTTGGAATAAAGCTATTAATAAAAAAAATTCCATATGATGCGGACTTTACTGGTCACACTGTATGTACAAGTTTACACAATCTAAATATAATTAAAATATAAAAAAATAACTTCTGCTAAAGTCAGCTGTAAGAATCACCCTTTATTAAACAAAAATAATAAGTTAACTTTAGAAATTTTGAAGTTGTATATCTCAGTTGCTACTTAATGCCAAGTTCCGGATATTTGATAGTGAATCTACTAGGAATGTTTTGGTGAAGGAAAAAAAAAATTGTAATTTGCGAAAAAAAGTTGATTCTTTGCTTCGACCCCCTGGAAAAAAAATGCACACGTTTAGGTATTTAATTTATTATTTTTCTAAACAAATTTTACATCACTTTGTCGAAAATTTTTAAATTGTAAGAAAAAATATGTGTTAGTAGAAAGTTAGTCATCTGAATTTTTTTAAACTTAAAATATAATTTAAAAAAAATCAAATGACTATACCTTTCTACTAACATGTTTTTTTTTCTCTTAAAATTAAAAAATTTTCGACAAAATCATGTAAAATTTGTTTAGAAAAAATAATAAATAAGAAAACTAAACGTGTTCATCCCGGAGGGGGGGGAGGGGTGGGTGTGGTATTGCAAAGCAAATATTCAACTTTTTTGCAAATTACAAAATATTTTTTTTTCTTTACCAAAACATTCCTAGTAAACTCACTATCAAAAACCCGGAACTTGGCATGGGCCCCGTAAGTAGCAACAGAGATATACAACTTTAAAATTTCTAAGGGTGCCCATGCATGTTGACACTAACCAGTACCTATGTCAATAATGTACATAATATAAATTGCGTCCAAGAAGCACTAATGTCAACATTTGAGATTATTGCACGAAAACTTATAAAATTATTATTATAACTCAAAACAGTTACATTATATCCCAAATTTGAAACAATCAAAACTTTTGTGGTAGATTTTAATCAATCGAATATTTTTAACAATTTCTTTTTTCCCCTTAATTAACTCGACCTGAAAACTGACTTCTTGCACCAAGCCACAGAAATGTTTTTTAACATAATATTCACATTTATGATAAACAGTAATACCCTAAAATAAGTCTTTTAGCAGTTAGCACTCAATTTAAACTACTCGTAAAATATAAAAAAAAATAATAGATCATAACGTAGAATAATATACATTCTATTAATTGGACTGTACATAAAATATCTTAATTATGTATTTACTTACTCACAGTACTTAGAGTAAAAACTCAAAATTATAAATTTTCTGTTCTTTATCCCAGTCTTAAGTCTTGAAACTATATTAAAATATGTTGATACCTGAGACATATTCGGTATATTTTATGATCAAGTGTATCTTATAAAAAAAAATTAAAAAACACTATACTTGGTTTCTTGTCAAAAAATTTTGCATATTTATAATGCCACAAGATGTTATTAACACATAATCCATTAAGGGCATAAAATGGTTGTCTATACATGCATGTGGTAACAACATGTTAAATTCCCTGAGTCGGCCAATAACACGTTCAACATGAATTCTTAACGCAGCAATTTGTTTTGCCTGCCTGACCTCTTCTTTTGAACTTGTAACTGTTCTTGAAACAGAAGGGGGCCGTATGAGAACACAGTTCACACTTTGCAACATGTGAGAAATATTCTTGAATCCTCTATCAGCCATAACGCCTACATTGGGGGGTAACTTTTCTAAATAGCCACAATCTTCAACTATGGCAACATCTGATGCTCTTCCTCCATATCCCTCAGATATGAAATTTACTAAACCATCTGGTGTACAGGATATAAGATACTTTAAGGTATTGCAACCTTTATATTGAGACCATGTTAAAGACTGATGTACTGCATTCGTAGGCCTCTCAATTTCTATTTCAAGGCAGTCGATTATGGAAACAACATTGGAATATCTCGCTCTAAATGGTATTGGTAAATGCAGTGCCACTCTTAAAGAGTCTGGCCACAGAATTAAATTTTTTAAACAGTTGGCAAGTAATACAATAGTTTTTCTAAAAACACGACTGACAGTACTTTGTGAGTATCCAAAATGCAAAGCCAGTACACTAAAGGAATCATTTAATTTGACTTTCTTTAAAGTAATTAATATATCTATTGTATGTGCTGGGATTTTTTCACTCAATAACTTTATTAAATAATAACTTTTTTCTGGCAATCCAAGTAACAATTTTGGTTCTTTTTCAATAGCTATCAGCATTCCACCACGCATCGTGTTCTTAAACTCTCTATCTGATACCTCTTCTTCAAGCCAACTCTCTTCAGAAGTTGAGCTCCGGGGCTCGTATTCTGTCGTGGTCTCTGATGACTCTGAAGTCATGGATTGTAGAGATATGGTGTCACTGCTTTTTTTCTCCTCATCCCTTGTGATACCCAAAATTCTTTCTATTTTAAATGGAGATGTGGATGCATTCATTGAGGGTTTCTGAAATGGTGATAAGGCAACACTGATGCCCTTGGCTTTGGTATTAATGCCTTTACTGCGATATTCAGGTCTTTTATTAACTTGAATAGCTTTATCGTGACATGAAGGTCCCTCCTCTTTGTGTACAGTATCATCGAATGTATTTGGTTCTGCTTTACACTCTATTACTGTGGTAGTATGTGGTAGTCGGTTGTCAAGTGTTAATACTTCTTGCAATATTTCCAATTTTCTCCTCTTCACAGCACCCTTTCCCTCTGGTTTAGAGTCAGTTTTTATTTGACATTGAAAAACATGTGGCAAAATACCCTTCTTTAAACGTAAAGTGACTTGTTGTCCTTGTTGTTTACACATTATTTGATATTCCATATAATTTTCAGTATCCTCCTCCAACTGTAAATAAAAAAGTGGAAAGTTTTATTACCTACGTATACATTACTATTAGTATTAATTAATTACAAAATATTATTGAGGTTATGTGGAACAATCATACATATACCTAAGTATAAGTATATATGCAATCATGGTAATTATTGATATTACTGTAAACAGCGAATTTTTTCATGAAATTTTGCACAGACCCTAATTTTGGGTCGTAGAACACGAATCCGAAGTCAGCTTTTGGCGGTCTCGTATGGTTTTTCCAAAAAAAAATTGTTTTTGGAAAACTTTTAGGTTAACTTTTAGGTTACCTTTTTGTTATAGATTCCTTTAAGTTTCGACACTTTCACTTCAACATATCTGTAAACTTATAATTTTTATTAGTTTTCGTCACACAAAACACCACATTTAGGCAAAAATAGCTAAGAAAATTGCTGTTTTCTATAGGAAATTCCATTTTAACGCTCTAGACGTCATTATTTTGCCAGCTGTCAATTTTCCGGCGTTGCCACGTTTACAAAATATTTTTCTCGCAAATTTTAACAATTTCCGGCCATAAATAAATCCAAAAAAAGAGATGGCAATATGAGAGTAAAATAAGACAGATAGCATTTTATTTTCCCTAAAAGGGCAAAAAGATGACCCCAACCAACACCCTGGGGCACCGATCCCTCTTCGCCTGCGAGGAAAGAGACTGGTCAGGGCCCCTAACCAGGTGCTAACCCTGCTCCGACCTTAGGGTGCCCTCCGATCCACCGTTATACCACCGTTATATCGAAAATATTAGATCTGTCACCTAATTCACCGACTTAGAAAAGTTTTTGATACGAACGGTGGATCGGAGGGCACCCTAAGGTCGGAACAGGGTTAGCACCTGGTTAGGGGCCCTGACCAGTCTCTTTCCTCGCAGGCGAAGAGGGATCGGTGCCCCAGGGTGTTGGTTGGGGTCATCTTTTTGCCCTTTTGGTTAAATTTGGTTCATTTTCGCATTTTCCCGCCAACTTTTTATTATTCCTAATTTACAACTTTGTCTTGAAAAATAAGTAAACCTGGCAACGCCGGACATTTGACAGCTGGGAACGTAATACCAAATACAATGGAATTTTATATAGGAAAAAGCAATTTTCTTAACTATTTTTGGCTAAATGTGGTGTTTTGTGTGACGAAATAAAATAAAAATTATAAGTTTACAGATCTGTTTAAGTGAAAGTGTCGAAACTTAAAGGAATCTATAAAAAAAGGTAACCTAAAAGTTAAAAAATTTTTTTGCGGAAAAACCATTCGAGACCGCCAAAAACTGACTTCGGATTCGTGTTCTACGACCCAAAATTAGGGTCTGTGCAAAATTTCATGAAAAAATTCGCTGTTTACAGTAATATCAATAATTACCGCAATCATATTGTAACTTAACTTTAAAAATTACTTACAATAAAGTGATCTTCACAACAAAATAAAGATGTTTTTTCAGGCAATTGAGCATTATTCTCCTGGTCTCGCGTAATAATTTTCCACCACTTTCTTCTGGCTTCCGCTGGTTTGGGCACGCTAAAAAAATGTTTGTTTGGGGTTGTAGAACTGGTATTTGTGCACATTGGCACAATACACTTCTTTTGGTATGTTAATTGTTTAGCGCGCTCCATTTTGATATCAAATTGTACGAAAAAAGTTATTAATTTTATATATGCTACACCAACGAAGACCAATTAAGAGAAGTCCGGCTTTCTAGTAAAAAGAGATGCAATTTCTTGACATTTCAAATTTAATACTAGCGGCACCACCACCCAGTGAAGTAACTAATGCCGGTAAAAACGGTCGTGACAATTGTATCGATCGCTCGAGTGACGTAGCGGGTAGGCGGGGCCAGGAGCAATCATGGCGGAGCCGGAGGTTCAAATTTATTTTAACTGTCTTTCCAAAAACGCATATTTACGAATTTTTGTTGATATCAACAAAAATTCGTAATTGTGCGTTTTTGGAAAGAGAGTTAAAATAAATTTGAAGGCAGAAAGAAAAACTAGTTGAATATTAAAAGGTTTGAACGGATAATCAAAGTATCTTCGACATTTCAAAAAAAAAAATGTATTAACAAACAATAGATAAATACAAAGTTACGGAAATATAAAGAGGACGACTTAAAACAAATATCTCTTAAAATTAATTATTGTCTAGGTTCTGTTTGTTCCACTAATGAAGTTCTTAACTGAAACAAAAAAAAAGTTATAAACTGTTCTAAGTTAATATCACATGATCTCACTAGTGTGTAAGCACACAATATGCGATGAATAAACATTTTTAAGTAGAGCAAAGCTGATCGAATCTCGGTCCTATCTTCTTAATGCCTCTGTATTAAAAGCGGTGAGCTCTACTTAAAACTTCTTGAAAATCTTGCAGCGTATGCAATATAGAAATTTGCAGATGTCAGAGCAAAGCCAATCAAAATACAGCTTTGCTCCAACTTCTTCATTGACCTTCATTGAACCTTGCTTGAACCTAAGTTACTGTTACGATTAGAAAAAACAGTTTCAGAAAATAGCACACGAGGCTTGAGGGACATGCCTGCATAGTTATGTTCCATCTCAAGTTGGCATTTTGAAGGTGACCTTGGAAAACTACCCAACTTTAATGTAGAAGGGGCATCAGGGTTATTAAAATCATAAATGCAAAAATGATCCTCGCAAACGAAAAAGTCGGAACAATTTTTGCTTGGGCTTATTGTACAGGCAATTTTCCAAGCAGATAATGTGGATGGATCTTTCGGAAAAACATGAAATTTCTTGTTATTGTAATTTAAACTTTTAACTTTTTCAAAATATGCATTTTTACATGATGGACACTTACATGAAAAGTTCTTTTTCCCAAGGACAGATGAAGCTGCAGCCAGACTAGACATTTTAAAAATATTTTTAGATTTAAAGCTAGTCGGCACAGATATTAAGAAAGTAATAAACACAAAATAGGATGAATTGTCTACATTAAAAAGGATACGTTACGGTAGTCCAGTCATAAGGTTAGCAAAACCTGGTCTCTGCCTTCATGCCATGTGAAGAGCTAAAATTAAATCAAAGGCCCTTTAGTTTTATTCATGTAAGTACTTAACAGGAATGTAAACTTTACACTTAAAAAAATTATTGAAAATAAATAATGGTATGATCAGTCGAGACTCGAGACCCCATATTTACTTCAACAATTTAAATAAAATTAGCATGTTTTTAAAGAAATCTAGGTACCATTTACACTTGCTGTTGCAAGAACAAAATCAGATTTTGAAATAACATTACAACTGCAAGTTTAGACGTCAATTTCTACAAAACATACTGTGGTATGAACTATAATAATAATTAACAAGAACCATGGAAGTGTATTTAGACAGCTTATAAAACAAAACTACAACCTGGTAAACTTGAGATCATAGATGATAATATTGTAAATTTTTGGAAACACAATGACATGTCTACGATAATATTACGAATACCCTTAACAATATCCCACCGAATTTAGTTTCCGGCATCTGTTAAATTAATACCTGTTCGAATTATTGTAAGGTCAGTGACCCAGAATAATAGTTATCTTGATCGGGTGGAAAAGGTGTACATAAAGAATTTGTTGTGGTATTTGTGCTTCATGATAAATAATTCATTATGTACTTACCTGAACTATGAAATGATGATCTAATTAATGCCTGTATTAATAAAAAACATAAAAATTGTCGACAGGACCTTTTCAAACGACAGCCATAACTCAAAGAGAACAAACAATTTTCCTGTTACTCTAAGACCAACGTTTGGAGCAATTTTAAACGCACACTATTGGCCTTTCTCGTGGGTTAGAAAGAAATAGCTTATTTTTACATATGATCTGAGTAGTAGGTAGTAGTTAAACAATTAGGACTTGACAGCATAAATGAATAGTATTCCTTTCATTGCGAAGAGCAACTCCTAAAATGGTCCAACGCGTGACATGTGTTTCTTTCATTTAATATCTGTTGCGGTAACACGCGTGCCAGCTTCTCTACCCTGTGAAAGGAATACAATCTGTACCTCGTCTTGCTTCACCATGTGAGATCCCCTCGTCCGTGTTGTACATGCGCCAATTTAAACCTTCAGACCCCTGTGCTACACCATCGTTGACATGAGGGATTTATTCAATAGATTAGCTTTGTTATGCAACACAAAAAACATCCGCATTGTAAAGCCTGTTTACATTACTTGCAATTTATAGCATGGAAGTTATAACGAGGCATTTAATTGCATCACATGACCGTTTACACATGAAGCAAATTTTGTATGCAAGTATTCTGACAAGAAATGTTGCCAACCTTAAAAATATATCTAACTCAGCTGATTAAAAAATAGGTTTTTATTGTACATATTTATCTGCCACATGCTGCTTTGGGACATATCGGCCCAATTTTTTTATAAAGATAAACAATAAAAAATATATTAAATACACTCGAACGCCATTCAAAACTAAATTGATATTTTTTGGGGTTATGTTTACTTTTTATATGGTTGGTGCTTCGAAATATTACTATAAAAGTTACTAAAAATGCATGCTACTTGCAATTAAATTAGAACAAGTCCTAATTTCATGCAATGCAAGTAAAATTGCATAGCTGATCGAAAATCCACCAACGTGCATGCTTGGACGCAATTTTTTCTTGCGGCACCAACATGCATGTAATGTAAACAGGCCTTTAGGATCATACTCTATCCGATTTATTTTTTCTTCCAACACATCAACTATGCAGCTTTCTCTCTCTATGCCAAGCAGCTGCTGATGCGTCTCCTCTCTTTCCTCGCCTAGTAAGACATCAACCAATCACAGAAGAAGAAATGGAAGTGTGGACTGTGTAGATCGGCTTTATTTTCCCAGATGATTTTGTTATTTATTATGCCATATTATGCTAGCGGTTGTGTTTTTATTACAGTGCTATTTGTGTATAATTCTTTTTATTAAACGTTAAAATGTATTAAAAATATAAACTACAAATATTGTAGTATGCCAATGTGCAAAAGTATCACTGTGTGTGCACTGCAAACCTCCTTTTTCATGTGCCCAAAAAACCGATGTCGAAGAAAGTACCTACTGCAAATTTAATCAAAAATTTTACATTAAGAGGTATCTGTAAAGGTTAGTATCGGTAAATTCAAGTAACCATATGTTGCTGTACATTTATTTTTATAGTATAATAAACAATAAGTGTTTTTAACTAAATTGTAAAGACAAATCCACCAGCACTAACTTCCAGCCAATTTTCCGATTTTCTTTGCACAAATGCCGTTTTGGTCATTTATAACCAGTCTGTTTAATAAAATAAAAGGTTTTCTATCGACTAAATATTCTAGTCTTTGGGAAAAACTCAAGAAAATGGATTTACACTGAAATTTACATTACACTAGCCGTGACTAGCCATTATAAAACGTTGACGTAATAAAAAAAGTGACGTCACAAACAAAAGAAGTCCGTTTTACGAGATGTTGGATTTTGCAGGAAAATTTGCAAAATAAAACCTTGTTTTTTGTTAATAAAACCCAAAATAAATGGAAAACAGCAACTGGCATAAACATTTAATTTATGTAGAGAATACAAAAAAAAATATTTCAGGATTTTTTGGATTACATGCATATTCCCTATTAAAGCGGATTTTGCAACTACTGATACCTATCTATTAAGCCTCGCTACCCGTTTTTGGTGTCATTTCGTCTATACCTATCGCTGCTTCTAAGCACACCGTGTTTATTTGATTTTTAATTTGGAAATGTTAATGCAAAACAAGAAAGAGTACTCTTATGTTTTTGTTAACAAACCATTATTAAGAATGTTGGTATATTTCTGAATTAGTATTATTTGTTAAAATGCCTCCTATTTTTTTTTTAATTTTTGCTCTCTAAAAAATGATGACTATTTATAATAAATAAATAGCCTTCGTTAAAAATGGTAGTTTGTTTTAAAATATTCGAGCTTGGAAACAGTTAATTTTTCCTATTTGTTCTTATGGATTATTCCACCTATTAAACGTAAAAAATTACAAACAAATGATTTTATAAGCGAGGACGAACTATCCCAATCCCTCTCGTCCCGCCTAGGGTTATCAACCCTCCCGGTTTAGACGGAAGGATCCCGATTTTCCAATAAATCTCCCGCTTTTCCATTTTTTATATAGTAAATCATAACATGTGACCGTCTCTGATCAAAGGGACCTAGTGTGCGAAAATATGTTTTTGAGAAAAAAACGTTTAAAGTAAGTATGTGCATTGCACAAGTTTGTTGGAGTCAACCGTATATTATAATCTAAATCTAACTAACAACAATGTGCACCGGAGCTATAGGGAACCTACCCCTTACTCCCCACCCCTCACAACCGCTGGAAAAAAGTAGTAATTAATTTTAAAGTCGCGCTCCGTCGCATGCAAAATTTAACTGAGCAAATATAGCTGACGATGAGCAGCTAACACAAAGAATTCGTAGATTCCGGAGAGGAAACTTTTCATCTACAATTACACACGCCGCATTCTGCCAGTGAGTTGCCTTCTATAATTCTGCCAAAAGGATAACCAATTGAAAGAAAATGGTATCTTTATAACACCATTCGTAGTTTATGCTCCGATCCAGATAAACAGGACCTTGTAGCGCCAAAACCAGCGGAAAAAACACCAAAAAAGGAAAGAAGAACTAAATTTAAAAAATGGTATTAGTTTGCTAATTGTTTTTTATATGTATAGGTACAGCTATCATATTATGGTGTTTGATCATATAAAGAAGGTTTTAAATATTTTAAGGGATTCCACGTCATTCTATATGTTTTAGGTACCCGAATCCATTCTTAACTCAAAAACCATTTTTTGACACACTAGGTCCCTTTTATCAGAGACGGCCACATATATATTTATACTTCTAGCTCAGAAAAATACATAAAATTAAAAAATTATATTTAAAATCGATCTGGCAATCTCGCTTGACTACTTTTACAAAATAAAATCCGACTTATTAATGGGGCAAAAAGCATTTAACAATTCTCTCAAACAATAAATATTTTTACGAAATGAGAAAAATTATAATATCGGCAAATCCCGCTTTTGGTTCCTGAAATCTGGTAACCCTAGTCCCGCCCCCATATGAAATGCCACTGTGTCCTGGTTTTTGATCTTCTAGTGTTGGTTACCTTACGAATACCCTCATTTGTTACTTTTTTTAATATCATCAGAAAACTGACACAGTTTTCACAGTTCATGACATATTATCTACTTTACAAATAATTTATTTGTGTTAATTCCATAGACGATAAATTAGCAGCTGAGACTAATCTCAAAGAAAAAGAAGATGATTCTTGTAAAGTATGTGAAGAGGTTGCTGGGAACATCATATCCCTAAGAAAAAGTAATGCTACTCGATATAAAATGAAAGATTACTTGAGTGATCTTTGTATCAATTATACTGACTACGGCTCTGTAGCCTGTATGGGCCTAGTAGACATCCAACTTGTAAGTTTTTTCTTTTAAATATTATATTTTTGCGTAGTATATAAAACAAAATTTTGTTGTGCTCAATTTATGCAGTAATCAATTATTTTTATATATTGAAGACAATAACAAAGGACTATAAAGTAAAAACAATAACTGCCAAGTATATATTTTTAACAAAGTTAGTTACATAATTTTAAATACTAAATTATATTTCTACTTCATTTTTGAAAACCCTTGAAGTTCTGATTGTATCTAAAAAATTAATAGAGTTGAAACAAGACGTATTTATAACTAAATACGATAAGGGTTCGCGTCATATTTCTATCTTATTTTCCATGCATTTTGGAAAATTGGCTCTTTCACAAAACTGTAATTTTGCTGCCAAAGCATTGGTTCCGACTATATGGAGAGTGCGGTCATAGTTATTGCAATTAATATTTTTGGCACAATAATAACTAAAAATTTATTTTTATACTTTAAAAAAGATTATTGTAAACAAACCAGACAAAAAAATGGTGAAGTGTGAGTCCAGCTAGCCTGATAAGTGTTTTGCAATACAACTTTTTATTATTATAAGATTTTTCTAGTGTGTACATCATTATACAAACCCTTAATTTTTATCAGATTTGTTTCATCATATTACATAAGCAAATTATATGTTTGTACTCTCCATTTTGTGGTCTCTTATTTGATACCCCAGACACTGAGCTTGAAAGTAAAAATAAGTTGTTACCCAAAAAATAACAATCCCTAATTCTGACTTCACTTGTTTTTATTTTAAATCTGCTTTTATTCTATGCTAAATTTCAGCTCTTGGCGTTTAACGGTCTCGGAGAAAGAGGACTGTGACAGGCAGACAACGAGTTGATTTCATGTGTTAGGTTTGTTTGCTGCAAAATAGTAAAATCTAACTAAAAATAAAAAAGGCCGGTAAAAGGTCAAACGCTTAAGTCATTAATTTAACAATTTTTTTCTATAAAACATATTAGTAAAAATACTTTTCTAATTAATATACAGGGTGTTACAAAAAGATGTTAAGAAATTTTAAGGGTAGATTCTACATCTAAAAATATGAAAATACGTTTATATAAACATGGATCCTCGAACGCTTCTTTATCGAGATACAGGGTGTTTAATATTTTCACACCTCAAGTACTCCGAACAGGGAGGAGAAATATGCGAAGACTATTTAGAGCATGTATTGAAGCACGGAGAAGCGATTTCCAGCATCTACTATAAACTTAAATAAAAAAAGAACCGTTTTCTGAACAAAAAATATTTAAAAAAAAATTCATTATTTGTTTTTATGGTACTTAAGAAATAAATTAATTTTTATCTCGAGAACCGTGCATCAGAACAAAAAAGCTCAAGAGACACATTTCACGCAGAGTTAATTGGGCTTGAAGAACGCGGTATCAATTTTGCAAAAAATCAGTGGCGTGTTATTTTTTCCGCTAAAAATAAAGACTTACCCGCACGCACGCCACTGATGCAAGTACTTTAGAAAATTAATTTTTGCACGCACAGGTACCCTTTGATTACATACTGGCGTGTCCCAAAATTCAAGTCAATATCTTAGCGCATTTTCGAGAAATTAAAAAGAAACTTTTAAAAAAGAAAATATTAAATTTTTTGTTGTGTCCCTGTATCTCGAAAAAGAAGCGTTTAAGGATCCATGTTCATATAAACGTATTTTCATAGTTTTAGATGTAGAATCTGCCCTTAAGATTTATTAACATGTTTTTGTAACAACCTGTATAACTAATAATACTAATAACACGATACAGGTTATTGAGATAGTAAATATAATATCTTAAAATTCACAGCTATTTTTTAAAACCATTATGGTAATTCTTGTCACACTACTTAAAACAAAAAATAATATTGTTCCGAGATATTAATCCAAGCTTCCATATAATGTAAAAATAAAATTTGAGAAAAAAATATTTCGAGGAATGCCACATGGCTAACGTTTTTACTTTTTTACCTAGCTTTCTTTTCCACCTTGTTTAATAAAATGTGGTTCTTATTAGGTTAAAGCGATCCTCGTAGCTTACAATAAACTAGGTTTTCAAAAACCAAAAATTTGTTTAAATTAGTTAAGCCCCTTTTCGATCCACAGCACAGAGGTGTAAAGATGACCGAAAAAATGCCATTGTGCAAAACTTTTTGACGAGCAGTTTACTTAAACTATTATAACTTGACAAGCTGGACAGAGCTGGATAAAAATTATGTCCTCATAAAAAGGATTCTATGTAAAAATAGGTTATATACATTTTTCCGGAGGACAAGACAGGACAAATAGTTAAAAGTCGTGATAAAGTAATAGCATCACAAGCGCGGTCAATAAAAGCATTCATTTGATTAATGTCCAAAAATATCTGCATATAAAACCTTTCAAACAACAATATTTTGTTTAAAATAAGACTCGCATACCTGCGCTACTAAGGCCACTTAAAGAGGGATTTAAAAATTATTTACTCTTTGCGACATTACCAGTTATAAAAAAACATTTTTACGCGATATTTATACTGCTTTTATCGTACTTAAAGTGTACATTCTTTGCCGGTCTCAAGCCTGTTGAAATTAGTCCAATTAGTGCCAAAATTGTATTGGTTCAAGTAAAGTTGGTTCTTTTCAAACCCAAAGCAATACCTACCTGACAGATCCCTGACAATAAATATTTTGAATTATGGCCTATTGCCGGAATCACTGTGCATTTTATGGAACAAATAAAAATTGAATTTTGGTCATTTTTTCTTTTTGATATTGTTATGTATTTTTCGATAAAAGAAAAAAACTACCTCATAATAGTATGTTTACTTTCATTCAACTCCAAAGGTAACTTACGCGATGGAGCCACCTTCAGAGAAAGTAGTCATTTTGTAGTAATTCATTTTTCACACGATGCAGTTTAGAATGTGGAAATAAAAAATTGGTCACAATATATCCTCAAATATCATTAACTACTAACTTAAAACTGACTACAGATTTCCTCTTTACCAAAAATTACTTCGCCATAATTATTACCTGCACAAGACCACTAACAACTGACGCTGGCACAACAGGACGTGGTTACCGTGATTGTCTTCTCGCGAGGCAGCAAACGCTAGCCGACGCACAGTGGGGCCCGGAACCCAGAAACTTGGCATTTATTCAAAATATGAAATTGAACATTAAAATTACCTTTGCTTATATTTCGTAAATACACATACCACTGCGTTATTTCCCCCACGCTAATACTATGAACTATGGACGACCTTTCTCAAGCAAGAATATCTCAGGCGACCAGTAGCGAGCGATCAAATGGTGATTATGTTAAACGTTATTTAGTTATTGGTACGCTTTTGTGAAGTCAATACTGTTTTAGCATTAGCATTTGCTTAATTATGTATTCAAACCTTTAGAGATGTACTAAATATTTGCACTTATTTGGTTTATATTGGTTGTACTATGGTTTTTCCATACTTTGTGTAAACAGATTCTTACAAATAGGTTTCAGAATTCATCAATTATACTATTTGGGTAGTATTATAGTTTACTTCCACGCGCTTTCACATTGACCTTTTTATAAATTAATAAAGTAGGAATATTGTGCTTTTAAACAGCAAACCAAACCATTGCTCATGGTTGCTCCTTTTAGTTTAATGACTATTGTACAGTGCATTTCTTTATTAAAACATTATTCTACCGAAGCGTTTCAGATGATAATTCCTCGTAATATTTTCGTAGCAGATTCAAGCTTGGAGAGTGGAGATGATTCTTCATAACGTCTATGCAAAATACACAGCGCGCAAAATAAATTTCCGTTTTTAACCTATTCCCAAATATTTTCAAATTTATTTTTACGTAAAAAGCAAACAATAAATATTTGAATTTAAAAAATATATTTAAAAATACTTTAACATGTAAAACAAAAACATTTGGAATTTCCACTTCATTCCGCAAGCAGTTTGGCATACAAATTGATTGTAAGTTACAGTTTAATCTTTATTAATGCATATTTATAATTATTAAAGCATATGTTGAAATTAGGGCTTGCAATCCCGGACTTTCGGGATCGACCAAACAACATCCCGGGATTGCGGCCTTGATCACGAAAAATTGTAGCATTAATAAAGGTAAATTATTTTTATTTATATTGTAATTTTAAAATTAAAACAAAACAAATTTTATGCAGAGGACACAAAAAAGTATTATTTTTTTTACAATCAGTAACCTTCATTATCACCCTTAGGGTGTATTCCTATATTAATTCTATTATTTAGTGTGAAAACTTTGCTCATTCTTTCTTGTTCTTTGCCATTCTTTTTGCATAGTTCCAGGCTATTCCTCGTTTCTTCAGGTCTTGCGTTTTTGTACTGTCCCATGTTTCTTTTGGTCGACCTCTATGCCAGCCATACTGTTTTTGCCTCTCTCTCTTCATCAGGTTTTTTTAAACTTATTTTCGAATTTATTTATTCCCAGATTTAAGTGACCAATCCCGGGATTTTTAGGAGCTGAATTTTTAACGGGATCCCGGGATCTCGGAACTTCGGAATCCCAGGATTTCAAGCCCTAGCTGAAATATTATGATAAGTAAATAAGTATAAAATTGTAGTTTTATGGTAATATAACTTTTTAAATGGCGACCAAATAAAATCCATATAAATTGTAAAAAAATTAAACAAATATTTTCAGTATAGTTTTTTACCTAACTATAAACATTTTAACTTGACTAAAAACAAATATCTGCAGTAAACCCACCCCCTGATCTTGATGAAATTGATGCCAGGTTTAGGGGTCTTTGGTCCCATTGTGCGTCGCTTCTTGGTAATGAGCATCCCACGTCTTTGCTAGATATTCTAAATTTTATTTTATTGCTGAATAGATTTTTATTTCTTAATTAAAAAAATAATGAAACACATCAAAATTATTCTTATTATTGTACAGGGATGTCCAAATAAAAGTGAACAGGCCTTATAATTTTTTTATTTTGAAAGATGGGAAAATATGTTAAATATGAAAGTTTTGAGGATTTTTATGGTCAGCAAAACAATTGAGTATCGAATAAAAAAAATTTAGGATCAAACATCGATTTTCTCGCTTATTTTAAATTGGATGGTATATGATTTTTATCATATTTTTGGATTCTAGGAGAAGTTCTAGACATATTTTGTATAACAAACCCTATGCGGTTTTTCAGTCGTTTTTGAAATATTTCAAATTAAAAATGATTTCGAATAAATATGCTTTAAACGTAACTATCCAGGTTGCGAACGAAACACCTGCTACCTTTTTAAACTTTCTTCGTAGGTTAGTCACCGTGAGATTAGGTTGACAATAACACTTCAGGCACCGTGAATTTATAATTTTATTTTTATGCAAAATGAGATATTCTATTAAACAATAAATGTTAATTTTTATTAGTTATTAATATTTGAATCCAATAAATAACCAGTAAATATAAACAATATCAAATGAATTATTACATAAACAGATAAATGTTAACATTGGCGAATAAATATGAAAAGAAATTTTCAACATGTTCGCCATTTAATTCTTCGCATTTTTCATACACTCTTCTCTGCCTCTGTGTTTATAATACTTCATTTCTCACCTTCCTTTGAATTTCCTCAATATTTGCATTATGATTGCTGAATACGACATTTTTCAAATGAGCCCAAAGAAATGTATCTCTAAAGGTGTGAGGTCTGGGCTATTTGCAGGCCAACGTAACGTTCCATATCTACCGATCTATTCACTATACTGATGGTTTAAAAAATTGCGAACCTCAATTACATTATGGGGAGGCGGTCCGTCCTGTTGCCATATAATACGTTGACGTTCTTCAAGTGGCAATTTGTCGAGAATATCTTCGATTGCTGGCCAGTTCCTCGAAAAAACAATGGTCTTAGATTTTATTTTGTAATATCCCACACCAAACGTTGATTGAATTACGCCCCTGAAAAGCAATATCTTCGACGGTAAAGGGATTTTCATCCGACCAAACATGAATATTTCGTCTATTAAACATTCGCGCAGTTGAGAAAGTTGCTTCCTCTGTCCAAATGATAGTATGAAATAAATTAGGATTTTGCCGCATTCTTTCGTTAACATTTGTGACAAAAGTATATTTCCTTTCTTTTTTATCGGCACTAAGCTTACGATTTTGAACTGGCCTAATTTTATATGCATACTTAAAATACTTGAACGTTCTTTGAACTGTTCCATAAGTCAACATTTTATCTCTTCTTCTATATCTGAGATACCGCACACAATCGGGAATTTATTTTTTTGGATTGTCTTGAAAATATAATAAAATCGCTAAGTCCCTTTCTACATTTCTTCCTCTTCTTCTTTTTCCATTGCCCAAAATTCCTCTTTCTTCTAGTCTTCTATTTGTTTTTATTATGGTGTTTAATGATAGAGTTCTTTGTCCCTCTTCAATACCTTCTTCATATTGTCTCAGCTCTAACATTATTGTTTAAATATAATTTTAACATTTTGTATCTCCCATTGATAGAATAACTCATTTACAATGAAAATAAAATTATAAATGCACGGTGACTAAAGTATTATTTTCAACCTTGACATTAACTTTGACTTACCTACGAAAAAAATTTAAAAAGTTATCAGGTATTTTGTTCGCAACCTGAATGGTTACGTTTAAAGTATATTTATGTGAAATAATTTTTAATTTGAAATATTTCAAAAACGATTGAAAAATCGTATATGGTAAGTATGTTATACAAAATACGTCTAGAACTTCTCATAGAATCTAAAATTATGATAAAAATCATACCATCCAATTTAAAACAAGCGAGAAAATCGATGTTTTATACTATATTTTTTTCATTTGGTGCCCAATTGTTTTGTTGAAAAGATATATGAATGGTTCAAAAAAATCCCCAAAACATATTTAACGTTTTTTCCCATTTTTAAAAAGAAAAAAGTTATAAGGCCTGTTCACTTTTATTTGGATATCCCTGTAAATCAATTTAAGATTTAAATTATGAAATTTACGTTAAATGAAAAAGTCCATTATTTAATCTGGTGTAAAACAAATACATTTATTTTACACTTGTACACAATAATTGTATTTTAAATATTTTTTGTAGGATACAATACTTTTTATAATTGACAACAGAAAAGACTTAACACCAGCAAGATTCTGTGCTATACAGTTTCAATCATACGGATGTGTAGATCCTGATGCAGAATCATGGAGCATTAACCTACCACCGGTACCAGAAGTTAGAAACAGCACAGTTCAGGTATTTGTTTAAACAATAAAAGTTGTTAGGAAAAATCTTCAGACACCTGTCTGAAGTATTGATGGTAATTCTGCACATACGTGAATAGGTAATATTAATTTCATTTCATTTACCTTTCCTATCAGTTACCTGAGTCCGACCCCGATTTTTGCATCATCTTGAAATAATTGAAATCCGGTCTCTAGATAGGTATAACTAACTTAGCATAACTCATGTTTCATGTATTCATTATCATGACATCAAAACTACACTATTGTCACCTATACCACGCGAACGAAGTCGCGGGAGAAAGATAGTCTCTAATATTTAAAAGAAGAAACTGACTGACTGACTGACGTATTAACGCGAAGCCCACACCGCTGGATTTGCTTGGGTTTTCAACAGAGGTTTCTTATATAACGTAGGCATGCACTAAGGAAAAGTTTATCAAAATTCAACCCCTAAGGGGGTAAAACAGGGATTCAGAGTTTGTATGGAGAAAAAATATTAGATGGTCCAATTAATTCGAAACTTTGTAGAAGTACTTTAAAATATATTCACTAAGAAGGTTTAAGATTTAGTACGGTTTAAATTTATGTTTTGACAAGTCTTTGTCCTGTCATTGTTAATAAGTCGTCATTAAAAACTTATGAATTATTTTGATATTTCAGCAATTTGCTTGGTTTCCAGATAATTTTCGTCTTGGAACGGGTTGCTAGAATGAATTTAGTTCTATTATTGTTGAAAGTACGCACTAAAATTGCCATTTTCTTTATAGATTTGCGAAAAAACTCGGAAAAAAATTCATCGTATAAAACTTAATTGTCTTATTCTTACTATTGTCAGTTTAAAACTTTTGGTTGTCAAATTAGACCGGACTGGCGTTGGAGAATCTGGCTGTATATGTTTAAACATGTGTTTTACAGTTTTTAATAAATCAATCCCTAAGGGGGGTGAAATGGGGGTTCAAAGTTTGTAATGGAATAAAATTTTTATATCGCGGACGAAGTCGCGGGCGAAAGCTAGTTATAAAATGGTTTCCTACAAAAACTGGTTTCAATGGACACAAACTAAATCGCTCTGTATGGGTAATCGCACAGGACATGTCAAATAGGACAGGACTGAATCGACAACTTGTGACTGTGAATCACTAAGGGCAGGCCATTCGGCATGTAATCAAGGACTGTCCAGTGTCCATAACGCGCCTACCGGAAGACCCTTAAGATTTTGCGCATTTCACTTCAAGCGCAGTTAAATAGTTACGTAATTTATAGATATGTATAGATATTTACAGCCGGTTGCACAAAACTTTTAATCAAGTAATAATTGACGTTTAGCCATCTTTGGCAATGACATTAACATGAGTGCTGTCAGATTAGTTTAATTCGTGATTAAATTATTTGTGCAACCAGACGTTAGTCTGTCTCTTTACGTTTACTTTCGTTTTACATAGGTACATTAAATATGTGTTTTATATTTTATTAACATCCTGTTTCATATTCTGTGTTGTATAGTAAAAGATCCAAATGCTAAATAAATAAAATAAAGACAATTCTTCCTAAAGCGTTCGTTATCAGATTTTAGTGTGAATATAGGGGTACGTTTATTGCAATAAAATAAGAACTTTTGGGAATATCACTCACATTTAAATAGTATATATGTATGGCTATACACTATATAGGCCTACTTGAGTATACAAAAACTGTGATTGTCTTCAGGGCAGTATTACTGATTTAAAATAGGTATTCTCTTTTTTCCGTGTACCGATCTGAAAGAAAGCAAAAAGTTGTTTTAAGTAGGTACATGCTGTTACTGCCAATTTTGACCTGTTTTAAATGTTAAGCATTTTATTGTTGAATTTATAATTTGCACATCAAGGCAGGTGAGTAAAGAGTAGTAAATCGGAGAAAATAATCAGTCTTTACTATTTTTTTAACATTGTTGTTGCTCATTTATTTGATATAAAAAAAACTGCTGTAGACATATAAAAAAGTCAAATAATTTATTAAATAAATCAGAATTATATTTTGAGCTTTTTTTCAAACCGCACCCCGCAAACATTCGATATGTCTCGTTCGTCGAATTGTTTTAGCGTACGTTGCTTAAATAACTGTTGCAACAACAATGTTAATAAATCAAAATAGGAAACTTAGTACTTCTGCCACATACAGACTAGGAAGAAACTGAGAACTTCTACATACTGTTTAATTTTTATCTGATCTCTTTGTAATCCTTCTAATTTTAGAATAACACCGAATTTGAGCACATTCTTCACATGACAGATATACACTATGATCCTTTATACAAATGGAATTCTGACGCTGCTTGTAATCAACCATTGTGTTGCGAAAACGGACACGCTGCTGAAAAGGAAAACGCTGCTGGTTATTGGGGCTCCTACCTTGTATGTGATACGCCTAGTAGTGCCCTTGTGAATGTATTTTTCAATCTTGAGTATAAAAATGTAAGTCACTTAATGGAATATTAAAACCTCTAGACTTTCTGCAGTATTAACTGCAAGTATTGTAAGCGTTAAAGCATTTGTATAGATATATGCATGTCATTATTTTAGCCCTCCTTAGAACGTGTTATCTTCTGTTGTACCCGAGAGGTCAAGAGAAAAATACCAAATATTTATATTTTTGTGTTTCGTTTTTTCATAACTAGTTATGAGATTAATATTTCATCACCAGTCAGAAAATATTTTACTTTTCGTAACTAGTTTTAAGAGTAAGTAAGATGATTCAAAACTGTCATCGGTTTTGAAAAGCATCATGTCAAAATTAGAAATATTTTATTATAATTTTTTACAATGAATTCCAAAATGATTTACATCAGAGTTCAGAGATATTATAACCTAAAAGTCCGAAAAAGGCGATTTTGTGGCTTACTTTCTGATATCTAAAAAAATTCTCGTATCGATTAGCAACGCAACATCTTTTAGTAATACTCTGCTCAAAAATTTTTGCATTTGTATTAAATAGTAGGGGTGTTCTGCCGTACTAAAGCAGAACCTAGTAACTCTGAATTTAACAATTTTCAGGAGAGCGGTTTTTCTAAAGTTCTCTAGCCGTTTTAAGAGATAAAGAAATAACTATATTTATTGGGGTCTATCGGAATAGTTTTTGACGAGGATTTACATGCCCTATATAAAACTCAAGAATTCTAAGTAATTTGCCTTGAAAAATGTGTTACTAGGTTTTGCCCAAGGAATATACTGCTAGTAAGTAATTTGTGGAATTTAAGAAATCATAGCATCAATAGTTATAGTAATTCTACAGGATAATTATTATAGATTAGTAAAATTATAGTAACTTTTCTTTTGTTCATAAATAATATAAACATTGTAGTAATATTCAGGTTTTGTTCAAAAATTCTCAAATGTTCAGTTACTAATGTTACTATGTTAATACGAGTGTAAATATTTGCAGAATCATAATACTACTTGCAGTTAGTAACTTTAGGTCCTAATTTTACTGTAGTTAAATTTAAGTTTGAAAAACATAGTAACTGGAGTTTACTATGTTCTCCTAAACGCAAATATTTATAAGATCCTAATACTACTACTGGTAGTAACTTTAGTTACTGTATTTTGCCGAAGCAGATATACAGGAATTTTGAAGTTACTAGAAAAAGAAAGAGCTATATTGGGGCAACCGTAATATAGAAAAATATGAAAAAAATATGTGCAGATGTAGGTTTACAAGCTGAATTCAAAATCACAATAATTTTGTAAAACCTAGTAACTCGAGTTACTAGGTTCTGCTTTAGTACGGCAGTGTTGCTCTTCAATGTGAGCCATCGTAGACTTCTCTAGCACGTCCCGTTCGGAAATTATACTGGTTTAAAATGGACCAAAAACGCTATTTTCGCCTATATTTCTAAATTTCTCTCAAAAATTTGACGTGTTAAGGAAATTTTTTACGTCCCGATTAGTAGTCAGCGATAAAAAATTTACAAAAAATGATTTAGACAGTCTCTGACACAAAATCGTGGCGGACGGTAAATTGCTGGTCGGCCCGCCAGCTTTATTGTAATTTAATAGTGGCCCGTGCGCCATTCTGGGCAGGTCTGAGCTAGAACACTGAAACAAACTGCCATTATCGAACTAAAGGGGGTTTTCGGACAACGAAATACAATTTATTACTTTGTAGAATTTAATTTTATGGCAAGTTATGTATTACCAACGACATAATAATTAGTTGCTATAAAAATACATGTTAAATTTTCACAAACAGAATAAACATCCCTATCTGCTACCCTATCCGAAACAAAATCGAAAATTATTATATCTGCATCCGAATCCGAAACGAAGAACAAAATTCCTATCCGTCACCGTAGCCGATGTCATGTTCCTAACAACCCTAATGCGGATTAGTTTGAAAAGAAGGTCTGGTTACTTAATTGCATACAATCACAGGCGGATTCAGTGGTCAAGAGGGAGGCTAAATTTATTATCTAAAACCTACATAGATGAGTTTTTAAACAAGAAATTGCTTGCTGATCCTTTGGCGGGGTTATAGCCCCCTCCCCTGGATACAATAAACGAAAAACGCCATTAGTGATTACTACAATGATGGTAGTTTGACTAGAGTATATCACCTCTTCATAGAAACCCAAACAAACCTTATTTCAACCCTTTATTGGGATTAAAAAAATTATTGCTTAATTATGGAAAAATAACTAACTAAAAAGTTAAAATGAAACAAACAGGTACTTAAGAAAATTCTTAAGTGCCTAATTATTTTAATGATGAACTCTTAAATACATTAATACTTGGATTTACTTCAAAAATGCTTTTAAGAAAAAATATTCTTCAGTGAATAGGACATTACCTGCGGTATATACAAAACAATAATTTATTTGAAGTAATGCAATCTTTAATAACACATGGTAGAGGATATAAGGTGTTTCGTAGTAGTACTTGTTTTCGCAATAATTCGTAGATTGACTGAAAAAAAGGAAATAGTAGATCCTTTAGAAAAAACGAAAATTACATACGCTAATAATCATAGATACATTCTTATTTTTTCGGACTGGATCGTATTTTAAATAAAACAATATACAAAGACCTTTTGGACCTACACAACTAGGCCTTAGCATATTATAGTTCTAGGATTAATTTCTTTACAAAATACTTTTAGAAAGATATAGATTGGATATACTTTACCGGAGACATAGTCAGCCATAGGTCATGGGCAACATCAGTTCAAAATAACAGCGACAGCATAACAGACATTCTTAAAAGGTTTGCAACAACGTTTCCATCAAAGAAGGTCTACCCAATTTTAGGGAATCATGAATCACATCCCGCAGATTTGTAAGTAACAAACCCGTGTATTTATTCTTTTTAGTACAAATGACAAAATATGTGGATGTACGCTTCTAAGATATTTTTATGTTTGTCTGTAAGACATACAGACAGAGTCTTTCCCATTATATTGACATACCCCTACAGCCGATATTTAGAGTAATCAAACACTTGCATGTTGAGACGTTCTTTGTCAGCAGTATAGAGATAAAAACTGACATAGGTTAATTTTAGTCTTAAGATTGTGTTAATTTGCCAATTGTGTCAAGGAAACATTACTTTTTTACACCTCTCGTAATGATTGTACCTTTGCATTCAAGTGAAAATGACACACAGTTCCGTACATTTAAAACCTTATTGTTGCATTTTTTTCATTCCTGACAGCAATAAAAACAATACTTAATTTAAAAAATGGAATATTTAGATAAATTGTTGACTGTCCCCCACTCAGAGCTAAGTAGTACCGTAAACAGTGATAAAATTTTCTTGCCGTGATGCTGCCTGAAGTCTCAATATCTAGTTCTATTTTCCAGATCTTCCACATTAATAGGTTTCTCTCGTACATTATTAAAAACTGTTGGTGCTATATATCCCTAATAAAAGTAATCTAGAAGCGAAATATCTAGATTTCGCGGGGGCAATTTAAAAGGGTCAACACGTATAATCCAGCTTCCCTGAAACGTCTTATTTTAAAATTCGATTACAGTTCACTGTGAGCTGAAGCTCCATCCTCTTGAAAAATGATTTCTCCGTATTGTCTTCCCACACAGGACCCATTTCCATTTGCAAAAGTTTCACATATTTCTCTACTGTTAGTGTAATCTCTATAAAATAAGGACCGATTATTTCGTTCCCCAGAATTCCTACTCAAACATTCACTTTTTCATGCCTACGCGTATGTGTTTGTGAATTACGTAGGTACTGTCACTAGCCCATATCCTAGTATTTTATTTATTAACTGTTGCACAAAAGGAACTTGTATAGGTAAATAGAATACGATTTGTAATATTGGGGCCATTACTAATTCTATTCATCCAATACTCAAAATGGAATTTTCGAATTCTTTCGAAATAAACACGTGGTAAAATCTCTTGAACTTTTCTGATTTTATATTTGTACTTTTTCTGCTTTAGTGTTTTGTAGCAACTACACAGCGATTCATGGCTGCCCTACACATGGATTCTCCTCAACTGGTAGGCATCGGTCCATTTTAAAATGGTTAGTCACTAAAGTGAAATTTTTTCTTTGCTTAACATGTGAACTGAAGACACAAACCGTTGTCACAAATTTTTCGTGCAATCGTAGTACTGCCGTCTTGCTAGGTACTGAACGATTTGGATAAGCTGCTGCAAAGTTATCGGCAACTTCTCAATAAGAAGACATTCCTCTTATACAGTTTGAAACCATTTTAATTCGCTCACTCTAAGATGGGTGTCAATATCTGAGGAAAGATCCTGTACAATATCCTATCAGTGTTTGAAACTAGTTATAGACCACGAACTTTGTCAACTTATTTTTAGCTTTTCACCCGATTCTATAGATAAAAACTCAAACATCTCAACTCAGTGGCTCTATGACCTAGCGGCTGATGAATGGTTAAGATGGCTTCCCAATACCACTGAAGCTACTATAAGAAAAGGTGGTTTTTATACCGTATTAGTTAGACCTGGTTTTAGAATTATTGGTTTGAATAGCAATGTTTGTTACACAGCCAACTTGTAAGTAATTTATTAATCGTCAAGCTTTAGTATGCGGGGTCCATATAAATTTAGTAAAAAAAAACTTACGTAGGTATAGTATCTGACTAAAAGTACGCACCATAGGAGACAAATTTGTATCTGTAAGTATAAGAAACTGGCATTATTGTTTTGCATGTGTCTAAGATAAAACGGCACCCATTAAACACGGCCAGTCTTACAATATGTGGTGCAGAAAATTTGAAGAAGTTTTGTACCATGAATTTATTTCTAAGTTTTTTTTCGCAAATTTTCACAGGGCAATTTAAGTATATACTCTACACAAAATAGGACTAAGCAACAAGTTTCCAGATAGAAAGCATTTGGAACTGAAGCAAATCGCTGAAATAGATTCATAAGATTTTAATGATGACTTATTAATAATGACGGAGAAAAACTAATCAAAACCTAACTGATCAACTAGAAAATCTTAATTTCAATCAATACTAAATCACTTTTTTAGCGAATCTGGCTGATCATTTTTTGTCGTTTCTTTTTTTTTTGTTTTGGTCCTTTGGTCCTCTATAATGAGGCGGTATTGTCTACAGAGTATGTAAACTATATTTTATGCAGCCTTCTTAGACGAACGGGTTGAATTTTTCAAAAATAATTCAGTTTCAAAAATGTTAGGACCTGCACAAAATAAAGTGTACCTACAATTATTAAACATTTCTGACATTCTGACATATATAGACGGCATGGATAACTTGGGATATTTGGGAGCTAATGAAAGAAAACTGATGAATTCCAGAAAAGAAGATCAGAGTATAAAGTATAAACAAAAGCGTAACGAACAGATAGTGTAAAAAGGCCAAAGAACATTAAAGAGGAACTAAAGGAAGATAAGATGGGCAACACTGGCAACACACAATCAGCTAAAAGAAATGTCCTACGAGATGAATGGGGTAAAGAACTGACTGAAGCAAGAAAAAGCCCAAAAATGGAAAATATACTTAGGCTAGCTTTAAGGGGGAGAAAGCTTGTCAGAAATATTAGAAGATCTAGAGGACGTAGATGAAGGAGAGTGCGATAAGACTATTACAAAAAAGGCAGGGGCCGATATTTCTAAAAATTACTGGACGATTAGTTTATTATCACAAACCATCCTGGCCTTGCGAACAGTAACGAAGGAAATATTTAAGGTTGGAAAGTCAACGTGCATCACGTTTGTAGATTTGGAAATGTGTAGTGGAAACAAAAGTTCAGCATAGTGAGAACGGCAGGCAGAAAGTAAGAGTAATTATAACTTGTGCAACCGTTATTAGGGTGGATGACCACGAAGAAGCCGCACAGCCTGTCATCCGTAATTTTCAATCTATACATAGAACAGGCAATGTATCAAGTCAAGGAGAATATTAACGCAGGCTTCAAGACACAAGGTGAGAAGATACCTATGCTTCAGTTTGCAGACGACATATCTGTTTCAGCCGAAAGCAAGAGAAGTTACACAAATGGATGAAATGCTTTCTAAATAGAAAATGATAAATGAAAAGATCAAGGTTATGAAGTATATTTAATCCTTCAATGAAAAAAAAAATTAAAACGGACTACAGGAAGTTAAGAAATTTCGGTACCTGGGCAGCATCATAACAAGAGACAGTCACATCAAGCATAGATATAATAAGAAGAATACAGTGCAAGCAAAGAAAACTTTCGCAAAGAAGAGGCGGTCGTTAAGCAAGCAATTTGGAAGCATTTCTTAAAAGCGTACGTGCCAAGAGTTGCCTTATACGGGTTTGTTGTCGAGATGTGATGCTACAGAAGAATGTAGATAGGGGTAGACAGAGTCATAAATGACGAAGTGCTGAATCGAGTCTGGGACGGAAGGGCCATTTGGAATACATTACAAAAAAGAAGATACAAAGTGATCGGACACATTTTGAGACATGTTGTCGCATAATATTTTGCTTGTCCGCAAAGTAGTATGGGCAAATATATTTGCTATTAGTAAGGATAGAGCACAGACACCACATTTTAGGTTAATAAATTAGGTACCACATTTATTGGTTAATAAATCTACTTTTTATATAATTTAAGTTTTTCAACCCCCTTGTGGAGTGACGCTAGGAGGTTGAGATCAAAAGTTTTAAATGCAACCCTATACCGCATGGTACCTGATTTTAAAGGTCTTCAAAAAAGAGATTTGACCGCAAAATTCGTTTTTAAATAGCAAGCCTATAAAAATCAAAAATCGTAAAAAAAAACTTTTTTTTATTTCTTTCATTATTTTAAAAGTTGCTTAAAATGACCACGATGGACTTCTTGGCAGTATTAAAGTCGATTTTGGAATTCACTTCTCACATCTTCGAGAAGTAACACCTGCCATTCTCGAAAATGTGGGAAGTGTGAGCTCCAAAATCGACTCCATTACTGCCAAGAAATTCATGGTGGTCATTTTGAACAACTTTTAAAGACAAATAAAGGTATTTAAATTTTTAATTTGTAAAGGCTTTTCTTTCAAAAACGAAATAAGATACGGACGAATTCGCAGTGTGTTTCAAACTAGTTTTAGTTTTATATCCAGCGTTGTCTACACCATAATATACATTAACCAAATAATCAAAAATTGCAGAGGTCTTTTATATTTCTTTCATTTCTCCCAAATTTCAAAACAGGCTTCATAAGTTATTTGCCTTTGGACTCTAAAAAAAATAATAACATCTATGTAGGCAAACCAAGGCAATTTATATTTTATATTCAAAAACTACATTAGCCTATTATTCTATAGAAAAAAATATCGGTGGTGCTCAGCGGTGATTTTTTTTAAAGCTTAATCGAATGTAAGTAAGTAATAATGTTTGAATTTATAACCAACCGACGTACATACTTACAACTTTAACGACTTAAACAACTTTATACTGCTGCAATCACAAAGAAAAAGAGTCACTTTAGATAATACAACCAGATCTTTTTGTAATTAACAGCAGTGTCCAATCCCAAAACCAAAACACAATTCTGGGGTGCATGGGTAAATGGTGTTAAGTCAAAAAAACTGTTTTCGAGAAAGTAACGATATAAGTTTGGTTCTGGGCTGTGGAAGAAGGAACTGATTTAGTTACATTGGATAATTTTAATATGATGGCCCAATCTTAGTTGTTTTAAATAAACTGCTGGCCACTCGAACTTACACATAGAGATTTTTAGGCTAAATTTAAAGTTCAATATTTTCAACAGGAATGCAAATTTTGGAACGCGTCTTGCAGATTTTAAGAGCTAGTTTTTTTCGGATTAAGCTGGATGACGTGTATTTATTGTAGGACCATAGGTTTATTATATACGGGGTGATCAACGAAGTCATGCAAAAAATCAAAAAGTTTGTATGAGTGAAATTTCCGCAAAAAATTTTTTTGCTCGTTGCAATATGGTTCGTTACTAAGGTAACATCAATATCTCTAGACGTTTTTGTCACTTTTTGGATCAAGGCCCTTAGGTCTTGTACACACTACTAAACATAAAATTTGCGTAGCAAAATTTTTAAAATGCTATAACTTGACATTGGATTGACGGTTCTTGATGATTTTTACGGATTTGGAATCCTTATTTCACGTAGATTTTCTATAATTTAAGCATTTTATTTGGGGGTTTTAATTTACACATTATACCGGGTAGATAATAGACAAAAACGTAGGGAACGACGCGCGCTAAGGTTTGGCATTATTTAAGTTTTTGAAAAAATAAATTCTCACCTCAAGTTGATTTTGTTTAATGTCCTTCTCACTGTTTCAAGACTTTCACCCCAGTTTATTGTCTCAAAGAGTCATTCAGTTTTATAGAGTTCTTTGTCTACCCCCATGCCCATATTTATGATCGGCTGTAATTTCTACGCGACGCGTCAATTTCAAAGTAGGCATTGGAAAAATAAATTTGTTGCTATGGAATTAAAAACTGTTAACATTATTTTAGAAATAATCTGACACATTTAAATGTTATAATTTTGTAAATTTTAATTAATATGAGGCGTCTAACCATGGCAGAAAGGGAAAATTGCATTCGACTTCTCAACGAAGGAATGTTAAAAAAGCAAATTGCACGCATTTATAATGTCAGCCGAAAGACAATTTATAATTTGAACCGTCGCGTCGCGTCGCAGCGAAACTACTGGTAATCATAATTATGGCCATGGGGGTGGACATACAAACAAAAATAAACCAAAGAAACGAAAGAATTTTAATGAGAGAAACTATGCAGAATAGAACAAAGAACTCTAGAACACTAAATGACTCTTTAAGGCAACAAAGTGGGGTGAGAGTTTCAGACAGAACAGTGAGAAGAACATTAAATAAAAACAACTTGAGGTGGGAATTTATTTTTACAAAAACAACATAATGCCAAACATTTTAAATTCTAGAGCCCGTCGCAGAGCAAAATCTGTGGGGTTATTACAACACCATAGAGCGAATAGGCGGGCATGGGCACATCGGCATGCGAATTGGGGTAATACAGAGTGGAGCCATTGTTTATTTTCTGACGAAACAAGATTTAATTTGATTCACTCCGATGGCCGAATGTTAGTTTGGAGAAGGCCAAATGAGCGGTATTTGGAGGAAAATATGGCCCCTCAAGAGGGATTTGGTGGCGGAGGTGTTACAGTGTGGGGAGGTATCATAAGAAATGGTAAAACCGAGCTATTCATTACCAACCAAACCGTTAACACTACTGTTTATCACGAGGAAATTTTGGCACCTATTGTTGTTCCTTTTGCTCGAAATTACGGCCCAGAGTTTCTATTGGTGGATGACAACGCTCGACCTCACAGAGCGCGAAGGATCGCAGAGATTTTGCAGGCACAGAACATCAACAGGATGGACTGGCCTGCAAAGTCTCCGGATCTTAATGTCATCGAACACGTTTGGTCTTATTTAAAACTTAAAGTAAGATCGCGTGATGTACCCCCTGAAACCTTAGAACCACTTAGTGAGGCCATTCGTGAAGAATGGGAGAATATTCCACAAGATTTTATAAATAATCTTGTGGATACTCTACCAAATCGATGTCGGGAAGTAATACGTCGAGCAGGAGGACCAACAAAATATTAGTTTCTCTTTTTTTTGTTATTAATGTACCTACTTAATTTCGGATAAATTATTACCAAAGATTAGGTATTTAAAGATAGGACACTTGGCAATTTTCCATTGATATTTGCCGGTTTTTTTAGGGATTGCAGGAACCTTTAAAGTAGGTTTAGAAATAGAAATTTTGTAAGAATTGACTTTTGGCCGTTGTTAACCAATCTTGTATATTGTAGAATATAATGTAATAAACTTGTTCTTGTCGCTAAGTTTTTGTCTATTATCGACCCGGTATAATGTGTAAATTTCAACCTGTATATTTCAAACCCCAAATAAAATTAGATTATAGAAAATCTACGTGAAATAAGGATTCCAAATCCGTAAAAATCATCAAGAATCGTCAATCCAATGTCAAGTTATAGCATTTGAAAAATTTTGCTACCCAAATTTTATGTTTAGTAGTGTGTACAAGACCTAAGGGCCTTGATCCAAAAAGTGACAAAAACGTCTAGAGATATTGATGTTACCTTAGTAACGAACCATATTGCAACGACCAAAAAATTTTTTTGCGGAAATTTCACTCATACAAACTTTTTGATTTTTTGCATGACTTCATTGATCACCCCGTATATAATAAACCTATTGTCCTACGATAAATATACGTCATGCGGCTTAATCCGAAAAAAACTAGCTCTTAAAATCTGCAAGACGCGTTAAAAAATTTGCATTCCTGTTGAAAATATTGAACTTTAAATTTTGCCTAAAAATCTCTATATGTAAGTTCGAGTGGCCAGCAGTTTAGATATTTTAGTTTTTTAAAAATATTTGTAGATATTTTTTCTTTAATTTCATTTTTTGTGACAAACCATTTTGCACATAAAAAAATTAACTTAAATCTTTTTGCAAAATAGAATATAACACGTGGGTACTGAAAAAATAAGCTTTATTTATTTACTTCCAGATGGTTTCAACCATCGCTCGTGGGTTCAAATCCCACCAGGGAATGTAAACATTTTTCTGGGCCCATTCTACGTTTCGTGAATTACACGCTACCGTGGGGTAGGTGGAAAAGCGAAGGGAAAAGTGTAAAATTAATCGACGTCAAAACCGTCCTATTCACGCCGGCTACAGGCCGGATGAGATCGGATATCTCGTAGGATGAAGACGCCGTTTCACACTCCCCAGTCGGTAGGTAACAAAAGACTTCATAGTGTAGCCCGAAACCAAGGGTTGATAGCTCTTGGGGGTGCATGCTCTGGGTGCCGTGTTACTGAGGACCGTGGTTCGGAGCCCACGTTAATCTGTAGGTCCCGGGGCAAATACACTAGCGTATAGAGCCAACGAAATAAAAAATAACTTTAATTTTTAACATTCTAGGTGGCTTGTCTATGACGATAAAGATCCTTATGGCCAACTTCAATGGCTTGTAGATGTTTTAACTGAAGCCGAGAATAACGGAGAAAGAGTACACATTTTGTCTCACGTACCGCCAGGTGAACTGACATGTCATAGGCAATGGAGTCATGAATTTAAGAAAATAGTTTTAAGGTAAATAGGTATGAAACATGAAACTAGAGAAATTATTAAGGGCCCGGGGAATGTTTTCAAAAACGAAATATTCGAAAGCAAATTTTCAAAAATCTAAATGTTCGAGAACGAAATTTCCGAAAATAAGTAGTTTCGAAAACCTAACTTTCAAAAATATAAATTTCCGGAAATTTAAGTTTTCGACGTTACACTATTTTCGAATAATAAAATCGAAGGAAAAAAAACTGCGAATGATAAGTTCATTTAAATGATAATAAGAAAGACAGAAAAAGATCCTGAGTAAAACTAAACAAAGCTGAGCAAACTTAAACAAAGCTGAACAAACTTAAAAAAACCTGACCTGACCCAACCCAAAAACGGCGAGTGTGTTCAGGTTTGCTCAGGTTACTGTAGGTTTACGCAGGATTTTTTCCATATTTTCTATTATCATTTAAATAAACTCTCCCTTAGCAAATTTTTTATTCAAAAACTTGTTTATTCGAAAAATATGTTTTCGAAAATTTTAATTTTGGAAAATTTAAACTTTTGAAAAAAATTGTCTTGTCGAAAATTTCGTTTTCGAAAATATTTCCCGGGCTAATGCACAATTCCAGATATTACATTTAGCAAAATTGCACCGTGTGTTGTACTCGATGCTATATACCTAATGCTTTTCAATATTTAATTCATTTAAGTCTGTTAATTTGGAATACTTTGTGTTAGTATTTAAAAATAGGTACTTTAAATTCTTCAGTTTGGTTTAGAGTCCGAATTGCTAAGAATACGGTAAAAAAATATTAGCCATACTTTTTTATTTAAGATTTTCGGACACCATCGCAGCACAATTCAATGGGCACACTCATCTTGATGAATTCAAACTATTCTTTAATTCATCTACCTTAGATGAAGTTAAAGGTGTTGCGTATAATGGAGCAAGTTTTACTGCTTTTGTTGGGTCCAATCCTAATTATAGAATTTATGATATCAAGAGCGAGACAATGGTAAGCAATATTTTTTGTTTTCCTAAATACTTGTGATGCAACATACGAAAACCGTAAAATGTAACGAACATATGAAAGAGAGTGTTAACAATATTACTGACTTATTAAGTTTAACCACATAATATACATACAAAAATACCTTTGTTTGTATATTTACATTTTCCGTTAAGTCCTCAAGTTGATATAAAATTTTTGTTTTTATATCAATTGAGCAGCGTCGGATTATTTTGTAAACTAGTAAAGTTTGGATCACTGCAACCTCAGGTTCAGGAAATAACAACATTCATTCATAAATCATTCTATCTCCACCTGCCAACATCTAAGAAAATTAGGCAAATTGGAGACATAAAGATAGTGATATGGTGGGGATTAAAAGGTATACCAGAGAAAAGCCAGTTTTTCTCTGGTTATACCATCATCGTTTGCATGAATCGCATGGCGCACATCTCGTATAATCGTCATACGGTATTGACAAATGTCAATGTTCTCGCATAATTCTGGAGTACAAGGTGTACAAGTTACCTAACTTTGAACAAAATTAAGCTTACTATTAACCACAGTTATAAATACGGAAAAATATTATTTCATACTTTTTAGAGCTTTTTCTGTTGTGAAGTCGGTTCATTTCTTTTTTGAAAAAAAATTATTGCTACTAGTTACTCTTTCATTCTTTGACTGCTAAAAAGATTTATCTATCTTAAATTATACTAAAAATTTCTGATTATTTACTTGCAAAGTATGGTACCAATAGCAGAATTTTAGACCCGTATAAAAGCACAGAAATTGTTAACTGTTAAAATAAAGACGGGAAACGAATTCCCTTTTGCCCGCTATGCTTGTTACACGAGTAAGACCAAAAGACAGGTCAGAGTCAGTCTCTACAAATAGCGACGTAGTTGGTTCGTCAACCGCTGGTTATGACTTGTTATGGTTACTTTCAATTTCTGGTGATGCAACACTTAAAATAATATAAATATCCTTAGCTTTAGGTTAACAGAGATTTCTTCTTATTGTAGGCAAATTTACTTATTAAGTATATATTTTTCAGGCGGTGGTTAACTATCATCAGTGGAGCTTTAACTTAACCCTAGCTAATGAAGTTCCTCAAATAGCACCAGTATGGCATAAGCTCTACTCTTTTAAAGATACCTACGGTCTACCTGATTTGGAATTTAAAAGCCTTGGAAATCTGTTTTGGGAAATGGTCAGCAATAACTCTGACAATGCACTGGTCGACAAATATTATAAATTCAGGTACAGAAATAGTGATGCCTATCGAAATATAGAATGCGATGAAAAATGTAAGAAAAATTTGGTTTGCCTAATTGCTGCATCAGAAACTGATGAAAGTGTATACTGCTGAGTTTGTTTTAATTTAATTGTAATAAAGGCAGCTATTTGTTAAATACTTAGTTGTTATTTTTCCCTACTTATTAAAATAGGTACATATTTAACTGAGCTATACCGTTTGTCCTATCATGAATATTTTTATCCTTTTGAAATTGCTAAATAATACTGGACTTCTAGGTTGTAAGTCACTGCCATTTTACAAGGTGTTGCAAAAATCGACTATAAAATTTTAAAGGTGTTTCGTTGACAAAAAACAAGAAATAGTCCTGTTGCCATAGGTGCTGAAATTCTTCGTTTCCGAAACTTTTATTTTATTCTATATTTTACACCTTTTTAAAGATAATGCATTGAAATTCCGCACATGCAATACTTTTTGGAGTACCTATGCCTTAGTACCCTTCTAAATAATCTACAGAGTGGTATTTTTAGCGGTCACAATCCTTGTATCTACAAATTTTTTTTCGCGGTAACACCGACTACCCTTTTTTAAAAAGACATTTCTGTTTTACTCTTGAACGTTCAATCTGGGATTGTATGATACCTTGTACTGTTTGAATGGATTTGGAAAAAATAACAAATCTAAAGTCGGGCTAAATTTTTAATCTGGTCTTGACTTTTAATCTCGGCGAATCAAGTGTAATCTACCGCATCGTTATCCCCCGAAAATATCACTGTATCGACTATTTTGAAAGGTTACCCACAGATTCATTTTTTTCAAGAGCTTGGAGTACCGGAGCTTCTCGCCCCGGAGTAACTTGCTCCCGTTTTGAAAGGAACAACATTGGAGTTGCGCGCATTATGTGCGCCAGACACAGAACCATCAAAAACAGTTTTTTTTAAACTATCTTCGTTTTTCGAGTTATGTGTGATGTTATTCTACATTGTTAAAATGTAAGAAAATTTTATATTAGAGGTAACTTTTTAGGGATAAGGAACTAGTCTGGCCTGTTGGAAAGCTTCCAGAGCCATTGAAACTTACTTACATACACACACATAGGGATAAGGAAGTTTTCAAAACATTTTAATTGAATCTTCAATTTTTATTCATTTTATGACTATTTTATGGAATTTTGTCGCAAAACCAAATTATCGTAACCTGAAAGGGTCTCATGCACCCTCACGCCAGATGGTTCATGAGAGGGCAGGATGAATCGAGCTTGAGTAACCCAAGATCAACAAACACAAATTGAAAGAAACACTCACGTCACGCCCCAAAGCTCCTCTTCACTGTAAAAGAAATACTACTTCTCAGGTTATTCCATTGTTCCTCCAAAAAGTGTTGTATGTACGAAATTAGAAAAAACTATTTTTGGACAGGTTTAAAATACATAAGAAAAACTGGAATAAAGTTGAAATTTTATCACCCCGTATTTCGGAAACAAAGCGCTTCTGGACCTATGTTAATAAGACTTAAACAGCCTTATGAAGAAAAATCAGAAGGCATTGTAAAGATTGTAGAACGCATAAAAGAATTCTAGTTTGATATGGAATATGAAGCATTAAAATTATTTTGAACTTTTACTTGTCTAGTGAAATGTTATTGGTAATAGGGGTTCCATATAGCAAAACCATACTCCAATATACCATAACAGTTGTAATCAGCAGTCAGGGATATATTTTATACGTTTTATGAAACCCAACATCCTAAAGCTTTTAAGTATTATACTGTCTAGATGCATGGTGATTGATAGACTACTGTCGAAAATTACACCAAGATCGTTGAAATATGACACCTCTTCCACGTTAACATCATTAATGGAGTAAGGCCGATTTTGCGGATTATTACATTTAAAAATTTTTTAGGACTTTACACTTTTTTACGTTAAGCTTCAGGTAGTTATTATTATACCACTATAAAATTATTAATGTCAGTTTGTAAACACAAACAACCGAGTACAACTTTAGGTCATCCGCATGCAAAAGAAAGCGTGATTTTTAAAAGCAATGATAGACGACATTGACAAAAGAACAAACAGAATAGGTCCGATATGTGACCGTTGGGGGACTCCAGATGTCACGAACACTTCACAGGATACTGACCCACATACAGTAACGCGTTGACTTCTTAATGTTAAATATGATGTGATCCATTCAAGGTAAATTTCACAAACGCCAATGCTATAAAGTTTTTTTAGGAGCAACTTGTGAACACATGCCTTTGACCAATCGGTGTAAACGACGTTGACTTGGTATCCTGCCTCCACTGAGGAGACCAGAATCCAGAAAGTTATGATATAAAGCTAGATTCGTGGACGTCGATCGGCCCATGTTGTTCTTCCATTAACAGTTCTTATATTAACGGTTAAACGCTAAGCTGACGAAAAAAAATATTTTTGCAAATGTACCGTTTTCCAGTTAGAACTACAAAAACAATTTTTTTCAAGGTGCTCGCCCTGTATATGTTTTACCGGAAGTGTAGCCGATTAGAAGCCAGAACAAGGCCTAAATTATATTTTAAGTTATCGCACTAACAGACAGACATACGAACAGACCGACAAATATACATGGGAAAACATATTTTTCATGAGCGACTCCAAAATCTGAAAATCTGAACAAGTCTCGGAAGGCGATTTGCTTCCGAATACAATAATACTTCCTTCCTGTAAAGAGGGACCCTGTAAACTACTCTCTTTACTGGTTTTAGTATGAAAAATTGCAAATAACCGTAGCTTAAAACAGCCCCAAAAATAAACTAACAAGAGAGAAATTAACTTTTAAATGCAATCGTAAGTAGGCCGTCTATATTAGTTGATGGGGGCAAAAATATGTTCCTTTTTTCGATTATCGTGTATGCGCTTTACGGCTATTTCTTTTGTTTTTTCCCCAAAGTGGAGATTTCGTTATATCAGTTTAGTTTTTAAATGAAGAACTTGTTTAAAATATTTAAAAAATCTTTTTTTTTTTCATTAAAATGCAGACAATAAATAAATGTCGTTTAAGTTATAAAACGTTGGCAAATTGGGCACTTTAAGTCTGACAGCACACATAACATAATTGCAAACAAAACATCAATTACATTTATTACTTCACAGCATGTTGCTTAAAATCTTTTTTCAAGTGATACATTTAATTTACTTTTAGAGTCAATTTTGGCATGAGTGTTGGCGCATTACAGAAAGTATACTTCTAGTTAAATTTCTGATGAAACTGTTTGTACAACTGGGTGTAAACGCTCTGAACAACCAGGCGTCCTTGATGGGTCCCCGGCAACCATAATTGCATACAAATAAAACATTCGGTCAAGTGCAAGCTAGACTTGCACAATTTGTGTTCTGTGCCATCAGCTCTTCACTTAACCTGGGCAAACCAACGCCGTATCACATCGCGTATGCCCGGAGCTGAGTGGCGAACATTTCGACCGAGCCAAATTAAAAATTTCGAAAAAGCGTTTAAGGACAAAAGTTGTTCCCTAGATCGTGAGAAATATTTTTTTGTCAATAAACTTTTTCCCTAAAACCAATGGTTCAGCAGTTATAAGGAAATAAACAATTAAATTGTTTATAACAATTGATCGCGCTACGATTCTTCAATCCTGAAAACTTTTGCTCAATCTACACCTAAGCCTTAATGTTCGATTTTTTTCAGATTTTTCTGAGCGATCCTTTTAGTGATAAGGGTGGGGGACATCAATTTTTAAGCGTTTTCCCTAAAAATGTTCAAAAAAATACATATAAAAATATATTGTTGAATTCGTGTTTCAATAAGCTTTTATTTGACACCCTACACGATGCCCTTGACATTTTTTTCCATTTCCCAATTTACCCCCTGAAATTAACCCTCAGAATCAAAATTCAACTTTTTATTCGTGACGTCTATAATTGGGCCACCACACTCTATCTCTGTGCTAAATTTCAAATTTTTATGTCGAATAATTCAGAGAAAATTGCGTGTGACAGACGGACGGACGGACGGACACCGAAGTGATTCCATAAGTGTTCCGTTTTGCTAACTTTAGCACGGAACACTAAAAATGGGTAAAAAATGCTACTTCTCAATATGATTTTTGATTGGATATTTGATACCCCATGCCCTATTCTAAATATTGATCCAATATTTAATTTCAGTCTACTCCAAGTAACAGAAGGAAAATTATATTTTTAAATTAAAATATGTAAATATAGAAAAGTTGTCAGATTTACACATTCTAATACTGGTTAATAGTTTTTTAGACACACCTGAATATTTTTATTTTCAAAATGTAGTAAATTATTTCATTTCTGTTATTAGGAGTATATGTAGGTAATCCAAAGCGTATAAAAGTTTGTTATTAAATTTTGTCATGTGTAATATTTTTTGCCCCCGAGCCTCCACTGTTTCGACGCCTATGAATTTTAATAAAAATGTTATAGAAATAGTTTTAATGAAACTGTCCCTGCTTTAGTGGTAAATATTATTTTCTGCATCCGTATACTCCACTGCGTAAAAATTAAAATAATAATTATATAATAACTAAATCTTATTTAAATATACAGTTCCTAAACTTGACAATAAAAATGCCTAAAAGATATTATATCTTTGATCTGGGAACTAGTAACTAGGAACTAGGAACTAGTAAATAATTTTTCGATTTGTTATTATTCAGGATTTAAAAAAAAAATTCTAAACAAGTATTTGTCTATTTTATACAGCAAAAATACTTAAATTAAAAGTATTTAACCAAAGTTCAATTACAACCTTTAAAAAAAAGTACCAGTCACATGCTTACGCTCACTTAAAAATTTTTTGGTTATTAAGTATTATTGAACAGCAAAATAGATAAGTTCGGATAATTGGTATTTTCGGACAACAGATTATAAAAAATTAAACTACTTACGACTGCTCATACTCAACATTTAAATGTACCTACGTATACTTAATTATGTACTTATAATTACTAATAACAAATGACCATTTGCGCACTATCTAGAAAGTTTGCATTGAATGAAACTGGCCCTGCTTTAACGATGAATATTATTTTCTAACCCATATTATAGCCCATTTTGTAAAAATAAAAATATTAAAAATTAAATAATAATTAAATCCTAATTAAATATACAATTTCTAAACTTGAAGTGCCTAAAAGATATTATAATATCTTTTATCTAGGAACTTATAGTAAATACTTTTTTAGGAAAAATACTTAAATTAAAAGCACTTTAACAAAATTCAATTACATCCTTTTAAAAAAAGAGTACCAATCACATGCTTACATTCACTTAAAAATCTTTTGGTTATAAGATATAAGGTATTATGTTTTCGGACTACAGATTATAAAAGGCTTATGACCGATCACGCAACATTTGAATATACCTACGTATAATTAATTACGTGATTAATAACAAATGACCATTTGCGCACTATCTAGAAAGTTTGGAGGGGGCTAACTATCACGCAACTATTTCTTATACCGGATACAGATAAAGAGATCGAAAGCGAGCAAACACTAACGAACGAACGCAAACGAAACAGTGTGAATGCTTCGCCGAAATCAAGCGGGCGCGAATAATCGCGTGCGATCACGTTCGGCCGTGGTATCAAAGGAAAATAGAGCGAGCAAGCGAACATGGTGTGGACGGATGAGCGAACGCTGGGTCTTATCGCTCTCGTATCCCGAAAACAGTGAATACAATACGCTATCGTTTAACGTTTACTATACTTAACTCAGTCAATATGGAGTCCATACTAACTGTCCATATAAGTGGTGTGTCCATATTATGGACACACCACTTGGTAGCCTTTGATCGTGTTCGTTCGTCCTATCTATATCCTCCATTACAGGTGCTTTTCTAGCAGGCACAAGTGGCAAGCACACATATAAAAGTAGGGGGAACGTGCCCTTGGCCCCTTAGCGTATGCCTTTGTAAAAGAACGTAGTACACACAACACTGTAGTACCCGGTTGTACTGTAGACCTAAGTTAGAGGAGAACATTTTCTTCTTTAAGGACCGAGTCTGGCGAAAAAAGCAGACTATCTTTATTACTAAATAAAATTTCAAGAAGTGTATATATATATATATATATATATATATATATATATATATATATATATATATATATATATATATATATATATATATATATATGTATTATGTATGTATGTTATGTATAAGAAAATAGGTTTACGCTTTGCCATAATACTTTAATAATCATTATTTAAAGGTTTAGGGTAGAGCACCAAATAAAATAGTAAAAAAGGAAACAATAATAAACAAGAAAACAGAATAAATAAGACACTTACCAAAAAAAGCGGGTTTTCCATGTTAAAAATAGAGTGAAATTTAAAATGGGGCACATTAGATTACATCTAACAGAATGACGTACAAAACAGCGTAAGGCACATGACTAAGGTTGACTAAGGAATATATTTACTTTTTAGATTCTATCAGTTAAAAACAATAAAAAAAAACACATTCCAAATTTATTGGCTGTGTCATCATCGTCATCATCATCATTTCCAGTTGTTTCAATTATGATATAGCCTCCCTTGCATATTCATTTTTCATTTCGGCCCATTGTTGCCAATTGTTCATTGTATAATTATTGTTGTCCATCTATTGGCAGTAGTTCTTCTCGGCAAGTGTCCTGCCCATTGCCATTTTAGGGACTTCATTCTGTGGATGACGTCTATTACCTGGGTTTTCTGTCTTATCCACTCTATTCTCTTGCGGTCTCTTCTGGTTATTCCTGGCATGCATCGTTCCATAGCCCTTTGTGCTACCTGGAGTTTCTTGTTATGCTTGTTTTTAGTATACAGGTTTCACATCCGTATGTCATGACTGATAGTATACATTGGTCAAACCGAGTCAAACGTTCGCTTCTTTATGTGGACTGGCATTCTATATTTGAATATGACTGAGTTTCTACCGCATGCTCTCCATGCTAGTTTTATTCTTCTGTTGATTTCTGATGGTAGTAGAGAGCCCGAGATATGTATTAGTTGACCCAGGTATGTATTCTTCTACTACTTCCAGTGTGGTATTGTTTACTTGTATATCTTGTTTGTCTACCAGTTCGTTGTACATTATCTTGGTTTTGGCTAGGTTCATCTTTAGACCTACTTTATTGCATGCTGTATTTAGTGCGTCAATTTGTTGTTGAAGTTCATCAGGGTTCTTGGCGATTAGTATAATGTCATCAGCGAATCTTAGGTGGTTGAGATGTTCTCCGTCTACGCATAGACCTTTGTTGTCCCAGTCTAGCTTACGGAAGATTTCTTTAAGTGTTACCATGATGAGCTTTGGAGGTATTGCGTCTCCTTGACGTACTCCTTTATTGATGGGGAATTCCGGAGATCCTTCGTATATCATGGCTCTGACTTTGGCTTCTTTGTACATGTTTGCCAGGGTTTGTATATACGGTGACACCTTGACTAGTTAGGGATTCTATTATAGCTTTGAGATATATCGAGTCGAACGCCTTCTCGAAGTCTATAAAGGCTAGTGTCAGTGGTATTTCATATTCCTTTGTTCGACTGATGACCTTCCTTAATGTATGAATGTGGTCGATTGTACTGAAGCCACTTCTAAAGCCCGCCTGTTCCCGTGGTTGTGCAGCATCTAGCGTGTTCTGTATTCTGGTATTTATGATTTTTGTGAATACCTTGTATATTATTAGTAGTAGACCGATAGGTCGATAGTTTCTTATGACTTCTTTAGTGCCTTTCTTGTGGATTAGAATTATATTGGCGCTATTCCAACTTTGTGGTGCTAGAATTTGCTATGTTCGTTTACATGCGTATTTGATTAGTTAGACCATCACACCGTCATTGCCTGCTGCTTGACTATTTCTCTTTCTTGGACCACCTATTTCATTGGCACATCTTAGGCTCGTTTGCATGAGCTGTGTGCTTTCTTCCTGGTCTTGTAGTTTGTTGTTGAGGAGCGTCTGGTATTGCTCCGAGTTTTCTATGAGTTTATTTGTATCTATTCCGATCGTTATTGGGTTTCTGACCAGTTTTAGTCTTTCGAGTTTTGTGTTAAGGATAACTCTTGCTCTGATTAGTCTGTGGTCGCTACCTGTCCGGAATTTGTTAAGGACGCTGACATCTTTTATCGTGTTCATCTTGTTGGTTAGGATGAAGTCTATTTCGTTCTTAATAGTTCCATTTAGGCCTTGCGATGTCAATTTTCTATTTGGGTTTTTCTTGAAGAACGTGTTTGCTTTGAACATATTCTGATAATGTGCGTATTGTACAAGTCTTTCTCCTTGTTGGTTCCTTTCACCAAATCCAAAGTTTCCAATTTGTTGTTCTTGGTCCTTTTGTTTTCCCACCTTTGCATTGAAGTCGCCTGTCAGATATTTGAATTGACTTTTGCTACTGTTTAGTGCTTGAGTAACTTCAGGGTAGAATTCTTCAACGACTTCGTCAGAGTAGCTGGGCATTGGGGCGTATGCTTGGACAATCTGTATGGTGTATCTCTTTGATAGCCGTAGGGTTAAACTGGCTACCCGGTCAGAGATACTTGTAACATCTACTATTCTGTCTTTCCAAGTTTTATTGATTAGAAATTTCACGCCGCTGGTTTTGCCAGTCGGTGTTCATCGGTAGTAGAAGATATTGCCTGATTCAAGTTCTATAAGCTCTTCCTCTTTACGCCTTACTTCGCTCGTGCCTATGATGTCCCACTTAATGTTTTCTGCCTCTTTTTCCAGCTCAACGATTTCGGTATGGTTTAAGAGTGGTCGGCAGTTGTAGATTGCTATAAATAGCGAGGTTGTTTTGGGTGGGTAGTGATTTAGACGCCGCAGATTCTTAGCACCCTCTGCCCGTCTGGCTGATTCCCAGGTACTACTCCCGGTCTCCGCTAATATGGATGTTTATTTGGTATCCCAAGGATTGTTATATTCATCTCAATATAAACCTTTAAAAGGGTGTCAAATAAAAAAAAAGTTAAAAAATTACTAAAATGTTAACAGCCAATAATTCGGAAACTAAGCGAACTTTTATTCTTTTTTCTAGTCAAAAAATTACCAGAGATAGTTTGCTGACCAACCTGAGCAAATTCTGAAATTCTAAAATAAAAATGTTCTCATATACATATAGTGTCACCAATAAGATAATCATTCCTCCTTGGTACGATTCTTTGTAGTGACATTGCAATTAATATTGCTAATAAATTTACCAACTGGGCTGAAAATAGGGCCGTATGTATTCAAATTCCTTAATTATGTTATTTAACGTTTGATATCCACTAAGGAAATATACCGGTTGCGAATTTTTTCGAAAAATGGAATATTTAGTAATCAATTCAGCTGATAATTGCTATTCGCCAAATCACTAATTTCAATAACTTTATCTGATACATGGATTTTAAACATTTTTTTGCTAATTCATTTTTTTCTCAAATGAGTGGAAAAAATCAATTGACAAAAATACACCTGTTTACGTGACTAAAAGTGTGACTGGATATGATCATTGATACCCTAATATGTATTATGTCATTGGCATCTCTCTCGATCGACTATTTATGAATAAAAACAATGTTTTGGCAAAATATCATGTGTTATTTATCTACATATTTTGTATTCTTCTTATTGTCTGAATTTTATGAAAATTATAATTCCACTTAAATTTGTAACCTAACAAGAATTGCCAATATTAGGATTTTTTCATTTTTGCAACTATTAAATATGAAATTATTACTCAGTCTCGAAAAATAGTAATTTGGGATCTACCTAGCTCTTAAAATATGGCACACATAAAAGTGTGTCTCATGGAACTATTTTCAATTCATCAACATTCTCCATATAATCAGAAACTAGAGTTAAAAATGTTGAGAAATACATTATTCAGTCTACACTTTTTAATTTTTATCTGTGTGCTGAGACCAGAGTTACAAAATTGTTTCGAGAAACAGGGCGCTGGTACAAGAGAATGCGGTTACTACAAAAAAAAGTATAAGCAAATTGCGTCAGCTAAAAAGAAAAAAGACGTTTAAGTTCGCTGGACGGACTATTCTCCGCCTTACCACTACGGTTAAACGACGCCCGACACGGTTAGTACTTGGACGGGTGAACGCCTGGGAACGCCGTGTCTTGCCGCACTACACAAGGATGGTGATAGAGGAGTTCTTCCTCGGCCGAGTGGGTACCCCCTACGTAAGCTCAATAACAGATGCACAAGCACATTCCGTCTAAGCTACAATTTCAGCTACACTAAATTTGGGAGAGGGGAGGAGCAGAGCTCGGAAGTAATCAATCACTTTTGTACTTAATCGATTAATGTAATTGATTACATTGCTTGTAACTAGGAATCGTAGCTGATTACTTTTTAAAGAGAAATTAGTAATCAGTAATGGATTACAATTTTTGAGGAATTTGTACAATCCTCCACCCTATGAATAAAATTTTTGGCCATATGCTGAATAAGGTCTAGAGCATAAGTACCCCTGAATTTGACTACCTAACTACGCCTATGAAGATTAATAATCGACTAAGTTAAATACATATTTTATGAGTCTGTAAGTATAATAATATAGGATGTTTCCAAATAAGTGCGAACAATTTTAAGGAGTTATTCTTAAGCTAATTTTAAGAATAGAAGTTCATATAAACATACAGGGCGTTTCCTAAATAATCTAAAATATTTCAAGTAGCTATTTCATAGGTTTTTTTTATGAAGAAAACTTCAATTCACATATTATGTGTCATCATGATATACAACCAGATTTTAAAACCAGTCTGGGTTTATGGCATCCAGTTATGGGGCTGTGCCAAGGAGAGCCACATCAAACGCATCCAAACCTTCCAAAATAAAGTATTACGGAACATAGTTAGTGCACCGTGGTACATACGAAATAGTGACCTACATCGCGATCTTGGTATCCCGTATGTCGCTAGTGAAATTAGAAGATTTGCCATCAAGCACGAGTCTCGACTCCATCAGCACGTTAACGTCGAAGCCATTAGGCTTCTTGACAACCAGGACCTAGTTAGAAGGCTGAAGAGGACCAAGCCCTTTGAACTAGTATAGACTTTTGAAAACATAGTACAGTGCGCAAGTGTGTGAGTGCTAAGTGCCATGGCCATGAGTCACAACAGATAAACCTTTAGGACTCCATTGGGTGAACTTTAGTATATAAGGATTTTAGTTTTTAAGAATTTAGAGAAAAATTAATGGTTGGTCTTGCAGACCAGTTTTAATAACAGTAAACGCCGCAGGCTTTATCAATAAAAAAAAAAAAAAAACATATTATGTCCAAAAATTAATATTTTGCAAGAATTTTTTTTTTCGGTTTTTTTTAATTATCTTAAAAACGGAGTGTTTTCTTTTTATCGAACTTTAAACGATTACACTGCAGATCAGAAGGAATATTTTAGTGTGAACAAAAATTTAATCGCTTTACCAGGGGCGTGGGTGTAGGCAATGACACATGTACATATTTAAAATATATATATATGCACGCCACTGATATTTTTAATTTTGAGCGAATTTTTTGTAATCTTCATTCAATACCTAACATCAGATGTCTCCTAGCATTTTTCCAGTTGCAGCTTAGCTTACGAGATCTGAAGCAACTAGTATACAGGATGACAATTTGAAATCGATCAATGGACGATAAATTTAGAACCAAAAAATTTTCAAAACGCTTAAAACTGTTCTCGTAGTATGAAGGGGGAAGTAAAATTATGTTATTTTCATTGCGGTAGAATTATCCCCTAAGCCGTCGTATGCACCCCCTTAAAACTCTTAAATGGGAAGATAGGTGACACCTTGTTTGAAAGGAATAATTATGTACATTGTGACGCTTCGGTTTTTCAAATTTAATAACCCTTTGATGAGTTATGCTCATTGAAATATTTTGATTATATACCTAAAGTAACAAAAAATATCGAGATTGAATACAAACCTCTTAGATACGATAAAACAGCAGTGAAGTAATGATATTTTCGTTCTGGTAGAATTATCCCCCAAGCCGTCACATCCGCCCCCTTAAAAATCTTAAATGGGAAGATATAGGTTAAGTGACACATTGTTTGAAAGGCCTCTCAATTATGTACATTGTGACGCTTCGGTTTTTAAAATTGAGACCTTTCAAATAAGGTATCGCTTAACCTATCTTCCTATTTAAGATTTTCAAGCGGGTGGATATGACGGCTTAGGGGATAATTCTATCGTATCGTTGGGAAGTAAGAACCGTAGCGCTAAAGGAAGCTGTTCTTAATTTAACAGAAGAATCTCCTGAAACAAGTACGAGAAAAATTGTCAGTTATTAAATGTAACTAATTCCACATTATTCCGAATTTTAAAAGAACTGCAATAATTATATCCCTACCATATCCAACGAGTGCAGGCGCTTTTACCTCGAGACTTTTTGCCGCCTGTAGTTTTTTGCCGGTGGATACTTACTTGAAATGACCGCCCAAGCGCCTCTGTCTCGTATTTTGTTTACTGATGAGGCAAACTTTTCAGGGGAATCCATAAGAAATGTTCATAATAATCACATTTGGGCTGAAGAAAATCCACATGCAATTCTTGAAACCAATTTTCAAGATTAGTTTTCATTAAACGTATGGCTTGGTATCATTGGTGATTATTTAGTTGGCCTATGTTTCCTTCTATTAAGACTAAATGGCGACTCATACAGTCACTTTTTTGAGGAAGAGTTACCTGTCCTTAAAGAGGTTTCTCTTAGCTTAGACGCAGTATTTTGAAATCGTTGGATAGGTTGAGGGGGCACTCAACACTAGCCTGCCTAGTCTCTAGATTTAAACCATCTGGATTTTTGCATCTGGGATTTCCTTAAATCTTTGGTTTATTCATCTCCCGTTGAAGATTTGCGAAATTGCATTATTGTGGCATCGTGCGAAAATATAAGAAATATTCCCGGATTATTTCAACGAATACGCAGTTCAATGAGGCGAAGATCAGATTTTTGCATTATGGCTGAGGGCGGCCATTTTCAATATTTGTTATAACTATTTTGATACTGTTGTTAAAATTCTGTTATTATTATGTTGTAATTTTCTCTCAGTCTGCTGATTAAAAGAAATATCTTATGATTTTCACATATTTTATTTTTTTTGTGGAAAAACTGTCCACTTTTAGAGGAAAACTCGGGAGACAAAATTGTTTTTGTTATTCTATCGAATTTGGAGCGAAATCCAGTATTTGCCCTTTTCTTGTACTATTTTCCATCGATTTAGGCTATTCCATCATACCCATTCAAATCGAATTTCAATCAAAAATCTTGTATTCAATCTAAAATTGAAACTGGATGGATATAATATACAAATGTAACGAATGTACCTCTTTGAACACATTTGAATATGTAGACAAATTTAAATATGTAAATTGGCTTTCTGTATTAGTTGTAAGTAGTACAGGTAATCTCATTTTAAGTAAAAGCATTTCTTATTAACAGTAAATCAAATCAAATCTTTATTATCATTCTTTACTATTTTGTAGCATTTTCCTGTTAGATTGCCTCGCTAATAGCGAATTTACTAAAGTTTGTCAGATCTAATGGAAATTGCATATTTGAGTAACAGTGGAAAATATGGTATTTATAAATTCGACATGTTAATAGCATTCTGATGTCGGTAACCTTTAAGTGATATACTTTGAGCAGAGCTATATCAATTGGGGCCAAATTATGATGTAAATTTCTTATAAATGCTAAGTAATAAAGAAAAGATTTAGATTTTTATTTTTAACTTTACTACTAAGGTCACATACACTGACCGCCTATAAAGTCCCACGTATTGGGCAGAAATTCGGGGGATTATTTGAGGAAAATGGAAAATTAACTACACAAAATGAAAATATATTTTAAAAAAACTTTAATGGACCATGACACATGTTATTTCATTTTCGAATTACATCAGGTTTAGAAAGTCACAGTTCTTGAGATTATGCCGTGTCAAAGTGGAATAATTTTCCGACGTTTTGCCTTTGATTGCACAAGGCATCTTCAGGGATCTTCACTCTGCGAGATCAAAACACTGAATAATCTCGCAGAGTGAAGATCTCTGATGGTTCCTCGTGCAATCGGAGGTGAAACGAAGGAAATTTATGTTGGCTTGACTCTGACACGGTCTAATCCTTAAAACTATAATTTTTTTAAAAGCTTTCGTTCGATATACATTGTTAGTTGTAGAAAAATATTATTTTAAAAATTTATAAAAACAAACGAAAGCTAGTTTAGCAGTGTGCGTTAGTTATCTTACTCCTATATACATGTAAAATAAAAAGCACCCCAGCTGTCTAGTTACCAGTTTTAAAGATAAAAATCAACTGCAGCAACCACAGCTATATAAAAAGAGAGGCGTGTCGTAGAAACAATATATTTTTTTATTCTGTTTTACGTTCGTTGTCAAATCGCTGACAAACTGGGATAAAATAGTATGAAGACTAAATGTATGCGACAGAGGCAGTGGAGGGGGAGGGATAGAGGTAAGAGGAGAGAGGGATATGGAGGGGACTGTATGAGAGGAGGAGAGAGAGAGAGGAGATAATGACAGATAGGGTAGAGATTTGGAGGGAAGAGAGAAGATTTGTGGGGGCGACGTAAATATCCGTGCAATACTTTAAATAGATTGTATTCAGTTGACTGACGAAATGTCAGTGTTTCAACTTACATTAAATAGAGTAGATATACGTATAAGTAACACACAAGAGGTAAGCAAGCAAAGGTAAACGAAAGCAACAGCTAATACTGTATATTATTTCAGTTTATTCTTACGACTGTCGCCCCTTACTAATACTAAAATTCTAAAGAGCAATTAAGTGATCTTATCATTTGGACATCCACTTTATTAATAAACATAAATAATACATTTAATTAAATTCATAGACATTTCATTTATTTCACTAACTGTTTTAGCGATTATAGTTTATGTTGTACTTACTTAAATTCTGGTAACATGAAATCAAAGGTTTTCTTGCTTGTTGTTTTTTTATATTATTTGCAAATTTGTTTCGGTAATTTAAATGAAATTGGTAAGTAGGTGTTCATATTTTTTAAAATAACTAAGTTGAGAAAACGTAGTAGTCAGGGATTCACTTCAAAGCTTGAAATTTAGATTAATCAGTTAATTTTTGTTTGTTTTGACAATTTTTTGCCCTGTCATTCTTAATAATTCGTCATAAAAGACTTAAAAGTTACTCTAATATTTCTACGATTTACGTGGTTTTCAAATAATTTTTAGATTTGAACTTGTTATACTAAATTTTGTTACATTATTGTGGAAACTGCGTACTTGACTTACAGTACTTTTCTCTTGATAAATTTGCGAGAAAACTCATAAATAAAATCATACTTGCTGTATTCTTACACTTGTCAATTTAAAACATTGACTGTCAAATTAGACCAGTCTTAGTGATAGTGAATACGCCTGTAACATTAAGTTTTTGTTTTAATATCTTATACCAAAAAAATATTTAGCGATGTTTTTATTAGGGTGATCTCATTTTTTTTAATTTCACACTTTTCTAGATTGCTATCCACCACAACTATAATAAACTTAAATTTCAGAAAATGTAGAAATTAGAAGGCGATTTGTTTTCATAGTTTTTCCAAATTAGGGCCGGGACAATAAAAATAAATTATTGTTGTTTTCGGTTTTCGCTGTGATGTAAGAAATAAGTTTGATTTTGTAGTACATATGTAGCTTTGTCGCTTACAAATCAAGGCGCACACTGTGTCTAATATACAAGATGAATAAATATCATCATATCAAATTCATCTTATTCTCTGCCATGTTAGATACCTATACCTACCTGTCTTTATTCCATCATTTCGAGCGAGAAGTTCGGTGGAAAAGCTTTCGAATATTTTTATCTTTAGCTGTGAAGCAAATTTTTTTAGTGAATATATTTTCTGGTTAATTTGTCTGTACAGAAATATTGTCTCAAGGCTGGGCGATATTATCAACTTTAAAGGATTTGTTATTGGCCCTTGAATCAAATGAGTCGACTGCAAACAACACTTCTATGTATTTTAATTGTTTGACATTATTTACTTTTATTCTTGGCACGATATTTTATCAGTAGGTATTAATTATAGTACCTAAGATATAGAAATGTCAACACCCAGTAAAAATGATTTTTTTTTTGATAATATATTCATATTTATCATGACAAAATACAATGTGATTAAATTTTCAGCCTTATCAGTTTCGCATTCCTTTCATAATTCTGATTTTATACTAGTGACAATAACTTATACAATAAGTGAAATTTGTAGTCCCAACGGATATGTCGAACCTATAGTCTTATACTGAAATCCGTCTTTCCATAAAGATCCTAGTCACATCATGATGCGTCGGCATATTGTGTAAAAACATGGGGCTACCCAATATGCCGAGGCTTTATATGAAAAGAAAGAACATACCATATCGGCGTATTATGTGTACCACAATCTGCCTAACTTTAAATGCTGCGGTTTTGTGAAATGCCCACAAAACAAACAAATAAATTTATTTCAAAATAGCACAAACATTATTAAATTATTAAAATGTCAGATCTTATTGCAATCTAAAAATAACGTGGTCTACCCTATATCTAGCAATACTGATTTTGTATGGATATCATGCATGATTCATTTATATAACATAGACCCAAACCGCCGCACAGTGTGTTAAATCGACCATTTAGCACGACATAAGCCCCCAATGTAATTTTGAATTATTCTTTACATAGTCTAGCAATCTATATTTAAAACAGTCCTACTAAGAAAAAGGCAGTCAAAAAATATAATATATATTTACAGTTCTCGGGGAGGGGGGGCTTAACTTAGTGTTATTTTAAGAGTAAAATCAACGCATTTCTGTACATCATGTTCAAAACAAAAAATATGACACAGAACTAAGCAAATTTTTTACCAAATTTTTACATAAATACTGTTAATAATCAAACTGTTTTACAGTATAAAAACATTTTAAATATTAATGCCCTTCTCCTAGAAATTTTGGGGTTGTTCTATGTATCATTATATTTATGTATTTTTTTTAACTCGTAGAGCATACAAAAAAGTTTGTCGGAGTTTAGTTTAGTTTCCCTCTAAAAAATACATAGTAGGATCCCTTTTAATAGAAAAGTAAAAAATGTTGTGCTCATAGGTGCCCATTCGAGACTTATGTGACTTTAAGAATAGCTCTTTAGTTATTATCGACTTGACAAAAAAAACACACAATTTGTAGATCATCATAACTTTGTAAAATTTTTTCGAATTTAAATAACTTTAACATTTTGCCAAGGCTAAGGTTCAGAATTATTTACAATCGAATTAACGTCTCGTTTTTAGAATTCGGAAAAGAACTAAGAAATCTGTGGGTTTTTTGTTTTTTTGGAGAACTCACCAAATAAAATACCAGCATTGTTTCATAGCCTTAACTTACCGTATGTCCTGTTGTGGCTAAAATTTATAGAATTTTTGCAACATTTTGAGTTTGATAAAGAAGTTGTAAGTAAACGCTTTATATGCATCATTGCCCAGTATAGAATTCGTAACTAAGTAAGCTTTGATAACAATGTATGTATGGCGCTTGGCGTGATATTTGACATTGCTGAATCAATCCCAAAATTTGCGGGCCTAAATTATAATATTTACTCTATTTTAACTCAGTAGAGAAATTCTTAGCACTTACAATGAAATACTTAGAAATATTTACAATTTTTCAGGAAAACAAAAATAAAAATTTAAAGTTGAAAGCTAATATTATTCTAAATATAAAGGTAAGCGGTACATTTTTTATTGTACGCTGCTCGTTCCTATATATGTCTATTAGTAAAGCATTTTGGATAATAATATATTTAAATTTCCAATCCAATTTATTAAAGAATAATTTATTGTACATGGTGTTTTTTATAACTGGAACACTCAGTAACTTTTTTATTATTGATAATAAAGGGCAGGTTTAGATTGGATTTTTTTTTTGGTAAATTGCAACGAACTTAATAGCTACAACGATTTTTTTGTCGCCCTCGGTATACAGGGTGTGCCAATAAAGTATTGTTTTTAATGGAACACCCCGTATATTTTTGCATTTTTAAATTCCTTAAAAAACACCAAACACTGTGATATCTTTTGTAGTTCCCGAGAATTTTTTTTGCAGATCAGGTTAGGCCTCTAGATTTTTGAGTATATCCTGTTGGAAATAAAGAAATACATTCATGCCCACTTTGTAGCTTCATCAGTTTGTCGTTGCTAATACGAGTACATTTTCATGTTGACAATTTTATTATTAAAATTTTCAACACAAATATCTCGGGAACTACAAAAGATATTCAAATAGTGTCTGGTACTCTCGTAGACATTTAAGTACGTTTCACACATTGTTAATTTATTCATTAAAAACTAGTATTTTTGTAAAGATAATTTCTTAAAAATGTAAAAATATATAGGGTGTTAAAAATCCAACTCAATGTCACACCCTGTATACGGTAAATGAGAAAAACAATAATTGTTTAAGCACTAAAAGTCTTCATAATTTATCCAACTCATTAGTTTTTATTTAAACGTGTTATTTCCATACCAGTACTAAAAAGTTAAGAAATACACGTGTCCGGGTGCAGGTGTATGCTTTTATAAAACATCATTCGGCACATAATCCAGTTAGTCTGAAAGTGTTCTCATTGTTTAGGTGGTAAATAAAATTATATGATATTATTAATTGAACATTGTTGGTAACTTTAATTTGTTTTTAAAACCCACAATGATATTTATTATTTACAATTCTACAAAACTTACACCAAGCCGTACATTCAAATACCCTGTATAGTGTATATCTTGCTCATTAATATTGTAATATCTGAATCTTTAAGGTAACATTATTATTTTTTCATGCTTCTTATAGCTATTACTTAATAATAAGTTTAAAATAATGTTTCATGTATTTTGAAATCAATATGCATGTAATCCAAAAAACCCTGAAATATTTTTTTTTGTATTCTCTACATGAATAAAATGTCCATGGCAGTTGTTGTTTTCCATTTATTTTGGATTTTATTAACAAAAAAAGGATTTAAAACTGCAAATTTTCGTGCGAATTTCGAAACTTGAAAAACGCACTTCTTTTGTTTGTGACGTCACTTTTTTGTTTGTGACGTCACTTTTTGTATTAAGTAAACGTGCTAGTGTAATATAAATTTCAGTGTAAATCCATTTTCTTGAGTGTTTCCCAAAGACTGAGAGATTTAGTCCATAGAAAACCTTTTATTTTATTAAACAGACTGGTTATAAATGACCAAAACGGCATTTGTGCAAAGAAAATCGGAAAATTGGCTGGAAGTTAGTGCTGTTGGATTTGCCTTTACAATTTAGTTATAAACACTTATTGTTTATTATACTATAAAAATAAATGTACAGCAACATATGATTACTTGAATTTAGCAATACTAACCTTTATAGATTCCTCTTCATGTAAAATTTTTGATTAAATTTGCAGTAGGTACTTTCTTCGACATCGGTTTTTTGGGCACATGAAAAAGGAGGTTTTCAATGCACTCACAGTGATAGTTTTGCACATTGGCATAGTACAATATTTGTAGTTTATATTTGTAATAGATTTTAACGTTTAATAAAAAGAATTATACACAATTACCACTGTAATAAAAACATAACCGCTACCATCACAAGCAGCAAAATCACAACAAAATCAGCTGGGAAACTAATGTCGATCTCCATACATAGCTGTCAGCTGTCACAGGTAGCTGTATCGGATAATAATCGCTTTAGTCCGAGAGTCGGTAAACATCTTGTATTTCCTCTCCCAGAAAAAATGTTCTATATTATTGTAAAAAAATCACCTTTTTCACTTTAGGTCTTGTCGACTGACATTTTTCTATTCCTAAGCATATAACATTAAAATATTAACAATCAGTTTGGTAAATCAATTGATAGAGGTACAATCATTCGAGAAAATACTGACTTGCTTTCGGACTATCACAGAAATTCTTGATTTTCTAGACGTTTGTAGGTAGGCAGCCCTCGGTTCAGCTTTACGTTAACATGGAGATTGCCACTTATCCTCGTGACGTAACTTTTTTTAAGCAGGCAAATGGCTGCGTTTGAAGTTGTAATAAATTATACCGAAAATTAAAAATTTTTTGTAGCTAAACTAACCCAGTAATTTTCTTCAAAATAGCAGTTTTGCGGTTGTAATGACTTCCTTAAACGATTTATGCAATAAAAAAAAAATGTGCATATTCCTTATTGTGTAATTAAGTTCCATAAAACATTACATTTTTTAATAAAAACTGAAGCCATTTTAATGACTGACTTCTTATTTACATTTTATATCAAAAAAACATTCATGACCCTCCTAAAAAATGTCATAGGAAATTAAAAACCATTAAATCAATGTTTAAATAATTATGTCGCGCTAGAGAGTCGATTTACCACACTGTGCGCCGGCCAATGTCGTCACTGTCCAGTTTTAATCATTGTCCGTAACAGATATTAATTTATAATATTCTTTGTGGTGTGGAATAAACAACTCCTTTTTATTATTTTTCTCCGTAATAACAATAACCACAAAATAAATTACTCTTTTAAAACAAATAAATCAAACACGATTTGACGACTGAAATTCGTTACTTCACAAAGTGCTGATCTTTGAATTTAATCAGATTATCAGATGATGTTACGACGCTATACGCCGGAAGAATGTGGTCTTTTCATGTAAAGCCTCGGCATATTGTGTAGGCACATGTTGTTACACAATATGACGACGCTTCATGATGCGACTAGGAACTTTTTTTGAAGAGACGGATTTCACTATAAGAGTCCGACATATTATACATATAGTGCGTTCCTAAACGTTGTTTTGCAAGTGTTTACCATACCCAGAGTGCGAAGAAATGAAAACTTTCGCAAACCTAGAGAGGGGACGGTATAGTTGGACTACGGGAGGCCGGACTTTATTTTCAGGGCATTGTCGCTAGAGTGTGCACAAATCTAGATACTGTGCATGTGGTAAGATGCTGTCAGCTATGGCTTCAAGAACGTCGAACATAAAGAGCCAGGGGCACAGGATGACGCCGCTCAATAACAGAGCACCAATATTGTTGGCTTTATGAGATCGTTTCTTCACCACCAGGGCAATAATTTCAAATCAACGATTTGCAGAACATGGAAGGCCCACCGAAATGCGAAGTGCTTATCGTCGGATATGCAGTTTTAGGCTTTTATCATACCGTCCGCATTGGTTCCTACCTCGATTAATGTAACTCGAGAGCATCGCGCTAATCGTGTGATGTAGAGAACGGTTACTGTGGGAACAGGAATGGAACACAATAGTCTTTAGCGACGAATCCAGATTTTGTTCAGCCATGCACGACGGACGGACAAGGGTGAGGTGACGTGGTGAAAGGTGTGATCCAGCCAGAATACCAGAATTTTTTGTTGAAAGGCATATTCATTGCACTCTTGCACTTATGGTGTGGGGTGCCATTCCCTGTGGCTCTAGGTCACCTGTAGTATTTATCAGAGGTTAGGTATATGACTGCACAGTAGAGTGAGCGAAAAAATCAATTTTTTTGAATTTGGTAACGGGATATTTACCAAAGTTGTGGCATTGCATCACTAATACCTGCGCAAAGGGCTTAAAGGTTCGATTTTTAAGAAAATTTCAATTTTTTAATGTTCTTTTTTCGATATTCAAATTGTGGGTAATGCTTAAATGCTGCAAATAGGTCCCTTTACCAACACAAAAAATAGACATAAATACATAATATCCTTAGTCTGGGCAAGTTACTTAAACTTTGACTGTTTTGGAAAAAATGGAGACTACTTGCGCAGACTAAGGATATTATTTATTTAAGTCTATTTTTTTGTATTGTTAAAGGGACCTATTAGTAGCATTAATGCTCTACCCACAGTTTGAATAACGATTTTACGATACTTAAAAAAACATTAAAAATTGCAATTTTCCAAAAAAATCTAAACTTTAAGCCCTTTGAACAGACTCAAGATATAATTTCACAGTCTTTGGATTTTATACAGTTATGTGATGCAACTCCACAAATTCTGGTAGATACTCCGTCACCAAATTCAAAAAATCGATTTTTTTCGCTCCACCCTACTGACCAGCGTTACGTCCAGGAAGTTGTGGAGCCTCTCATACCACACCTTAGGACACTCAAAACACAATTTTTCAACGAGATAATGCACGGCCACGTGTAGCAAGAGTAACATTGGTCTACTTTGAGCGTGCTGAAATTAACCTATTGCCATGGCCTCCAAGATCGCCAGATTTGTCCCCAATCGAACACGTGTGGGATATTATCGGTCGAGAGTGCTAAATTTACAACTGCCCCCTCAAAGTTTGGCGGTACTTCGATATGAGGTTGAAGTAGCCTGGAATGAGATATCCGAGGAGGATATTAATCACCTCATCAAAAACATACCTAGACGCATTAATATTAATGAATGTGTAACACACCGTGGCGCATCAATACATTATTAAAGTAAATTAATAACGATCAAATTTATGTTAACTTCATCAGAGTGGATTAAAATTTTAATCATATGCTAATTATGACCTCCTAAATATTTATGCAAAATATTATTGAAATAAAATCATTTTTACTGGGTGTTCGGATTTCTGTGTCACTTAGTAGGTATATTTTAATCCTTGTGATAATGTGTCACTTCGAGGTACTTTACTAACAATGAGCAGCAACAAAAATTATTTAATCTTATTTATGATAAAAATAAATAGCAAAACAATAGTTTATCTTTACGTGTGCTAATTGTAAATTAAAAATTTTAATTTCTAGACGGTGATTAGCTTGTATAAAGAGACAATATACTCAAGACTCTGGTTCAAATAGGTTAGCTAATTAAATAATGATTATCAAAGGATTTTTATTTTTCGTAAAATTTAAGTCCAAGTTTCTTCATTTTTGGCCAGTAGGTTCCAAATTTAGAGTGGGCTGCGCAGAAATAGAAAGAATTAATTATCCCCAGTACTCTAATTTGTTGTAGTGTACAAAAACAGAGACAGAAATACTGGGAAACATAAAAGTGTCCCCCAAAATGCACTCGAGTTGGAAATATTGATGGATATTGATTTTCAAAGAAAAATATTGCAGTTTGGTGCGGCGACGAATTTGCAAAAGGAATTGACAGTTTAATTACGGAAAGAATTTATAAAGAAAAATCTGGTGTGAACACTCAGTTAAACTGTTGATTAGCAACAAAAGCAGGACCTGTAAATATTTTATGCGATTCCAAACCCTGCGTGGCATATCCAGAAATTCTTGTTTTCTTACATAGCAATGTTGCTTTAAATTATTTCACTTTACTACACAACCTAGTGGCAACTTTAACTGACCGGAATTTTGAAAATAGCCAAGTAAATTTCTTAAAACTTCGGAAATATACAGAGAATTAAAAGATCTTTAAAATATATATGGGGTCCACCCAACTTCCCGTTGGCCGATTTCAATCAATTTTAATCGATTCATCCTCCGGTCGATGGAAACTCTTGCGTCAAAATTACCCGCAATTGGTTCATCCATCTTGGCTTAATTTCGATCATACATACACAAACGACGTTTGAATACATCACCCAGAAAATTGCCAAAACGCCTTCACAATATCTAAAAACGATATGTCAAAAACCGGAAGTTGAAAATTTGCACGATACATTACTTTCCTTATACAACAAAGAGTGGACGTATACTGTGTTCAGAAGGTAGAAAGAGTCAGTATTTCTTTATTTTTGAAGTTGGTGTTTTAATCTCCACACAGTTGTAAATTTTTCTTAACTCCCCCACAATAACGCTCCCGCGTGGTACGCCCGTAAGTATACGCGTCTTAATAGCTGTAGTAACGAATCGTATCTCTCTCTTCACTACACCCTCATTTGTTATATTCGGTAATATTATAAGAAATCTGACACATTTTTCACAGTTCATTACATATTATCTGGGTCGATCTCACCAAACGGAGAACATCCCGGTATCAGTAATCCGTATCAGTAAAAATTTAAATTCAATTTGTATTAGGAAGTTTCTTAAAGTTCATTCCTTCCTCTAATATACTGACGTAGCGAGAACTATATATTAAAACCTTATGCTGCAAAATTTTTCATAGTATGACCCGAATCTCTCCTCCGTTAACCGTGTCCCGGTATGTTTGCAAGAAAAATATCAATAATTTTCCTAATATATTAATTTTTCGATAGGGGTTTTCCCACAGCGTATTACATATTAAGCTAAATTTTAAATAAAGCTTTTAATAAATTAACTACTTTGTCCCCAGCAAAAAAATCTCTCCATTAGAGTAACCATTTAGTTGCCTAAATCATGAAGTGCCTGGACTAACATCTGTCGAGACTGCTTAGAATAAAGCCTGAGATCAATGTGAAAGACTCTTCGTGATCTCGCTTTATTTGAAAGTGAAAATATTAACAAAAGAATTGTAAAGTGTAGGTAAAATCATGTTTGTCAAGCTTAACACTCTCCTCCGTTAGTGTAATTAAACTGGTCAACAAAAAAATCGGCAAAAGCGATTTTTACCCGACTTTTCAAACTGCTATAATTTTTTAAAAACTTAACTTTTTTGAGAGCGGTTTTCGGATATTGATAGCTCGTCTTTCCCAAATTAAGCATCAAGAAGTGATTTTGCAATGGAAGTGACATTTTCATGTTATACAGGGTAATTAATAAGGTAAGGTAAAACTACTGAAAGTTTAGGTGTGTGCCATATTGCCAATAAGTTTTTTTAGTCGTTCCGACATAGCACGTTAGTAAGCTGGTATCAATATCTCCAGACGTATTCGCCGGAATTTCGATTAATTGTCTCTGGCGAAAAATACAGGAGGAAACAAAAAAAGCATACAAATTTTGGTAGCGTCATTTTTAAAACGCTGTAGCTGGAAAATGGATTAATAGACTTTGTCGGACTTTTTGGGAATTGAAAGCCCTTTTTGCGTAGAGTTTTACCTAATAAACTGTTTTTTGTTCAATGTCAAAATGTTTGCGTTGTATAGGGGTGAACTAAAAAATAAATGAAAAGTGTTGTTAAAAATAAGTTTTGTTTTAATTTGTGCAAACTGAGCAGTATGCGTTTTTTGTCTTCCAGAACTACGGCGTTTTGTTCAAATTTCGATTAGTTATACAGCGTGTCCAGAAACCATCTAAACAAATTCGAAACTTTTTTTATTTTTGACTTTACAAGAAAGGTAATCCCTCATAAAAAGTTCTGCATCGTGAGAAAATAGCATAGCCATTCAAAAATTTGATCTAAGACATACAGGGTGACTCAAAAATGTAAAAGTCCTAATCCATGTGAAGCTGAAAAGACACAAAATCGTTATTTAAGGGTAAGCTGCCACTGCAAATGTACTAGTGTTAACTTTTTATGTTAGTGAATTAGGTTTGGAATATACAGGAGGTCCCAAAAATAAAAATAATTTTTTATTATCAACTTTACAAAAAAGTACCTATACAGTTTATCTTTAAATAAAGATTTGGTGTCTCTTTAACTTTACGTAAATTGGGACTTTCAGCTTTTTAAGCCACTCTGTATTGTCCTCTATCATGTTTTTGAATAATTATGCTCTTTTTTCACAATGTTGACTTTTTATGAAGATACTTTTTTTGTAAAGTCAATAATTAAAAATTTATTTTATTTTTGGGACCTCTTGTATGTTCCAAACCTAATTCACTAACATAAAAGTTACCTCTACTATATTTACAGTGGCAGTTTACCTTTAAATAACGATTTGTGTCTTTTCAGCTTCACGTGGATTAGAACTTTTACATTTCTGAGCCACCCTGTATGTCTTAAATCAAATTTTTGAATTGCAATGTGATTTTCTCACGATGCAGAACTTTTTATAAAGAATAACTTTTTTTCTGTAAAGTCAAAAATAAAATGTTTCCGATTTGTTAAGATGGTTTCTGGACACACTGTATAACTAACCGAGAGGTGGACAAAACGCCCACATTTTGGAAGAAAACAAACACATACTGCTCAATTTTCACAAATTAAAAAGAAACATTTTTAACAATGGTTTTCATTTATTTTTTAGTTCGCCCCTATACAACGCAAACATTTTGACCTTGAAAAAAAACTGTTTTTTAGATAAAACACCACACGAAAGGGCTTTCAATACCTGAAAAGCCCGACAAAGTCTATCAATCCGTTTTCCAGCTACAGCGTTTTAAAAATTACACTACCAAAATTTGTATGCTTTTTTTGTTTTCTCCTGTATTTTTCGCCAGAGACCATTAATCAAAATTCCGGCGAATACGTCTGGAGATATTGATACCAGCTTACTAACGTGCTATGTCGGAACGACTAAAAAAAATTATTGGCAATATGACACACACCTAAACTTTTAGTAGTTTTACATTACCTTATTAATAACCCTGTATAGCATGAAAATGTCACTTCCATTGCAGAATCACTTCTTGACACTTAATCTGGGCAAGACGAGCTATCAATATCCGAAAACCGCTCTCAACAAAGTTAAGTTTTTAAAAAGTTATAGCAGTTCGAAAAGTAGAGTTAAAATCGCTTTTGCCGATTTTTTTGTTGACCAGTTTATTATGTTAGATATAATACTTATGAGTATTTAAAGATTACATTATAGTTAAGTTGGTCTTGTAAATTACTAACCTGCATTTCAGGTTATGTATTAAGTTGCGATCTAATTAAAAGTGGCGCCAAGTTTAAAAATCCTCTCTTCCGTTAACCTCTCCTCCGTTACCTGAAAGAGTAACAACGAAGAGGAAATCTAAAGGAGGACTTTATTTACTTTTTAACTGGAAAGAAAAAACAAGTATTGCACTTTTTTGTGCAGAAAAGTTAGGATGGTCTTATACTGACGATGCGAATTAGAAACGAAATGTGGCAAAAATTTTGCCGCCATCTGTGAGTGTTCTTGCAGTACACAGAGGGGTTTGGGCAACAACTCCTACAGAACAGGGTGTCCCATTTTCGGCACTTTTGCTTTTGCGGCTGCTTTTTGGTTTTCGCGACAGTATGCTACTTTTTGATGACACGAAAGATGACATAAAAATATTTTTCATGGCCCCCTTCGTTTTTGACATACAGGACGAAATTGATTTTTTTCCATTTTCGGACCCCCCTTGCATTTCAGTTATGTTGTAGCTTATATAAAAAGTAAAAATGGATCACATTAGAGTTTTCTACGTAGAATCGAGTGGCGTGGTTAGATTTTCATCAGATGTGATATTTTTCGAGATATTAACCATATAAATGTTTTTTAAATGGCACACCCTGTATATTTATTAACCATTAAGTTTCCCCTTTCGAGAGCGTTTCAAAAATATATGACACTTTATAGTTATTTTTTATTTTTAGCCCTTAAATCGAACTATTTAATTTTAAACTTTAATTTTGCCTAGTTGGCCGTGTTTAACAAGTGGTTTAACGTCAATTCAGGTATTTAGATTTAAAAAAGAAACTGGTTAAATCCTGTATTTTCATTAATTTATTAAAATTCGTATTATTTTTTAAACTAAAACACTACTTGTTATCTAGATATATAGAAAATCCTAACCAGAACTAAAACTGCTTAGTGTTTAATCACTTGAAAATTAAATTATTTGTCTTGAATTATTAATAGCAAATAAAAGTCAAATTTAAAAACAAAACACAAAACTTTAGGTAACGAAAAGAGTTAGCACATTTAATCCATTCTAGCTCTTTTCGTTACCTAAAGTTTTGTATGTTTTGTTTTTAAATTTGACTTTTATTTGCTATTAATAATTCAAGACAACTAATTTAATCTTTAAGTAATTAAAAACTAAGCAGTTTTAGTTCTGGTTAGGATTTTCTATATATCTAGATAACAAGTAGTGTTTTAGGTTAAAAATAATACCAATTTTAATAAATTAATGGAAATACAGGATTTAACCGGTTTCTTTTTTAAATCTAAATAATTGAATTGACGTTAAACCACATGTTAAACTCGACCAACTACGCAAAATTAAAGCTTAAAATTAAATAGTTCGATTTAAGGACTAAAAACAAAAAATAACTATAAATTGTTATATATTTTTGAAAAGCTCTCGAAAGGGGAAACGTAATGGTTACGAAATATACAGGGTGTTCCATTAAAAAAAGCATATGTTTGGTTAATATATCGAAAAATATCACATCTGATGAAAATCTAACCACGCCACTCGATTCTACGTAGAAAACTCTAATAGGGTCCATTTTTACTTTTTTTATAAGTGACAAGATAACTGAAATGCGAGGGGAGTCCGAAAATGAAAAAAAAACAATTTCATCCTGTATGTCAAAAACGAAGGGGGCCAAGAAAAATATTTTTATGCCATCTTTCTTTTCATCAAAAAGTAGCACACTGTCGCGACAACCGCAACCCTCTATCTTTAAAAATAAGGGAGATACCCCGCAAAAGTGCCGAAAATGGGACACCCTGTACATTCTAGGAGTTGTTTGTTGTTTTTTTTGTACTCTCATAACACATGAATGCAGCGTTCGCTTTTATGGTAAATAAATTCCTTCTTCCGTTAACACTATTCTCCCCTCCGTTGTTGCTGACATTGAAAATATTTTAATATTTCTTTAAAAAAGTTCTGGGGGCTTGGAAAATTGTAAAACCAGCTTACGAACATGTAAATAAGTGTCGAGACAAAAACTTATTAAAAAATGTTCTTACTTATATTTCAAAAAGTTTGCACGTTTGTTCTCATTTGAACAAGAATGACAACATACATAACAAATAATTTATTTGTTTTAATTCCATAGACGATAAATTAGCAGATGACACTAATCTCCAAGAAAAAGAAGATGATTCTTGTAAAGTATGTGAAGAGGTTGCTGGGAACATCATATCTCTAAGAAAAAGTAATGCTACTCGATATGAAATGAAAGATTACTTGAGTGATCTTTGTATCAATTATACTGACTACGGTTCTGTAGCATGTATGAGCCTAGTAGATATCCAAGTTGTAAGTTTTTTCTCTTAAATATTATGTTTTTGCGTAGTATATAAAATAAAAGTTTGCTGTGCTCAATTTATGTAGAAATAAATTATTTCTATGTATTTACACAATAACAAACACTATAAACCAAAACAATAACTGCCAAATAAATATTTTCAACAAAGTTAGTTACATAATTTTAAATACTAAATAATATTTCAACTTTATTTTGAAAACCCTTGAACTTCTGATTGTATCTAAAAAATTTACAGAATAGAATAAAATCCGTATTTACAACTAAATACGACAAGCGCTCCTTTCATATTTCTATCTTATATTCCAAGCATTTAGAAAAATGGACTCTTTCACTAAATTTGTAATTTTGCTGCCATTGTATGGATCAAAGAAAATTTGAATTTGGGACACTTTTTCTTTTTGACATGGTACACGTATTTTTCGATAAAATAACAAAAAACAAACTCAATCTCCTTAGAAAAAGTTGCAAAAGTTTCACCTATCTCACAATAGTATGTTTAGTTTACTTTCATTCAACTCCAAAGGTAACTTATGAGACGGAGCCACCGTCAGTACCGAGAGGTTGTTTCTACACGTCATTCCTTTCTACATGCGATGCAATTTAGAATGTGGCGATAAAAAATTGGTCGAAATATATCCTCAAAAGTCATTAACCACTAAAAATCGACTATAGATTTCCTCCTTACCAAAAATTCCTTCATCATAAGGATTATCCTGGACAAAACCATTAACAACTGACGCTGACACAACAGGACGTGGTTACAAAATATGAGACTGAAGTTACCGGCTAGCGGCCGCAGCAATATTAAACGCGGTAAGTATATTACGATATTTATTTTGGTGCATGTACTTCTTAAAAGGTTATTAAATCTATGTTTATTAAAACAATGTTATGATTTTTGGTAAATATGCTTAAAATGCCTTCCTATAAGCACCTACGGGGGTAAAATAATTTGTATATGGAAAGTAGCCCTAGTGGCCGGCAGGCGCGGCCCGTCCATAAGGTCATTTGGTCCATAACCCACCTAAATTGATTTTCAATGTTGCACCTAATAATTTTTTTTTAAAAACAAACTTTTCTTTCAAAAAGTGCAAGTTCCATGCGAAAACTCCCCAAAAAAGAATCAAGCCAAGCCATCGTCGAGATATCCAAGCTTGTTCCGGGCTGGGTCGCATTTTAAATTGGCCTTATAGGTTTATATGGACGACATAATTTTATTAAAACAAAGAGAGAAACAGACATACGCGCTTTAGGAAGTTAAAAAGATATAAAATTTGCCGACGGCCCACGGCTGGACAAAGAAAAACTAACTAGGTACCTAATATGCGTATTGTATTTGCATTGTATAAATGTATTATTAATTAGCGGCTAACCATAGAAATACGATCCCTCAGCCACGCCAATGTTAGTCATCAAATATAACGGCATCGGCACGAGTTTTCTCACATTAGCAGCGTGGTCCAGAGATAGAGTCTCACCGAGTGGATCAAGAGGTCGTGGGTTCGAGGCTGTGCTCGGGTAGACTTTTTTAATTTTTGTAATTTAAAAAATTGGATCGACTCTAAAAGGTGTATTGGCAACAAGTTAGCACTTGTTCCTCGATAAAATAGTTTTAAAAGTATTGGATAATAATAGCTTTCAGAATTATTATATTTTGATTTTTGGAATATATTAGTTTTGCCCTTAAAATGTATTTTTTTTTATATGTTGCATATTTTCCGTTTTATCCATATATGTTGATAAAATGGGATTTACGGTTATTCTAAAATGGAATACACTTTTTACGTGGTAAAATTGTGTTTTTTGCTTCGATAGCTCGAACAGTAAAAAAGCAACACTTTCATATTGCAGAAAACATTTGCTTTTCTGACCAGGACTGACGGTTAATTTTTCTTTGGTATTTTTGCTTTAATAACATTGTGAGTAGTACCTGAAAATACAAATATTGCGTTAAACTCAGTGGATGGATAACGGGCTCTACCAAAACCTTACCTCCACCTTACTGTAAATTATTTCTATAGGTTGCTGGTTCATTTTCATCTGAATGCGCAATCTCTGGCAGCTGCGACTTGTAGACGGTAAAAGACATCAATTTCACTAAACACTTTGTATATTTATTGCTTGCATATATACGCAACTATTGGTTTTGACAGTTGTAAGAAGAAAGTTTATTTTTGCATTCTCCGTTGTTCCAACTGTTACTTCTTGCATAATACCTACTTGGTTGTTAGTTGTTATAACGTAAGTAGTTTAAGGACCAAAACTGGGTGGATCCTGCCCGAGTGACCAAAAGTGGATGGCCACAGTTGGATAAATAATCCAGCGGTCGAAGGACCAAAATGGTTAATCTGGCTCTTATAGCCTGCTGAGGTATTGAGATAAGAGGGTACTACGACCCGAAAGAATGTAACTTTCTTCTGACACTGACGGCCAGAAGAAGTATTGAGAAATGAGTATAGGTACTGTGACCCGAATGGATGTAACTTTCATCTGGCACTGACGGCCAGAAGAAGTATTGAGATGTATGGATGTGACTTACTTCTGGAACTGATGGCCGGAAGAAGTATTGAGATATGAGGGTACTATGACCCGAAAGGAGGTAACTTTCTTCTGGCACTGATGGCCAAAAGAAGTATTGGGATATGTGGTATCGAGAGTAAGTAAGGCATTACTTTGCCTTAATGGGGGTACTGATAACCTGAATAGCGCACTTGGCCGAATGTTCCTTGAACACTAGAGGCTCGACAGAGGAACAGGGGGTTCTTATGAACCGAGAAACAGGACCATGTCTGAAGAAAACGGGGGATGACAACACGATATGGAGCAGGACTATGCCTGGTTGGAATTGGCGGAGTTCTGACAACTCAATAAAGAGGGAGGACTTTTTCCCGCACTCACTACTTTTTCTCACTGACTTATTTGTGAATGTGTGTCTGGTCGGACACTTCACCGGCTGAACTGGTCATACACTTGACCGAACTTTGGTTACGTCGCGCTTGGCGCGACGCAACCACCTCTAACTTCCCCGTGAGTTACTAGAGAACTGATTTGTTTTCCGGACGAGAACTAAGTTGAAATGTATCAACCCTTCGGGGATCGGTCTGAACGGATTTGACCAATTACCTACAGGTCATTTTGCTGTGACGCCTACGAATCATCTTTAAGCAGATATTAGCTTTGTTCGCGGATACGATCCGGAACTAGTCCGTGACAAGTGCGCGTGCGCTTTGCGATTATTTGCGTTCGCGGTGCAGAAAATCACTGATTTTGACAATAAATTTGGCGTTCGCGGTGATGCGAGAACAAGTTCAGGACACATCCGTAACCAGTCAAAACGATCCGAGGATTATGGCATGAATTATTTGTCCGCGCAAGTGCAGTGTGAAATTTGTTTGAAAATTGTCGTTTAATTTTGGGCGGGCTGTATTTTGCGATAACGAACAGTTAAATTTCATATGCTGTTAGTTGTATAAAGGTAGATATAAATTTGTATATAATAATATGCTCTAGTATATTCAATTATTCTTGTATTTAAAATTACTCATAACAGAACAAATATGTCTTTGTGGCAATTTTAATCATTATATAATGTTAAATTAGGTTGTTCAGTCTAAAAATTTAATACAAAATAATAAAATATATTAAGGTTAAGTGATTCGCAGATGTTCCGGACAAGCACGTTCACCAAAAACGTTCGCGGAGATTTGTCAATTCCTGATCGGTTTCGAATCGCACATGCGCATAAATGTATTGGGATTATTTAACTTGTACAGGTCACGGATCGTCTCCGCGAACAAAGCTATTATTCTATTGGTGAAAGGGTTGACCCGATAGGTACTTTCGGTACGACGAAGTGAAGAGACAGGGGGGCTGAAGTCTGTAGCCATGTTTGCTGACTTTTTTATGCATTTATTTTAGAACGTTAAAGCAATAAAACTAAAAGATAAGAAGTTTGCTAAGAAACTAGACCTTTAAAATTTTCGACAAAGTGCCGGTTTTAGAAGAACTGAATTAAAGGAAAGATTTTATTTAGATATTTTATCCGAAATAGGCTTTGTGTTTTACCGATAGCTGCGTATTAATGCAAGTTAAATAAACAAGAGATACGAGTTTCAGTTTTATTATTTGAGAGGGATTTTATACTTGCCTGGTTAATAATATTTATTTGGAAATAAAATAGAAATATAGAAATTAAACACACAGTTGGGGTTCCCCAGGATATCCCGATTTAAAAACTATGTAATTTCCCGTTTTAGCAAACACCGTTGTCAACAAATCAAGACATTATAAACATAACCTACACCACTATATCACTGCAAAAATACAAAATATCTGTTTAAATACAACTGTTATACTGCATGTAAAAAAATAGAGTCTCATTTTATTGGCCAATAAACATGGAGCCCTTAAGTTTATAAGAAATCAGACGAAGTATTAAAAACTGACCTTACTCTGGAAGGACGCAAGAAAACTATTTGTTTCGACTTGTCATTATAATTCTGCCATATTTGGCAGAATTATAACGCCCGCGTATTACTTATTAGCGCATTTTCCGTTTTATCCTAATATCCCGTTTTAGGTAGACTTCTCCTATATGTAAGTAATAAAAACAAAACTTACCTTTGAAAATTGTATGCAAAATTATACATGTAATTTAATAAAAATAAAGTTGCTTACAATATATGTCTTGTTTTGTAAAATAACCATTGATTTCTAATATGGATATTAAGCAAACAATAATCGCGAAAGTGGCAAATTTCTGGCCTCGCGCATGTAAACAAAGCTGATCGGCCATGGGCATGCGCACTGCAAAATTTATCAGCTGTGATGGTCGATCCCACTCTGATTGTCAAGGAACATAAAAGAGTTTGCTGATTGTTTTCCAGCTGTTTAGGCAAACCGTGTAGCAGATGACAACAAGCGAGTTATGCGCATGCCCCTCGCCGATCTGGCTCGAGAAATATGACCGGTGGTCGTGCGTACAAACACAATATTTCACCCTGCTAACTTAACTTTTGTTTGCGCACGCTGTCAGTTGTACGGGTCTATATATATATATATATATATATATATATATATATATATATATATATATATATATATATATATATATATATATATATATATATATATATATATAGACCCGTACAACTGACAGCGTGCGCAAACAAAAGTTAAGTTAGCAGGGTGAAATATTGTGTTTGTACGCACGACCACCGGTCATATTTCTCGAGCCAGATCGGCGAGGGGCATGCGCATAACTCGCTTGTTGTCATCTGCTACAAACACAATATTTCACCCTGCTAACTTAACTTTTGTTTGCGCACGCTGTCAGTTGTACGGGTCTATATATATATATATATATATATATATATATATATATATATATATATATATATATATATATATATATATATATATATATATATATATATACATATATATATATATATATATATATATATATATATATATATATATATATATATATATATATATATATATATATATATAGACCCGTACAACTGACAGCGTGCGCAAACAAAAGTTAAGTTAGCAGGGTGAAATATTGTGTTTGTACGCACGACCACCGGTCATATTTCTCGAGCCAGATCGGCGAGGGGCATGCGCATAACTCGCTTGTTGTCATCTGCTACACGGTTTGCCTAACCAGCTGGAAAACAATCAGCAAACTCTTTTATGTTCCTTGACAATCAGAGTGGGATCGACCATCACAGCTGATAAATTTTGCAGTGCGCATGCCCATGGCCGATCAGCTTTGTTTACATGCGCGAGGCCAGAAATTTGCCACTTTCGCGATTATTGTTTGCTTAATATCCATATTAGAAATCAATGGTTATTTTACAAAACAAGACATATATTGTAAGCAACTTTATTTTTATTAAATTACATGTATAATTTTGCATACAATTTTCAAAGGTAAGTTTTGTTTTTATTACTTACATATAGGAGAAGTCTACCTAAAACGGGATATTAGGATAAAACGGAAAATGCGCTAATAAGCAATACGCGGGCGTTATAATTCTGCCAAATATGGCAGAATTATAATGACAAGTCGAAACAAATGCGTACAAACACAATATTTCACCCTGCTAACTTAACTTTTGTTTGCGCACGCTGTCAGTTGTACGGGTCTATATATATATATATATATATATATATATATATATATATATATATATATATATATATATATATATATATATATATATATATATAAGTCAATGAAAAAAGCTTTGCAGTTATTTGCAAAATTTTATTTGCAGCAAAGTTTTGCAACTTTCCCTGCTCAGTGGGAAGGGCTGGCTGCTAGGGTTATTCTTCATACACGAATTATGCTTGTAGGAAGTCCTTTTAAGCGTACCTATTTATCAAAAATCACAAAATTATTTTAATAAACATAGATTTAATAACCTTTTAACCATTACTTACATGCACCGCGCCCAACCTGATTTACAAAATTGCAGTCGTTCACGAATGCGTTAGCCAATGGGTTGTCCTCTCGCGAAGCAACAAACACTAGCAGTCACTCCCTGGTAATGAAAATGAGCACCCGACGTCTTTTTCTTGATAGTTTAAATTTTATTGCTTTTTAATAGATTTTAATTTCTGGATTAAAAAATGATCATGATTATTTTTATTATTGTAAAGCGATTTAAGATTTAAATTATGAAATTCAGGTTAAGTGAAAGAGCCCATGCATTATTTAATTTTGTGTTAAAAGAAATACATTTTTTACACTAGTACGCAATAATTGTTGCATTTTAAATATTTTTTGTAGGATACAATACTTTTCATAATTGACAACAGACAAGACTTAACACCAGCAAGATTTTGTGCTATACAGTTTCAATCATACGGATGTGTAGATCCTGATGCAGAATCGTGGACCATTGACCTACCACCTGTACCAGAAGTTATAAACAGCACAACCCAGGTATTTTTTCAAAACAATAAAGGTTGTTAGGAAAACTCTTCCGACACCTGTCTGAAGGTCTAGTCTAGTCCCTGAAGTATTGATGGTAATTTTGCACATACGTGAATAGGTGATATAAGGTGATTGTTGAAAATAACCTAGTTTAGTGCGTCCACAGTTTAATATACAGTATTTTCACAGATGGGGTTGAAAAGAGGGTAAACGAACCAAACTTCCTTGTATAATAAGAAGCCTATTGCTTCTCCTGGGATGTGTGATCCAAGGCAGCGGGAGAAGCACCGCTTCCCTAAATGTAAATCGCAATTCCTCTTGTTATAATGGGCTTGTTCAGTCCTTTGTTGTTTTCAATCAATATGTTAATATTTTAATATTATTGCACAATGAGTCAATCGAAACACATACACACACAAAATTAGTCAGCAAAAGAAAATGTTAGTGGCAACCCGGACGAGAGAGACAGTGAGCTATGCTCTTGCATTAGAGTACGGGGAGTCCAAGGTCCAAGATCTAATGGACAGCCACGAGCCTGGTAGAACAGTAAGCTTTCACCTTTGTGGGGGTCATCAGGCTGACGTAACCATTAAGGCAGCTTCCCGCAAACTCTCATATTCAATCAATCTTTGTGCTAAAGACGGTAACGAATATGTTCGAGCGCCATCTATAAGAAGCCTCCGTAATGAAAGAATAGATCTCACTACAGTAAAGCTGCTACTGTTATATAGGCAGCCGGTAAAACAATAACGTAGCGGGAGCATGACACCCGGCACCGGAACCGATTTTTGGGCATCACTCCAGATCTCCACAGTTTTGTGGTACTCATCACTAATGGTCGTGCATACCGGGAGCCGTCCAACTCCGTCAGAAAATCCAGAAATGCAAGAGCATAACTCACTGTCTTTCTCGTCCGCTTTGCCACTAACATTATCTTTTGCTGACATTATTACGGACGACAAAACCCTTATATATCATATATATCATTAGGCTTTTCTGAAGGAGTTGCACGGCTCCCGGTGCGATTGTATATGCGGCCCTTAGTGAGTACCACAAAACTGTGAAGATCTGGAGTGATGCTCAAAAATCGGTTCCGGTGCCGGGTGTCATGCTTCCGCTACGTTATTGTTTTACTGGCTGCCTATATAACAGTAGCAGCTTTACTTTAGTGAGATCTATCCTTGCATTACAGTGGCTTCCTATAGATGGCGCTCGCGCGTATTCTGTACCGTCTTTGGTCACAAAGATTGATTGAATGTGCGAGTTTGCTCTGGGGGAAGCGCTTAGGTCAGTCTGATGATCCCAACAATAGTGAAAGCTTACTATTCTACCAGGCCCGGGGCTGTCCTAGGGACTCACGATCTAAATCGATTTTTTGGAAAGATCGAGTTTTTCCAAATGAAAATCGATTTTTAAGAATCGATCTTTTACCCTTCGAATCTGCAAGGAGATCGGAGATTTTACACAGAATCGATTCTTCTGGTATTCTCATGCCTGTGAACTTTAAAACATAATTAATAATTAGTGGCGGCTGGTCATAAAGGGCACAAGGGCACGTGCCCACTCTAGATTTTCAACAAATAAAAAAATCTTTTATGAAAAGTCAAAAAGCAATAATACACCTTAATACCTCTTTCCTTGCATATCACACTACGGCGAACGCGACCGCCGGCGATCAAAACTTATCTCCGGGGACACAGCAGATTTGTCCCAATTTCATCATCAATTTTGGTTGCGACGCCGGTCAATGCATTGGAGAATTAGGGTTAAAATCGCGTGCTATCGGCACCTCGATGGGCACAATATTTCGTGTCTCCTCGCACTTGTTTATTGTTTGGACTTCGAGCGGCGTTGTCGTTGGCGCGGCGGGCGGAAGAGATTATTGCACTAGGATTTTATGTTTAGTTTTCTTGATGTATTAACACGTGAAGGCCTAATAATTTTTTTTGTGACCAGTTGAGGGATATTTTTGTATTAGACTGTTTGTTTAAATAATTTATTAGTTATTAGTAGTACATTAGTGCGTAGTATTACTCTAGTAATTCTAGTACTGTGTATTTTGTTTTGTTTTCACTTTTGGATTTTCCCGATCTGCCGTTTCCAAAAAATGGAATCAAAAATAAACTCAGTGCAATATTTATTAACTTAAATTTTTTAAGTAGGTATTATTTATTGATTTGTATTTGTGCCCCCCCCCCCCCCCCCCAAATAAAAAAGTCACGAGCCGCCACTGTTAATAATTGGAAGTTAATATCTCCATGATCACGATCTAAGATCGATTCGAAATATCGGTTTTTTTGAGATTTGGTGAATCCCTAGGCTGTACATTAGATCTTGGACTACCCGTACTTTAACGTGAGAGCATGACTCACTGTCTTTCTCGTCCGCTTTGTCACTAACATTTTCTTTTATTAAATTTAATGTCCTATGTGTTTTATATTTCATTTGCACCTTGTTCCGTATTTTGTGTTGTATTGTAAAAGATCCACACGCTAAATAAATAAAATAAATTTTTCTTAAAGAGTGCATAATCAGATTTTAGTGTGAAAATAAAGGCATGTTTACTGCATTAAAATAAAAATTTTCGGGGATATTATTACTCACATTTAAATATATATGTATATACATACCTACTTGAGTATATACTGAAATCAAAGATTGTCCCCAAATGTGTATTACTAATTTAAAATAGGTATTTTCTTTTTTCCGTGTCCCCCTCTGAAAGAAGTCAAACAGTAAAGGTGCGCGCACACTTAGGCGAAGCGTCGCGAAGCGAAGAGAAGATAATTTTATCCGTCCAAGAAACTTATGTGCAATCAAATGGAAACCCGCACAACGCTTCTCGACGCTTCAGTGTGCGGGCTCCCATTTGATTGCATGTAAAGTTCTTGGATGGATAAAATTCTCTTCGCTTCGCGACGCTTCGCCTAAGTGTGCGTGCACCTTAAGCATTTTATTGTTAAATTTATAATTAAATTTTTACATCAAAGCAGATGTGTGAAGAGTATCTAACTGTCACAACAACAAAGTAGTAGTATACTCTTAACACGTACTGTTTAATTTTTATCTGATCCCTTTATTATACTTCTAATTTTAGAATACCACCGAATTTGAGCACATTCTTCACATGACAGATATACACTATGATTCTTTATACACATGGAATTCTGACGCTGCTTGTACTAATCAACCATTGTGTTGCGAAAACGGACATGCTGCTAAAGTGGAAAATGCTGCTGGTTACTGGGGCTCCTACCTTGTATGTGATACGCCTTCGTCTACCCTTGGCAATGTATTTTTCAATCTTCGATTTAAAAATGTAAGTCACTTAATGGAATACCTCTAGACTTTCTGCAGTATTAACTGCAAGTATTAACAAAATCGAATTACATTACACTTTCGCTGTATGAAATATAAAATAAGCGTTATAGCATTTGTATGGGTGCATGTAATTCTTTTAGCTCTCCTTAGATGATCGGTAATACCACAGTTTAAAGAATATATATTCTGTAAACTTTGGTAATACCATCAGCACTTATCGATACAAATATTGAACCATATTCCATTAATATACTTTGGTCACTCGTTAGAGGCGTTAGACCAACATCATTTTTCAATATTCTGATCCGTTTTTTTGATAATAAGTCAATCAAGTATTTAATTTTAAGTAAACTAAAAGGCAGTGACTCCGGTACCGCCTCAGGGATCCTAAATTTTTTAAAACGGCTCCCGGAGGCTGGGATCCTAAATCGACCCTATAATTACACAGGTCTACAATAATTTTGATGTTTAGGAGCTGTCAGCTGTTTTTGATTTATTTTGAGACACTGATTCTTAAAATCACCTTATTTTTGATGCATTACGTCCAGATTTTTTTACACGGCAATGTGCCTATAATGTATTGTTATATAGGCATACTTTTGAAAGATCACCAAGTGGGAAATTTTTCGTCCTATTGTATACAGTGTTCATTATAAATAAATTTATTACTAAAAATTCTGATCGGGCAACACTGTTTTACAGCAGTTTTCTCAACAACACAACGCAGAATCTTGTCGATACACTGTTTTAAATAGTTGTGCATAAAATTTCCAACCTTATCCGATGCGAAGCTAAAAGAAGGTAAGTATACTTTGGACCTATTTTGAAGGCCTGAAAAAGAAGTATGAAATTCAGCCAACTATATCAAAACTTTTTTCATCAGCTTCTAAGCAAGACGATGACGGACTTCGAGCTTCGTAAAAAATCTCATTGTTGATTGCTAAAACAGGGAAACCACACACTATTGTGGAAGATTTAATTTTACCAGCAGTAAAAGAAGTAATAACCACTGTGCTCCATAAACCAGCTGCAGATGTTATCCGAAAAATTCCTTTGAGCAATAGTTCTGTGCAAAGACGAATTGATGAAATGGCTAAAAACATTGAAGAATCATTGTGCAATTATCTGCAGACTTGTCAATTTTCAATTCAACTGGATAAGTCCACTTTACCCACCAATGAAGCATTGTTATTGTCATACGTGAGGTTCATTAAGGATGAGAAAATATGTCAAGAACTATTGTTTGCTACAAATTTGGAAACGGATACCCAAGGAGAAACTATATTTAATACTCTGGAAAAGTTTGTGCCGAAATGGAAATTCCTTTGAATAATATTTTGTCAGTTTTTACGGATGGTACACCGGCTATGACAGGGCGTCACAAAGATTTCATAGCGTGCTTAAAAAATAAAGTTCCTGACGTGCTTGCTGTGCATTGCGTAATTCATCGCCAGCATTTGGTTGCGAGAAATCTGAGTGAACGTCTCCATATATCACTGCAATATGTCATCAGATCAGTTAATAAAATCAGAAGTAACTCGTTGAATGACAGGTTATTTAGTCAGCTTTGCATTGGCAATGATGAAGATTTCAACCGATTGCTGCTTCACACAGAGGTGCGCTGGCTGTCAAAAGGTACTTGCTTGACTCGATTTTACAATCTGTTTGGATCTGTGATAGAGTTCCTAGAAAACAAAGGCCCAGAATTGCGCGACAACCTCATCTCATCAAAGAACGATATTACGTACTTGACAGACCTGTATAAATTGTTTAATGATGTCAACCTCCAGCTTCAAGGTGATGACTTAAACTTGATTAAGACAAAAAATAGCATTGCTGCTTTCGTATCCAAGCTATTATTATACAAAATAAATATCGGCAGACGGGAATTCAATAACTTCCCAAATTTATCAGGAGTATCACGCAACAACGACGACTTGCTTGTTTACTGTCAACACTTGGAAATCCTCCACAGAGATTTCAAGGAACGATTCCAGGACATTTTAAAGATGGGCACACCAGAGTGGGTTTTGGATCCTTTTTCAAATGTTAACACAGCAGGATGGATCATCCCAGTTAGAAGAAGAACTAATAGAACTGACGACAAATGAGGAATTAAAAATTAAATTCAAGAATGGCTACCAAGAATTTTGGCTGCAAAAGCCGATTTCACAACTGTACCCAGGATTATGGTTGATTGTTCAACGATTTTTGATAGCATTCCCATCTTCCTATTTAGCAGAACGTGGATTTAGTACTGTAGCAACGTTGGTAACTAAAAAGAGAAATCGGCTTCATGTTACTGAACGCGGCGACTTACGGTTGTTTTTAAGTAAAATTGAGCCTGATATTAACAGACTCCTTAAAATGCATCAAATTCAACCTTCTCATTAGTTATGTCATAAATTTATGACTTTTGAATGTTAATAAAAATATTCCTCAATATAACTAAGTATGCATTTTAATTGCTCCCATTGAAACGTTCTTCTTTCATTCTTCATTTTAAACTCAGAAATAGTATATGGGTCATATCCTATCTTACGACTATAATATAATATTACACGTTTAAATATAATCGTGGCAATAGCTGTTTTCAATTCGCGACAGATGGTAAGTAAAATTAAGATCGGGGGCTCTAGAAAAAAAAACATATTCTCAAAGGGGGCGGTGAGCAAAATAAGGTTGAGAACCTATGGTAGAGTATAATATCATCTGTTGATAGACACCTGAGCAAGCTTAATTTTAACCTTTTATTAGGATTAAAAAAATAATTAACTAAAAAGCTAAAATGGAACAAAGAGGTACTTTAAAAATGCTTTTAAGAAAAAATGTTCTTAAGTGAGAAAACCATTACCTGGAGTATATACAAAAAAATAATTTATTGGAATTACTGTAATGTTATATACTTTAATAACACGTGTTATTGTATAGAAGGTATTTGGCGATAGTACTTATTTTCGCAATAATTCGTAGACTGACTGAAAGAAAGGAAGCTATAGATCATTTAGATTAAATAAAAATTACATAAATCATGATTACTTTCTAATCTGACAGGATAGTATTTTAAATAAAAAATACATAAAAGACCTTTTGACCATATACCTAGGTACAACTAAGCCTTAGAATATTATATTTGTTGGATTAATACCTTTTTAAAACAATGCTTTTAGAGAGATATAGATTGGATATACTTTACTGGAGATATAGTTAGCCACAGGTCATGGGCAACATCAGTTGAGAATAACAGCGACAGCATAAGAGATATTCTTAAAAGATTTGCAACAACGTTTCCATCAAAGAAGCTGTACCCAATTTTAGGGAATCATGAATCACATCCCGCACATTTGTAAGTAAGAAACCTGTGTATTTGTTTTTTAGTACTAATGACAAATGATATGTATATATATATATATATATATATATATATATATATATATATATATATATATATATATATATATATATATATATATATATATATATATACAGGGAGTTCCCTAACCTCTCTGACAAAAGAAAGGAGGAGAATCCTCACATAATTTTAAGACGAAAATGTGTTATAAATTTTTTTAGAATGTCGCTTTGTTTTCGAAATACAGGGTGTTAAAAAAATAAAATTTTATGCGTTTTTTTTAAATTATTAATTAGTGGCAAGCGATATTCCAGTGATATTTAGTACACATAATAAGGGGTTTAAATACTTTACTTTGTGTCCATTTTAAACTTTTCAAATAGTTCAGTGGCGGAGATCCGGGTAACGAGTATCATAATTTCGCAAAAATAAATAATACGGGCCTGTTTAGCATTGAATATTTTCATCTTACCTAATGTTAAAAATAATTTTAAGCAAATTACGTCTCTTGCGTTTTTCTCCTATCTCTTAGGGTTTTAGAGTAAAATGTAATTCATTTGCTATGTTACACGAAGCACCTAGTAGTTGATACAGTATCAATAAAAATCATTTAAATAAAATTATTTAAAAATCGTACATAATGAACTCACATGAACAAAAGTCAAATAAACTGCTGAAAATGTCCTCCACGAGCCAGTAAACACCCGCGTACTCTGGATATCACTGGACTATTGCTTGCCAAAAAAACGCATAAAATTTTATTTTTTTAACACCCTGTATTTCGAAAACAAAGCGACATTTTAAAAAATTTTATAACACATTTTCGTCTTAAAATTATGTGAGGATTCTCCTCCGTTCGTTTGTCAGAGAGGTTAGGAAACACCCTGTATATATATATATATATATATATATATATATATATATATATATATATATATATATATATATATGTATATATATATGTATATATATATATATATATATATATATATATATATATATATATATATATATATATATATATATATATATATACATATATATACACTTCAAAGTTATTTTTGTATGACTCTAATACTCCATAAAGACAGAGGTCTTTTCTCATATATTAACGCACCCCCTACAGCCGATATTTAAAATAATGAAAAAAGTGTATGTCAAGAAGTTCTTTGAATTATTTGTCGAAATTTTAGGCCCTATTCTATTAGCAGTATAGAGATAAAACTTAACATGGCTAAGTTTCAGAGTCTTAAGATTATGTTAATTTGCCAATTATGTCAAATAACCTTCAAGGAATACCTGAAAAATGTATTTTTTCTCCAAATGACATTAAAAGCGGCCTTTTAATGACACTTGGCAGGCTTAGAAGTTGTACTTTTAATGCCTAGGCAGAAAAAGTCCAATTTTACTGCCTAGGCAGAAAAAGTTCGTTGCTAGGCAACCTTCCAAGTAATAATTTAAATCAAACTGGTTATTAAAATTGACAATGACATTAAGAAAACTCAAAATGATGCGGTAAACATAGTAACGCAGGGCCCGGTTACCTTTGATAAAATAATTTAGTTATTTGGATATTGATAATGAAACGCAATTTAAATATGAAAAAGTCGATTTTGCGTGGAATTGGAACAAATTTGAAGAAAAAATTATATGTTTCACACGGCAGAAAAGCAGATCTAATGCCTTGGCTGGTTTCATAGCCTCGCTACGCTCGGCTATGAAACACCAGCCGCGGCATTAAATCTTGTGCTTTTATGCCTAGTAAAACAAATAACTATTGTTTGGAAAACATTACTTTTTTAGACCCTTCGTAATTATTGCTTTTTATTTTTGCATACCAGCTGAAAATGACACACATTTCATGACATTTCAAACTTTATTGTCACCATTTGTCTTGGGGGGACTGAATAATGCAATTCGGTGGGTTTCGTCAGTTAGTAGTGCACTTTTTAAATATTTTTGTGTCTAGGATGTCCGTCTGGGCGGGGGGGGGGGGGGGTGCAGCTCCCAGCCCTCCCTGGGTTGGGGGTATACAACTTTCCCTTCATTACAATAATAGCGTCATCTTATTTTTTCTACATATCGTGATTGTGACAATGAAATCAAACTTTAGATGGTATAACCGGCGGTTTCCTTTGTTTTTGTTCCAGAGTAAGAAAAAAAGGACTCAACCCTGAATCACAATTTTTTTTAGTTTTTGTTGAGCGGTGTAATTAACTAAAAAAATAAATTAATTAAAATAGATAAATTATTGTCAGTATTCTCCATTCACAGCTAAACCCTAAACTGGCCTAAACAGTCATAAAAACGTCATACCGTGACGCTGCCTGAAGCCTTAATATCTAATTCTATTTTCCAGTTCTTCCACATTAATAGGTCTCTCTCGTACATTATTAAAAATTTTTATGATAGATATCCCTAATAAAAGCAATCTAGGTGCATTTCGCACGGACAATTTAAAAGGGTCAAAACGTATAATCCAGTTTACCTGAGATGTCTTATTTAAAAATTCGATCACAATTGCTGCGCTGAGCTGAAGCTCCATCCTGTTGAAAAATCACTTCTCCCTTTATTGTCTTCGCACGCAGGACCAATTTCCATTTGGAAAAGCTCATGCACTCTGTTTAGTTTGCCTATGCTTGTTTAAGCCGTTTTTAAGATTTTGGATCCTAAATATTAATTTTTATTTTAAGATTTTGGATCCTAGAATTTAAAAAATAGGATGTAGAAAATCATAGTAGCCATGAATTTAAAGGACTATAACAAACGAAACCATTGATACTTATTCTTTTCAGTCAAGAAAATGTCATAACAGATGAGGAATAGTCAGCGAAATTTATGGCTACTATGATTTACACTATATTATTGTTACAAATCTTAGGACCCTAAATCTCAAAAACTGCTTAACCAAGCATAGGCAAATTATACAGGGTATTACCAAAAGATGTTAAGAAATTTTAAGGGCAGATTCTACATCTAAAAATATGAAAATACGTTTATTTAAACATGAATCATCAAACGCTTTTTTTTTCGAGATAGAGGGTGATTAATATTTTCTTTTTTAAATGTTTCCTTTTAACTTCTTGAAAGTGCGTTAAGATATTGACCTGAATTTTGGTACACGCCAGTATGTAATCAAAGGGTACCTTTACGTGCAAAAATTTCTTTTCTAAAGTACTTGCATCAGTAGCGTGTGTGCTGGTAAGTCTTTATTTTTAGCGAAAAAAATGGCACGACACTGATGTTTTGCAAAATTGTTATCGTTTTCTCTAAGCCCAATTAATTCTTCGTGAAAAGTATCACTTCAACTTTTTTGTTCTGACGCACCGTTTTCGAGATAAAAATTAATTTATTTCTTACAATAAAAACAAATAATGAAAATGATTTTTTTTTAAATATTTTTTTTCATGATTTTTAATTTAAATTTATAGTAGATGTTGGAAATGGCTTCTCCGTGCTTCGATACATGCTCTTAATCGTCTTCGCATGTTTTTCCTAGCTCTTCGAAATACCTGAGGTGTGAAAATATTAAGCACCCTGTATCTCGAAAAAGGAGCGTTTGAGGATCCATGTTTATATAAACTGATTTTCATATTTTTAGATGTAGAATCTGTCCTTTAAATTTCTTAACATCTTTTTGTAACACCCTGTATATTTTTGGAATCAACGAAATGTGATCTTTGAAATCACAATACAGATTGTATAAAGGGTATTCCATTTGAAAAGTCTCTTAAAAAATTGACATTTACGAAGACCAATTATTGTTTTTCTGGCAATGGGTTCTAAAAATTTTGACAAAAATCTAAAACTTCTGTTTACAAATTTTTGAATACTCTTCAAATATCGGATGTAAGGGAGGATCTGAGGAAAGATCCTGTACAAAATCATCTCAATGTTTGAAACTAGTCTCTTTGTATAAATATTGGAGATTTTTATAGACAACGAAATTTGACAATTTATTTTTAGCTTTTCACCCGATTCTATAGATAAAAACTCAAACATCTCAACTCAGTGGCTCTATGATCTGGCGGCCGATGAATGGTTAAGATGGCTTCCCGATACCACCAAATCTACTATAAGTAAAGGTGGTTTTTATACCGTATTAGTTAGACCTGGTTTTAGAATTATTGGTTTGAACAGCAATGTTTGTTTCACAGAAAATTTGTAAGTAATTTTTTAATAGTCAACGGTCAACGGAGTCAATAATATACGGTGTACAAATAAATTTAGTAAAAAAATTATGTTGGTATACAGCGTCTCGCAAAAAGTGCACACCCTACGATAAAAATTATTTATCCGACAGAAAACAAATTACAAAAATTGCAAACGAATACATTTTTGATATTTCAAATTCACTGCCAATTTCTAGAGGTGTTCGACAAGGATCAGTATTAGGCTCATTAATGTTTATTATACATAGGACTTTTGATTTTCATTTATCTATTAAACACGGCAATCGTTACGCTTTTGCAGATGATACTTAAATATACCATTCACTCAAATATACAGATTTAAAATATAGTATTTCCTTAATCAATGAGGATCTTTTAAATGTTTCAAAAACTATAACTAATCATGGATTTAAATTAAATGAAAGTAAAACTAACTTAATTTTGACTGGTCCTAAAACACTAATTACTAAAATAAAAAATAATTCTGATTTCAAAATCATACTTAACAATAGTTTTAGGATACCTTCAATCGATAAAAATCTTGGTGTAATTTTCGATCAGTATCTTAATTTTAATGCAAATATAAAAAAATAATTAAAAAAGCATACAAACTAAGAATTTTATATAATTTTAAGGACTACGTAAATACTGATACTAAGCTTAGACTTGTTGATTCAAGTATTTTAAGTAGATTAAATTACCGTGATATGTATCATTTATCACAAAAATATAAGTTACGAAGATAAACAGAAATTACAAATTCTTCAAAATAACTGTGTTCGTTTTTCAATAGGGCTAAAATAATATGTTCAATGTTCATGTATCACCTATTTTTGAACAACACAATTTAATTAAATTAGAAAAAAGACGCGAAATCCACATATCCTGTTTTATACATAAAATAATTTTAACTCAGAAACCTAGGTATTTATTTGAAAAAATTGAATTCAGGAATAATATTCATAATGTAAATCCTAGAAATCGTAACACACTAGAAATACCTAAACATCATACTGAAAAATGTAAGTCTTCATTTAAATATACCTACCTCTTGTATGATTTACAATACTTTTCCTTCTAATCTAAAAAGCTTAAGCTATAACTTTCAAAAATAATATTAAAAATTAAGTAGGGGTAGGATTGGAAGAATGATTTTTTATAAATCATGCTATTTATGCCAACTAGTATATTACTGTTATTTTTCGTTTTCTTTTTACTTTTATAACTTTTATATTTATATGTTTAATTGTTCTATTGGCATAAATAACTATCTTTAATTTTATTTTTATTAAATTTTTATTTGTAAGTATAACAAACTTGCGTTATTGTTTTGCATGTCTCTAAACCAAAATGGCACTTATTAAACACGGCCAGTCTTACCATACATGAGAGCGAGACCGAGAGCGAGAGCGAGAGCGAGAGCGAGAGCGAGAGCGAGAGCGAGAGCGAGAGCGAGAGCGAGAGCGAGAGCGAGAGCGAGAGCGAGAGCAAGAGAGCGAGAGCGAGAGCAAGAGAGCGAGAGCGAGAGCGAGAGCAAGAGAGCGAGAGAGAGAGAGAGAAACATTAAATAACCGAAAGTTACACTAACGCATTTTATTAAGAGAAAAGTCGTATTTTCTTAATTTTCATTCAAGTAATAATAAGTGCTGGAGCTCCTAATCAAATTGTGGCATTTTAAATCATCCAACACGAAAATAATTTGTGATATAAATAAAATTCTAATCAATTTTTTCGTTACAGTTATAGCTTTGCGCAGATTTGTTCACGTTTTCAATACAATATATTTATATATATAATATATATATATATATATATATATATATATATATATATATATATATATATATATATATATATATATATATATTTGCTACATTGAAGACTCGATCATGTCATAAATTTAATTGACAAAAATGCAATTATTCTCATCTCATTTTTAGCCTAAACTGAGTCACAGCATACACATCAGTGTAACGGAAAAAACTAAATTTGTGAAAAGTATAGAAATCACTTATTGTTACTACAATGTGATTCTAATACCAGACTCCTAAGCTTTCCACTTAAGAAGTAGTGTCAATAAATCGATACCTATGTTAGAATTATCAGGGTATAGTAAACAATCAATGTGCTGTTTATTCTAATCAGTAACTGTGTAAATTACGTTTCACAAAAATTAACTTTATTAGATAGTATAAGATTATGAGATTGACTTTATAAAGTAGAAAGCAGGAATTTCAGGTCGGGCCGACTTCAATATCTCCATCACAAATGGGTTTTAGGGCTGAACCTGCGTAAAATAATTTTATTTAAAATATTGTTAAACATTTTAGGTGGCTTGTCTATGACGATAAAGATCCTTATGGCCAACTTCAATGGCTTGTAGATGTTTTAACTGAAGCCGAGAATAACGGAGAAAGAGTACACATTTTGTCTCACGTGCCGTCAGGTGATCTGACATGTCACAGGCAATGGAGTCATGAATTTAAGAAAATAGTTTTAAGGTAAATATGAAATTAAGAGAAATTATTAAGGGTCCGTGGAATGTTTTCAAAAACTAAATATTCGAAAGCAAAGTTTCAAAAATCAAAATATCCGAGAACGAAAATTTCGAAAACTAAAGTTTCGACATTTTTTTCGAAAATACTATTTTCGAATAATAAAATTCAAGGAAAAAAATTGCGAGTGAAAAGATTATTTAAATTATGGTAATAAAAAAGACAGAAAAAGATTCTGAGCAAAACTAAATAAAGCTGACCAAACACAAACCTGACCAAACCCAAAAAAGGCGAATATGAGGGGGTTTTTTACTTTAGGTTTGCGCAGCAAATTCTGTATTCGAAAACTTGTGTTTCGCCTTTAACGAAATATAATATTTAGAATTTATTGTATTGCTTCGTGGGTAATTTATTAGTAATATCTATGCATTTTATTTTTTATTTTTGCGATCTATATTGTCTCGCGATATTTGTGACAATCTGTACTATTTTTGGCCAAGAGGAGTCACCCGCGAAGGCGTGCGAAAGAGTCGTTCTCGAACCAAATAAGTAAAAGTACACATGTGCGAGTGCCATTCCCAATAAATTAAAATAATTTAATTACTATGCCGGCTAATCATTAAAAAAACTCCCCTAAAATTAAAGTGCATAAGCTAGAGATGCATAAGCTAGAGACATTCAGTGTTTAAATCTCCAAGATTGGAATTAAGACCAACGTTGTAACCCAAGACAGTCAAGATAACAGACACCAGATAGGTAATTTTCAATTCTCAGATTGTCATATGATCGTCGTCGTAAAAACTGAATAATTTACTGAAATTAAATTTAGAACCAACAAAAAAATTCAGTCCATGCTCTTCCTCGTACAACTTGTTTATTCGAAAAATATATTTTAAAAAGTTTTGATTTAGGAAAATTGATCCTTTTGAAAAAATTTGTCTTCGAAAATTTTGTTTCCGAAAATATTTCACGTCCTAATTATTAAAATAACATAACAGAAAATTTACGACACACATATTAACCCGGTTTATTGTACAGCACATTGCACAACTCCAGATATTACATTTAGCACAATTTTATTACACCGTGTGTTGTACTGTGTACCAAATGAGTTACAGCTGCCATCGAGCCACTTGGATCGATGCTGTTATATGTTTTTCGATTTGTAATATATTCAGGAATACTTAATGCTAGTGTTTAAAAATACTTTAAATTCTTCAGTGTGGTTTAAAGTCCAAATTGCTAAGAATACGGTAAAAAAATATTAACCATAGGTACTTTTTTATTTAAGATTTTCGAACACCATCGCAGCACAATTCAATGGTCACACTCATGTTGATGAATTCAAACTATTCTTTAATTCGTCTACCTTAGCTGAAGTTAAAGGTGTTGCGTATAATGGGGCAAGTTTTACTGCTTTTGTTGGGTCCAATCCTAATTATAGAATTTATGATATCAAGAGCGAGACAATGGTAAGCAATATTTTTAAATTTCCTAAATACTTGTGATGCTACATACGAAAATCGTAAAATATAATCATTTCCAACGAACATATGGGTGGTACATGAGCATAAGAGAGTGTTAACAATTATTTTACTGACTTCGTAAGTTTAACCCCATAATATACCTTTGTACATTTAGATTTTCCGACGTCCTCAAGTTGCTGTCAGCACTGTCAGAGCGCTAAAAAGATTTATGTAACTCCAATTAAGTAGTCGGAAAAAAGGGGGTTATTAAACATTTCGGATAGGCAGCAATTTTTTTCGGGATGTGTAGAGGGATCATTGGTGAGTGTAAATCTCAATTTTCGGGATTGCAACCCTCCCCATTTGGCCACCATATTAAAAAGGAGGATGCAATCAGTTTTTTGGCGATATCTCTGTAACCGTAAGTCGCACAAAAATTTCTCAGTCGCAATCAAATTCTCTACAACTATAAATTTGTGTACGTGGCATTGTTAATAAAAGTTTTATAAGCCGGAAAAACCAAAAATGAAGGTAAAAAAATCTTTGAGGCGATATAACTTTTTTAATCCTTTATTTTTAAGCAAAAACACATCAGTGCTTTTTTGTAGAGCATTGTCTGACAATTAATTTGACCTCGGTTTTTTAATTATCATTATTTTTAAGCGTTTTACGGTATACAAGCGTATACCTACATATCACAATGCCAGTATCTTCATATTTTCATGTATATATATATATATATATATATATATATATATATATATATATATATATATATATATATATATATATATATATATATATATATAGTGAACTATACAAGGCCCCGGAGACAATACAGGAACAGGTAACGACACCACGAATAAATGACGACACCCCAGAAGTTCTCGTGGAAGAAGTAGAGAAGGCGCTTAATAGCATGAGAAAACGTAAAGCAGCAGGCAATGATGGTGTGATGGTCGAATTAATCAAATACGCAGGTAAACCAACATGGAAAATCCTAGCAAAAATCTACACTAACTGCCTAAGATCAAGACATATACCACAAAGTTGGAATAGCGCCAATATAATTCTAATCCACAAGAAAGGCAGTAAAGAAGACATAAGAAACTATCGACCAATCAGTCTTCTACCAATTATATACAAGATATTCACAAAGATCATAAATACCAGAATACAGAATACGCTAGATGCTGCACAACCACGGGAACAAGCTGGCTTTAGAAGTGGCTTCAGCACAATCGACCACATACATACACTAAGGGAGGTCATCAGTCGAACAAAAGAATATGAAATACCACTGGCACTAGCCTTCATAGACTTCGAGAAGGCGTTCGACTCGATATATCCCAAGGCTATAATAGAAGCCCTAAGTAGTCAGGGTGTCGACAAACCGTATATAGAAACTCTGGCAAACATATACAAAGAAGCCGAAGCCAGAGTCATGATATACGAAGGATCTCCGGAATTTCCCACAACTAAAGGAGTACGTCAAGGAGACGCAATATCTCCAAAGCTCTTCACGGCAACACTTGAAGAAATCTTCCGTCAGTTGGACTGGGACAACAAAGGTCTATGCATAGACGGAGAACACCTCAACCACCTAAGATTCGCTGATGACATTGTACTAATCGCCAAGAACCCTGATGAACTTCAACAGCAAATTGACGAACTAAATACGGCATGCAATAAAGTAGGTCTGAAGATGAACCTAGCCAAAACAAAGATAATGTACAATGAACTGGTAGACAAACAAGACATACAAGTAAACAACACCACACATGAAAAAGGAGAAGAATACATATACCTGGGTCAACTAATACACATCTCGGGATCTCTACTACCAGAAATCAACAGAAGAATAAAGCTAGCATGGAGAGCATTCGGTAGAAACTCCATCATATTCAAATCTAGAATGCCACTCTACCTAAAGAAGCGAACGTTTGATCAATGTATACTACCAGTCATGACATACGGATGTGAAACCTGGATACTAAAAACAGACATAACAAGAAAACTCCAGGTAGCACAAAGGGCTATGGAACGATGCATGCTAGGAATAACTAGGAGGGACCGCAAGAGAATAGAGTGGATAAGACAGAAAACCCAGGTAATAGATGTCGTCCACAGAATCAAGTCCCTAAAATGGCAATGGGCAGGACACTTGGCGAGAAGAACTGACAATAGATGGACCACAAGAATTACACAATGGTACCCCAGAGGCGTGAAAAGACCAAGAAGACGCCCAAATTTGAGATGGGACCATGATATAAAGAAATTATCAGGATTAACCTGGGCCCGCATAGCCAACAATAGACAACAATGAGCCGAAATGAAAAATCAATATGTAAGGGAGGCTACACCATAATTGGAAATGGTTGAAACAGCTGAAAATGATGATGATGATGATGATGATAGATATATATATATATATATATATATATATATATATATATACAGTGACCGGCAAAAAGTTCGCAACATATGGGAAAAATTTTTATTAGGAGAGTATCGGAAAAACTTTCCCAGGGGATCGGTTCTGCATGTCCGATAACCTAAAAATCGATTTTGACATACGTCACGTGACCACTGGTATAGCGTCAAATTAAAAAAAAATTGTTAATTTACAAAAAGTGAGGTTAGTTGACGAGATATCAAAAAAAGTTATTTGAAAAAATTGCTTAGAATTAAATTCTAGGTCCCTGTGCAAAATTTTAAAATTTTATTTAAAAAAATTGGAAAACTCAATTTTTTTTAAATATTTTTTTAACGATTTACAAATTTCCAGTTTTTGCCGTTTAGATAGCTTGCCTAATGTAAAGCCCATGTATCTGGATGAAAATAAACGAATGTAGTAGTTTTTTCTACAATTGACAGGACAAAATTTAAAAAATAGGGTTTCGCCGGACGCTAGTTGTTGGAATGATTTGTATCTAGCAGCAGTGTCAAAATTTTAGAGACATTTCAATGAGATTACATTGAGAAAACCTTAATCGTCTTAAATATATCTGAAGTTCGACTTTTTGTAAAGTTAAGGGGATTAAAATAGATAATAAACAAAAAATTACCTGTTTATTTAATCGAAATTTTATAAACGAAAACCAATGTAAGAAAAACTTAAAAGTAGTCAAATTCTGTACTAACAACACAAAAAATCATTGTTTTTCCTTGGGTGCACAAAATTTAAAACTCAGTATGACCACCATTTCTCTCCATACATACTGTTGTTCTCGAGCGCAACTCTCGATTAACATTTCGGAGCATTTTACGATTTATTTGCAATACACAATTTATAATGACATCCTCTAAATTTTGTATATTCCTAAAGGGTCGATGTTTGTACACAGGGTTCTTTAGGTATCCCCACATAAAAAAATCTAACGGAGTCAGATCTACAATTCTACAATTGACAGGACAAAATCGAAAAAATAGGTGTTGGCCGGACGCTCGCTGTTGCAATGGTTTGAATCTAATGAAATGACTGTATCAAGATTTTATTAAGATTTTTCGCACATAAATTTAACAACCAGGTCTATTTAGTTGTACTTAAAACTGCCAAAGCAGGCTCTGAAATTAAAACAACCAAATAATCTAGTAGGTTAAAAACAACAGAAAATGTCAAAAAAATTATAATTTGTTTGATTTCAACCTATGTCATTGGTTTATGTCTCGCATCTTACTAAGTTTGATATTTTACATAAGTTTATTAATATTTTATTCCTTAAAATGGCACCCACACTACTTCTTCAGGAAAAGATAGAAATTATTTTAATTTCTGGAGATAATTACAAAAGCCATAGAGAAACAGCAGCAATTTTTAATGAGAGGCACCCCGATAAATCCCTCCATTATTCCACAGTATCTCGTCTAGTCAATAAATTTAAAGAAACGGGATCGGTAGAAAATCAGTATAAAGTTTCCCATGAAAAACCGGTAACAGGTGACGAAGGTTCTCTGGATGTGTGTTTGTCGATCACAGAAACACCCCAATTAGCAGTTAGTCAAATATCGGAGATCACTAACATTCACGAAAGATCTGTGCGGAGGATATTAAAAAGAAACAAATTTCATCCGTACAAACCTAAATTTGTACAAGTATTAAAAGATAGGGATTATGACGCCCGCTTCGATTTTTGTGCCTGGTTCCAGGGTATGATTGAGGAAGATTTTAATTTCCCAAAGAACGTTCTTTTCTCGGATGAAGCTACATTTACCTCTAACGGAACCGTCAGTTCACAAAACTGTAGATGGTGGGCCACCGAAAACCCAGACTTTGTAATTCAGAGTAAAGACCAATATAGTTTTAAGGTTAATGTGTGGTGCGGAATTTTCAACCTCAGAATAGTGGGACCGTTTTTCTTTAGAGACAATTTAAATTCAGAACGATATTTAGAATTTCTACAAACTGAGATATCTGACTTTTTAGACAATTTGTCATTAGCCGAAAGAAGAAATTTATACTTTCAACAAGACGGAGCTAGCATTCATTCCACAAATGAGATGAAGAGATGGCTGGATCAAGAATTTGGAAACCAGTGGATAGGACGGTTTTCTGAAAATCCGTGGCCTGCGAGATCACCAGATCTGACTCCGTTAGATTTCTTTATGTGGGGATACCTAAAGAACTCTGTGTACAAACATCGACCCTTTAGGAATATACAAAATTTAGAGAATGTCATTAGAAATTGTGTATTGCAAATAAATCGTAAAATGCTCCGAAATGTTAATCGAGAGTTGCGCTCGAGAACAATAGTATGTATGGAGAGAAATGGTGGTCATACTGAGTTTTAAATTTTGTGCACCCAAGGAAAAACAATGATTTTTTATGCTGTTAGTACAGAATTTGACTACTTTTAAGTTTTTCTTACATTGGTTTTCGTTTATGAAATTTCGATTAAATAAACAGGTACTTTTTTGTTTATTATCTATTTTAATCCCCTTAACTTTACAAAAAGTCGAACTTCAGATATATTTAAGACGATTAAGGTTTTCTCAATGTAATCTCATTGAAATGTCTCTAAAATTTTGACACTGCTGCTAGATACAAATCATTGCAACAGCTAGCGTCCGGCGAAACCCTGTTTTTTTTAATTTTGTCCTGTCAATTGTAGAAAAAACTACTACATTCGTTTATTTTCATCCAGATACATGGGCTTTACATTAGCCAAGCTATCTAAACGAAAAAAACTGGAAATTTGTAAATCGATAAAAAAATATTTAAAAAAAATTGAGTTTTCCAATTTTTTTAAATAAAATCTTAAAATTTTGCACAAGGACCTAGAATTTAATTCTAAGCAATTTTTTCAAATACCTTTTTTTGATATCTCGTCAACTAACCTCACTTTTTGTAAATTAACAATTTTTTTTTTAATTTGACGCTATACCAGTGGTCACGTGACGTATGTCAAAATCGATTTTTAGGTTATCGGACATGCAGAACCGATCCCCCGGAAAAGTTTTTCCAATACTCACCTAATAAAAATTTTTCCCATATGTTGCGAACTTTTTGCCGGTCACTGTATATATATATATATATATATATATATATATATATATATATATATATGAAAATATGAAGATACTGGCATTGTGATATGTAGGTATACGCTTGTATACCGTAAAACGCTTAAAAATAATGATAATTAAAAAACTGAGGTCAAATTAATTGTCAGACAATGCTCTACAAAAAAGCATATACAGGGTGTTCCGAAACTATTGTGCCAAAAATTAAGAGATGGTAGATCTAGCCAAAATAAACGTTTTGTACTTATAAACCCATGGGCGCATGCGCTTTGGTTAGGTGATAATAGTGCATTAAAGTCCGCGTAGTGGTAGCCACCTTGCACACCGAAAAACGTATTTGTAACAGAAGCGGTCCTATTACATAATAAAACAACCCAAGGACTGCTTGCAGAATTTATTTTAAAAAATTATTTACATGAAAAGATGTTCAAAATTATGACCACCCGCCTCAATGCCTGCGTGACAGTGCCGTAGCATAGCCTCCTGAACACGTTGAAAAATTCCTGGCGTTTCGCGAATTTCAGCAGCTGCTGCAACAATCCTTCCTACTAACTCTTGCTCTGTTTCAACTGGATTGTTGTACACAAGAGCTTTCATGTGACCCCATAAAAAAAGTCGCATTCGGTCAGGTCTGGTGAACGTGGAGGCCATGCAATTGGTGCGCCCCTACCAATCACCCTTTCCGGACATGTTTGGTTGAAATGTTCCCTTACCGCTAACGAGTAATGTGGTGGGGCTCCGTCGTGTTAGCAAATGTAAAATTCGACATTTTAAAAGGGCACACTACAGGTTAGGTTTGTTCACACTGGCGCGACGTTAATAAAGTCTAGTCGTAGAAATAAATCAGGAGTGCGCGTGCAGAGTGAGTGACGAGTGCTTGCCGCGTGACGTCATTACTAGTCAGTCATGAATCACGTCATTGTATTAATACTTTTGTAACACTGTTTAGTATTAAGACTTATAATACAAAGAAGAGATAAGACTTTATTAATACTGTTTAAGATACGACTAGACTCTTGTTGCATTAACACTTAACACTTGTGACACCTGTACCGAAACAAGGCGCATGCGCCTATGGGTTTATAAGCAAAAAAGTTTAATTTGGTGAGATCTATCAACCCCTAAATTTTGGCACAATAGTTTCGGAACACCCTGTATATACATATATATATATATATATATATATATATATATATATATATATATATATATATATATATATATATATATATATATATATATACAGCGTGTCTTCGGAAGTTCTTACCATATGGTAAAATTTTTTATTATTGATTTTATTAAAAAAAGTGCCTCTTTATAAAAAGTTCTGCATCATGAGAAAATAGCATCGTCATTCCAAAACTTGATGTTGAACATACAGGGTGGCTCAAAAATGTAAAAGTCCCAATCCACGTGAAGCTAAAAAGACACAAATTCATTATTTATAGGTAAACTGCCACTGTAACTGTACTAGAGTTAACTTTTTGTGTGTTAGTGAATTAGGTTTAGAACATACAGGAGTCCCAAAAATAAAATTATTATCAACTTTACAAAAAAAGTATATCTACATAAAAAGTTCTACCTTGTAAAAAAGAGCATGGTTATTTATAAACTTGATGTAGGACAATACAGGGTGGCTTAAACAGCTGAAAGTCACAATTTAAATTTAAATTATTTTGCCACCTGTATGTCCTATATAAAATTTTTGAATAACCATGCTCTTTTTTCACAATGTAGTACATTTTATGAAGATATACTTTTTTTGTAAAGGCGATAAACGAAAATTAATTTTATTTTTGGGACCTCCTGTATGCTCCAAACCTAATTTACTAACATAAAAAAGTTAATTCTAGCACATTTGCAGTGGCAGTTTACCTTTAAATAACGATTTTATGTATTTTTAGCTTCACGTGTATTAGGACTGTTAAATTTTTGAGCCACCCTGTATGTATTAGATCAAATTTTTGAATGGAAATGCTATTTTCTCACGATGCAGAACTTTTTATAAAGAGGCACTATATATATATATATATATATATATATATATATATATATATATATATATATATATATATATATATATATATAAATCCTTCTATCATTGTTGCGTCATTTCAAACTGGGACCTTGTTGCATCACCTAGAATACGAAGAGTTAGCGCCAATTGAGATATGTATATTGTTTCACAAAGGCATTTATAGGTTAGCTTACGTTTTTCATCGAAATTGGATGTGATTTTAATATACGAATTTTCTTTCATGTTAGGTACCTTATTACGGCCTTTTAAACACCAACCTTGTCAACTCCCATTTTGCGTATATTATACATTGTTGCGTCAATGCAATGTTGCCAGATGCACAGTCGCAATAAATACATACATTATATTAGATATTTATAAACAGATTTTGCTTTCAGCCGAGTTCCGAAAAATTTAGAGGTCAATGAGGTCATCCATTCAAACAGTGGATATTTTTTAATTCAACGCCCAGCCAAAACTACCACAGCTAGAAAACTAAAATTTTGCATACAGCTTTATTTAGGGCCTTGGACGTCCACTAAAAAAGGATATTGCAAAACTTGGCCTGTAAGGGGGTAAAACCAACCCCTAAAAATTAAATTCTTTTTTATCTCAAAAACCACCAAGTTCTAAGAAAAACGCCGAAACGCGTTAATTTTATTTTATTTCTTTACATGGTATACCAATTTTTAATGTTAGAGAAGGTAGTGCAAGGGGTGAAAACTACCCAGTATTAATGAGTGGTTGAAATATTTTACACCAAAACGTTAAATCATAATTTAACGTTTGTAGAATCCAAATTAAATACATGTATGCCATAGCATACATGTTGTTTTTAGTGCGTGAGAAAAACATAAAAACAAAATTTTGCCACATTTGAATTTCAACCCCCTAAAAATGAAAATAATTTTTATCTCGAAAAGTATTTACCATTTAAAAGGAAACTATAAAACACGTCAAATTTATTTTATTTTTTTACGTAGTATATCTACCATTTTTATTTTATGTTTGAGAAGGTAATTCAAGGGGTTGAAAACTACCGAGTATTAAAAAGTGGTTGGAATTTCTTACACCAAAGCGTTAAATTATGACATACATATTGTTTTTAGGGCATGAGAAAAACATAAAAACAAAATTTTGTAAAATTTAAGTTTCAACGGGGTTGCAACAACCCCCTAAAAATGAAAATAATTTTTATCTCAAAAAGTATTTGCTATTTAAATAAAATGTAAAACACGTAAATTTTATTTTATTTTTTACATAATATGGCATTTTTTATGTTTAAGGAGATTGTGTACGAGGGTGAAAACTACCCAGTATTAAAAAGTGGTTGAAATTTCTTACACCAAAACGTTACATTATGGCATACATATTGTGTTTAGGGCATGAGAAAAACAAAAACAAAATTTTGCAAAATTTAAATTTCAACGGGGTTGAAACAACCCCCAACGGGGTTGAAACAACCCCCTAAAAATGAAAATAATTTTTATCTTAAATGTATTTGATATTTTTAAAAACTTTAAAACACGTAAATTTATTTTATTTTTTTACCTAGCATACCAACCATTTTTTTTATGCTTAAGAAGGTAGTGTACGTGGATAAAAACTACCCAGTATTTAAAATTGTTGGAATTTCTTACGCTAAAATGTTAAATCATAGCGTATATCATGACTATGTTTCCCATGGTCAAGTCTATGTCCCTGATGTACTAAATTACAGCGATAATTACCCTCAAGAATTACAGCGAATATTTCACCCATGTACGAAAAACCACATAGGAGGTGTGCTCTTTCCCAAAATTACAGCGATAATTCCCCTCAAGAATTACAGCGCTAATTCAATACAACATTGGTAATTATTATAATTATTGTACTTATAGCGGAAACACATTTTATTCCTAATTTTAATTATATTTTTTATTATTACTTGTATTCACTCTTATTTAAGTTAGAATAAATTTGTTGTTCGTTATGTTATTATTGTATATTGATGTTTTATTTTAAAATATGAAATACGATTTTTCGGGAAATATACTCCGAATACCAATCGTGCATCAGAAATAACCAGATAATTCTGCATTCAAACGTGCTGTCTTAAGAAACTGCATTCGGTTATTTTCATTTTTGATTAAATCTCGAAAAAGTCCTGATTCCTCGAAGTCGGGCTCTTTCGGATTTAATCAAAAATGAAAATAAACTCATGAAGTTACAATAAAACAGGCTTTGAAGCAGAATTATCGGTAATTTTGGTATTACTCTCAATAAGTTTTCTAAAAAACTTAGTAAGCCCAGTGTGAATTACTTTTATTTTTTGATTTAATGATGACTCGATTGACTGACCCTCATCTAGAACCTTTATTTTTACAGGTAGACTAAAGGTGTATAAACAAACAAACAAAAGTTGTTGGATTTTTCTTTAATCGCCAAAATATTTTTACAAAATATGGAAATGACATTCGCAAGCTGTCAAACAATGCAAAATGTAGTGAAATACTGTTTTAAAACACAAGCTATAATGATTTTACTTTTACACTTAATATTTTTTAGTATAAAAATTTTGCACAAATACTTTTATTTTTAGCCAGTCTTTGTTGTTTAATAGTTCTGGAAATTTGGATTTTAGAACTTCGCATTCATTTCTTTTAGGTGGCTTCTTGTGTTTAATGTGATTTTCAAAAAAATCAATGGTAACTTTTTTCTGTTGATCTGTCCAAGGGACAAGTTTCCGACCTTTTTTTCTTTTTATGTTTAAAATGCTATTTTCTTCACTTGTCGAAGGAACTACTTTAAGTTGACTGCTTGGTGGTTCAAGGTTATCTATTATTGGCTCTTCCGGTTCATCAACGTCGCTCTCATCACTGTTATTATCTAAGAGATTTTCTTCCATATCTATGTTAATCTCGTCTAAAGATTTGCCTTTGTATTTATTTGCCCCTCCTTTTTCCATAACCATAAGTAACTTTGATATTTTTGCCGTTTGGTAGATGTCATCTGGCAATCTATACGAATTTCTGTGAACTCCCGACGTATGTCCCATGAATGTCGCCAATTGTTCGATTTCCCCATCTGATAAAGTGAATAATTGGGATAATGTAGCAAGATGTTTTCTTAGTCGAGTCGAAGTGATTGACGAAGGATTTTTTGCACCGCACAATTTGGCGTGCTTACTTAAAACTTTGTAACCTATTAAGTTTAAAGAGGTATTGGCAATGGCGAAGAGGTATGGATTTTTTTTGGAAACAAAAATTTCTCTGACTTCAAGCAGTACTTTAATATGCTCTTGTACATCAGCACTAAATAAAACTGGGACACCTCTGCCACGTTTTCCTCTAATGACTACCCTTTTTAGAGTACTTAGAAGAATTTTCTCGGTTGGTGAAACGACTTTCGTAAACTCTTCATATTTTTGATCTGAGGAGGAAGTTAGGTATGTGTGCAAATACATTCTCTGTAACTCGCCTGAACGCTTTCTGTTAAGTAAAATCACTCTACAGTACACATACTCAATTAGGGTGTTATAAGCATCAAAGCCATTTTGTTTGCTTAGTAAAGCATCTTCATTTCTTTCAACTGCTCTTGTGGCGATTTCATTCTTATATTTCTCCAAATTTGTTAGAGCTTCCTCGGCAATTTTAACCAGGTGCTGTCTTAATAGTCTTAAATCACTAGCTAAGGGAATTATCGTCACCTTATTCCACTTGTTTAGATTTAAGTTACCTGCTGCGTGGGATGAAACCTCAAAACTCCAATTTTTTTCAAAAAGATGAATTAAAGTTTTGAGGTCTGCTTCTACCGAAGCGCTAGCAACTGAAACATAAGGAGCTTGTTTTTTATAGGCACAAGTGATTGCAATATCACAACACTGTTTTAATGAAGTACTAATATTCATTGCAAAAGTCGGCGACAGATAAACATCCTTTTCTGCATCATATTTAGCTACACATTTTGTGGCTTCGACAAACATATCAAAATATTTTGGTTGCAATGCGGAAAACAGTGTAGTTATAGATGTATCTAGTTTTCTCATTTCAATAAGTATTTTTGAAAGGTCTCTCATCTTTCGCGAGGTGACATAAATAAAATGTTTTTCCCTGTGTGTTTTCAGGTATCTAGTTCCGAAAGCTCGGATCAAAGGATCGCTTTTGGCTTCCATGGATATTTTATCAGCTCTCATACGAGGAAAGACCTCCTCTTTTAGGCGGCGATCTATCTTTAAATTAGTAAGCATTATTGACTGACCTGCAGCCTGAGCTGAACTTCCAGAAACTTTACCTTGTGAACATTTTTTTCTATGCCTGTATAAAAGTTTTGAGGAGAAATATCCTAAGCAATTATCACAAGGTAATAATGTTCTTTCTGGAACATATGTCTGCCTTACTGCTTTAAAACAGTTCCCACCACTAGCCAGAAAATTTCCTTTTCTTCTCAGATTGTTAAACAACTGTCGTCTTTCTTTGCTTTTAACTGGTTTTAATAAAATTTCTGCCACATCTTTTTCTGTGTAATGATTTCTTAAAACGTGACGGCCAAAATTAAGTACTTCGGCTTCGCAGTAATAACAATAATCTGGCTTTCTTTTGTATGACTTTTTGGAATTTTTACTGCACAATACACTTGAATCTTTCTGAGGGTCAGTACTTAAAGCGTAACCATCTTTATAAGTGGTCGTTTGAAGGTTATCTTTATGAGAGTAAGTTGATTTCGTTTCTGTATCACTGGAATCTGATGAACTTTCCTAAAACAAAATAAATAACGTCACATATTATGGTAAAAAATTAAATAAAACAATATTCCAAAAATGTTATTATTAAAAATGTTAAATCCAAACAGTATTTTTTTGTTGTTTTTTACGGGCATTTTTTTTAACAAAACCTTACGTTAATAGACTTTTTTAATAGTTTTCGGACAAAAAGATTTAAAGGTGCTAATAGAAAATGATAATGTAGGAGTGTTTAAAGCATAAGTTTAAAAGGTACACGATCTTGTGAGAAATATTAAAATATATAAATTTTAAACTTCAAAAAGCCATGCGAAACAAAACCAAATAATTGCTAATTATTTTCAACAAAAGCTTGTAAAAATGTTAACTTTTAACTACCTTGTCATTTGTAAGGCCAGCGCACAATATAAATATATGTATAAAAAAAACTACCTTGTCACCGCTAGGACAGTAAAGGGAATCATTGCTGCCTAAAGCATTAAATGGATCTTCTGGCGTCTCTGGCGAAGATAAATTGATTTCCTCGTGCGTTCTCGTTACATTTTGTTTCTTTCGTAACTAAAATAAATTCTACAGTTACTTAAATTTATATTAAAAGAAACAGTTATTTTTCTCCGATTGTCCGTAAATGAACTGTTTTGGTGCCATTATAGAGGCACTTCAGTAACACTTTTACGGCCTAGGCAGTAGGCAGTATTTTGAAAGAAAAAGCTGCTGCTTATTAACCAACATATTATCTAACAATGGTACAAGACATCCACGATGTGTTTTGATTTGAATACTAAATATTATGCCCAAAATATTTTTTGGAAAAAATAATGAACAATAGCTGTCGGAGAAAAAATTATGTATTTAAGGTGCAGTAAAGTAGATTAAATACCTTGCCTGGCTTTAATAATCTTGACTTTTAAACTCCAGTCGCGGCATTATATGTTCTACTTTAGTTCTTAGTTAAATAAATAGCTATTATTTAATTAGGCAGTAAAGTACAACCTTTAATGTCGCGACTGGAGTTTAATAATATTATTAAAACCAGGCAAGGCATTAAATGTAGTTTCCCGTCATGTTAAATACATGCTATTTTTCTCCGACTGCTACACTGTGATAACGATTGTTTTTCGTAATTGAAACAAATTAAACAGTGATTTACATCACGTTTAAGACAATATTTAGCCTTTATTTGCAAAATCAAGAAAATTTGTGCCTCTTGGAAAAGTAAAATATGAGATTTAAGCAAGGAGAAAAACAAGGATAATAATGTAACCTTTAAACTTGGTTATTATAACCAGGCTAAAGAGTTCTCTCATTTTTATTTTAAAAATTAGTAAATAGCGTTCTAATAACCACACTCAGATTTCGTGAAAAAATAACAAAATTGTATCTACTTTCCAGAAGGACTATCTAAAAGGACACTATCTAACTAAATAAAACTATTAAAGAGCCCTTAAGCCTTCTTTATTAATAAAAACGGCTTAAGGTCTCTTCAATAGTTTATTTTTTCATAAAAAAAACTTCACTGGTTCAAAAACTAAGATGGGAGTAGACATTAAAAAATTGCACTGTATAAGTACCTAATAATATTAAATAATTGATTGCTAAATTATAAAGAGGTTATAGAAATGACATTGTCAAAAAATTCCACTGCTATTTAAAAATGTTTTATCAAAAAATTTAAAATTATCCAATTTTCGTAATCAAGATAAATAAATGCGTACAAAATACAACAATAATTGACAAAAAATAAAAATTTTCCTAAAATCTCTTTTATAAGTAAATTTGGTATATATTATTGGCAACTTGATACTTACTGCATAGGTGGCATTCTCTTTATTATTTATTTGGTCACTTTCTAGTTTTAAATCCGTTATGGAAGCCACTGTGTCTGCTTCTAATGTATTATAGGAACACAGAGGTTTCATTATTATCATTTCGTGTATCACTATCTTTTTATCAATATCCATATTGTCTTTATTTATTACCTTAAATAATTAAAATGTCGTTACGTTTCGTTTTTTTTATTATTTATGCAAGTACTTACTTTGGATTCACTAATTAACGATGTTTCTTTTATTTCTTCATGATCGGCTTTATTCTCTTTGATTTCCGTTAAAGAGCAGGCCTTAGATTCAGGAGGGGAAAATTCTCTATTACAAAACCAGTTTTCCGTTTTTCTAGTCAACCAGAAGCTGGTTGGGACCTTACTTTCCTCTGTCCCTATTTTTATTTCTTGAAGATTATCTCTTGCCTATAATAAGAACAAATTAAAATAATTATCTAAAACATACGAGTACTCATACAACTTCAGTACAAATACTTACGAGTACTAAAGGATTGGAAGAAATGTGATCGAAATTGTTTTCGTCCAAACTTTTTTCTTTTAATTCTAAAGAAGAATGGGTCTCAGCTGCAGCTTTGTTTAGAGATATACCTAAACAAATATTTGCGTGTTTCATTATATTTTGGCTAGCACCTGGTGCCATAATTATAGGTGAATCTTTAAATAAAAAAGTTTTTCGGCAGATTTTTAATAGATTAAATAAACAAGCTCAGAAAACTTGTTTAGAAGTACCAACTAGTCATTTTTAAATTAAACACTTAACTGTCAATAGCTCGAAAACAGTTAAAGAGTAGCGTGGAGGAAGTGCTTAGCAAAAATATTCCCCCGTAGTGCTGAGAAAGTGCTTACCTATTGACGTTAAAAAACTCTTTACCCATTATTCCGCAGAAGTCAAAAATTATAAAAATACAGGATGTTTAACTTAAAAAGATTTTTTGACAGTTTTGTAAAGCTCAAACGCAACTTTTGTATTTAATTATTTTTTCGCCTGTAATAACGGCTTCAGGTGGATGTCATAATAGTAAAAAAAAATTAAATAAAAAAAAGAGCCGACTCCAAAATGGTTCTAAAAAGTATAAAATAATACTATTATAAAAACTTTATTCTAAACTCACTAGTTTCTTACGTTAAGCGTTCTGATATATATCAGCGCAAGCACTGTTTCAATCATTACCACAGAATAAATTAACTACATATAAATATATATTGATTTGCGCCGACATCAAAACGATTACCGTAAGAAACTAAGGTAGTGAGTTTAGTATAAAGTCTTTATAATTCAAAGAATATCACCACATCCTTAAAATAGAATTTTATACTTTTTAGAGCCATTTTTGAGTTGGTTCCTTCTTTTTATTTAAAATATTTATTTGTTGCTTTTTAGTGTAAGTTTGCAACATAAAATGGATTTTAAGACAGTTTAACAGCAAAATCGGTGTCTCTGACCTCGAAAACTTCTTAATCGACATACTACTCAATATGTTTGTGTGAACCACTTTTTATTCCATTTATTTATTCTTTCTTACAACTTGTAGGTGACTTTTTAAATTATTTTTACAGAAAGATTGCATTTTTTTCACTTTAATAACCCCGAAAACGTTGTATCGACTTTTTCAACAAATCAGATTTTATCCCCTTTAATCCCCACCCCTTTAAGATTTTATGAATATTTAAAGCAGAATTGCCTTTTCTGACCTTGAAAAACCCGAAACGACATATTACTCAACATATTTGGAAAAAAAATCACTATCTCCTTTAGGTTTTAAATTCGTTTTAGCGAAATTGGTTACCTCGACAATTCCGAAAACAACATATTATTCAATATATTTTAAAAAAGCTATTTGCATCCCTTCCCACCCACGCCATTTTTTTAGCGAAATTGGTTAACCCGGCCAAGAACCCTAAGAACGACATATGACTCAACTTTTTTGGAAAATAGTATATTATTCTGTAAGCGGTAATGACAGTTATGGATAGAATGAAAATTGCGGCACGAGCTGCAAGCGGAGTGTCGTAAGTAATTCGAGTGAATAATAGTGACTTATTATTTTTTAAAAATATTAATTTTCCTTAACCGTAGAGTGGCGTAACACCCAAACAATAAATCTTTTAAATAATAGTCATTACCGCGAGTAGAATACTATGCTTTTTTACGGCTATTTCAAATTTTATAGATATTCTAAAATTTCTAAAAATATTAAAAACATGGATATTACAGTTAAAAACCTACGGTGTGCCATGCCAAGGTCCATAGCCTACTCTAATATTTTGAAACTTCGCTACTGCATTAATAATTTTTTTTGCGGCATGTTATGCCCACGAATTGATTTTGGTTCTTTTAATTAAAAAATAATTACTTCGTGGACTCCCCACCTCTATATTTTAGGATCTGGGTTATCTGGAGGAATACTCATTCTGATGTTACTCTTTTAATTTATGATTTTAAAGCTATTTTCTGATAAAAATATAATAAAAAAAGTATATATAAAAGGGCGACATGTTTAATTTAAGACGGGATTGATTTTAACAAGGCAACGTGACAGATTTTATTTCTAAGGCTAGCTAGCGATCTAGGAAATTCTTAGAATAAAGTGTTCTGATAGGCCTATACAGGGTGTTACCAATTCGAAGCTCACCATTGGAATCTCCTAAACGCTAAGAGATACAGGGAAGGTTAAATTGGGACAAAGTTGCACAATTTGAAGACGACTAACAAGTCGTCGAACTTATTATACGTCATATGTAAATGACACCACAAACGACAATTTTCGGTCTTTTACGCATATCTTCGGAAGTACTCCGAATTTTTCAGATTTCTTAAAGGCATGTTAGTCTACTCCAAATCAAGCAACTTTGCCGCCATTTAATCTTAGATGTTTACGAAAATAAAGATTGAAGATGTTATTATTGGGGTCAAAACGTTGGTATTTGATTAAAGTAGTATTGCATTCTTATTTAACTCGACACAAGGGCTACAAAACTGCAATAAAAAATACAGGTCCGTATTTAAAAAAACATACCTGATGACGAAACGTCGGAATCAATATCTAATAATAACACGTTATAAAAAATAAAAGGTGGCAATTAAGATTAATTGTTCGCCATCTCTGTAAATAAAGCTAAGAAAAAATAAACACGGAATCGAAAATTTTCGGTTTTTTCCGAATATCTTCGGAAGTAGGTACTTGGAATTTTCGAAATTTTTTGACGGCTTGTTAGTCGTCTCCAAATTGCGCGACTTTGCCCCAATTTAACCTTCGCTGTATCTCTTACCGTTTAGGAGATCCCAATGGTGAGCTTTGAATTTGTAACACCATTTAGACCTGTGAATAATAAAAAGCATCTTTTTTAATTGGTCACAGCCCGAGAGTAATAAATCATTATTCACTAGCCGTAAATAATGATAGTTATTATTTTTCGGAAAGTGCATAAAAATCGCTATGTTATTAAATACCTTAGTCGTAGAAAGAATATATTTTCATCCCTTCCCAGCCCCACCTCTTAAGTTTTTTTATTTTTTTTTTAACGAAATTGGTTACCTCGACCTCGATTATCCCGAAAATGACATATTACTCAACTTTTGGAAAAAATCTATTTTCATCCCTTTCCACCCCCACCCCTTTAGGTGTTTTTTAGCGAAATTGGATACCTTGACCTTGATAACCCCGATAAGGACATATTACTTAAGGTTGAAAATTAAAAATTTAAATAATTTTGAGGTTAGGTGAGTTAGGGTCAGCTAGTTATCACAAACAAACTACATCATCTCTTTTAAAAAATTCATATTTTAACTTACCGTTATTGAGATTTGCCAGTTGCACTAATCTTTTGCCCCGCGACATCTTATGTCCCTCACTAATTAATCGTGCCGGCAGCAATAAACACCGTCAAATGCAGAATGCATAAATACAAAATTTCAAACAAAAAGCGGTTAGGTCTGTCTATAAATAGATTGCGACGTTGCCTAACTTATGACGCAATAAAATACGAAAATTGTACATAATATACTTAAAGATGTATATTAATTTACCGCCCCTATCGGAATTTCAGTGAACTAAAATTGTATTTTATTTTACAAATTGCTAATATTGTCGCGTCCACTCAAAATTTCTAATCCATAAATATCTCTTAATTCCGATTAGATGGCGCTAAGATTTTCTAAACTTGAATTAAAGGCGGGAATCTCCACGAGCTGACGTGAATTTTATGTTGAAAAAATGCGCGGAAAGATGATTTACAAGGGTTTACTTTATCGCGTCCGATATTCGGACGCAATAGAGCGATGGACGCAACAATCAATGGTCACGGGTATAATTAAGACGCAACAATGATCGCGGTTTATATATATATATATATATATATATAATATATATATATATATATATATATATATATATATATATATATATATATATATATATATATATATATATATAAACTGTATTTTTTACTCCTTCCGCCCCTCAGGTAGCATTTCTAGGAGCATATTTTTATGGTGTTTTCCCCAGTAAGCCTAATCCACGAAATTCTTTAATAATAATAAACGTCTATATAATTTTCTGCCCCTTTGAGGGGCCAGGTTGCGAGTCGTTATCAACGATTAATGGAGGTTCTTCGGTGATGTGTTGACGAATGACATCAGTCCCAAAAGGCGTTAGTGTAGGATAAGGAGTGTCGATGTCCTCTTCGTCCAGAAATTTTGTTACTTCCACCACGTTTTCACAGCTTTCTCCGCAGCAATTTTCGCAAACAGTTCAGCACTTTAAGAGATTTTTGCTCTTGATAATTGATTTGGCGAATCGTTTGTACCGAAGACCATCAATCGATTATTCAAGCGTGTCAGCACTGTATAAGGCATTAAAAAACGTTCTCCGAAGTATATTCATATATAGTAACGATTCTAATCCGACAATTCGTCCTCCTCTGAGAGAAAGACCACTTTCCTTATGTGTACCGATTCTACAGCTAATTTATTCAGTCAAGGTCGGTCAGTCTGGTCAACATTTGTAATTATTTATTTAGTAAAGATTATGCAGTCTGGTAGCCTCTGTCTGATACACTCATTTTCATGTTTGATAAACAGCTTTCATAAAACGTCTTATAAAAGTAGTCACGTTTGACTTTGAAAACCAAGGCTGGAGTTTTTAAAGGACAATAAAATTGTCTAGTACTAAATCATTTACGTTGGGTTTTTAAAATATATACAAGGTGTTCATTCTAGATGTGCGAATGAACAAGGTGGAAAAATCTTCGGACATAAGAAAAGATCGAAGACTGGTGTGGGGTATACGTGGTGAAATATGTAGTAGACGGTTGGAAGTAAGCAGGGAGATAATATCATGGTCAATCTTTTTGTGTGGATTTTCCCAGTGAATATGAAAAATTTTATAAGAAAGACATTGATGGATTTAGAAAAATTGAAAAGTGTTGCGTTAAAGTGTTAAAAAATAGATGCAAACCTGAAGACTTGTTAGTTTTAATGAATAATCTGAAAATAAGAACATTCTTATATTTTAATTTGTTAGCGCTATTTGCAATGTTAAAAAAATGTAATAAAACAGTTTTACATTAATTATTGTTTTTGTTTAGTCCTTGGATGGGTCTCGCCGCTATAAATAAGGAAGGTGGTAGAGGAATTATTCTTCCTCGGTTGATTTGGTACCACCCCACACACCCCCTTAAATGGTTGGTGAAATCCCTACGGATGTTTCCAGCTCTGGATGTGTGAGTCTGACTTCCCCAGCACACCCACGGTATATGATTCTTAGGCTTCGGACTTCGGGGGTTGTCAGAAGATAAAAGAATTATATAAAAATATAATAAAACAAAATTAAATTGAATTCATTTATTTATGAGCTTTGTACAGATCTCCAGATACCGTGAACGCAAAATAGTTCTGGACTACGATAAGATACACAGTTATCATAATTTATGGTATCCAATGTGCACAGCATGCAGTGAATATGCCCTTTAAGATGTTCATGATAGGTGTTGCAGTATAATGTCTTATAACGACGTCGTAGGTTAGCAATTATTTCAGGGTGATCGAAATATCATTTTTCGCAAAATATATACCTAGTCGACAGTAGGTTTATTGCAGAAAATATAAAAATATTTTAAACATGTAGTAAATTCTTTACTGCAGAAATAATTTTTGATAACTGAATTGTATGTTGTCATTCTTACGGCGTTGTATGGATCCCCCCTCACATGCCCTGTAACCACGGCTATCGTGACCTCCTAAGAATTCCTCGTCTCGAAAGAGATGGAGCATGTTGGGCGGGTTGGAAGTCTCCCGGCAACATCTGACAGGCCGATCGTCAAATTGGCAAACGGTATTGTCTGACTGAAATAAAAATGACTAAATGACTAAAATATCATGTTGATATTGTCATATTTTCCCATTTATTCATTATTTTTCCAAATTTCTATGCATTTTATTATATTATTTAACATTTCGGAAACCACTCTACGTGCTGCAATTGCATATCGTTGGCCGCGCCTTTATTTTATGAACCCTGACTAGTTTGTACCGTATGTATAAACTGTTCTTGAGAGATTCATATATAAAGCGTACCAGCGAGATGCAAAGGGAGGCATCCCGAGGGGGAGGCGTCACTGTGGTGTCGCACTAGTAGCACCGATAGCGCCAGCCCTTTAGGCTGACAAAGTACTCCGTCAGAAGCTGCCCCCTACGGTAGTATCCCTAGCCACCTAAGTGCATTGTGTGTACCTGAATAGAAATATAAGTGTTTTGGTAAACCGCAATATAATTTATCAACCCCTACTTGATAATATTATAAAATGTCATGATGTATTTTAACAAATGTTAGGAATATCAAAAAATACTTGGATGTTAAATTGTTAAATGGAGGAAAGAAGCAATCACCAATCTGGTAAACGATGTGGTCTGAGCAAAATAAAACTGCTTTAGGAACATTTAAAAAATACTTTTATGTTTAAAAAGGTGTAATAAAATAAATATCGCATACTAAGTGTAATAGTATCTAACAGTTGGAGTTGTTTATGTTTATGTTGAATATGGTATGCAATCTCTAACATGAGGTATCGTACACCCAATACAATTTCTTTTCTTGTTTGTTGAAGTTAGAAATTTAAAAAAATATAATGGCCATATAGCGCATAATTTTAAAAATCGTACTGATAATTTTTGTTGCATACAGTAAATTTTCAAATGGATGATATTTTAGGAAAAGCTTCAAGTTAGATCGTATTCAAATTGCAATCAATTAAATAGGTATGTAAGCTTAGAATTTTTAATAATTAAAAATTTGGATAAAATAATCACTTACCATTCTGCCTCTCCTGTATAATATTCTTCTTAATATTAAAAGATGATTGTTACTATGCAAAAACGAGTATTTATATAATCCGGGCTGACGTCAAAAGGCGCAGGTAACGCCGCCGTGATGTTTGGGATATAAAAGCAACCAAAATGCGCTCCAACGGCATACATAGATTCGCGTCTATCACAGTTTAACAAGTGTTCCCTAACAAACCATAAACAAAAAATGACTTCCAGTTCTAAAGTGAATAGTTCAGTTAATTCAGGTAATGAAAAAAATGTTTAAGTTCAAAAAAAAATAGAAAAAATTAAATCGAATTGTCATCTGACTTCTTAAAAGATAATGAATTACTCAACAATACTCTGGATGATTTGTATAAAAGTAAATCTAGCAGAGATCTAATAACTGAAATAGGTTTTATCTCAGAAGATTTTTTATTTACTCCGAATGTGGTCGCATAACCCTCTGGAAGTACGATCACGTCTCAAAACGTGATTGCAATTCCAGATGATTTGGAGGGTGTTATTTTACTACCGGTAACCCCGCCGCGGGTGGTAGAAGGTATAAAAAAAAACATTAAATAAAAAAAATTACAGGCAGATGTCTCTAATGAAAGTACAAATTTATTTAATATAAGAAAGAAGCACCATTTAAACGAAGGACTTACAAGCATTAAGAACGTTAGAAACCTTACCAAAAATATTACTAACAAAAAACATATTAGCGAAATTGAAAATATGTGCACTTTGAAAGAAACATTATACTTTGGTCTAAAATATGAAAAAGAAATTAAAAACTTTTTGGGTTTTACACAATAAACTATATTTCAAATTCATTATTTTAGATTAGTATTAAATATTAATTTAAGTTAGCTGGCAATCGTATAACTTTATTTTAAGTTTATTTAAAATACTTTTTCATGTTTAATTTAATAACTGGAATTCAGTTTAATCCCACCCCTCCCTCCCAACACTTGTTACTATAAATTTATAATTTGGAAGTTAAAGTTTGCATTTGTCACAGTAATGCAGTGTCCAGAATGTTCTATCGGTTTTACACGTCCCGACAATTTGAAACGTCATCAAAACTTTACCTGTAAGCGAAAAATTCAAGGTATGTACTTGTCTTAAATCCTAATTAATGTGTATGTTTTAGACGGTGTATTGGAAAATACCACAGAATCTTATAGATGTGAACCTGAAAGTATTCCATACAAACCAAGTACCAGCAATGTTTTACAGCCTGCTAACGTACCTGGTGAGTATCATACTGTCCTTATTTTGGGGAAGATACTTCAAAAATTTATACATTTCATAAACTAACTTTACAGATTTTGGTTGTACCTAATATTTATTATTATTATTATTTTCAGAAGTACAAATCGGCAATATTGTGAGGACTGCAACTGTCAAGTGCAAAAAAACAAGTTTCCGGGACACAGTCGTAGTCAGAGACATAAAAGCAACACCTGGGATCCTGTATCTGAAAATGTAAGCATTTTTAGGTCTGCGTATCAAAAACGTATTATTACATACTTAATATAAGATTACTGGTAAAGAGCACCATGTTTTTGTAAATGACTTTATGGTTGATATAAAACACTTTTTCATTGACGTTTTAGAGAAAGAAATTAACAAACACAATACGATTAAAGTCAATTGTGAGCTTTTTGGTTCGTACATTTTGCCTTCTCACAATATACCTGATATTAAGTCTCACATTACAAAAAATAAAATTAACATAATCGTCGGTCTGAAACCAGACTGACCGACCTTGACTGAATAAATTAACTGTAGAATCGGTACACATAAGGAAAGTGGTCTTTCTCTCAGAGGAGGACGAATTGTCGGATTAGAATCGTTACTATATTGCAGAAAATATAAAAATATTTTAAACATGTAGTAAATTCTTTACTGCGGAAATAATTTTTAACAACAGAATTACATACTGTCACATTTGTTGTGTTACAATTTTAAATGTTGAACTGAGTCGCCTAACAGGTTTTAATTATTAACAATGAATGAATTCTTGTTAAATATGCAAAAATTGAGAATAAATTCTCTAACCACCTCAGGTGGTTAGAGAATTTATTCTCAATTTTTGCATATTTATATGTACCCCTGACAAGTAGACTTTCATTCATACGTTTGAGAATTCTTGTTAGCCAATAATTATAATAAACTAACAAAATTATGTGTAATTAAAATAATAAAATTTAAGAGAATATTAGCACACATTATATGAAACATTCTTCAGTTGCCGTACAATTTTGCAAGAGTACTAAGGTCTTTAAATATTTATTAAAATCTTTAGAAGGTTCTCTAAAATTTCCACACGTATCATGTTCGTAAATTCCCACAAGTTCATTATTACAACCTTTAATAGCATTATCTTTTACCCATTTATAAATATGGTCATGATTAGAATTGTGCTTTGGATTAAAACTATAGGGTATGTTTTTTTCGCGCATTATTTTTAATACAGTGTCTAAGCCTGAGTTGTCGGCAAAGAATACTAATTGGAAAATCAAGTTACTTAGCTCGGTCGAAAGTGTCGTATATTGTTCTTTAATAAATATCACGCTATGATATATTTCTCTGTCACTATTTGATGTATACACAGTACCAGTTAAAAGTTCGTACACAAAGTTTTTATGAAATTCATTTGGACAAATAACAGATTGTTCCAAAATTGGGACAAGTTTGTTGAAATTAATAGATTTAAAACCAAACACACGTAAAACGTCCAATATATGCGCAATAAATTGATCCTGTTTCACTTTTTTGTCGATAACATAGCGTAAAAACTTTTCATTGGTGCCATTTTGGGATTGTGTAAACCATGTAAAAACATCAAGTGGTAAAATGTAGCGGTGTAATATTTTATATATATGTAAATAGTCATGTTCGTTAGAAGGATTTGACGATATTATGCGTTCTATGAATCGACAGTACTGACTTTCAATACGTTCACTTAAATCGATTTTAAACTTTTTATATTCACAAGACTGCATTTTTAGTTTAGTATACTATTGAACACAAAGTCAAAGTTGTACTAACTGAAACAACGATTTAACACACTGTAAGACATGAATGCCCGACCCTAATTATATCTGCTCAAACATGAGGCGTTTTTTACATTTCCGTTTTTTAAGTCTCGAAGCGTCTGTGTGTTGTTGAAATTCTTTTAAAAGGCTTGTTAAACGTTTATAATCTGTCCTTTGGTCTTCAGTTAAGTAGTTGACAATGTCTTTATGCCCCCACGCTAAGGTGTTTATTGAATCTGGAATAATAAACCTTTTGTCATCGATACGGTTAAGAGCAAGATTTCTGACTAATTCTGTTTATATATATATATTATGTTTAATAGACTTAAACATATACATGGTGCAATAAACAGAATTCGTATTACCCTCTACGATATTTTGATAGTGCGAAATTTCCAATTGTTTATTTATTGCAGCTTTGTTTACACCCTTTGCCTTTTTATCTACATGGTCAGCTAACTGTATGCAGTAAGCCTTAGCACTAGTACCATAAAAACTTTTTATTGTATTGCCCGCATATTCGTCCTTCATCCTGCCTATAACCGACTTATTAACAGGTATATCGTGAATATTATTAGATTTAAAATTTGAGGTGTCAAAATTGTCTATATTTAATTTCATATCGTGATAAAAATTAGAAGTTTTTACTTCTATAACAAGACTGTACAAAAGAGAAACTTTATCTCCATATATTTTTTTTAAGTATCCTTAGTAAATCTCCTAAATTACTGTTTTGGCAATATCAAGTATGGCGAAACCTACATATAACGGTTTATTATAAAAACAATGCAATTTTTGCATTTGCACAGCTATAAGATTTTCCGAAAATACCGTTACATCCTTGAAATTTGGTTTGCATATTAAGTTTGATGCTGCATCTGATTTCTTGTTTTTCCCCATGTAGACACTAAACGCATGTTTATACGATTGTCTATATTTTCAAGGATTTTCCCAAACATGCTCTTTATTTTGTTTTTATATACATTGCCTTCAAATTTAGTTTTAGCATTATTTCTCATTTTGGTATTTAATTCAACATAACTTTTTAAAAAAAGGTGTTTGATAGAATTTTATACCTCTATGAATTTCTTTTAACACCAACCCATAACTGATGGATTGCTTAAGGGCCATGTAATGAATAACAATGACATGTCTTTCTTTATTCGTTAAATTTGGTATTAATTTGGGTAAAGAACCGTCTGGGGGTGTTACTGTTTCGGGACAAAAAGGCATACTGTTATGTTCATTATGTAAAGTTTCTGGATATAAGAGGGTGCATTCTAGCACAAAACCTTCATGAGATGTAGCAGAAAAACTTGATATTATGTTTCTTGACAAATCCTCAATTTCTTCAGCAGTTAACCAACGGAAATTTGACATTGGCAGGTACTGTGACATACCCGTAAAGATTAGTTGCGTCTAAATAAATAATGTATGAAGTCTCCTGTTTTCTGTCATAATTTGGAAGAAATGGGTTATTTGCAACTGCCTTGCGTTTTACACAGGTACTAACACCTCCACGAATATTACTTTTAAAAAAATGTAGCATATCGATATCAGTTAATAAGTGTAGTTTCGTTTTCGAATGTAAAAGGGCTGAAGAGGACAAATAAGGGGCGCTAACGAATGCTGTAGGATCTAGCTTGTAAAGATTCATACATATGTCTCTACAATTTTCAAACACATCGGTAAGAATGAGGACATCACTAATTAAATTTAATTTAAAATATTGTTTCAAAGTTTCACAATTAAATAAGTTCCAAACTTTCAAAGCCCTTTGGTAATCTTCGTCGGTCACATGTTCATCTTTAAGTTCGTTATAAAAGTGTTTTTTATCTGGCAGATTACTTTCCTGCAGTTTGTTAGCATTATCTAAATATGAATAAGGAAATACACCTTTTTGTCGTATAAGATTGATTTTATCGTCATCCTTAAAATATTTTATAATTTCGACACATTGTTCTCGCGAATGTGCAGAAGCTAAAGTTTCTAAACTATTTCGTAAAAATTGCAAAGAATCAATAAAGCGCATTTGCATATAAACATTTTCCTTTTTACCATTTTTATTAAGTTTTTGATCTACTAAAAGGTATTTAGAAAATGTTATGTACTTTTCTTTAGTTTGAGCGATGACACTTAACCGTTATTTATTTCTTGCCAATTGCGGAAGAAATAGATGACTGTCGTACGATTTTAAATTATGAAAAATTATTGGAATATTTAAAGCCCGTTTAAAATTTAAATTACATTTTGAATGGGCCGCTCCCCTCCATTTTCCAGAGTAGTGACAGTGTTCTCGAACAGGTATGGAGAATTTATCAAATGTTTTTTGACATATAAAACAATGAGTTTCCTTAAGAAATGCAGCTTCTTCTGAGTTACTTAATTTTACAGGTTTAATTGGCTTTAAATGAGTTGTATAGATCCTTTTAACGTCTGCATCTAAGTTTTCAATGAATTTTATAGGCGCCTCGTCGCCGTTGTAAATTTCTAATTTGGATAAAGTATCATCGTTCGAACACTCAATAAAATATGCGAAAGAATATGGAATATGCTCGCACTTTTTAATCGCATAAATATCGTTACTTTCCACACTTGTATCATTTTTAATGGGTTTTAGAATACATTCAAAATCGGCGTATACAACAAAGGGTGCTTTAATTTGTTTTTCAAAACTTTCAAATTTTAAAATATTTTCTTGGACGCAATCACCAAACTTATTTGTTTTATACGCAAGGGTGGGTAATCGTACAGATATAAACTCACAATCATTTTTTAAATGTTTTTCTAGTTTTTCCTGACTGTAGAAATATTGAAGACACCCGTCACAAAAATAGACTCTATGTTGATAATTTGATATTTGAGCTGATAGCAGCCTTGAAAATTTTTTAATAAAACAATAATGAGTTTTTCCTCCAGAATCGTCCAACAAGAGTAAGTTTATATGTACAGGACGTTTTTCAGTCGTGTAGTGTAACGGTCCTATTATTTGATGTTTACATTTTCCATTTTCAAATATAGGATCAATTCCGTATACATTTATGGCTAGATTATTGTGGCTTTCAAATTTTGGAATTAGTCTAAGAGCGACGGGAAATTCAATATCATCAAAATTAAAAAGCGTTGAAAAGTGGGGGTAAGACGATATACAAGATGGTTTTCCTGAAGGTTGGCAAACTGCAGACCTAATGGCCCACGCAAAGCAACAATTATCCTTATTGACAACATTAATGATTGCCTTTTTACTACATAATTGTCTTGCGGTAACCTAATGAACGACGATCCTTTTAAAGGTAAATATTTATGACAATTTATTTCGAGAAATAATAATTTTTCTATAGCCCAACCTGATTGTTTTGTGGTAAATTCTTCTACCATTACCCCCAAATTAACCATAGTATCATTAAAAAATACATTTAAATCTGTAGATAATTGAAGAATTTTATTTTTTGTAATGTGAGACTTAATATCACGTATATCGTGAGAAGGCAAAATGTACGAACCAAAAAGCTCACAATTGACTTTAATCGCATTGTGTTTGTTAATTTCATTCGCTAAAATATCAATGAAAAATTGTTTTATATCAACCATAAAGTCGTTTACAAAAACATGGTGATCTTTACCAGTAATCTTATATTAATACGTTTTTGATACGCAGACCTAGAAATGCTGACATTTTCAGATACAGGATCACAGGTGTTGCTTTTATGTCTCTGACTACGACTGTGTCCCGCAAACTTGTTTTTTGCACTTGACAGTTGCAGTCCTCACAATATTGTCAATTTGTACTTACTTCTGAAAATAATAATAATAATAATAAATATTAGGTACAACCAAAATCTGTAAAGTTAGTTTATGAAATGTATAAATTTTTGAAGTATCTTCCCCCAAAATAAGGACGTATGATACTCACCAGGTATGTTAGCAGGCTGTAAAGCATTGGTGGTACTTGGTTTGTATGGAATACTTTCAGGTTCTGTGGTATTTTCCAATACACCGTCTAAAACATAGGTACACATTAATTAGGATTTTTTTAATAAATTAAGATTTCGGGTTTTGCAAAACAACCTCGTTAATATCTACGTTTATTTTTACACACCTTTAACGTTAAACCCTTGCACTGGTACATATATTGGTATTCCATTAGCACTTGCTGCCTGCCCATCACTACAACTCCCCGATTCCAAGTGTGGAATCTGGTGTGTAGATACCTGAACCCCTTCAATTCTTCTCTTTTTTGTATGTGTTAAGCAATCATCTAAAACATATAATATCAAATATTACCAAAAATAAACTTTAAATTTTGATAAAACACAAGGATTTTATAAAACGTTTAAAACAAGTACATACCTTGAATTTTTCGCTTACAGGTAAACTTTTGATGACGTTTCAAATTGTCGGGACGTGTAAAACTGATAGAACATTCTGGACACTGCATTACTGTGACAAGTGCAAACTTTAACTTCCAAATTATAAATTTATAGTATCAAGTGTTGGGAGGGAGGGGTGGGATTAAACTGAATTCCAGTTATTAAATGAAACATGAAAAAATACTTTAAATAAACTTAAAATAAAGTTATACGATTGCCAGCTAACTTAAATTAATATTTAATACTAATCTAAAATAATGAATTTGAAATATAGTTTATTGTGTAAAACCCAAAAAGTTTTTAATTTCTTTTTCATATTTTAGACCAAAGTATAATCTTTCATTCAAAGTACACATATTTTCAATTTCACTAATGTTTTTTGTTAGTAATATTTTTGGTAAGGTTTCTAATGTTCTTAATGCTTGTAAGTCCTTCGATTAAATAATGCTTCTTCCTTATATTAAATAAATTTGTACTTTCATTAGGGACATCTGCCTGTAAAATTTTATTTAATGTTTTTTTTTTGGTACCTTCTACCACCTGCGGCGGGGTTACCGGTAGTAAAGTAACACCCTCCAAATCATCTCGAATTGCAATCACGTTTTGAGACGTGATCGTACTTCCAGAGGGTTGTGCGACCACATTCGGAGTAAATAAAAAATCTTCTGAGGTAAAACCTATTTCAGTTATTATATCTCTGCTAGATTTACTTTTATACAAATCATCCAGAGTATTGTTGAGTAATTCATTATCTTTTAAGAGGTCAGATGACAATTCGATTTATTCTTTTCTATTTTTTTTTTTGAACTTAAACATTTTTTTCATTACCTGAATTAACTGAACTATTCACTTTAGAACTGGAAGTCATTTTTTGTTTATGGTTTGTTAGGGAACACTTGTTAAACTGTTATAGATGCGTATCTGTGTATGCCGTTGGAGCGCATTTTGGTTGCATTTATATCCCAAACATCACGGCGTTACCTGCGCCTTTTGACGTCAGTCCGGATTATATAAATACCTAATTGTTTTTGCATAGTAACAATCATCTTTTAACATTAAGAAGAATATTATACAGGAGATGCAGAATGGCAAGTGATTATTTTATTCAAATTTTTAATTATTAAAAATTCTAAGTTTACATACCTATTTAATTGATTGCAATTTGAATACGATCTAATTTGAAGCTTTTCCTAAAATATCATCCATTTGAAAATTTACTGTATGCAACAAAAATTATCAGTACGATTTTTAAAATTTATGCGCTACATGGCCATTATATTTTTTTTAAATTTCTAACTTCAACAAACAAGAAAAGAAATTGTATGGGGTGTACGATACCTCATGTTAGAGATTGCATACCATATTCAACATAAACAACTCCAACTGTTACTATTGTATGCGATATTTATTTCATTATTTCATTACACGTTTTTAAACGTAAATCTTTTTTAATGTTCCTAAAGCAATTTTATTTTGATCAGACCACATCGTTTATCAGATTGGTGATTGATTCTTTCCTCCTTTTAACAATTTAACATCCAAGTATTTTTTGATATTCCTAACATTTGTTAAAATACATCATGACATTTTATAGTATCAACATGATATTTTAGAACCCAGTCATTTTTATTTCAGTCAGACAATACCGTTTGCCAATTTGACGATCAGCTGTGTCAGATGTTGCCGGGAGACTTCCAACCCGCCCAACATGCTCCATCTGTTTCGAGACGAGGAATTCTTAGAAGGTCACGATGGTCCTATCAATGTTACAGGGCATGTGAGGGGGGATCCATACATCGCCGTAAGAATGACAGCATACAATTCAGTTATCAAAAATTATTTCTGCGGTAAAGAATTATTTACTACATGTTTAAAATATTTTTATATTTTCTGCAATAAACCTACTGTCGACTATATATTTTGCGAAATATGTTATTTCGATCACCCCGAAATAATTGCTAACCTACGACGTCGTTATAAGACATTATACTGCAACACCTATCATGAACATCTTAAAGGGCATACTCACAGCATGCTGTGCACATTGGATAGGTATCATAAATTATGATAACTGTGTATCTTATCGTAGTCCAGAGCTATTTTGCGTTCACGATATCTGGAGCTCTGTACAAAGTTCATAAATAAATGAATTATTCAATTTAATTTTGTTTTATTATATTTTTATATAATTTTTTTTATCTTCTGGCAACCCCCGAAGTCCGCAGCATAAGAATCACATACCGTGGGTGTGCTGGGGAAGTCAGACTCACACATCCAGAGCTGGAAACATACGTAGGGATTTCACCAACCATTTAAGAGGGTGTGTGGGGTGGTACCAAATCAACCGAGGAACAATAATTCCTGTACCACCTTCCTTATTTATAGCGGCGAGACCCATCCAAGGACTAAACGTCGCTTAACCTCTGCGATCGAGCGGATAATAGGCATTTCAAACTAAATTATGAGTATAGTATGCACCCATTTTAGAAACCATTACTCTGCCGTTTTAAACCCAACGTAATGCGTGCACAAAGTTTAAAATTCATAAATAAAAACAATAATTAATGTAAAACTGTTTTATTACATTTTTTTAACATTGCAAATAGCGCTAACAAATTAAAATATGAGAATGTTCTTATTTTCAGATTATTCATTAAAACTAACAAGTCTTCAGGTTTGCATTTATTTTTTAACACTTTAATTAACGCAACACTTTTCAATTTTTCTAAATCCATCAATGTCTTTCTTGAAAAATTTTTCATGTTCACTGGGAAAATCCACACAAAAAGGTTGACCATATATTACCTCCCTGCTTACTTCCAACCGTCTACTACATATTTCATCACGTATACCCCACACTAGTCTTCGATTTTTTCTTATGTCCGAAGATTATTCCACCTTGTTCATTCTCACATCTAGAATGAACACCTTGTACGTATTTTAAAAACCCAGCCTTGGTTTTCAAAGTCAAACGTGACTACTTTTTAAGACGTTTTATGGCAGCTGTTTATCAAACATGAAAATGAGTATATCAGACAGAGGCTACCAGACTGCATAATCTTTACTACATAAATAATTACAGATATTGACCCAATTACAGATGTTGACCCGACTGACCGACCTTGACTGAATAAATTAACTGTAGAATCGGTACACATAAGGAAAGTGGTCTTTCTGTCAGAGGACGAATTGTCGGATTAGAATCGTTACTATATATGTACTCTCCGATGACACCAATTACAGCCTGGTCGACATTTTCATGCTGAAATAATTTCAGTTCGGAAGGTAATTCAGGGTTTTTCTCAAGGGTTGAGATAAACTTCATTTTTCCCATGTTGTACGCTGCAGATGTTGTATCGCATCCGGAAAAAGCATGTAAAAATAAAACGTTTTGAGCAATAATGTGTCCATGTGTAAAGCTCGTTAGAAAATGTCCGTCCGGCGTTGTAGATTTACAAAGATATACAAATCCGGCGTTGTAGATTTACAAAGATATACAAATTTAAAAGCATTCTGAAACAAACAGCGATAATATTAGAAGCCCCTCGGGGCTGATTTGGGCGAGATGCCCCAACTAGTTCCCTATACAATTTTTGGGGCCCTATCGATCCAGGTAAGCACAGAGGCACATTCCAAAGTACAGTCCCATCATGGAATATGAACAAGTAGCAAAATAAACTTAAACTGCAAATTAGTGCCTCGGGGAAAACCCCGTAAAAATATTCACCTAGAAACTCTACCTGAGAAGTGAATTATAGTGTAAATTGCGATATGTTAAAATAAAAATAAATGATATAGTTTTTTTTTACTTAAAATAAAATAAATATGCTTAGCTTTAGATTTATAGAAATTACTTCTTATTGTAGGTTAATTTACTTATTATGCGGGCTACATACAACTCTTAATAACAGTATATATTTTTCAGGCGGTGGTAAACTATCATCAGTGGAGCTTTAACTTAACCGAAGCCAATAGAATTCCTCAAATAGCACCAGAATGGCATAAGCTCTACTCTTTTAAAGATACCTACGGTCTACCTGATTTGGAATTTGAAAGCCTTGGAGATCTATTTTGGGAAATGGCCAGCAATAACTCTGACAATGCACTCGTCGACAAATATTATAAATTCAGGTACAGAAATAGTGATGCCTATCGAAATATAGAATGCGATGAAAAATGTAAGAAAAATTTGGTTTGCCTGATTGCTGCATCAGAAACCGATGAAAGTGTGAACTGCTGAGTTTGTTTTAATTTAATTGTAATAGAGACAGTTATTTTTAAATACTTAGTTGTTATTTTTCCTCACTCCTTAAAATAGGTACATATTTAATTAAGATACACAGTATGTTCTACCTTAAACATTGTCATTCCTTCGAAATTAGTAAATAATACAAGATTTCTAAGTTGTAAGTCATTGCCTTTTTACAGAGCGTTGCAAAACTCGACTAACAAAATTTTAAAGGTATTTCGTTGGCGAAAATCTAGAAATAAAGTTCGTATTAAAATATGTCCTAAAACTCTTCGTTTCCGAAACTTTGATTGTATTTTGGTTATTATTATGTATTTTACACATTTTTAAAGATAATTCATTCAAATTTCTGTGCCTTGTTACCCTTCTAAATAATCTACAGAGTGGTACTTTTTAGCGGTCATAATCCTTGTACCTACCAGCTTTTTCTCGCGACAACACCGACTATGCCTTTGTAAAAAGACAAAATTTCTGTTTTATTTTTGAACGTTTTAGTATCTGGGAGTTTATGATATCTTGTACTGTTTGGGTGGATTTGGCAAAAATAACAAACCTAAAGTCAGGCTAAATTTTTAATTTGATCTTGGCTTTTTAATCTCACTGAATCAAGTGATTGATTATTTTGAATGGTTACCTATAGATACATTTCTGTCAAGAGCTTGGAGCACCGGAGCTTCTGGCCCCGGAGTAACTCGCTCCAGCCCAAGTAGCATACTTAGACACAAATTGGACACAAATTCTTTGCTGCGAAACGTTTCGAAACATTTTTGATTCAAATTATAAAATTGTGTCGAGACACATGTGTTCCGAAACTTTTGCGACACATTTTCGAATTTAGTTACCAGAAACATTTAAGAACTGTTTGTTTCGAAATATTTTATAAACCACAGTGTCAATACATTTTCGACACGCGGGAATGAATATTTTTGGAAAAATTGTTAGATAAAATTATAGTTCACGCGCTCCCAAATTGTAGCGACACATTTTCGAATCAAGTTAATCAAAACAAATTGATATTTTTCTGTTTCGAAATATTTACCAAACAATGGTATCCATTTATTTACGAAACTTGTGAAGGAAATAATTTTCGAAACTTCCAGAGAAACATATACACTACGACCTTTTCGAAACAAATTATACTATTTAATTTTTACATTTTGTTTACTTTGGTTTTTTGAGTCACCTATTTAACCATTTTACGTTGTTTTTTTTTTAAATATGGGAAGAAAACAACAGTATAAACATTCCTCAAGGTGTTACAAGACACTAAAAAGAAAAAAGAAAGAATTTGAAATTTAAAAAGGAAAAAGCAAAACCAGAGCCTGATTTTCTAATTATTAGTGATTGTTTATAAGAAAATATTAATGATCTCAACTATTTCTGTAGGTTTTGGTTTTAGGTTATGATTTGGCCGTGTTGCGTTTGTTCCGCACATTTTCGAAACAGTGTTTCTGTTTCGAGACATTTTCTATTAATTATATCTACATGAAGTATGAAAAATTATATATCACATAGTTATTTGTACCCTTAATCAGCTTAATACTGCATCACACAAAAATCTAAAAGTTTTATTAAAAAGCCGAAAAATGTAAAGAAAGTCTAAACGCACGTCCAATTCTATCCTTTTAATTCATTACATTAAAGAAAAATTGTGCCAGACTATTGCTAGTCCAAATAGTGAGGACCCTACACTGTGCAGAGCTCGATTTTTAAGACACCTAAAAATAAAATCTATCATTATGAACAAAAGAATTTCTCGAAAATGTTTGTAGTCTTCCGCAATTAAATTTCAAGAATATTTTGACTATTTTTTTAAAAAAATCAACTGTTACACCTTAAGATTTTTACCATTACCAGGCAATAATACTGGTAACATGTCGTGAGGTAGGTATAGAAATTGTAATTTCAAATATGAATCAATATTATTTATTATTTATAAATTATAACAATAACGAATATAAAAACCGTCAACGAAAAATAAAAAAAATATATATACTTATATATATTCTTCTCACTAGGCCATTTCCACATCGTCAACAGTTAAGTCGTCCAACATTTCTTCTAAAGTAATGTGGGGTGTGTTGGGATCATAATTTGCATCGTTCATATCCACTGGTATACGTTTACCGCTATCTTTAAATATGTTGACATTTTTCCTGAGTTCAGGATCTTCCTCCAAGTCATCCATAAATTCATTGAAGTCCCTAATCAAATAAAAATAAATAAATAAATGTGGCACTTGTTTAAAAATACGTGATTTCAAAGACAGCGGGAGCTGGAATAAAGAACGATCCAGTGGAACAGCGCTCAAAGCGCACGATCCATCGCTAAAAAAAACACGCCTTATTTGTAAATCACCAGGTTTCTTGTTGATAAAAAAATTTGCCGGGTCGGTATATAGGTGATTGCCCCAAAAGTGAACAATTCTTTTTTTTTTGGGCTTGGGAAATATTAAAATAATCAAATTATAAAAAAAATTAAAGTGTTAGTTTGGATACCAAAATATGGGAATTTATTTGTTAATATATTTTAGTTTAAATCCGTCTTTTAGGTCGTATTCGTAGTCGTTCCTTGAGTATTCCTTAGACCTTGAGGTAGGATTTAAGCAAGTTGTCGCATATTATGCTGGAGGAAACCTCAAGGTCTGAGGAACGACTATAAATACGACCCTAAGCAAATTAACCGTAAAATGATAGTGCCCTGCCTGTCCCAGTAACGGGTTGAAATAATAATCAACACTTTTAGTAGTTTATTTTAACAAGATTTAATGTCCAAAATTTAGATTGCAGTCAAAAGTCCTCAAAAATCAAAAATTATTTTGTTCCATCGTGGCCGAAAGCCTGTCTTTAGTTAATAATGTCAGTACCGTGTCAATACCGTGTCAGTAACGTGTCAGCAACAAACAAGAAAACTATAAAATGTGGGGGAATATAAGGGCGGCAAGGCTTACTCAGTTTAAAAAACTTTTTATATTGTTTAATTTCTTTGGAAAATATTCCACATCTTTACTGCTACAGGCGCGTTAAGTCTATATCTATACACCTACATTTAAAATAACATAAAAATATACTATAAATATCTAAATGTTCATTTAGCAGTAAAACTACTTACTTTCCATCAATGCTTCCAGTATCTTCTTCAGCCAATCTTTTAAGTTTCCAGATTCTTTGTCTCTTTCTAGCGGATTTGTCACCAAAGTGTTTTTTCACCAAAATAACATCCGGAATTTTGTTTTGATCGAGTTTTTCTAGATTGGAATCATTTACATTGCTATCTTCAAGATTATAACTAGAATTTTAAAAGAAATTGTGTTAAAAATATAGCCAGGTCCGAAGGTGTTCCAAGATACAGGATGATAAAATTTTAATTTTATTTTGGGTTTTATTATTATCACACGTTTTAAAGATAATTCACTCAAACTCCATAAATGCAATACTTTGTGGAATATGGAATATTCTTATTACCATTGAAAATAATCTAGAGTAGTATTTTTTTAAGGGGTCACGATTCTTTTGATCCATCTGAATTTCTTTTTGCGACCACGTTAGAAATCACTCGTTACAATCTACGTGCATCAGGAATCATGTTATGTGTTATTCAGTACAGTGTTGTTAATAACGATATTTATTTATGCCAATAAAAATAATTTAAATATAAATATAAAATTGATAAAAGTAAAAAAGAAAACCAAAAAATGACAGTAGTATACTAGTTGGCATAAATAGGTAGGATTTTGATTTATAAGAAATCATTCTTCCAATCCTACCCCTACTAAATAATTTTTTATATTATTTTTAAAAGTTATATAGCTTAAGCCCCTTAGACTAGAAGGAATATTATTAAAAATTACAAAAGATGTATATTTAAACGAAGACTTATATTTTTCAGTATGATGTTGAGGTATTTCTATTGCGTTCTGATTTCTGGTATTAACATTATGAATATTATTCCTGAATTGAATTTTTTCAAATAAATATCCAGGTTTCTGAGTTAAAATTATTTTATATATAAAACAGGATAAGTGGATTTCGCGTCTTTTTTCTAATTTAATTATATTATGTTTGTTAAAGGTAGGTGATATGTGATCATATTTTTTTAGTCCTATCGACTTAATGACACAGCCTTTTCCAATGTTGAGCTACTTTTCAATTTTTTTATGAGAACAAAATTAGACGTTTTAAGAGCACTAACCTCCGTGTTCACCATTCAATGTTAGCAGTTAGCACTATCAGACAGTTAAATTTAACAGTCCAAATTTGAGGTGATAAAAACATAACAACCCAAGCAACACACAATAGTTGAATAAACATTTATTTTTCGTTTATACCACAAGTATAATTATGGTGTAAAGTTTACCCACGATAAAGGATAAAATGTCCGCGCGATATACGTTTCAGTATGGTGGACTATATCCAAATTAAAAACGTTTATAAAATTCGTATAATAATCTTGTACAGAAACACGATTATATGTGGTATAAATTAAACGTTAAAATATAGTTCATGGTAATTAGATTAGTAACGTTTTTGATACACGTTTAATAGTGATTGATACGCTACGATGATATCTGGTAAAACACAAACATTGAAATATAATATAAGATCTACAAAGTGTTTACGCTTAAAGGACACATGGAATACTTTTTGATGCAATACATTTATGCGATGTATCCCATAAAGTTCGCATATTATTCATATAAGAAAGCCTAGCTATTTTGAATTCTTTGAAAATATTACTCTTCCTAACAACTATAATGTAGGAAAAAAATAAAAGCCTAGGAAGAAAGAACATACATATTTTATTATTGTACAAACTAACACCATATGCGTTTATAAACATACATATAACATATATAATATATACATACATACATACATATAGATAATATATACATACATGTAACAGCTTGACAAATAGAGTAAAAAACAAAATTTTGCATGAAAAAATTTATACAAGCTTACTAAATTCCATTAATCCGAATAATTACCATTTTGGTTTTCGGCGAATTTTGAGAATAATACTTAATAGTTAATTTCTATAGTGGAATAAAGGTTAATACTCAACCAAAATTATACCAGCAATAATCAAACATTTAACATTTATTTTATTATTCTTATTTTTTTACTAAAATTAGATGCTATTCGTTTTTCTAGGTATAATTAGAATGATCTTGCAAAGGGGTGGACAAATAAAGCCCTATGGCAAGCTACTGTGGAACAGCACCTTTAATTTTAATAAAGCAAAAAAAAATATCGCAACAATAATAATTGGGCAATTATAACACAAAAATGTTAATGAAAACAGATGACCTGAACTGTAAATAGGTACTTGCCTTATTAGCTCACAATGACTCTCAATCACACACGAAAAATAAACTTAAACAATAATTACTTATAGAAATCAATGGCGGCTGCATAATCCAAAAACGGCGTTTGTTCTAGGTATCTTGACTATCTTGTCTGATTTATGTGGCAAACTAACGAAGCCAATGGGAACCGCGTGTATCGTCACCAGACAAAGTCGGGATTACGGATTGGCCCAAAAAGGCGCGGAGATACGCGATTCTTCCCGAAACATGACGAAACAATAAAGTCTACGCACACGTTTAATTCAAGTAGAAAATTTGGTGTATAAAACGTATACCATATACCTTTTAATAACACCCTTAATATTGTTTAACGACTTTTGACGGTTTAAGTGGCTCCATATGCTGTATATCATGAAAAAGCATTAACCTCATATGAATATGCGAAAGTTCATATTTGTACAATTATTTTTAAAACAAAATAGTATAATATAGACGGATATTACATGGTTGACAACATATACGTTTACCGTTAACGTTTAATTAATATACCATAATCTAATATATTACCAAAATAGTATAATATAGACGTATATTACATGGTTGAAAACATATACGTTTATCGTTAACGTTTAATTAATACACCATAACCAAATAATTACCAAAAAATGGTTGAATATACGTAAAATCAACGATAAAGCTTAATCGTGTGTTGCTTGGGAAGTTGTTATCTTTCAGAAGTTAGGTTGTATACTATCGTGACCTTATTCATTGTTTTGTCATTTTTTATATTATAAGTGTTATTATATTATGGGCGAGTTTTTGAATTCATCAATGTATAAAGGGCCTTAATCACATTTTCATCAAACCGTTTTTATATTACTCATAAAAGTTTAATGAAATTAATTTTAGCGTTTTTAAATGCATCGTATTTTTATCAGATTGCTCATCGGATTCATCACACTTAAAGACAAATGTTCATGGGCGCCCGCAGGGGAGGGCCAGGAGGGCCGTGGCCCCCTGAGATCGCGAGATTGTCACACTTCGTACTTTTTGTTGGACGAATTGCCAGATATCTATTATTTTTATAATAAACACTATTTCTTTTTATGCTAAATGTTGTCTATTTTTCTGATATTTAAACATCTTTATAAAACCATGTACAAAAGATTGAATTAGGAATAGGAATATTATTTAAACCCAGTCTTAATGCAACCGGCAACCAAATTACTATGAATTTTCTGCAACCTGCATGTTTATTTTATAAAAAAGTTTTTAACGTGTTTTTTAGTGTGCCGTGCTAAAATTAGCAAAGCAGAATCACTTCGGTGTCCGTCCATCCGTCCGTCTGTCACAGGTGATTTTTTCTGAAACTATTCGACGTAAAAATTTGAAATTTAGCACAGAGATAGAGTGTGGTGTCTCAATTATAGACGTGAAGTATAAAAAGTTGAATTTTGATTCTGGGGGTTAATTTTAGGGGGTAAATATGTCTCACGATGTAAGGAACAACTTATGTCACGCGAAATGTTCCCCACTCAGCTCCGCGCATACGCGATGTGGTACGGTGTTGGTGCCGTCGGCGGCGGGAAGCGCGGCAGATGGGCGGACATTTGCTCAGTTTAAGTGGGGGGCTGATGGAATTGAACACTAATTGTGCAAGTATACCTTGCCCTTGACCGAATTCTTTCTGTTTTTAATTATTAGTGTATTTGTATAAATTGCTACAAATAAAATCTTTAAAAATATAATTTCTTTTTATTTTGCCCCCCTGAGATAAAATTCTACGGGCGCCCATGCAGATGTTTCCTATGAATGTGTGATAGGGGAAGTCAGTGTCAGAGGGTGGCAAAATTTTGCGGCCAAATTCTCCTACACTAGAACGGTCTAATTAGACAACTTATGTCGGGTTGCACAAACAATTTAATCACGAATTAAACTAATAAGACGCTTGTAATGTGACAGCACTTATGCTAACGTCATTGCCAAATATGACTCTAAACGTCAATTAAATTTACTACTTGATTAAAAGTTTTGTGCAACCCGCTGTAAAAGTTTTAAACTGACACGTCTATAAGACAACTACGTTTTATACTATGAATTTATTTCCAAGTTTTTCTGCAAATTCATAAAGAAAAAGGCACTTTTAGTATGTACTTTTCATAATATCAAATTTAAGTCAATGTTAGCAACACGTTCCAAGATAAACATCATTTGGAAACCAAGCAAAAAAGTTTTTAAAGATGACTTATTAACAATGACAGGACCTAACTGATCAACTAGATCTTAATTTAAGAAAGTACCTTAAACCTTTTTAGTGAATCTGGGGGCTAATTTTTTTGGTTTCAAATATTACTTATAACCGAAAAAAGAATACGATTCCGTCTTCGTTTGTTTAAGGAATAAATGGAAACGTAAATAAACTAGTTTTAGAAAATAATATTTTATCCAAAATCAGCAATCCATCAGTCCATTCCTTCACTGATGACATCAATGAATGCGAATAAACTGATTGATGTTTTCCATCAAGAATTTGAAAACTCGCCTTATGTTAAATGGTACATAACATTATTCTGTAAACCTTATACCACTGTTAGTTATCAGACTGTTAAGTTGCAAGGTAAAATGTTTCTACGTAAAATAACAAGAATACTTACCCCAGAACAGAATCACCTGGTTTCAACACATGCCCTAAGTGTGTCCTAGTGTGAATAGTGTTATCATTAATTCCCAGTTCTGATGCTTTAACCAGCCACACATCAGCTAATACATGACGATTTGAAATATTGCCTTGACCGGGGAAAATTTTGCGATCCTTGTCCATAATGGGTTCAATATCCATTACAATAAACTCAACCAATTGCTTGGGATTACATATTGCATTAAACGGATGTCGCCAGTAGTTTGTGCTGTTTAATTCAGTTACTGTAAAAAGGCACCGTTAATTTGCAATAACACATAAAACAAATTACGAAAAAGAAAATTATTTTTTAGGTCAGGTTTATGGGGTATTGGGGCAACTTTTTTTTATTTATGCTGATACATTTACCCAAATGTTCCACATAAAATAGACATAATTTATTAATTTGTACTTTTTTAAAAAACCGCAATGCAAAAATTCGATACGTCTACCGGGAGAAGTACAAAATAAAGTTTTGATTTATTTAGTGAACTATGTCTACTATGGGTATACATCGGAAATTCGTTGTTTTTTATAGCAGATAACTAAAGTAATAACAATGTTCAACAAAAAAAAAACAGTAGTAATGAGCGCCAAGCTAAATGAGAAATAAAGTTAATGAAGCCTGTTAAAGTACGTACCATAAAAGTGGTATTAAAAATCATTTTCTATTTTCAAATTAATATTAAAAATAATATAGCCGCGGAATCTGGAAAAATTATGGCTTTCTTTTAACATAATGCCTAGTGCCATTTTAATTGTAAATAATACTTCAATAGAACAAAAATGCAAGTCAGGTGGCTTAATTTACGTACATTATTTCCTATACTCACACAAGCAGTACAGGGCCGTTCCTGGGTAGGGTGCTGGTGGTGCCCTTGAACCAGGGCGTCCTAACACGAAGGGCGGCCAACGCAAGAGAAAAATTGATTAAAACTGTTCAACTAAATTAATTCCTTTAAGCTTTAAATAAATTAAAACGGAAAACAGTGTTCAAAACCCTAAGATTTGAATCACACGATCTGGCACTTAAATTGTGCCGACTGCGATGGTCTTCGAAACTTCTTCTCAGCAAATTCTAAAATATCTGGAAAAACACAAAATCATCCATGATACACAGTACGGATTTCGTCACCAAAGATCTACAGATGATCTCACCTTTGTCACACATAACTGGAACAAGTCTCTCGAATTTCATGGCGAATTCCAGATTCTTGCTCTTGATATTTCCAAGACCTTTAACTAATTTCATGGCGAATTCCAGATTCTTGCTCTTGATATTTCCAAGGCCTTTAAACAATTATGGCATACTGTAATCCTTAACGAACTATCTTCTTACGGTCTTCCTCCCCAACTATGTACCTGGATCGGTAGCTTTCTCTCTAATCGGCGCATATCTATCGTAGTGGACGGTCACTCATCTAACTTCCATCCTATCAATGCTGGCGTACCCCAAGGTTCAGTCCTGGCACCAACCCTATTTCTTCTTCATATTAGTGACCAGCTTCAAGTACCAATCCCATCCACAGTTATGCTGACGATAGTAATCCTCACTCATTCACATTTTTCCAGACAAGTCTCGAATCATAGCTGGATAATAGACGCACATCTATGCACCTATCCCTCTCCGAAGATATTCAATTAATCTTACAACGAGGTGCCAAGAACCTTGTTCAGTTCAATGCCTCCAAAACCCAGTATTGTTCCCTGTCACGCAAAAAATTCGGCAACACTTACCACATCCATCTGAATGCCAAGCCCTACAGAATAATGAAACGTTCGATCGTGTTAGTATCGCTTTCGAACATCATCTTAACTGGCACAAACACATTACTTCACACATCAACAGCTAAAAAGCTTGGTTTTCTCTTTCGCGCCAAAAAATACTTCTCCCCTTCCAACTTGCACACTCTCTATGTTTTCGAAATAAGACCTAACCTAGAGTGGGTACTGTTCCCATATCTGGGGAGCAACATCACCTTCGACACTGAACATGCTTGATTCAATCCAATCAGACGCCCACGGTACGTTAATACTTGAGCTTGAAATCTACTGTCTCAGATAAAAAAAATTAACAGCGTAGTTGATGAATTTGCATCAAAACAGTCCCCACGTGTAGTGTTGTAAAGCAATTTGGTTTAATTCTGTTTGTGTTCCTGTATCCTATTAATATAAGCCAATGTCTCATTTAAATAGTTTCTAGCTAGAACACTAGCCTATAATGAGTTCCTATATTTTCCAAAGAAAATTAATTTTTGTTTTAAGAGTTTATCTTTTTTAATTTATTATTTTTATTAGTAAGGTGTTTGCTTAAATAAATTAACGCAGTTTACAACGATCTTGCTGCTTTATCCTTTTAAATAAAAGAACTATTTTACCATTTTATTATTCACTGATGGATATTAGATTATTCTTTTTTTGTTTGTTCTTGGCTAGTAAAATGGTAATTTTATAGATCAAAACTGAGCGGATTTTCGGATATCATTAAATTAATGATAAAGTCAACAAGAAGTTTTCAATTTAAGTAATATAACATTTAAAAATACGTTTAATATATCTATTTTATACAGCAAATTAAATACTTTAGCAACATCAATCTCATAAAAGCAAATAATTAAAAGTAAAAAAAATAAACATGAAATATTTCTTGGTTGGGGATGGGGCGGCAATTTTAATTTTGCACCAGGGCGGCAAGCACCCGAGAAACTAATTCCAAAGATAAAATGAATTTTATTAATAATCGAAACATATTCCTTGCCCTTTTCTTGGGAACTATATAATCAATTAAGTCGGATTTGGAAAAAATCTTTACTATTTAAAACCAGTGCAAATACAGTAAAATCCCCCTAATGGACGTAGGGTGCAGCGTTAAAACTTATTTTTAATTTGGAAACTGTAGTAGGGCTCCAAAGATGGGATTTAGCCTTTTGATCAACTGATCCAACCCTGCATGCCCCAGCATTTTTTAAAAATTTTAAATAGGGATGGACCTTTTTTATTGTATAAGAACTGTAACGGCTAAAAACTTGAACCTTAGTTATAAAATAATATTAGTATTTTAAAAAAATCGATTTCTTTTTCCACCCTTGCAAGACCCTTATTTATATATTTATTTATTTTGAATAATAAATATCAAATTAGGCTAATATTTAGAATTCGCCGTCTAAACGTCAATATTATTTTCGTAAATTTTTGGTTGTAAGGGTATTTTCACTTTTGTTCCAAAGGGTATTTTCATCCCCGTAAGAGAACTAAAACTTAAAAATTCCATTTATTATAAAATAAATTAAACTATGTCGTCCAATAAATTATATTTATTTAATATGAAGCTTAAAGTTAACTCACAAAAAATAACAAAGAGAAAATATGAATATTATTGTTATTGTTATTTACTTGTCTGGTAAAAACTTTCCCATTGTATTAAATTTTGGCATAACGCTTCTAGAGAGAATGGTATTCCTAATAACTCCGTCTCGCTTTATTGGATCCGTTACTAAGATTGAAGTTTCTGAGACGAGCTTAACTGCCCTTTCTACAGCTTGGCTTCCGTTATTTCCTTAAAAATTGAAGAATCTCGAGGATTTTTAACAATTCTTCTCAAATAATTTTCAGATACTTCCTTCAAAAGCGGTGGTTCAGCGAGAGAAAACCCTTGCGAATCTTTCAGAAGACTACAATAGTCAGCAGCCTCAAAATTTAATTTTGGCAGAATAAATGGACGAACTATCTGAAGATGTAGCTGTGAGCGAATATTTATAATTTGCCTAAATGCCAATTTTCGGATATTTGTATTGCTGTCAGCTAACATCGCTAGTAAAACATTCTCCGGTTGTCCAAAATACCAGTGGCGGCTGGTGAAATTTCGAAGTTGTATATCTCTGTTCCTACTGACAGGACCCGAACCAAATTTAAGGGTTTTAATAGTGAGCCCACTGGGAATGTTTTGGTAAAGAAAAAAATCATTTTGTAATTTGCGAAAGAAAGTTAAATTTTTGGTGTGCCCCTCCTAGGAAAAAAATTAAAACGGCTAGGTATTTTATTTATTCGTTTTTCTAAACAAATTTTACATCATTCTGTCGACAGTTTTGAAATTTTGAGAGAAAAAAAGGTGTTAGTAGAAAGTTATAGTCATTTGAATTTTTTTAAGCCTAAAATAAAATTTAAGAAAAAATTCAAATGACTATAACTTTCTACTAACACCTTTTTTTCTCTCAAAATTTAAAAACTGTCGACAGAATGATGTAAAATTCGTTTAGAAAAAAGAATAAATAAAATACCTAGACGCTTTCATTTTTTTCCTAGGAGGGGCACACCAAAAATTTAACTTTTTTTCGCAAATTACAAAATGTTTTTTTTCTTTACCAAAACATTCCCAGTGGGCTCACTATTAAAACCCGTAAATTTGGTTCGGGTCCTGTAAGTAGGAACAGAGATATACAACTTTGAAATTTCACCAGCCGCCACTGCAAAATACCATAGACAAGATATATTTAGACCATCACAACGTATTCGCGACACCAGCTGAATCCGTCCAATGTATGGGCGAAAAAGTGCGTTTGTTCGCAGTGGGCGCCAGTCAGATTTTTAAACGACGGTCCTCTCGAGGCATGCGCACTCGGGACGTCTAGCAAAAGTGGTTGTTGAACTCAATGACGCAACGCGGCGAACAGAACCGGGCCGAAAAAATCTCAGTCATTTGTATGTTATGGTATTTTTGGTTGGGGTGGCGAATATAGCGAACCTCTGAAGCTTGCTATTTCGATACAAAAATAGTCTTTACAAAGTGTTACAGACATTTCATATGTTTCGCCAATTATGTAGATATCCAACTTTTAAATATAAGGAATTATTTCGTAGTCTATTTCTTACAAGTAGTGCATAAATAGAAATAGTTTAATTCCAAATTTAAATTATATGAATATGTGAAAGAATAGGAGGTAAAAAATATAATTTATCTTAAATGCACTCCGGTGTTGAAGTGAATACACACACGGAGAAGTAGAAATATTTGTCAGTGACGTATATTGAGTGTGGTCAAGGTGTCAGAAAGGCACTGATGGGGTGTGTGTGTATTAGGGGCATTGTATAAGGGGTAAGATGGTGTAAGAAGGTCATATATAGTGTCAATGCCTCCTTCCCCTATATTGCATAAGGGTGAGTGTGTCCAAAAGGCATATTTGCGCTTTCGCCAAAGGGGCACTAAAAATACTAGTGGATTAGGGTAGAGGGGAGTATTTTAAAACGGATGGCGAAAGAAAAAAGCGCTTTCGCCAAAGGATCGCTAAGATATCAGTGGATTAGAAGGGTGAGTGTCCAAAAGGCATATTTGCGCTTTCGTCAAAGGGGCACTAAAAATACTAGTGGATTAGGGTAGAGGGGAGTATTTTAAAAGGGATGGCGAAAGAAAAAAGCGCTTTCGCCAAAGGATCGCTAAGATATCGGTGGATTAGAAGGGTGAGTGTCCAAAAGGCATATTTGCGCTTTCGTCAAAGGGGCACTAAAAATACTAGTGGATTAGGGTAGAGGGGAGTATTTTAAAAGGGATGGCGAAAGAAAAAAGCGCTTTCGCCAAAGGATCGCTAAGATATCGGTGGATTAGTAAGTAGTAGCGCTTTCAGCAAAGTATCAAGTGCACACACTGTAAATAGGTGTAAAAATATTTACATCTTACCCTAGAACTTGCTTTGTTCAAGAATTATACAGGATGGGATGCCAATCCAATAAAATATACACATGTAATTTTTTTGATTTACTATTTTACTTCTTAAAACAGTTGCATATTTTATTTCTATTGTTTAGAATACTATGTTTATATTTTATTTCAACTTTCAATTTTGTAAATGTAACGTTTAAAAACATTAAAGAGACGCACTGTATATATATAAACTGAGCTATTTTCGAGGAATTATCGACAGTTTTGTATAGCAAGACAACTCAGATTTAAGCCAACAAACTATACACTTTTTGTTAAAATCTCACTAATGGTTACATTTTTATCATTAATAAAAAGAATAATTACAAGTAATATATTTAGCATTTATTACTCGATAAAAGATTCATGTCATGTAAAATAAATTTTGAAGTACGGTCCTGTCTATCACAAGGCAAACGTTCGACAATGCGCAAGCCCGCAGAGGACCGTCTTTGTCTACGGATTCAGCTCGGTAAATTTGCCGCATTCGTAATTGACATTATTTCTCTACTATATATTTTCTCTATGCAAAATACCCATTGCTTTCAATAACTGGATGGATCACATTCTTTAGATCCTGTGGCAGATACCTCGCAAGTCTAATGGTATCGAATAAATGTTGTGCTCCATACACGCATGACGGTTTAGTCTTTATTTTAAACCACAACGGAGCATAAACCTTTATGATAAACTTTGCTAGAATTTTAAGATTACTCGATGAGTTTTGCGTTGACACATAAAACCTCAAAATTCGATTTGCAGTGGTAAGCTAACGGGAACGAACTAATTTTCCTGGTTGTCTTTTTAGTAACCCTTCCTTACAAAATCCGGTAGAAACTAATTGACAAATAACAAACAGATTGGCCTGATCTGTCCTTAACCGTTCCCGATCAATCTCTGGCATTGTAACACTTACTGTCGTAAAATCAGCCCTAGGAAGATTTCGCAGCCTTGAAGCGCTTTTCCTATTATTCCTGACAATACATTGGGACCTTGCGTATTTCCATCTACGTGCTGAATTAAATGACGTAGAGGTAATTCATTCGCATGCAGCTGACAAATGAACCACTGAACAGGAGCGTTGAGATGTTGTTCCTAACGAATGATAACGCCACCCTTATGTCCTGTATTAGTAATGGTTCCGTCACAACGAACCATCATCATTTTATTTAAAGGTTTTTAAGAAGTATCAAAATAATTCTTAATACCTTTAAAAATGCTAATTGTTTTAGACGGTAATTCAATTTTCTTCTTAGTTCTTGCACTGCTTATCTTGCTCTAGTCTTTAACTTTCTATATCGGAATCCAGCAGAGCGGCAGAAGCTATTGCAGCACCAACCCTATGAGAAATCTTGTATCTGTCCAATACACACAATTTTTTTTTTCGAGAGGGTTGCGGGAGTGGAGTATGATATCTCACAGAAAAGTTGGCAATGACAAAAACTATTAATTTAACCTACTCTTCCTTTAGAGTGCTATTGCGTTTAAATTTTTTTTTATTTCGAGGGAGTTGGGGGGCGGGGGATATTTTTTATAAAATGCAAGAACATGTTGGTTTTATTTATGTAAATCCTAACTTTGGACGGATATTGTGTTTTCATATTGAAAAAAAAAGGAAAAACCCGGTTCGCAACGCGGAATCCTAAATTGGACAGTTCTATTAAGGACATTCCCGATATACGGACAAATTTTGAGAAACCACCATTAGCTTACAAAATTAAAAAGAAGAGTTTAGTATCCGTGTATCCGTAATAAATGCAATAAAATGAAAATGTTTGTGGCATAACGGAAAAAAAGACATCAGTTTGACAGTTTGATGATCTCCGACAAGGGCGAAAGCTTACTATTTACCCGGATCGGGTAATCCTTTAGTTCTTGAATTTCCGTACTTTAATGCAAGAGCAGAACGCACGGTATTTTTGTCCGTTATGCCACGAACATTTTCATTTTCGTACAAAATTAAATTGTGATTTCTTAAAAGAATTTATGCCACTCTTACGTATCTACACTAGAGTTGTGCCTTGGTCAATTGACCGGTCAATTTGACTGCGGTCAAATATTAGGTGGTCAAGTACTTACTAAAATTGCTCCATGTTGAAATAAAGTGCGGATATGTGGCCGACCTGTACAAACGCATTTCGGGGAATCACCGGCACCGATCGATGGTCTATGCGAGTTTCGGCGTTTCGGGGAAATCCCCGGCTTGTGATAACGTTCTGACGTTATTCGCCGTGAAAATTTAGCAAGTTCAGTTTATTTTTCACTTTTACACACTTTATTTTCCTTTATAATTGTTACTAACGGCATTATAAAGTGTGATCACTAATAGGTCTTACAAAAATGCAATATTGCAAAAATTACTGATTGACTTAATAAGAAAATAATTCTATGCTGAAAGAGCCAAATCGTCGCACATAGGAGTATTTGTTTTAAAAAACTGGACAAAATTATTTATAGGATTCTTTCATTATAAATTGATATAAAAATACTGGACATTAAATTAACTTTATTTTTCAATGTCTCAAATCCTGAAAATACGCAGTTAAATTTAGCAAATAAATGAAACTTGAAATTAGAAACTAAGTCAAAAATCAGAGTTAAGATTACAATAAACCCAAGAAAAACCTGAACAAAATATCATAAACTAATGCACTATTCAAATAGGTATCTGAATCTGTTTCTTGATCCTCCATATCTATTTCCACTTTTGTTACCTTCGGTGTTCTGGAATTGGGGTGGACAATCTGCGACCATTAGATTAGAAAGTGGAGAGATGTGGAAAGACTCTCTTTGGAATTACTTAGAAGATGGTCCAAGCTTTCTATCTATGTATCATTTTTAGCCGGGCAAAGGCAGATAAACAAAAATGCCTTCCCATAAAAGTTTGATACGAAAACATATTATTTTATTCTATCTTTTGCCTGTAAGTATAAAATTTAAGTCTAAATCTACCTAATACTGATATATTTTTTTAAAGAAAATAGCATCCTTACCTGGTTCTTCCATAATTTTATCACTAGATTTTAAATATGCTTTCAAAACAGCCACTATTCACACAACAAATTGCCGGGAACCGAACCATGCGATTTACACGACGATTAAGTTCAAGCTGATCGTATGAAACGACGAAGGGTGGGGGCGCGGTACATAGCGGCTACTTAAAAACCACTTAAAAATAGAGGCTACACGGGACTTTGTTAATTGGACTTTTGTCCGGTTTTCTTGCTCAAATACTCCTATCTGCGTCGGTCAGTTGACCAAAAAGTTGTTAACCGGTCAAAGGCACAACTCTACACTGGAAAGTTAGCAATGTATTTTAAACATATTATATTGAAAAACAAAGTAAACCAAATGTATCATGCAAAATTATTGGTCTGCATTACGTGTAGTTGAAATTGATTTTTTAATTAAAGAAAATGCCTTATGCCACGATTTTTCATTAAATGGATAGTGAAATAAATCTCTACTAACATAGAAATTCCCCCTGTCAGGACATCGCTGTCATGCGGAAATTTTATTTTACAATAATTATTTTTCAAGTGTTGGATGGTTTTATTTTATTATTTTTAATCTATACACTTGTTTATTAACTTACTCTGTCCACTGGCTGGATCTATTAAATGCAACGAATTAGTGACCCTGTACACTAAGCAAATTGGTGAAATTCCAGCCAATATCTGCGCCAATTTCTTCGGAAGACAAACTACACTGTCTTTGGAAATTGGTACTATTTCAACACTGTAGGTGAACTTATAATTGTAAATATTGCTGTGGATATCGTGTGATATAAGTTTCTTAGAATGCTGAAATTTGCAGGGCAAAACTGTCACCAAAAAATCTATCATTTTCTTGGCATGGGCCTCTGTGGCATAAAAAAAGTCCAAACCCCCTAAAAATATACATATTTTTATATAACATTTTTTATGTACAACTTTATTTAACACTTGTTACAATAGATTGCCTTGCTGCTGTTGTCTTTCATTGTATTGTGTCCGATTTTTGTTTGCATTTACCCTTTCCTTGCATCTAGTTTTCTCTTTCAGACCGCCTAATTAAAGGCTACATTTGTTATAGCCCCAGAATTTATAAATTTATCTTTAATTTAAAAATTTTCACAAATTTATGGCAAATCCTTTACCGTACAGCCTGGCTACCGGCGTGCTTAAATTAATTGTAGCTCAGGTCAATCATATAAATAATACATTAATAAAACGCCACACTTATAATTAAAACACTTTAAACGAGATTACGTCAGGAAACGTTGCAGAAGGTGGATGTCTGCGTCTTCATTGAGCATCCCAAGCGAAGGAAAAATACATATGTACATGCTGAATATTTAAACGCTTATAAAAACGTAAAATCAATGCGCTGATTAAAACATTACGGCCAGATTCTAAAACGCTTTCGGTCCAATTTGACAACCAAAAGTTTTAAACTGACTAGTGTAAGAGTAAGACAGCTAAGTTTTAAGTACGCTATGAATTTGTTTCTAAGGTTTTTCGCAAATTTATAAAGAAAAAGGCAATTTTAGTACATACTTTATGCAATAATAAATTAATTTATTCTAGAAACCTGATCCAAGATGAAAATCATTTGGAAACCGAGCAAATTGAATATTTTATAAGTTTTTAATGACGACTTATTAGCAATGACAGGACCAAAACCAAAAAAAATAACTGATCAACTAGATCTTAATTTATGTAAACCAGTACTAAATCTTAAACCTTTTTAGTGGATCTGAACATTAATGTTGTAAAGGAAATTCATTGGAATTTAATTGAAAATTGTAAATTTATATTTCAACTCATAATGGAAGATTGTTCACCTATTCATCACAAAAAATAATTTCCATGAAAGTACCACTCAGCAGGTGCATGAAAGTGCACACTCTGCTAGTGAGAGAAGAAAGTATAAGATATGAGGCTGGCTACACATTGACAATGAAGAGAGGTCGTGGAATTTAGAAGATAAAACATTACCAGTCAGATTCTCCAACGCTAGTCCGGTCTAATTTGACAACCAAAAGTTTTAAACTGACAAGTGTAAGAATAAGACAAATAAGTTTCCACTATGGATTTATTTCTGAGCTTTTTTGCAAATTTATAAAGAAAATGGCAACTTTAGTACGTACTTTCGACAATAATAGAACTAAATTCATTACAGCAACTCATTCCACGATGAAAATCATTTGGAAACCAAGGAAATAGCTGAAATATCAGAATAATTCAAAAATTTTTAATGACGACTTACTAACAGTGACAGGACAAAAACCTGTCAAAATATAACTGATCAACTATAAGATTTTAATTTAAACCAGTACTAAATCTTAAACCTTCTTAGTGAATCTGAACGTACAAATTTATTTAATAGGCGATTGATTCTATTTTAACTACAGGTGGAGTGAAGATCAAGCCATCGACCTTGGGCGACGTCTCACAGAATTTAAAAGGTTATGGATTATCGTTAGATGAAAAATAATATATTTTTAGTATATGAAGTGTAAGTTTACAAATTTTACTTACAGTATATGTATTACAACGTTTTGTATTTGTATTTCTGTTCTCCTACATTTTGTAAACAACTATGTCAATAAGACTTTTGTCTTTTATAATAAAGCATATTTTGCGAGATATTTTGAGATTTTCTTACTTTTGTATGAAAAGGGCAATGATACATTAATCATGTGAATATTTGTTATTGTTATAAAAATTAGACTTTGTCTAAAAGCAAAGTTGTATTTATTGATGAGTAAGTTTTGCTCAGTTAAAAGGGCAATTACTTAAATATTTTCCTTACAGGTATACATATGTATGTAGGTATACTATGTAATTAAAACACAAGTAAAACTTCGTTACTCCGCACCTTTTAAAAGGAAAAAATAATAAATTGGATTTAAAAAATGTCACCAATGTAAAAAGTAAAAAGCAAAGTTTATTCAGCAATTAACTTTCGACTTATGTACATAGGTACCTACACAATAGCTATTTTTTTTTTGTATAAAAATATTGATAATTTTAAAGAACTATGCTAATAAATTAAACTTTTTTTAGGTAAGAAAAATAAGGTACTCCATCACTTACCATGTATAGGTTTGATTCCCAATGTATTTTCATGTGCTTTATACTTTAAAATAAGCTGCTCTAAATAGTAAAATGTCTTTTTGTTTTCAGCCTTCTGCCTTACTTGAACTACTGCTTTCCAGAAATCTTTAGCTTCAGAGCGGTGACAGTTATCACACATTTGATGAGCTATTGTGTAAACAACAACAAATTCTTTTTGTAAAATAGCACCCATTACTTCACCGTGAACAACCAGCTTAACCTGGAAAAAATTTAGTAATCCCGATACAAATACTTTTCACACATAAAAAATGTAATTAGATGGAATAATATGATAATACTGTCATCCTATTGATAGTAACCATGTAATTTTCTTCGAAATGGTTCAAGGGGTCAACTTGAAATTAGGGATGGTTACAGATCTTGTGTTCCCACATACAGTACAGTTAGAGATTAAAGTGCGGTAGCGTTACCGCGGAAACGGTAATTTTGGTAATTTTACCAGGAAAATTTCTTTACCAGTAATTTTTAAAAACATTTTCTGAATAATATCAGACTCAGGCAACCACTTTTTCATGCATTACTCGCCATCTAGCAGTGAATCTGTGAAGAGCTTAATGGCTTAATTCATAATGTCCAGAGTTTCAGAGTTGCATTGTTTTTTAGCAGATAGTAGTAATAGTAGGTAATTCCCCGATTTCGATTTATGCGTATTGGACACTGTTGGACCAATCAGGGGCAGTACCAACTAACAAAATATAAATTGATATTATACATGTATGTCAATTAGGTATGTCCCAAATATTTGTTATTTAAAATATTCCCAAAATTACCGCAAAATTACCAGTAAATTACCACTGAGAAAAAACAAATGTAAATTACCAGTAAACTCCCACCATTAAAAACAGTAGAGTAATTATCTTATCATTGTCTTGGAATAAGTACAATAGTAAATATTGTATCATTATCTTGGAATATAATATGAATAAAATCTTTTAAATAATACTTTTTAAAAACAAGGTTTTATTATTTAGATGTACTTACTAAAACGAAAAAAATAAGTACTTATAGTCTTTTCATTGTGGCAATGCTAAATGCTATTATAAGTGGATGTAGTTCGCGGGGTGAATCCTAATAAAAGTAGTATCAATCACTTAAACAGATATAATATACTGTTAAATTTATTGTCTTAGAAGCTTCAGCTTCAAACCCTTTCATTTAATGCCCATATCAAGGGGATTGTTAATAAAAGGTAATCCGCCATCTTGTGGCGTGCGCCATATTGGGTTTAGAATGACGTCAGATAGATTATCGTATTTTACCCGTCAAACCCTTTCATTTGATGCCCACATTAAGAGGATTGTGAAGAAAAAGGTAATCCGACATCTTGTAGCGTCCGCCATAGCGAGTTTAGAATGACGTCACATAGCTTATCGTGTTCTACTCATCAAACCCTTTCATTTGATACCCATGTCAAGAAGGTTGTGAAAAACCAGGTAATCCGCCATCTTGTGGCGGCCGCCATATTGGATTTAGAATGACGTCTCATAGCTTATCGTATTCTACTCGTCAAACCCTTTCATTTAATACCCATATTAAGGGGATTGTAAAGAAAAAGGTAATCCGCCATCTTGGGGCGTACGTCATATTGGATTTAGAACAATATGTCACCGGACTTATACAAGTGTACAAAATTTCAAAGCTCTAGTTTAATTAGAACTAGTCGAAATTTATATTGCAATATTTGACCTAAACATACTAACATACATACAAACATACATACTAACAGGTGAAGTTACTTAACTAAAAGCTTGTAATAGTATATTATTTAACGAGCGGTAATGTAGGTCATAACTCACGCAGATGAAGTTTGCAGCACGAGCCGCAGGCGAGTGCTGTAATTCATCAAGTGAGTTATGACCATTACCGTAAGTTGAATACTATACTTTATCTACGACTATAACAATAAATACTAAGATACAAGTATACAATAATTAGGTCTTAACTTAATTTGAAAACGTCAAAATTATTCGAGTGACATTACTTCCCTCAATAACAATAATGGACTGTTTCCTTTCGGCCAATCGGCTTGTACAGAGCCACCTTGATATTCGGTTCGTAAATCTTTTCCGATTTATTATAGTGAGTTATAGCAGTGAGTTATTATAACTCATGTTGTTAGGAGTAGATAAAATGGTTTATCTACTCCTATTAAATTATATATTAATTATTCAACTACTTTTGAACAATTAATAGTATCTATAAACAAACAACCTGAGTTATAATAACTCACTGCTATAACTCACTATAATAAATCGGAAAAGATTTACGACCCGAATATCAAGGTGGCTCTGTACAAGCCGATTGGCCGAAAGGAAACAGTCCATTATTGTTATTGAGGGAAGTAATGTCACTCGAATAATTTTGACGTTTTCAAATTAAGTTAATACCTAATTATTGTAAATTTTGTGCTAAAAAAGGTGTTATAGTCGTAGATAAAGTATAGTATTCAACTTGCGGTAATGGTCATAACTCACTTGATGAATTACAGCACTCGCCTGCGGCTCGTGCTGCAAACTTCATCTGCGTGAGTTATGACCTACATTACCGCTCGTTAAATAATATACTATTATATGGTAGGATGTTTGTATCATAATGTAATATGTATGAATAGTTACTGCAACAATTCCTCTAATAAGAAACAGAAGAATAAGAAACCTTGGCAGAAGAATCACAAACCAGTCAGAGCTAATGAAATAACTAGAAACCTGTTAGCAAACTGTCAGTTACTAACAAATGCTAACTTGACTAGCTCTGGCTGGCTTGTTATTTATCTACGAACAGGGTCAATGTTTTAAGGAACTCAAATTACTCTGGAAGAGTTCTTTGTCAACACAATCCCATTATTGAAAAATATTTTTATGTTAAGTAATATGGCTATAAATTCCTTTCCAAGTTCGTTTCATTATACCTAATCGGTATGGTTGTGCATCACATTTGAATCACTGCTTTTAATTCAATTATTTGTTTGAATCCGTTCCTCTAAATGTACCTACCTATCTTATAATTCTAATTTAGAGGTAACTACATTATTGTTGTGAATTTATTAATCGAAACAATAAATTGTCAAGAATTATTTGCCCAAAATTAAAAAAAAAATTTTGAATTATTAAGTACTAAGGAAACAAGAACAAATAAACTCACAACAATTAAAATTAAATACGTACATACCTTAATTCGTTTCGAATGTGGTTCAGTCCACACAAACCCAGCATCAACAAGTTTAAGTTTATTAAGACCTTTAAGTCTCTTTAAGCACAATGACAAAAGTTCTCTAGATTCTAAAGCACAATGAATCCATTCTGAAGGGGGCTGAAGATATCTCTCACATCCACGACAAAAATATAAGGTTGCTTGTTCAGCAATGCCCTCAGTAATGTTCACTTGGTTGCGTAAACAGCCCGTGCACATATTTGCTGGATTTGGTTCAATGTCCAAACCACACATACAGCATCGTCTAAAATTTATCAAAAAAATAATTAAACATTATACCTATTACTCAAGAGAATTAATAAAACCTACACAAGAAACATTTTTGGTAATTATTTGGATTACCGGAAACAGCGAATTTTATCACGAAATTTTGCACAGACCCTAATTTTGGGTCGTAGAACACGAATCCGAAGTCAGTTTTTGGCGGGCTCGTAAAAAAAATTTTTTTTTGCTCACCCAACCTGAGCAAAAAGGTGGTCAGGTTTGCTCAGTTTTGATTGATATAGATATAGGTATATGTATCTATATCAATCAAAACTGAGCAAACCTGACCACCTTTTTGCTCACCCAACAAATTTAAAGAAATTCATTGAAAAAGCTAACCTAAAAGTTAAAAAAAAAATTTTACGAGACCGCCAAAAACTGACTTCGGATTCGTGTTCTACGACCCAAAATTAGGGTCTGCGCAAAATTTCATGAAAAAATTCGCTGTTTCCGGTAATCCAAATAATTACCACATTTTTAAATATATTATTTAATAAGTAGAAGTAAGTACTGCTTTATTCTGTTCAATATATTGTACTACAGGCAATTGCTTTGTATGTCATAATTTTAGCTATACATACAAGCAGGGCGGATCAACTGACTGATTCTAATTATATTCACATTAAGCCATGAGATATAGAGGAATAAAACTATGAAACTACCATATTATTAGGGCAGTCCAAAGAGAAAGACAAATATTTTAGAAGTTTACTCGTCTTTACTGCTAAATCTATATATTTGCTTGTACTTACACAGATTTGAGAAACTCGTGGTCCTGTATACTAATGGGCTCCATAGTTCCTGTGTACAAAAGAGGCAAGCGTATTACAAAAGGGGTACACTAACGGGGTACACGTATGTGCAAAAGTGAGGTTAGGCGAGAAGTAGTGCTGGGCGATGTTCATCGATGTCTTTAAACATAGATCATAGATTAGGGTTTGTTAGGGTGAACATAGATGTTTTCTTATTGATATTCGATGTTTTGCCATCGATGTTAGGGGTCACAAACATCGATGTCAACTCTGTCAACATTGATGGTTATCTTTCGATGTTCAACCATCGACCTTCCGTTCCGAATCTATCAACAAAAGATTTTGGGAGCTAAATTAATAAAAAGGAAAAACTAAACTTATCACTTTATAGTCTTAAGTTATTTTAATTGTTTAAGGGTATACAATTATTTAGTTTCGTTTGTTTTTATTTTTTAATACAAAAATGTATGCTATTTCTTTAGAGGTATTATATATTTGATTTGAGATTTGTTTCTGTTGGTTGAGTATATTTAATTTTTTAATAAATTATAATATTTCTATCTGATTTAAGTTATTTATTTTACTTCCCAATCTTAATTTACGGAAATTCTTTAAGTAATATGGTGATATAAATAATAATAATAAAGTTTATTTAAATTAATTACAATTTAAATATCATTTCAGCATATATATGTATATTATAAATAAACTTGTTAAACCCCCGAAGACGTGCTTGTTGGGGGCAAATCTTTTATTTAACATTATATTATTTTATTATATAAATTATTTAATTGAAATATATATATATATATATATATATATATATATATATATATATATATATATATATATATATATACATACATACATATACACATACACACAGCTTACACATATACATGTATATACATACATTATACATTCATACTCAAATACATACATACAATTTCTTTTTTAGGTCCTTAGAGAAAAATAAATAAACATTTTTTTATTATACAAAATATATAATATCAGAGTAATTCCAAAATTTTTTTTAAATCATTTGTTGTTAATATCCATCAAGCTTTTATTTCAATTTTATATTTTTTTAATGATATAATTCGTTTAATATTTATTGGTAAATAATCATTTAAATAAAAACATAAATATTTATAATTCTTTTGTGCTATAAATTTATGTATTTTTGGTTTAATGGAAATTTCATTTTTATGACGCGTGCCATATGGTTATGTTTTTTAAATTGTATTAGATTTTTATTTTTGAAAACGTATACTAAAATATTATAAATAATACATATTTGCCTAATGTCCATTTTCTTTTGTTTCTGAATATAATTCCTTTGAAGGATAAAAATAGTCTTTATACATCGATGATACCTTAACATCGATGTTTTATCGATATCGGTGTCTGCTTTTGATGTTAACATCGATGCCAAACATCGATGTATCGAGTCGATGTCCCAGCACTAATACTTGCTTACCATATTAATTAATTTGACTTTCCTATTTTCCTAATCAGTAATAAGTAATAATCAAATACCCTTTTATTTTCTTGGATAATCAAGACTAGTGACAGATCAGGTAACCCTAAAAAACGGACGATGCCTACATACTCCACTACTCCACATACTGCAAATTTTACAATTTTGCGATTGCGATACCGCCGATATGACGGTATCTTAATTTACGAGTATAACTATAACATGTTTATTGTTTATTAAACATCGATGTTTTACAACCGATGTTTTTAAGGCATCGATGTTTTCTTCAATGTTAACATCGATGGTCAACAACATCGATGTTCCACGTCGATGTCCCAGCACTAGCGAGAAGCCGACGTCCCACGTGCGGAAGTAAAGTCGACGTCCCATGTGCGGAATTAAAACAGAGGCGGAACGGAAAAGGCGATTCTATTGGTCGCTGGGCGGCCATCTTACAATTTTTGACGTTACGCTTTTAGGGATTTTTTGGCGAGATAAACGGTTATATGTAAATGACCGCTGCGGTCTTTTAATAATGACGTCATAATCAAGCGGTTTATGTAAATCGCCAAAATGGCACGGTTTTTTCATTTGTTTATAAAACCATCTGTCAAGTTTTATTTCTCGTTTGTTGGTTTTGTTTTATTGTACTAGACTGACTAGTGTTTACTGACTGCAACAAGGGCGTAGCCAGGGGAGGGCAGGGGGGGGGGCACGTGCCCCCCCCTGGCACGAGCAAAAAGCCAAGATTTACCAATGTGCCATTCAAATTTCCCGTACGTCTTATTCCTAACTCAGCAGTCAGCTGCGGCGCCTGCCGGTCAGTGCTGTCGCAGCTGATTTTCAAAGCGTACTGAATGTAGGGCAGAAAATTCAAAAATCGAAACGTTTAAGAATTTAAAACATTTAAAATAGCTTTCTCTGCAGTTTAAAGTCATTGAGGGTGGTTAAATAAAACCCTGTTTTTTTTTTTCAAAAATAAAAAATAGTATTAAATGATTCCAACAGAACATTATATAAAAAGTTTTAATTTATACCAATAGACAGGTACAATCGGTACTTGTATACTACTTAATTACAAATTTTAAAAAATCAGTAGTTTTATGTATTACCATCAGTTTATTTCCTCAGATTTTTTTTTTCAATCGATCAATTCATCGGCAGCCTCCAATGAAAAACAAGTATTGTTTTTTAATATTTGTTTACAGTACTGCATCGTAGTTATATTCAGGCAATTTATATTTTCTTTAACGACACAAAGTACAAGAAAGAGTAGTACTCGTATCACACTAATTTCATCAATTGAAAACGCCACTAAACATAATTCATAATATATTTTCAGTCACAATAATTTTTCAAAATTTTTTGTGCTTATTTGGTTTTAGTTTCGTTTTGAAAGTTCGTACTAAAATTAGTGGTTTTTCCAAGATCAGTACTGACGTACTGAATTTGGCCACTTTGTACTGAATTCAGTACAATTGTACCCCGAAATGGCAGCACTGCTGCATGTGGCGCAAACGTGTGAAGTGGTAAGAAAGCTTTTTCTGTTAATGGCAGCGTGCATCACGTGGCTGCCGTGCGCTGTTCCTGTCCACTCTGTTTGTTTTCACGCAGATCACAGATGTAAAATAATTATCAAATTGTAATATAATTTTTCTTACAAAATTGGCCTAACAATATCCTATACTATACCTGCACCATAATCGACAATTTTAGCATAATTTCAAATTTATTTGAATTTATTTTAAATAAAACCGCAAACTTTTACCGGCTTATTATGAAAACAATTTTTTGTTTTTTTGCAAAATAATTTGTTTTCATAAAATGTTTCGCAAGAATAAAATGTAGATAAATTTTATACATTCTTTTTGTTAAGCGATGTTCTGTTTTAGCAGGTATTCATTATTTTCTTTTTTAACTGATTCGAGTTTCTAATTTGTAATCATAATACGTATATCAATGGCTAAATTTATAGAGGAGGGCGCTCGCGTACGGCCTCGGCACCCACACGAAAAAATCCTAAACACGCCTATGTTTCATTTTCAATGCTCAAATCATCTTCATTTATATGTTATACTTTATACGCATCAGTATTACAGTCAGTGGTTACCTCAGGGTGTGCTTCTGGGTGTCCGAGCATCCCAAATTTAAAAAAAAAATCGTCTGCAGCGCTAATCACGACAACTGCGGATTGCGTCCTTGTGATCCAGAAAATCTGCCCTCCCGGTCACCCAATTCTGCCCCCCCCTGCTCAAAATCCTGGCTACGCCCTTGGACTGCAATGTGTTAATATAATTACTAGCAGCACAAGGCACAATTATTAACTCAAAAAAACATGCAAAACAAATTGAAGTTAAATAATAATTATAAAATAACAAAACAGGTCATTTTATTTATTAATAATTAATTTGACTGTTTACTTTACTTACCGTTTAGCAACTCCATGACAGTAGCCAAACCTGTTATATACCAGCTTTATGCGCCCGCAGACTTTTTTCTCAGGCGGGGTAAAATAAAAAATATATATATTTTTAAAGATTTTATTAAAAAGGATGACAATCTCACAATCTCAGGGGGGCCCTGGCCCCTCCCTGCGGGCGCCCCTCCCTGCCTCTAAAGTTGACCGAGTATTCATACTGTTCATTTTCTCTGTCTCTCTAATGGATTGTTAGCTTCTCTTTCTGGAGCAATTTGCCAGTACTGTTCATTTTTCATTTTTGTGGATGCATTTTTGGCACAGGCACAGACACAGGACTAGATGACTGCACAGGACTCCATAAGTCGTTTTTTTTTGGCTATGTACGTTGAAAAATCGTTACCCTAGAGTTACACTGTTGTATGTCGCATTTTTGTCAGATCGGACTTTTCACTATGACATAAGTGTATGTCCACATGTCAGTGGTTTCTATACAATTTCAAAGTTGTAAGATCAAGGTTAGGATGTAGGCAAGCAGAATTACATAGTTGTATGAAAGGTAAAATATCATGTTTCCAGTTACTAAATGGTATGTCTCACTCACTCAAAAGTTAATTGATTCATACAACAGTGTAACTCTAAGGTAACGAAATGGCGAATTTGGCTCTTAATGTCAAATTTAACCGGTGATGGCTTTTTATCAACAACTTGCACCTTGTTGAATAAATTAAAAGACCGTTTTTAAAACGATGACGTCAGCAATGGCGTCATTTGAAAGACCGCTTAGTCGCGAAAACGCACCGGTATCAGATACCGCTCCAAAATTTAAAACCGTTTATCTCGCCAAAAAATCCCTTTTATTCCGCAAAAAGTTCGCCTGGTTTAACTTTTTACGGAAGTCCGCCAAAATATCAGATGGTTTTGACACAACACAAAGCAACATAACCCAACTTGTTAATTATTGTCATTTGATTTGGTAAATTTTTCTTCACAAATAGCCGTTATTAGGTGTAATTAGTTTGGTGTCCATAGGCGATTTTCAATCAGTGACCTAGTCATGACTACATCACCTTATTTGGCAACGTTGCTCCATATACTCAATGTTTAACCTAAAAAATCAAAGTATTAAGATTAAATGAGACAGCGTTGCCCAATGGTCTGACTAGGTCACGATTTGGTCACTTATTTAAAAATGGCTCATGGCAGAGGAAATGGATATGTGTTAAATTTCATAATCAAATTTTGTTTCATAATTTTTTTTTAATTTCTCAGTTGTCTTTTCTATATCGTACGGGAAGGTTCTTGTTTTTTTAATGTAACCTTATACTAATAAAAGCCGTTTACTAGTACTAAAAGACAATTACTGTTAATGTCCATCGTTGATGACAATTTAAGAAAGTAAAGTAAATACAATGATAACAACTAACCGACAGCTTTTAGTTAAGTTATCTTATGACTGTTTGTTTACATGACATAATATCTTCAGTTCACCCTAACAAACCCTAATCTATGATCTTCAGCCAAAAAGTGCGGAACACACGAGTAGGTATGTTGCGCATTTATTTCTGCGAATTTCCGTCTTTAAATCCGCACATGGGACGTCGGCTTAAAGACGGAAATACGCAGAAATAAATGCGCATTTTTTTTTAGCGGAACATAGGTACTTCATATTATTGTGTTCCGCACTTTTTGGCTGAAGATATGAATCAACGAATACTAATACAGGTTGGGTTGGATATGAATCATGCAAACAAACAGTCATGTCATCTAGAGTTTAACAAATGGGAGTAATTCCAGAGACGGCTTCTAACCTAGTTGGAAATAAAATTAGGATTCGATTTGAAAATAAAATACAAATATTTATTTACCCACATTGTGTTATTTGAAAGTGCGAGATACGAAAATATCATACAGGGTGTCTGAAAAGTCTTAGCATGGGCAAATATCTTTACTATTAATAAAGATAGCAACACCAAATTTTAGTTGTACCTTATTGGTTAGTAAATCTACTTTTTTACGTAATTTGACTCTTTCAACCCCCTTGGGGGGTTACGCTAGCGAGTTGAGGTCCAAAATTTTGGATACAAACCTATGCCGTGTGGCCTCTTCGTTTAAAAGTCTTCAAAAAAGAAACATTGTTTTAGTATTTTAGTATTTATTTATTATTGTAATTCATTTTTAAATGGCAAGCCTATAAAAATTATAACTCGTAAATCGTATAATCGGGCGGGGCACAAGTCGACCATTAGTCGGCCACTTGTGCCAAACAGTACAAGTCGGCGCTGCTATTTTTTGTTGTGTAGGGCACTTTTTTCTAACTTTTTTCCAACTTTACTTCTTCATTTGTCGTTTTTATATGTTTTGTTTTTGACATCTGCGCAGTAGACCAAAATGCGTACCACGCGCAAACTGAGCGTGCTAGACATGCGCACGGAATTTCAGGAGATGGACTTTGGTGTCTACATTTGAACCCATTCACTTTTAAGAATATATCTCCAGTAGTTAAGGTACCACTGCGAATTTAGACAACAAAGTACATCCCCTGAAATTTCGTGCGACTGTCTAGCCCTCTTGGTTTGCGCGTGGTACGCATTTTGATCAATGGTAAAACTTTTTCCCCAAGTTTTTTTTGACTGTATTTTTCGTTATTTGCCACCGCGCAGATAGCAAAAAAAGAAAAATAAAATCGAAAAAACTTGGGAAAAACGTTATAAAGTTAAATACGCAGTGGTACCTTAACTACTGGAGATAGATTCTTAAAAGTGAATGGGTTCAAATGTAGACACCATAGTCAATCTCCTAAAAGTCCGTGCGCATGTCCAGCACGCTCGGTTTGCGCGTGGTACGTATTTTGGTCTACTGCGCACATGGCAAAAAACGAAAAATAAAGTCGAAAAAACCTTGGGAAAAAGTTATACAGTTAACTACGTAGTGGTACCTTAACTATTGGGGATATATTCTTACAAGTGAATAGGTTCGAATGTAGACACCCAAGTACATCTCCTGAACTTGCGTACGCATGTCTAGCACGCTCGGTTTGCGCGTGGTACGCATTTTGGTCTACTACGCAGATGTCAAAAAACAAAACATATAACAACGACAAATGAAGAAGTAAAGTTGGAGAAAAGTTAGAAAAAAGTGCCCCACAAAACAAAAAATAGCAGCGCCAACTTGTGCTGTATGGCACAAGAGGTCGACTAATGGTCGACTTTTGCCCCGACCGATTATACGATTTACGAGTTATAATTTTTATAGGCTTGCCATTTAAAAATGAATTACAATAATAAATACATACTAAAATACTAAAACAATGTTTCTTTTTTGAAGATTTTTAAACGAAGAGGCCACACGGCATAGGTTTGCATTCAAAATTTTCGACCTCAACTCCCTAGCGTAACCCCCCAAGGGGGTTGAAAAAGTCAAATTACATAAAAACGTAGATTTATCAACCAATAAGGTACAACTAAAATTTGGTGTCGCTATCTTTATTAATAGTAAAGATATTTGCCCATGCTAAGACTTTTCAGACACCCTGTATGATATTTTCGTATCTCGCACTTTCAAATAACACAATGTGGGTAAATAAATATTTGTATTTGATTTTCAAATCGACTCCTAATTTTATTTCCAACTAGGTTAGAAGCCGTCTCTGGAATTGCCCCCATTTGTCAAACTTTAGCGCATAACATAAGCGCACCTTACACCCCTTGACCTTACACGGTCAATAATACTGACAATATGTTATCATATTGACAAAAATATGGACAGTGTACGTAAGGTGGATATATTGATGGTTTGATGGATTGAACTGACGCGAATTCGAATAAGGAATATGCACATATTTTTTTATTGCATAAATCGTTTAAGGAAGTCATTACAAACCCAAAAAAAAATATTCTGAAGAAAATTACTAGGACAATTTAGCTACAAAAATGTTTACTTTTCGGTATACCTAATTTATTACAATTTAAAAAGCAGCCACATCAGTTGTCCTTGAAAAGTGACGTCAGGAGATCAGCAAAAATCTACATGTTAACGTAAAGCTTAACCGAAAGTCGAACAGGTTTTATTTTCTCGAAAACAGTCAGAGGGAGAGAAATCGAATTTTTTGGGTTGATAGGGGAATAGTTCAACTAGCTTCGGTAAAAAATTCAGTTATACAGGATGTTTCTTTTCGAAGCTATTAAACGTCAAAGTCGAAATTTCCGCGATTTCCGTTGAAATCGGGTACAGGTCGCAAATGTGAATTAAATCGATGTAAATTTTCGGAGGTTGTAGGGGACCCGGAGCTTCAGAACTCCACTGAAACTGGTGAGGATCAGAAAATGGCAAGTAATTCTTTTGAATTTTTTAGGTCGAAAAATGCAATTTCCAGACCCCTCTTTGGTACCTAACCTAATAACTCGAAAACAAAACGTCAGATCGAAAAACGGATTTAGGGAAACTTTAAAATCTCAAATATTTTTTTTTGCAATACACTTACCTAAACCTAAAATCACTGGAAAATGGAAATATATTAGGAAAAACTGGAAATTTAGATTTTTGACCCAAATATTTCGCCGTTTTTAATTTTTTGTGGGGTCAAAATGGTTCAAATTAAAATCCCATTTAGGTACGTCATCGGAAAGACCTCGTCAAAGTATGTGTTATATCTATATTTTTTAATTTCTTCATTCTCTATAGGAAGGGAGCAATCGCCGATTAAATTTCGATTTTTTACTTTTTGTGCCCAAGACATCGGTACATTTGGATCACTCTGTATTTTTTCCCCAATTTTTCAACACTATCTTATAAAGGGATAATCACACTGTAAAATGAATACCGAACGGGTCATCCAGGAACGTATTTATTAGGGGGTCAAAATTGGATTTTCTTGATTTTTTCCGACAAATCCTATTTTTAACCGACATTATTCCACACTATTTACCCTATTTAGTGGTTCTTTTTGGGTTTATTTTATCCATTATAATTATCTAAGAATACCTCCCACTAATTTAAATCGCTTATTTTTTCGGTAAAGTTATAAATAAAAAGGTTTATTTGCTTCGGGGACATCTAAAATTTGAAAATTTTTGAATTTTCCAAGATTGCCATGAAAATAAAGAATTGCAGTTGATTTACTTGAAATTATTAAGATGATATGTCAAAAATGCCAATGTTTGTTGCAAAATTGAAAGGTTCCTGGACCGATTTCGGCTTGAAGTATACATGAATAAGATTTTAGGAACCTACTTTAAGTGCAGGGATATTTCATTGGATGAGTTACGCATTAAATACCATTTTTATTGAGTTTTCGATGACTCTACAACACTGGAATTCGCCATGTATTCATGATGAGTCATAAGTTCAGTTTTGACGACACAGCCAATGGGATCACGTTTTACAACTTTCCAAATTCGTGCGAAAATTTGCAGATTTAAATCCATTTTTTTTTGTTAATAAAGACCAAAATAAATGGATAACAGCAACCGCCATAAACATTTAATTTATGTAGAGAATATAAAAAAATATATTTCAGATTTATTTGGGTTATATCAACGATATATGTACACATATCGTTGGTTATATGCATATTCCCTATTGCAGAGCTTACAAACCATGTAACAAAATATATGTCAAGCGATTTTAAGGTAAAACTTAAATTAACAAATGAATCTCTTTGGCCGCGTAACGTAATAACTCTTTGAAAAAATGTTAAAGCAAAAGAAAATATGAAAAAACTAATTTCTTGTATATAGGATATAGGAAAACAACAAAAAAAACATTGTAATATCTTGTATTTAGACTCTAATCACATTGTAGTATCGCTCACAATTCGATCCTAATCTGCTTTTAAATCCAGTCATGCTCCCGTCGCATCCTGATGGTCTTGAACGATTTTATGATTAGTATTTTTAGCATTTCGAAATTGATTACCGTATCTCTGTATTTAAGAATGTAGAGTAATTATTTAGTTTGTTAGTTATTAGTTAATTTTATGACAACAGAAAAAAAAGTGAAATTGTGAAAAAGATCATTTTGTAATCGGAACTATCTATAAATAGTACTGTTTGAGCCTTATACCAGATCCATTATGTCAACAATGATTAATTTACAAAAAGGATTATTTTTACAATTGTATACAGTATAAAGGTAGTTATTAATATGCATATATACTTAAAGTTATTGATAATAATATGGTTCGATAGGTATCTCATCCTGAATTTCTTCTCCTCGTTCAAGTTCATTTATTACTTCAGCCAACCTGCTGAGCTCAGCGTCTTCGGCACAACTACCAGCTTTTAAAACTCTTATTCCTCCGAAACCTCTTGTAATCAGTTTGGACGATTCACAACTTACTTCACATTTATTTCCATAGGTTTTTCCATCAGATGCACACACCGGGGAGTAGATTCTTGGGCATACGCAAAGTGGAATACCATCTTTATTATGAATTTCCGTTGCAAGCACCGATAAAACTAGGGTTGAGATTACAGTTAGTAAAATTAGAAGTTTCATTTTCAAGTATTATTGAAGACAAAATGTTGTAGTTAAACACGACTACGTTCAGTCACAAATATTTTAGGAATTAAGTGTTGGCTATTACGTATTTCATATAGTTAAAGGAAAATACCTTATCTTTATGCTTAGTTGACTTGTTTAATTAGAAGATAACATACCGGGATTAATATTTTATGCCTGATCGATCTATCGATCCTGTGGAGTTTTAAACAACAGCTCATCATTCAGCGAATTCTATTTCAATAATTTGTATGTTATGATTAGTGTGCTTATCTGAAATTTAGTCACAAATTATTTTGCTGTTTTAAAGATGTAGGAAAGCAATAATCACAATGTCTCTTCGCAAAATATATATTACCAAATGTTAGACTATTAAATTTAGTAATTAACCTGAGCAAACCTCGGCCACCCAATATCCGCCGATCAGCCGCCCTACCCGCCACCGACGGCACCAACGCAGTATCACATCGCTTATGCGCGGAGCTGAGTGGGGGAGCGTTTCGACATTTTAAAAAACGTGTAAGGACAAAAGTTGTTCCTTACATCCATCGTGAGAAATACTTTTTATCCAGAAACGTTTTCTCTAAAACCAATGCTTCAGCAGTTATAAGGTAAAAAACAATTAAACTATAGAATTTTTCAATCCTGTTAACTTTGGCTCAATATACACCTAATTCTCAATGTTCATGATTTTGTTCAGATTTTTCTGAGCGATCCTTTTGGTGATAACGGTGTTGGGCAGTAATTTTTAAGCGTTTTTCCAGAAAAAAGTTCCAAAAAAAGCATACAAATTTACATCAAATATATTGTTGAAGTCGTGCTTCAATAAGCTTTCATTTGACACCCTACACGATGCCCTTGAATTTTGTTTTTTTTTTCATGTCCCAATTTACCCCCTTAAATTAATTCCCAGAATCAAAATTCAACTTTTTACACTTCACGTCTATAATTGGGCCACCACACTCTAACTATGTGCTAAATTTCAAATTTTTACGTCGAATAGTTTCAGAGAAAATCACCTGGGATTCCATAAGTGTTCCGTTTTGCTAATTTTAACACGGAACACTAAAAACGAGGTATTAAAGACTTGCCCTTGGAGTATTTTTATAAAGAAGGAAATATTATATAGATTATTTATTTTGCAGAGATAAAAAAATAAATTTATAAACATTAATGCTTTTTAACATTAGGTATACCTACTATAATTTTATAAAAATAAGGATTTGATTTCTTATAATTTACCTGAAATCTTACGTAAACGTAAAAAAATTTACTGCGTAAACTCAACCAATTTCACTTGCGTCGCTGTCGTGGCCTCGGCGGGAAGCGCGTTTCGCAATGACCGCTGTTTGCTTGGAAAGTTTTGCATTTTAAAGTGGATTTTCGGATTTTTGGGGGAGTATTTCTGTTTGTTTTTTTGCAATAGAGGTACCATCTTCCAAGAGTGTTTTTGGTCGTATGCAGCTTATTAAGAAAAGGATTTTCTAGTCGAAACTTTCAAGAAAAAAGTACCATTATAAAGTCTGGCAGGCCAATGGTTCCTATTAATTCAGAGACAAAAGTAGGAAAGTCGGTAACAAAATTCATGAGACATTTTCACATGGGGTTTTACGAAAAATATGAAAAATATTGCCAAAATTATTCCGCTCTGTTGGCTCTGTTTACTTTTCAATATAAGTGAAAAACTCACTGAAACTCGGCCAGCATTCCATATGTAAATAATTATCACAGAAGTGTGAAATGCCATGTCAGTTTTAATTATTTTTATGGGATCGCCTCCCCCTTTATAATTGTCACCGCACGCCACAGGCTATAGTAATCTACACTCCAATTTCCCAAAAACCAGCCCTACGCTTTGAGCTGGATAACAAGCTCAATGTACATATTATTTTTTTTCCAGTATCTCTTAATAAAAAAACAAACCCAATATTTTATTTTCTATTTTCATACTTCTATTAGTTGGATAGCTGCAATACTTTCTTTCTTCTATTGAAGCCAGAAAAAATAGTTTATTTCATACTGTCCGGTAAATGACCATTTTTCGGTGTCACTTACAGACGGTAAATCGAACATTACCTACGGTATCTAATACCGTAATATGTATTGCCTAGCAACCCTATCATGTTATTATTATTAGGAAGCAAATCTCCATAAAACCAAAATTATGATTTTATTTATTTGACAGTGACAAGCAAAAGACAATCATAATTAGCTATGGAAAACAATGACTATAACATCGTTAAAGTGATGATGCCATTGTTAGATTGCCAATTAATATTTTTTAAATTTCAATAATTATAACTTTTTATTCATTTTAAAAAGGATTATAAAGACAGCATGAAATAAAATATTATACGATACACGTACGTTAGGTCTTATTACAGTACTTGTTTATATTTCGGACTCGGTAATGTGTCGCCTCGTCCGTAAAACAACTCGTACTGTAATAAGTTACCCACTGGACTTATAACGTAAATTACTATTACATAGTTTCACAAAAAAAACTTACTTATATGTTGAAAAAATGAAGATTTATTAGTTTGCTTGTTAAAATCAGATATAGTCGGTCTTAAGATATCCGCTTTAGTCATACAAATCTAACAATCTACTTAGAACATCTAATAATAAAGTTATTATTTGCAAGTCAATTTACTAAGGTACCTATCAGAATAAACAGTAAACGTAGTTTTGATAGGTTAATGATAATTCTAAGAAAGGTGTCGATTTATTGCAACTGCCTCTTCAGTCAAAAGCGGAAACCTTAGGAAGGCCCGACAATACAGTATTTTTTCGAAAATTCATAGCTGATTTCAGGCTACCTTTCCAAAAGTGATTTTTAAGAACCGTGGGTATTTTTTTTTTTTGGAAAAATAGTAGTTTATTAGAAACGAGCTTATACTTCACAACATTTTAAACTTTCCATTTAAAGTGTCATAAATATGTAACAGCAACAGATAATTTATTATGTTGCAGATCTTTAAAGGGTTAAATTATCGAATTTAGAGATAAATAAACTGTGTCATTAATGTGTTATCTCTGATGGTGAGAATCGCTTGTCTAATAGAGAAATGAGGTCTTATTTATTGAATATATTTGTATTGTTCCCGATATGCACATATACACACCATAAGATAAAACATTAAACCATATGGATTATTTCACTCATAAATCTAAGATATCTGTTAACAAGGCCCAGTTCACATTTTCTCAACAAATACAGCTCTTTTTATTTTACAGGATTAAGGATGTGGTGTATGCCGCAAAAGTTCGACAAACATAGAATTTTTGCGAGGCGCAATTTTAACGGGAAAGTTTAAAATAAAATTGCGAGTATAATGAATTGTGTCTTTTTTATGCGTCTGCAATGAAAAGCCATTAGTTACTTAAGCTAATAACTAAACAATGAACGCTGATCACTGCTCTTAACGACAGCAAATATAGAAAAGGCTCAAATTAAATATTACAGTTTCCCTGATTTTACTGATTAGAGAGCCAAAAAAATGAAGGGCTTAATACTACTGTATTTTATGCAGATAAACATTTCAAGAAAACAGCATAAACAATTCCACGGCTTCTCTGTGAATGAATGTTTCGTTTTACCTCCTGGGCAGGCCCAGCCCGTGAGTTCTTTCACAGGTGGGGCAAATCTTGTGGGCAACTAGTGATATCAAAGTAGCAAGCAAAATACACTTTTTTAATTAAGGAAGGCTTTTTCATAATGTGCCTATTTCAGTCGAAATTATTTACCTACCAATAAACACTGCAAAAAACATAAAATACTAAAATTGCATTTTTGCTGACTGTTAAGCCATTGTTAACACAAGTACTAGCACTACACTACTACACAACACAAATATCAAATAATATCCAAAAACATATTACCAAAGAAAATTAGGAAAGACGAAACACCTCTTAAACTAATAATAAGTGCCGGCGCGACGAAATGAAATGCTAACAAAAGTTTATGCAAATACAATGCGCATATTAGGTAATTAGTTTTCTTTGTCTAACCCAAATGTTTGCAATAGTATATTTCACGGAGCGGTTCGAGTGTATTTCCATAGCGGCCCGGGAAAACGCGAGAACTGGCAACGTCGACGGTCACGCGAGCACCGAATGCGATATTATTGGTGAGCCGTCGCCAAATTTGTCATATATTTGTCTCTTTTTAACTTCCTAAAGCGCGTATGCTTGTTTCTTTCTTGGTTTTAATGCCTTTTTCTATTTCCATATGAACCCATGAGGTCAATTTAAAATACGGCCGAGCCCGAAGCTTGGCTCGATTCTTTATTGGGGAGCTCTTGCATAGATTGGCACATTTTTGAAAGAAAAGATTATTTTTTGGTTTTAAAAAATAAATTATTAGGTGGATCATTGAAAATAAATTATTAGGTGGGTTTTGACCAGCGCCTGCTCCTGGGTACAGGTAATGCCAATAATAAGTAACAAATAAAAATAAAAAATAAGTATATTAAGTATGTAACAAAAATATATAGGTACCTACTAAACTTTTAAAACCTTAATCTAGAGTCCTTAGCGACTAATGTCTTTTCCACCATTTTAGCTCTGTCTTCCAATTTTTTTCTTTGGTCCTCTGGAACTGAATTGGTCTTTAAATTTTTTAACAAAAAGTAATGAATAAAAAGCCTTAAACTCTCCCTAAACATTTTCAGTTTGTCCGACAGGCCCACTTTTTCGAAAACACCCAGTACCGCTTCTAAATCCTTATTAAGCAAAATTCCTAATAAAATTTGACGCGTGAATCGAAGAGTGATTTTATCCAACTCACTGAATTCGACAATCTGAAAAAGATAACGTTGATTTTAATAAAGAAGATACCATGGAAACTAAAAATACTAGCTTGCATCTGCGGCTTCGCTCGCGTAAAAATATAATTAGGTACTTAGTTAACTATTCATTTAAATTACTAATCCATTATTAGTGAAAGCTTGCGTAATTCGTCTTTTAACCTAAAGGTTAACAGAAACGGAATATGCAAATTAAGAAAAAATAATAGCAAAATTACTATTACAACTCCAATTTGCGCCGCACGGTGCAGCGACCCGTGGACAAAAATAGAAATATTGACCCTTTATTATAGATGTAATTACCAGCTAATAGGGTAATAAACATTCCAGTTAAGGGTTTTCAAGCAATTCTAATAGGAATTATCAGGTATCGTCTCAGTTTTATGGCTGTGAAGTAAGGGTAAGTTACAGGTACATTACCTATTTTATTAGTTGCAATTTTGCTTGAGCTGTAGACAGTTGTATTTTAAGAGTGTTGTATTATCGTATTTCAACAATGGAGAACGTTAATACAGGTATGTTTACTTATTACAAATATTATACTTACATGATTATTTGATACTTGGCAACTTTAACCTACTGTATTTTAGAAGAGTGTAAAATTTTATTCTTAGTGATTTTTTTTAAACTTCTGTAAGGTAGAAATTTACATAGATTTCGGCAAAATCATTCTCTTTCGCAAATCTGTGCAGTTTCAAAAAACAATTTTTTTTCAGGCTCAGGTCGACCAAGGTGACTGGTTCGAAGTCTGAGTGGCGGCAACAGGTGAAGTCAAATTTAGTGCAGTAAAACAATTTTTTATGAACTGGAAACTAGTAAATATTATGAAATTCGTTTGTGCCAACTTGAAATAAAAATGGATAAAGTGCGCGTTCGAAATCCTATTTTTTTTTTTAAAAAGGGTGATTCTCGGGCCTCAAAAGTTTATGTTTCTGAAGAATTAATGGTTTCTGCTACCACTACTCGAATACTCCAATAAAGGGCCGTGTTCGTCATGTAAAAAAGTTCGCGAAGCGTTCCGAAAAATCGAAGAAACGTAAAGTAGAAACATTGGTAAAAAGTTTTAGTAGCGAGGAACTACGTTTTGCTGCTGATATCGCTGGTCCATCAACGTTCACACAATCATTAGTGGTAAAGAAAAAGTTACCTCTGCAGCAAAAACTTGCTCATTATTTGGATCTAGATTAATCAGAACGCATGTATAATTTGTTAAGGACAGTCGTAAATAGTGTACATAGCGATACTTTTCCTACTTTATACATATTTAACCTTTATAACAAGCTTTAATGTACCAATTGGCGAAATGTCGGAACAGTGTTTGGAAGCTAGGCACAAAGAAATTCGCAAAGAAAGATTAATACATAACAGAAAACTTTCCCGATTAAAATCAAATATTGGTTTAACGAATCGCTTGATCATTAAATCGGATCCCTTACTAGCTTTTCATCGAAAAATAATCAATAAAAAGAAACATGTTTAGCTAATAACTGTACCGATAAAAAATTGCGTTTACAGGAGACACTGTTCCTGTGTCAGCATATAATATGACAACTACTCTTGAAGATAGCGAAGCAAGTGAAAGTGACTCAGGGGCAGAATAAGATACATATTATAACCACATATATTAGGGTGCTTCGTTTTAGGCGACTATTCTTTTTTTGGTCCATTGACGGAATAATGTTATAAACATATAAAAAAAATTCTCACCAAAGATGAGCTCTTAATTTTAATTTTAAGTACTCGCTGAATGAATTTGAAAATTTCCCATTTAATTAATACGTAAATTTTAATTTTTTTTTTTCAATTACCTATCTATAGCTTTGCGACATTTCATGATATTTAATTGGCAATAGGTGGAAATTACAGAGGAATATTTCCTCTTTAAAAGTGCCAGTAGCCAACCTATCTCGCCAGTAAAAAATCTTGAAGCAGCAATTTTTTCTCAAATTTCATGTTTTTTTTTTTCATTTTTCTCGTAAACCACTAACTTTACAACAAAATTGTATTGGAATTTTTGTATAGAGAATTTAATTTCCTACAAAAAAAGTTATGTAAGCTATAACCGTAGAACTAGTAGTTTTGGAGATAAATCCAATTAAACATCGCAAAATTTGAAAAATCGCTGTTTTATCCAAGATTTTAGTACTTTTTAATGAAATCATTCCTGAAAAAATATATAATGTATAAGAATGAAATATAAAAATATATATTACACATTGGTAAGTAATCACCAAAAATATTTCGTGTAATATGAAGCTGTTTCTTATTACCGTATGCTGGATTTCAATACTTTTAATAATATTATGGCTGAAGAAATATATAATATACATATACTGGTAAATACATATTTACCAGTAATACGGTAATAAGAAACGGCTTCAAATTACACGAAATATTTTGGTGATTACTTACCAATGTGTAATATATATTTTTATATTTCATTCTTATACATTATATATTTTTTCAGCAATGATTTCATTAAAAAATACTAAAATCTTGGTGAAAGCAGCGATTTTTCAAATTTTGAGATGTTTGGATTTATCTCGAAAACTACTAGCTCCACGGTTATGGCTTACATAACTTTTTTGTAGGAAATTAAATTCCCTATAAAAAACTCCCATACAATTTTGTTGTAAAGTTAGTGGTTTACGAGAAACATAAAAAAAAACATGAAATTGGAGAAAAATTGGCTTCAAGATTTTTTACTGCCGAGGTCGGTTACAAAACATAAATTGGCGACAGGCACTTTCAAAGAGGAAAGATTCCTCTGTAATTTCCACCTATTGCCAATTAAATATCATGAAATGTCGCAAAGCTATAGATAATTGAAAAATTAAAATTTACGTGTTAATTAAATGGGAATTCAGCGAGTACCTAAAATTAAAATTAAGAGCTCATCTTTGGTGAGAATTTTTTTTTATATGTTTATAACATTATTCCGTCAATGGACAAAAAAAAATAGTCGTCTAAAACGAAGCACCCTAATATGTATATACTTGATTTTCCTTGCATTAGGTTCCTATATATTCTTTTCATTAACTCTTACAGTTGATAATATTACTTATTCTAAGTAAGTATCATTTCTACTCTTAATATGTTATTCCGGGCGCAAAGTTTCAAGTCCATTTTGTAACCTTACAATTGAAAATAAATTTGTTTTATTGGTGGTAAATAAATTATATGATATTATTTAATTTCCGAGTTCTGATTTTTGTCCCAATTCCCCATAAGATCGATGCACCGTGCTCGTACGTTTTAATATAAATTAAATGATGATAGAAAAAAAGTTCTAATCCTACCTTCAACGTCGATATAGGCAATCCTTTTTCAATAAAAAGGTGAGTTAACAACTTTGCCAAATTTGATATTTGTCCACCTGAATGATTGTTTAAAGCCTTTATTTTGTCCCAAACTGAATATTTGATGGTCATCTGAAAAAAAGATTATGTTACATAACTGGAAATTATAGCTCCCAATCACACTTATTCATTATAGAGCGTTGCAATATTTAATTGACAAATTCTTACGGGCAATTTCTTGGCTAGAAACAAGATAAAAAAATTGTATTAACATAGACAACAGATGGGGTTACCTTCACTATACATGGCGTTGCAAAACCATTACGACAATATTTTACAGGGGATTCTTTGGCAAAAAAAAATTAAAAAAGTTTCCACTGACATTCGTTTCCGAGATACAGAGTGAATTTTAATTTTTTTGTGGTTTATCTTATTTATTCTACATATTTTTAAAAAATAATTCATTCAAATTCCGTATATGAGGCGAATCGTCTCAGATGTCCCAGCGCGGCGCGCGAGCCTGACAACATGCCATTTTAAACTCATGATCTCGCAATGAAAACGCCATTAAAAAATGACTGAAACAGTTTTTGATGTATTTTTTTTCCTCAGCTTTCCGATGCGATGGTGCAATTTGTTTTTAAAAATTCCGCCTCCTTAACCTAAAAAACACTAAGCGTGTTGTATCTCGAAGAACGATTAATTACTAAAGCCTGCTTAGAATTATTTTTAATTTTATATACAATGTTATAACTAGGGCTGGGCGATTATCGAAAAAGATAATCGATTTTTGACTATTTGAAATAATCGATTATTTCCGATTAATCGATTAAACGAAATTAATCAAAAAATCGATTAATCGATAAAACCGATTAATCGAAAAGTCGATTAATCGATAAAATTTATATTAATCGATTAATCGAAATTAATAGAAAAATCGATTAATCGAGAAAATCGATTATTGAACTAGTCGAAATTGTCATTACTAATGACATAATGAAAGCGACTCCAGCGCTTACCACTTGCCTATCTTGAATACAATTTCGGCCGGCGATTTAAATTTTAGACCCTTAAAAATTAAAGGAGCGCGGATCGAAAAGCATTCAAATTATTTCGTTGAATACGTGTTGCATAGTCGAGTTATGATTATAAAAAAGAATCGAGAAAATCGATTAATCGAAAAATCGATTAACAGAAAAATCTATTAATCGAGAAAATCGATTATTCGGAAAGTCGATTAATCGAAAAGTCGATTAATCGATTAATTGATTAATCGATTATTTTGCCCACCCCTAGTTATAACATGGGTTTAACAGATGATGAGAAAATAAATTAAATTTTATAATTTTTAAGTTAAAACTTATCTTAACTACTATTAAGATGCAGGTAAAAAAAACTCTCCGGTAATATCACACAATCCCAGCAAATAAAAATGCTGGAAAGCGCTAATGTAGCAGTTGTAAAATCGACTTTAAGGATATTTCCAGCGCGGACCGAAATTTTATACTTTATTTAGATCGCAGTTTTTTATAGAAAATAAATAAATATGTGAAACAGACCCAGCGGGCGAACTCTGTAACTAAATAGAAAGAGAATTTCTTGCCTACATAGAGAAAACTTTAAAATGGTACTGTCTAAGATCAATCGGTTAGGTTAGAGGGGATTCGGACGTCTCAAGGAACAGTCGGAAATAGGAAAAATAGAAAGAGTTGTTAAGTTCTTGCTGTTTTACTATCTCTGTCTGTAGCATACTCTTTGTATACGTTTTTCTTTGTTTTTTCCATGTGATTGACTGTTCGTATTATATATGTGGTTTTAAGGTTATGCGATTTTGTTTTGTTGCGTTTGCTATTTTCGAAGTTGCATGTTTATTGATAATGATAATCAGCTTGATTCAATTTTCTTTAATGATAATAAACACGTTACAGGGGCTTACCATTAAAAAATATTGGCAGGTAATAATTTGTGTGATACTACTGAATAAACCGCGTGAAAAATTGTTGAATTATAGTATAGATAGCGCAGAGTTAGGATTACCATTAGAAGAAAAGTTTGTTTTTATGAATTATGAACAAAGAATTTCCAAAAATTAGGTCTGTTTTGAAAGTGTCACTTGCTCTAATTTGAATTGTTAATTTTTTACCTTTTGTCTATCTGATTTAGATATTAAAAAACGCGAATTTAAAACTACGTCCTAACAGTGGAAAGTTATAGTTGATAATCTTAACTTAAACAATATCCAATATTATACGTTTTTATTACTCCCAAAACAAAAACACAGGTTAGAAATAAACATGTCAAAAGAGTGAAATTTAAAATTCCCTAAAATTTCACTAGGACGGACTGAATGTTTTTAGGTTCAATAATATGCTATTTTCTACTGCCGATTTAACCCGAAGTGTTTTGGAAAGAAACGTAGAGATAGAAAGAATATTTCTTTCTATCTTATTTCCTCTCTATGTCTATCTCTACGATGTTATGGAGCTCGCCCGCTGATATGTTTAAAGAAAGTTAAGTAACACAATTAAAATAAAATTAAGAAAATAAAACTACATGTTATTAAAATTTTATCACAGAAAGTCAATAAACCTAACAGCAAACTACAATAGTTTTAAACTTTATTGTAAGTTACGCATTATTTGTGTTAATTATTTTTTCATAGGTACCTGAAATCTTCTGTCGTATTCACAAAATTTTTGTGCCAATACAGCATAATAGGGATTGTAATCCTTTTCTTGTAGACAACAGTGTAAAATAACGTGAATAATCTCTCTTTCTTGTTGTTTTTTTAAACCCAATCGTAGTAACTTTTCAAATGCATCTAAATAGTCCTAAAAAACATTAAATTACACCACTTCATTAGGCATCTTACTTAAAAAGTTAAATGTCCTAATAAGTAGCACAGTCATGTAAGAACTATATTTCCGGGACTAACAGTGATATAGTGAGCTTCACATCGATAGTGAAGAGATACAATTTAGTTTCCCTGTGTCAGCCCCAATATGAGTTTCGTGTAATTACATAATTTTTTACAAAAGGAGATACAGTAAAATCTCCCTTAACAAACAGCTCTGTTAGGTGGACCTTACCACTAGACGGATAAATTTTAAGAAATCATTAACTTGCAATATGCTTTTTTAGTAAAATTATCTCTCCCTTACGGACATTCTCTTAAATGGACGCGAAGAGCAATTTTGGAAAATTCAAGAAAATAAATCCATCTCAAATGGCCGACTCTGTTATTCGGATGCATACGCCACGTAGGTTAATATGTAAATCCCCATTTTTATTCGGTAATTTCCTCGATCTAATTTATTCAGTTATTCCCAATTTACAATATGGTTCCAGTACTTTCTACTCTTAAAATAATCACTATGAGGTGCCATCCCTATGTTTGTTGTTTTGTTTGTTGCCGTTTAGTAATTTGTTACAAAAAACAACAAATTTCCAGTGTGCTCACAAAAAAAACATATAATTGATTAAAAAATCAAAATTTTGTTCTGTACTTGTCGTTTAAATAGCACATCGTAAAAATTCGATAAACGTATCGAATTTTTGCGGAATGTGACTTAAAAATAAAGATATACAATTAAATGTTTACTTCTTTAATAAATTTTATAAGTCTTCACGGGAAAGTTGGGGAAGTAACAGCAAAAACAATGTTCAAAAACAAAAGTAGTAGAGGCCACTAGAAATTTAAAACAGTTTGCGACGAAAAGTGACTATTTTAAAGCATCTTAGTAAAGAAGTTAGAAGTGCATGTTGAACATATTATTGAAAATCAAAGTAAACCGAATGTACCGGACAATTAATTAATTTTTTTATTGTTCAAGAATAAATATTTCTAATTTTGATTTATTTTCTGGTCTGCAATACATGTAGTTGATATTGACTTCGTAATCACATAAAATTCCTTATGTCTAAGTTTTTGATTTCTGTTAACGGACCTTGTCAAATAAATCTGTACTAACGGACAAATTCTCGTTTTCAGGGCATAAGAGAGATTTCATTCTGTTAAGATTAAAAGAAGTTGTCCAGATGCAGTGCATTGGTGATTCATTATCTACAGTAAAACTTTGACCAAAGTTGCCTCGTTGATGGGCGAACATCCTTAGATGATCCACGTTTAAGAAACCCAGTAACCATGAAAATGAGCTCTTTTACTAAACCTGAATTTCATAGTTATACATCTTAACATCTTACATCAGGGCGTTATATGGGCTTTACGATAATAAACAGAATCATGAGGCTTTCAGTCGTGAGGTAAACATCTATTAAAATTTAATTTAACTTAAAAAATCTAGTCAATGGCGTAAAATAATTTTACGTTTGGAAACTACGCCGAGCGGCTCACCAATCCAAACTGTGGCGTCATTCAATATTTGAAAGTCTTATTTCTAATCACGTGACGATCACATCGGTATCGCACGGTATAGTTTTCGAACGCAACCCAGGTTCGTTATATACCGCCAACGGCGGTCTATATACCCCCACGTGATCGAGGAAAATTAAATGTATGTATGTCTCGAAAACGGCGAGAGAGGGAGCAATCAAATATTCTGGGTTAACAGAGGATAGTGCGAATAGCTTCGGTAAAAAATTAAGTTATACAGGGTATTAAACGTCAAAGTCGAAATTTACGCGATTTCCTATGGGATCGATTACAGGTCGCAAAAGTGAATTAAATCGATTTAAATTTTCGGAGGTTGTAGAGGACCCGGAGCTATTGAAATTGGTGAATATCGGAAAATGGGAAGTAATTTTTTTGAATGTTTCTATGTCAAAAATTCCATTTGCAGACCCCTTTTTGGTACTTAATAACTCGAAAACGAAAAGTCGTATCGAAATATGAATTCATACGTGAAACTTTAAAAATCTCAAATAGTTTCTTTTTGTAAAACATTGACCTATATCTAAAACGACTGGAAAATGGATTTATTTGAAAAAAAACTACACCCTACTTCATAATTTCGTATTATTATTATTTTGTTTGACGAAATTCAGCGAGTTAATTATATTTTAAGCACATTTGACCATTTCTAAAAATTAAATTTAAAAAAAAATTATCTAAATGAAGACAAATATAAACAGTTCCAATTATTACAAATGTAAGAAAATAACAGAACACAGCAAATGTATAAAATCATTGAATTAAGGAAGTTTTCTATAAATTAAACCTTACAAAAATATTGTTTCAGTTATAGATTAAACTTTAAATCTAAAACCGATTAAGTAAATAAAATCGATTTATTAACATTTATAAGCGCGTTGTGTACAAAACCACTTATGCTAAATCGTTTTAAAATGAGCGTATAAACATAATTTGTGACGTAGAATAAATACAGGCGACGCGGCGCCCGCACCCCGACCCCCACGTCCCTCCCGCGCGAATCTCAATTACCCACTTACGCCGCTTCTGCCGCACGACTCATCTCGAGACTTTAAGGTGCGGAGACGATCTTAAGAAAAATAACATTGGTGCTTTACCGATGACGATGACTAACAAAATCAGTTTGACAGGCAGATGGACAGAATGATGGCGTTCTTTGTTTTTAATCTTATAAGGCTTAATACGCTTGCATGTATGCGTATATTTCTTTAAATCTGTCTTGCTGTGGCCCAAATAATCTTAAAAAAAAATGAAATTTAGCAGAAAATTTCCTGACATGGCCAGGATTGTGTTAATTTTTTTAGTTTATTGCTAATGATAATTACGTAAGCTCAATTAGGAACTTCTTCTGTAAACACAACAACAAAATAAGGTCCATAAGGTCATTTGCTCAATGACCCACCTAAAATTTTCGGTGATCTACCTAATAATTTATTTTTTAATTTTTTAAAACCAAAAAAGAATCTTTTGTTTCAAAGTTCCATGCGAAAACTCCCCAAGAAAGAATCAAGCCAAGCCAGCGTCAAAGGATATTCAAGCCTGCTCCGGGCTGGGTCATATTTTAAATTGATCTTATAGGTTTATATGGACGATATAAATTCATTAAAAGTAAGAGAGAAACAGACATACGCGCTTGAGGAAGTTAAAAAGAGACACAATTGGTCGACTGCCCACCAATAATATCTGGCCACTCCCACTATGGAAATACTCTCAAACCGCCCCCTAAAATATACTATTTCAAAACATTTGGTTCGGAAAAAGAAAAACTAATTAGGTACCTAATATGCGCATTGTATTTGCATCGTATTAATAATATTAATTAGTGGTTAAACATAAAAAATTATAAATACGATTTCTGTCAGGCCAGCGCTAGGCATCAAATTTAACGGTATCGGACCGATTTTCTTACATAACCCGCGTTGTCCAGGGGCACAATCTCAGCGAGTTGATCAGAAGGTCGAGGGTTCGAATCTGTGTTGGGGGGCAAGAATTTTTTTTAAATTTTTTGTTATTTAAAAAATTAGATCGGCTCTAAAAGGTGTATTGGCAACAAGTTGTGCCTCGATAAAATATTTTTAAAATTGTTGGCAATCTCATATTTACTACAGCTTACAGCCTGCACGTGCGTAGACAAATATCGTATTACTATGTCTAGTCGCCAGCATTGTATTTATTAAAGAAAACGGAGTTTCGGTAGCGTTCCTAATTTTATTTTACGAATAATAATCATACTTTTAGCTCAGAATTTTGTTGTGTTTATATTCTGGGCTTTGAGTACAAGGCGCGACATCTATTGAGGAGATGCTAAACTTATCAAAACGGAAGCCGCTAAAATCTACTAATCTAGAGTATTAAAACACCTAGAAAAAAGCCATAAACATCTAGAGTAGTAATGTTCAATATTCTGCAGTACACCTATTTTATGATTTTCGCAGTGTTTATTTGTAGGTAAATAATTTCTTGGCACATTATTAAAAAACCTTTCTTAATTAAAAAAGTGTATTTTGCTTGTTGCGTTGATATCACTAGTTGCCCACAAAATTTTGACCCACCTGTAAAAAAACTCACGGGCCGCGCCTGTTAACACAACTTGTGAAAAATATCAGAAAAGCCTAACTGCTACCTACCTCGGCCGACATGATGATACAAAATATGTCTCTCCTTGTATCAGTGTTCATTCTGTGCTTTTTGGCTACATCTAGCAGTTCTTGCGAAAAAACGTCCGACTTAGTTGATTTTTCTTTTTTATTAGAATTTTCCATATTCCCAGTCCATGCTGATCCCACTACCCACCATTTACCTCTTTCATCTGCCTTAAATAAATCTTCCAGTGATATGTTCAACGGAGTAACATAATTGCCCGTTCTTACAAAACCTTTCATAAGTTTCTTCAGATGTTCGGAATATGTCGTATCATAATTTGGTATCTTTGTAACATTGTTATTTCTTATGGCCAATAAGACATCTAATAAGAACTTTACTCTTGAACTAAAAATAGACAAAAACAAATTTGCAGTTTCATTTAATGCCAAAAGATTTAAGAGCTAAACTGGATTACTAATTATTCAAGTTGAATCGCAAAACCGAAATTCGAGAGTATAGGAGAGATCATGAACCCAGAAAAATATTACCCTTCAGATTATTGGGAACAGTTCTAATACTTTTTTTTATAAAAAGTGGAACAATTTTAGATGTGAAAACTAGAAAAAAAAATTAAAACTAGCACCTAAGTTAGCAATATAGTACAATACATACTTGTTGACTTTTCCTTTGGTGGCAATAACAGCCTGCTTCTGTAGCTCCAGAATTAAATTTTTAAGTGAAATTGGATCATCTTTTCTCAAGCCAAATCCAACACTTCTTAAAATGTGCAAAATACATTCCACATTTTTCTCCTCAAATTGACTAGCCAGTTTATGTAAAATTTCATACAAAAGTTTGGCATCAAAAACTTTAAAATTGTACAGTTGAGAAAGTATATTCACTACATTATCCAGAGACTTATCTTCAATATTTTGCGAGGACTTTGAAAGAAGGTCAAATTTTTTAATAACTGTTTGTAAGAAATTAGCACCTAAAATTATACAAAAAGATTTGTTAAGTGTTTGAGAAATAGGTTAAAAACGTTCTGTAGCCAAAATTAAAACATAACCTTTCTAAACAGAATGGTACATAACATAAAGCAATAGAGGATTCCTGACATTTAGCCAAAAGGATATAAAGCCCTCTATCAAAACTAAGGATGGATTATCTTTCTCATCCTATAAACTACTAAGTACATATATATATATATATATATATATATATATATATATATATATATATATATATATATATATATATATATATATATATATATATATAACTGTATTTTTTTTTGCTTTCTTGGGTAGAGGTTTGTTATGAAAAATCCAGACAACTTTTTTGACGTTTCGCCCATTGGTTTTGGGCTTTTTCAAAAACTGTTTTTTTCCTTTTATTTAGACTTTTTCTCGAGACATTATGATGTTTAAAGATGTACTGTACAGTACAGTAATGTACAGTACATTTTTAAACATCATAATGTCTCGAGAAAAAGGCTAAATAAAAGGAAAAAAAAAACAGTTTTTGAAAAAGCCCAAAACCAATGAGCGAAACGTCAAAAAAGTTGTATATATATTGTATATATTGTATATATACATATAATATATATATATATATATATATATATATATATATATATATATATATATAATATATATATATATATATATATATATATATATATATATATATATATATATATATATATATATATATTGTAGCGGGACGCCCTGGGCCGCCGCTAGTAGTTTAGGGGTGGGTTCGAAGTAATAAAAAGTCTGAACCAAATCGGCAAGTTTATTTTCCTCTTTCTTCCTTAACCTTAAAAGAAATACAAATCTATAGCTAAGGGAACCTCATAATTAAAGTCTAGTAAAAAATTCACACTAACTTATTCCTAGTTACGTAACAGAGGCAAAATACTCTTAGACCATATAGTAATATTTATCTAACATCTAATGAAAAATATTCTGAGAAATCAAGAAGCTGGGCGATCGCGTAACTTGGACCTATATCTAAAACCAAAATCAAATATGGCTTACCGTAAAAGCAGGTATATCACCGCCAAGGTGAACAGCCAAACCTTCAAGCCTTTTTACAGTTAAGGAAAACAAATTAAACTCTAAAACAAAAGAACTACCAATCATTCAAAAATGTTCCACCTACGACGTCAATTTACATTTTAATCCCAACCGCATACACGCCAAGAATTCTCTCCGGTCTACCTGGACTTATCAGCGAGGTTTTTTCGACGCTCGACAAAAACCCGCACGGAAAACGTACATACACCAGGTATTAAGAGGTGTCTTGTTTAATCTGTATTAAGAGGTGTCGGGTTTCATCTGTATTAAGAGTTGTCTTGTTTCAATATATATATATACATATATATATATATATATATATATATATATATATATATATATATATATATATATATCTATTATAAGGAAATATGTCAATTGTGTTTTATCAATTTTAACCAATCTCATGTAGTTTACAGATTGCATGCTTAAAATTTCGACCTTGTTTATACAGATAAGGCATATTTCGTCTGCAACAGGCAAAAACTACTTCATTCATTTTTACCATTAAAACATATTACTTACCAACTTCAGTACCAACATTAGCATGTAATATAGCAATGAGTAGCACATGTTCCATCAGTAACCTCTCTGGTGTTAATTCAGAACTAATTACTGACTCAAAGATTAGGGAATTTAGAGTTTCATTCATATCGTTACGACTATTATTCATATAAAGATTTTCAACTTGTCTAGCGATGTTGTGCATGTTACTTTCTGCTAACCTATTTAGAAGACCTACAAATAAAATATTATACATTGATTTTAAACTACATATAATAAAAGTGGAAAATAATAAGTCAGCAGTGACTACTCACAGAACCTGAGCAGGGAATTATTGTTTTCGATTTTCCGGGATGCCGGTCAACTTTGCATCTGGGAAAAATGTCATTCAAGAAATCGAGAATTTTTTATATAAAAGTTAAACTTGCTTCAGATTTGGCAAGTTTTCATTGTTGGCAATTACGATTGCCAGCAAATGAAAACTTGGGAGAAGCTGGGCTTTATTATACAGCACGGGTTGCATTTTTATATCAAGCACCCATACTCGCACAGCTTGGTTTTCCACAAGAAAATCATGTTAAACGTTCGAAATCGCAAAGTTCCCTGTCGATTTCGGGAGTATGATACAAGAGACTGAAATTAAACCACTTTACATGCCAATTTGACTGAAAATTGTGACGTTGGCGTCGAATGCATAAAAACATTTGATGGCAGAGGTAAACAAGTCCTGTTTTGAGGATATGAGTATTTGTACACTATAGAAAAAAATATATATATATATATATTAGAAACTTGCAGCATCGGGTTTTTTAATAAAAGAATTTATAATACCGATACAAAAAAATTGCCAGACAAACAATTATGTACATTTTGATTTAATTGGAGGTATCTATAGAAGAATAATGTTTTATTGAGACCTGAAACAATTCCGATTAAAAAAATTAAAGATTAATCCATGTGTTATGTTAAAAAAATGTTCTGGGTCAAATTTTTTCACCCCAAAATTCAGTGAGTGACTCATTCAACGACCTTGGAGATATCTTTGACGGACAATTATTGTCCCTCAATCAATAAATTGATAGTATCGTTTTCAAGGGCTTCAGGATGCTTGGTTTCATAAAGCGCAACACCAACCACGACACGAAAATGTTTATGTGTCTCTACAACTGTCTCGTTCGGAGCATCCTCGAATACTGTTCGGTTATCTGGACTCCAGGCTACATCATTCATAAGAATAGACTCGAGAGCGTTCAGAACAACTTTACAAAGTACTTATTGTACAAGCATCATTTTCCCTCGTCGGATTTCACCCACGAGACCAAACTGATGTTGTGTGGGATGTAGAGCCTTGAGCGCAGACGAAGGGCTGCACTTCTGCTTTTTTTGTACAAGCTTCTGAATGACTAGATTGATTGTGACAGACTATTGGGGTTAACTTCACTGTTGCTTCCTGCAAGGCGCACAAGGCAGTAACAACTTTTTTATGAAGTCTACCACCGGACCAACTACGACCAAACCGCCTTTGTCAGCAGAGTAGCGTGGAATTACAACTGTGTGTACTCAGACTGCGATATTTTTAACAGTACTTAATCAAAACTGAAAGGATTAATATTTAAACAATTTTAATTGTTTTATACTCTTTCCTCTCTGTTAGGTTACTCATCATGTTCATGCTTTTCTTTCTTGTATTTTAGGTGTTTTTCCGTGTTTTGTTTGTATACTTTGTTCTTTATTTTCTCTATGCCATTTGGAATTTACATTCCGTAGTGTATATAATACATGAAGTAAATAAATTCACAAATTCTTTGCTCGCGACTCGTGAGTAAAATTGTAAATTTTAAAAAATTAAGACTGTTAGGTGCATCAATCGTCTGAACTTGTTCTTTAAGATTATAGTTATTTATTACTAATTAATAACAGAAAGGTGTCCATAGGAAACAAAGTGTCACAACGGTTTGGAATAAAATAAAACTAAGAAGTATTAAATATTGCAAACAATATTGGCATAAACTAACTTAGGGTGACCCTAGCAGAGCTGAGATCGGTGTAAAACATTTTTTCCATGTCAGAAATGCTCGGAAAATGAACAATATAAAATCTTGTCAAATTTTTACGCTCGGAGCGCTCCCAGCGTCAACTCGAACTACCCCCACGGTGGACGCCATGTCGGTCGCTTAATAAAAATATTATTATAAACTTTGATCGACACGAATGTACTTAAGAGCATTCATCACCAGCTGAAACATGCTAATTTGTTTCAAAGAATTGCACCAAAACTAACCAACGAAATGATACGAAATTTTGGAAATATATTATAATTTTATAGCAAAATGAGGGAAAGTCATTTAAAAAGAAAAATCAAAAAATTATTTTTAAAATTTTTGTTATTTTGTAATATTTATTTTTTTAAAAGACTTTCCCTCATTGTTCACGATTTTCTCTATAATTTATGCGGAGATCGAATTTTTGATTAAACCTTTAGTTTTCTGTAAAACTTTGGAATTCCGTAATTAATGAATTTTGGAGAAAATCGCGTAGCTTTTTCGGCAGTTAACACATTTTGGCAACACAGCACGCATCGTACGACACCGGGAGCAGTCTTATTATTAAGATTAGCGTGTGATTGTGATTTGGATTTTCGGTGTATTTAAATAGCTATCATGGGGCGGACTAGAAAGAACGAAAATTTATGTGTCAGAAAACGATTATGTTCATCCACAAGTCGCAAAAATAGACGACTTTCTATGAAAAAACGGTAAGTAGTGTGTGAGTAGTTCTACTGGTTATGGTAGGTATATATGATTTATATGAAATTAACCGATATAAACACGTAATAGTCTAAGATCCGAAGTAAGCTCATCCTTCACCGATCTGCTTACCGGATAAAAAGTATTTTTCATCAAACATAAGATGTTAACAAATATATCGCGAATGGGTTGCCTAATGAAATATGGTCATGGCTATCCTTAATTAAAAATACTGTAACTCATTTTTTGTTTAATATTTCACTCACTTGCTTACCAAACGAACTTAATACACTAATCGAAAGTATAAAGCATAAGGAACATGCAAAAGTTAGGTTGCCTACTTTTTTTCGGTCCCTATACCGGGTTGCCAGGTACTTATAAACAGGTGAGTCGATTCTAGTAATTTGTACTCATCTGCTTTCTCTTTGAAACTATATTAAAATAAAGATAATTTTATTGCGATCACGGTGGTATAAGGTTGCCTGCGAAAAATCGGTCATGAATCACGGTTGCCAGGCTTTGAAATTTAAAAATTGGGGCAAGCGATGCGCGACAGAGAAGCATTGCGCGTACTATTCGGTGCGATAGAGGAGGACACAGCATAGCAGCTGCGCGTGACGCGACGTTCGGATGAAAGAGAAACTTTTTTTACATGACACTAATGCCGAGTTGTACAATAGTGGCTTAAGCTTAGTTCAACTAAAACTCGGTTCAGACTTAAACCTTCCCATATAAATTGCATTGCTGTCAAAAATGCCTTCAATTTGACAGCAATGTATTTGTTATGGGAAGGTTTAAGCTTAAGCTTAAGCCACTATTGTACAACCCGGCATAATGTGTTCATCATTTTACATACATTTCACATACCCTAATTTCGTTCATATTAAAAATCCAAATTTCATTTTTGGGTTGAAGCTTTAGTTGACAAAAACACATTTTTTGCCATAAAAAAAACAATTGAATATTGATTGTGGTTTCTCCGGAGGTGAGTTTAAGTTTTTATTTTCAGTGGCAACCTACCAATTTTTTTTATACCATTAGATAGCTCTTTAAATTCCCTTTTCGGTGACATAGGTATCATAAGTGGTAGTTTGCTCTCAAAATGGCGACACTGGAGGCATTTTTCTCAGTTTGAGTAGGTCGCCATTTTGAAGTCCCTGGTTGTTTCATTAAATAACTCTGTAGTTTCGTGAGGAAGACTGTTTAACTTTTATTTTTTAACATCATTTCTTTTTAAATAATTGGTATCTGCAAATTTATGTTTTACTAATATTGCCCATTTTTAAAGCAAATTTTCACCAAAATATTAAATAGAAAGGACCAAAAGTAAAATAGCCGTCGCGTAGTACATGTTACTAATTACCTAAAATTATCAAAAACACATTTTAACGGTTTTTTCTAAAAAGAAAGTCAAATAAACAAGACAAAGTACGTTAAAAAGAACATTTATTTAACATAAAATCGGCTATGCATTTACCTAAGTTGGCGTTAAAAAACAGCCCACTTAGGTAAATGCATAAATCTGATTTTATGTGTAATAAATTATAATGTTAATCTTAACGTACTTTGTCTTATTTGATATTTTTTGGAAGAAAACCGGTAAAATGTGTCTTTTTGATAATTATTATCAAAAAGACACATTTTACCGGTTTTCTTCCAAAAAATGTCAAATAAGACAAAGTACGTTAAGAATAACATTATTTATTACACATAAAATCAGATTTATGAATTTACCTAAGTGGGCTGTTTTTTAACGCCAACTTAGGTAAATGCATAGCCGATTTTATCTTAAATAAATGTTCTTTTTAACGTACTTTGTCTTGTTTATTTGACTTTTTTTTTAGAAAAAAACCGTTAAAATGTGTTTTTGATAATTTTAGGTAATATAATAAGTAACATGTACTACGCGACGGCTATTTTACTTTTGGTACTTTCTATTTAATGTATTGGTGCAAATTTGCTTTAAAAATGGTCCATATTAAGAAAACATAAATTTGCATACACAAATTATTTTAAAAGAGTTTTACAAAATCATTTTAAAAAATAAAAGTTAAACAATCTTCTTCACTAAACTACAGAGTTATTTTATGAAAATAACAACCAGGAACTTCAAATTGGCGATCTACTCAAACGGAAAAATCACTCCAGTGTCGCCATTTTGAGAGCAAACTACCACTTATGATATATTACCGAAAATGGAATTTAAAAAGGTATCTAATGGTATAAAAAAATTGGTAGGTTGCCATTTAAAATAAAAAACTTAAACTCACCTCCGGAGAAACCACAATCAATATTCAATTGTTTTTTTATGGCAAAAAATGTGATTTTGTCAACTAAAGCTTCAACCCAAAAATGAAATTTGTATTTTTAATATGAACAAAATTAGGGTATGTAAAATGTATGTCAAATGATGAACACATTAGTGTCATGTAAAAAAAGTTTATTATAAAACAATAGAAATACATGCATGCGCACTCTCCTTCATCCGAAAGTCGCGTCACACACAGCTGCTATGCTGTGTCCTCCTCTATCGCACCGAATAGTACGCGCAATGCTTCCCTGTCTCGCATCGCTTGCTCCAATTTTTAAATTTCAAAGCCTGGCAACCGTGATTCATGACCGATTTTTCGCAAGAGTGTTCGCAATAAAATTATCTTTATTTTAATATATGTTTCAATGAGAAAGCAGATGAGTACAAATTACTAAAATCGACTCACCTGTTTATACCTGATGGCAACCCGGTATAGGGACCGAAAAAAAGTAGGCAACCTAACTTTTGCATGTTCCTTATGCTTTATACTTTCGATTAGTACCTATTAAGTTCGTTTGGTAAGCAAGTGAGTGAAATATAAAAAAAAATGAATTACAGTATTTTTAATTAAGGATAGCCATGACCATATTTCATTAGGCAACCCATTCGCGATATATTTGTTAACATATTATGTTTGATAAAAAAGACTTTTTATCCGGTAAGCAGATCGGTAAAGGACGAGCTTACTTCGGATCCTGTACTATGATTAAATAAAATAATATAAACCAAGCGCCAATTGAACTGTTAAATATAACATTTTGATCCATTTTTGACACCCCGTACATCTGAAATGACTTGATAGATTTTAAAAAACGAGGTAGATTTGTTCTCTTTGGCACAAGAAGCATACATCAAAAGTGCGTAATTTGTGAAAGGAATTGATTTCTAATGAATCGCTCTCTCAGAATTTTTCTCGGTTTTAAAATCAATTAAGCTGTTTTAGATTTACGGGATGTTCAAAATGGGGTAATATGTTACGTTGACGCTCTATTGACCGTGAACTTCGGATATAGCAAACTCCGCTTATTACGTAGGTTAGGTTGAATTCAAAATTATTTCTAAACACCAAAACCTTTAAATCAGGGTAAATTAATTATTACAGTTTCTGTTAAAAACTGGAGAATATTCTTTTTCTAGAATATTCTTTTTTTAGATAAAACGTGATGAATCCTTTTGGCAAAATAAAATGTTGCCGAAATTAAGATTTTTTATGACAATTTTATGTTTCCTGAACTGGTTGATCCGCTTTTGCCAAAAACCCTACCCATTGGAGATAACATATGTGAAGGAAAAGTATCTTATATTATTCCATAAATTTGTTGGCTGTTATGTCATTAGGTAGTATTATTTTATAATATTACACATTTATTAATGCACTTTTTCTTATAGATACGTACAAAAAAGAAAGAAAAATGGCTGCCAGTCTACCTACCTATCTGTTTATGTATTTCTGTCTATATCTATTTTTTTACAACTTTTATTTTTTCCAAATAAATAACGAATTCTTGAAAATTTGTCTTTAATTTTTAACGATTCCCATATGATAGACAAAAAGATTAAATAAACAAATAAGACATACAATGAATAAAAAGAAATCAAGATCAATAATTATTATCAAAGAATGTCCTATGTCCAACATTTAATAGTTTGCGATTATTTACAGTGAAAAGTGAAATAATTTGAAATCCTAAATACATAATATAAACTTGCTCAAAAATAATCAATTATTCTTCAAGAAATCAAGTCCTGTCCTAATACAACTCACGACGGCGAGGTCGCGTCGCGTCTCCGAATGGCCATGTTGCCAGATTGCTCATTAACATTGATTTACGCTCTTCATTGGCGAAATCCCGAATCGGAGCACGCGGTCCACTGATGTAGGCTCTTAACTCGGCCTGCCGATTACGAAATCTGACTTACTAAAACCAAAAATTTCCAGGTATTTTGGATAAATTCAATAAATTCCCTGACATTTTCAGGATTTCCCTGACCAAAAAAAGTAATTTCTTTCCATCTATTTAAGCATTCCTTATTTCTCAAAATTATATTCACTCCTAAGTAGCATTTTTAGACACATTTTGGTATGTATCTAAACCATTGTTTCTGTTTCCGACACAAATTGGAAACTATTGGCAATAAATATGGAAATATTTTCGAAACGTATACATTTTAAATGGCGCATTTGCACGTGTTTCCAAGTACTAGCTGTGACTTTCGCTGTTTCGACACACAATCGAAGCTTTTATCAAAAATGTTTCCTAAATATTTCGAAAATGTTTCTAAATTGTTACATCAAATGTCATCAAGAGTTACAGTTCAACATCTTATATAGAGGGCGCTGTACTGTTGGAGCATGGGTAAAACCAGCGCAAACATTTTGGTAAAATTGTTTCCAAGTGTGGCTGATATCTGTATCTGAATATGTCAAAATGGACAAAATAAGGGAACAAATAATTTCGCCATCATGAATTTGTCACAAGTGTATTTTCTATAAGTTATGGTAGATTTATTTTATAGTTATTGCAAAAGATAACCAAAAATCATTGTCGAAATAAATTTTATTGTGCAATTTGCTAATTTAGCCTTATATATTTAACGCGCTTTTCATTTACAGAGAAAATAATAAGGATATGTAAAAAAAAATTTAAAATATTTTTAAACTTTTGTTTTTTTCTTTTTTAAATTGAATTAGCTAGTAAAATGGAACTAACGTAACAACTTTTTGGCTTTTCGAAAGATGCAGGAATTTAATTAAAACCAATTTAAACAAGATAAACATTCATTTGTCAAAATGGCCGCAAGGAAGCGAGAAATTATTCTGGCCTAAAATGGAGCCCACACACAATTTCTAGTATTTGGTTTTTATAATGTTTCATACGTGTAGCTATAATTAATTGAAAATGTGTCGAAACAGAAACACGGTTTCATGGCTTTACTTTTTCCTTTTCAATTTTAAATTCTTTCTTTTTTTTTTAGTGTCTTGTAAAACCTTGAGGAATGTCTATAATGTTGTTTTCTTCCCATATTAAAAAAAAACAAACGTAAAATGGTTAAATAGGTGATTTAAAAAACTAAAATAAACAAAATGTAAAAATTATAGGTTATGATAATTTGTTCTGAAGAGGTTGTAGTGTGTATGTTTCTGGAAGTTTCGAAAATTATTTTCTTCACAAGTTTCGTAAATGAATGGGTACCATTGTTTGGTCAATATTTCTAACCAGAAAAATATCAATTTTTTGATTAACTTAATTCGAAAATGTGTCGCTACAATTTGGGAGCGCGTGTGTCTTACCACAACTTAATAATTATATCTAATAATGCATCGAAAAATATCCATTCCCGCGTGTCGGAAATGTATCGACACTGTTTTTTTTTGTAAAATATTTCGAAATAAACAGTTCTTAAGTATTTCTAGTAACTAAATTAGAAAATGTATCGCAAAAGTTTCGGAACACATGTGTCGACACAATTTTATAATTTGAATCGAAAATGTTTCGAAACGTTTCAAAGCAAAGAATTTGTGCCAAATTTGTGTCTAAATATGCTACTTGGGCTATTTAAGAGAATTAAAAATGACGACTTGCACTAGTATTTAGTAAGTATGTTAAATTTCAGAACTTTGTTTCTCACATTTTATGGAAATTATCAATAGACCAATAATTTGAAATGTTTGTCACTCACATCATTAATGACTTAATATTGTAACCCTGCCAAAGATGGACGGAATGTTCAACGATTTTTGTTTTCATACTTCTCTTTACACAACAGGACTAATATAGGCAATAATATCGAAAAATAACTTGTCTGATTTCATTTTGGAGGAGCAAAATTTCACACACAGAAGTGTTAAGATATTTCTTCAAGATTTTGTATTCTCTTATGAATGTTAAAAGTAGATATGGTCATAAAAGAGAATATACAAATAGTTATAAAGTTATGTAAAAGTTTAAAAAGTGAATGTATAATGACGGAAAAACCAACAGATCACAACCTAAATACTCATTCAAAGTATCGGCGAATGTGCGATAATGGTTTCGACTGTAGGAAAAAAAACATGTTACTATTAAAGTTTCAAAATATAATTTCTCCCTCCTTAAAATATTAGTTTTTAAAATCATCTGGTGGTTTATCCCAACTTAGAGGTGTAGTCCTAAAAAAATCTTATATAAAACAATACCTTTCAGTTGCTTGCGTAATCTATCCAATTTTTCCTTTCGTTTTTTGTCCTCTGAGCCACTGTCTGCCATTTTTGCTCTTATTGCTGGAGGTATGTATTTACCTTCCGAGTTCTAAAAATAAAGGCTTTTATTAAAGTAGAATATAGTACTTTACAATAACACCTTCTTTATTGTAGGCAGGGTTGAGAAGATTTAAATCAGTTGATTAAAATCATGATTTTAATCAAGTGATTTTTAATTTAAAAAACATGATTAAAATTAAAAAATTAAGCTAAAATCAGGACACTTAAACACATATGTATTCATAAAAATAAAACTTCCAACTCCTTTTGATGCAAACTGCAATAACCTACGCTTCTTTTTACTTGTAGAAGACAAAAAAATCAGTGCAGTTTCGTGCAACACAAACAAAAAAACCTTACGCCAAAGGATGCTAAAATGACCTTTGAAACTTGTATGCTTTTGTCATTAACAAGCAAATTTTTAAGAAAGGTTGAGAGCAATGTCCCATTTGCATATTGTTACCAAGAACTTTTTTGTAGTTTATCTAATGCCAATTCTGTGACGAATAAAGAGAAATCTATAAAATAATTGAAAAATTTATTACTCATTCAGTATATGTTTCGAAAAATCAAATTAAGGGGAGCTTCATAATTAGGTGATGTCTTGATGCAGATTTTTCACAATCAGAGCACATTAAAACAGAATATGGTTATACAATAATGATAACGATAGAATGGCTAATAACTGCCTCCACAACGCACTAAAAACCCACCCTGTACAAAAAAGCTATAAACTGACCAACACACTAACAAAAATGGGGAATCTGGTTTCAGTAGGTGAGGACTGGATTTTTCAAAATGACAATACTAAAAAAACTTAGTTAATAAACTTACACTAATAATTGCTCCATTCTTAGACCTTAATCTTCCATAAATATCCTCCCAAACTCCATCTTTTCCTTGATTATTTTTTGAGCTATCAGCACCTGTGTCTGATGTACTATCCTTGTCTAAATCTGAGAACTCGATATCATTCTCACTGCCACTTTCACTATTATTTAATTGTGCCTTTTTTCTAATTTTATCTATTTGTTCTGTATTTGATTTACTTGGATTTAATTTTTGTTTTTTATTTATGACCTTATTTTCACTACCAATTTTTCTTTTTGATGATGCTTTAGCTTCTTTTTCTTTGGGTGTGCTGTTAAACTCAGTATCAAATTCATCTAACGGTTCATTTTCTGGTTCTATATCAGTTTTCAGTTTATCATTTTTCTTTCTTTTTTTGATATTCTTATCATGCTTCAATTTTTTGTTAGACAAAATCGTTTTATCCATATTTTCTGTCCCACTCTCTGAGTCATCATTATTTTCACTATCACTATCACTATTATTTTCTGATATGTCCTCTCCTGTAAAATAGTTTTACTTTATTAAATATTAAAAATATTTTTCTAATTTTTTTTTAAATCTGACTGTTTATAAGTCTCTTATTTCAACCAGTGGCGTAGATAGGATTTTGTTTGGGAGGGGGCCAAACTATTTTGTCATTTAAGCTTCTAAACATGGTTCGTACAATTCAGTTCACGAGGAAAACCAAATTATAGCAGGATTTTAAAAAAATCCCACTACACGAACATAAAGTGGCCTTCCGTCCCGATTTTGGCAGGACAGTCCTGCTTTTGCTCAAATAAAAAAATAGCTTTATTTTGCGGTAGACATAACTGCCAGTGGCTACGCCGGAAGTGTCAAGTGCCACAATCATGCAACAATATCCTTGGATTCTATTTTACCATCGTATCGTATCGGATTCGATATTTCCCTCTTTACTAATAATATGCAAAAGAAAAAGATCTATTCAGGGTGTCCGAAAAGTCTTAGTATGGGCAAATATCTTTGCTATTAGTAATGATAGACACTAAATTTTAGGTGTATCTTATTGGTTAATAAATCTTCTTTTTTATGTAATTTAACTTTTTCCACCCCCTCCAGGGGTAACGTTAGGGAGTTTAGGTTAAAAATTTAAATCTTATGTCGTGTGGTACCTCAGTTTAAAGGTCTTCAAAAAGAAACATTTTAACAAACATTTTACCGCAAACCGGAGGTCCGAATCTTAATTCATATTTAAATGGCAAGCCTATAAAAATGAAAAATCGTTAAAAAATTAAAAACTTAAGTACCTTTATTTCAAAATAGCCACCATGAACTTCTTGGCAATAATAAAGTCGATTTTGGAACTCTGCCAGGAAGTAACACCTGTCATTCTCGAAAATGTGAGAAGTGAATTCCAAAATCGACATTATTGCTGCCAAGAACTTCATTTAGTGGTCATTTTGAACAACTTTTAAAGTCATAAGAGAAATAAAAGTATTTAAATTTTTACAGCCAGATTCTCCAACGCTGGTCCGGTCTAATTTGACAACCAAAAGTTTTAAACTGACAAGTGTAAGAATAAGACAACTACGTTTTATACTATAAACTTATTTCTGAGCTTTTTCGCAAACTTTATCAAGAAAAGGACAATTTTAGTACGTACTTTCAACAATAATAGAACTAAATTCATTACAGCAACTCGTTCCAAGATGAAAATCAAGTGGAAACCAAGTAAATCGCTGAAATATCACAATAATTCATAAGTTTTTAATGACGACTTATTAACAATGACACGACAAAAACCTGTCAAAACATAACTGATCAACTATAAGATCTTAATTTAAACCAGTACTAAATCTTAAACTTTCTTAGTGAATCTGAACGTTAATTTTTTGACGATTTTTAAATTTAAAGGCTTTTTTGCCATTTAAAAACGAATTAACATAAGGACCTCGGGTTTGCGGTACTATGTTTCTTTTTTGAAGACCTTTAAAATAAGGTAAACACAACATTGGGTTGCATTTAAAATTTTTGACCTCTGCTCAGCGTCACCCCTCAAGGGGGTTGAAAAAGTTAAATTACATAAAAAAGTAGATTTATTAACCAATAAGATACACCTAAAATTTGGTGGCTCCAAATAGCTTTGCTATTAGTAATAATAGCAAAGCTATTTGCCCATACTAAGAATTTTCGGGCACCCTGTATGTTATTATCTCTCTATAAAAGAATAAACTGACTGACTGACAGATCAACGCACAGCCCACACCGCTGGGTCTAGAAACTTGAAATTTTGCACAGAGGTTCCCTATATAACGTAGGCGTGCATAAGGAAGGGTTTTTCAAAATTCAACCCCAAAGGAAGTAAAACAGGGGTTCAAACTTTATGGAGAAAGAATATTAGATGGTCCTACTAACTCGAAACTTCATAGAAATACTTTAAAAAATAAATGTTTAAACACGTGTTTTACAGTTTAAATAAACCTCTAAGGGGGTGAAATGGGGGTTCAAAGTTTGTAATGGAGTAAAATTGCCCCCCTGGACCCCCCGTATCTACGCCACTGATTTCAACAGCAATTTATTTTAAATCAAACTTCATAAATTATTCTACGTTTTACATTTTACAAAAAATTAAGTATTTCTTAACTAGTTACATACACAACTACAACAGACCTTCCCTATACATTGTATCATCTTCAGAATAATCATCTCCATTTAACAAGCTTTCAAAACTTTCATCATCACTATTTTCTTTATCTTTTTCCTGCTTTTTATTAATTTTATTTTTGCTTTTAGTTCTCTTTCCAGACATAAGAGCAAAATCTTCTTCAAATTCATCATTAGCTTTAAACAAATCCTGCTCTGTAGAAACAGCATTTTTTATATATTCTGGATCACATGCCTCCAATAAATCTGAAATATAAATAATATCTTTGTACAGAGTGTTTCTCCTAATGGCCTCACTTGATTGAACTGTTCTTTTACCTCGTCTCTTACTATTGGGTTAGGGAAAAAATTGTAAGTCAATATGGTATGTAGTTTTTTATTATTCACACAAATAGCTGGAGAAAGCCCCCTGCAGTAATAGGAAAACGTACAGTGGATACTTCAACAACAATAAAAGCAGCAGACCAGAAAATATGGCTCTTTATATCGAGACTGACCACACATACTACTGTTGAGAATCTAAATAACTTCCTAAGAAGTGAGGGATGTGCTAATCCAGATACCCATTAAACTTAACCTGGAGTCCAAAGACAGCTATAGTTCCTTCCGTGTGGGTATATCTAGGGAAGCAGTTGATCAGGTTCTCTCTCCTTTAACCTGGCCTTGTGGAGTGTTAGTGAACAGGTTTTCTTTTCCGAGGGGACATATGAATCCTTCGAGCAGGACTTTCACGAATCAAATTATAAGGAGACAGTAGAATCTTCAGTGTGTTACATTTAAACATAAGGGGAATAAAACATAAAACACTTGATTTGGAAACTCTCTTGGACGACAAGGTACCACATGTGCTGTTTATCACTGAGAATTGACTACACCAACATCAACCTGAAAGGCTTACAACCTGGGATATATACTTATTCAGCATTAATCAGATAAGGAATTTGTTGGAGGTGGAGTATGTGTGTATGTGTGGTCTGTTCTAAATGTCCATTGCTATAATATACCCTTTCATGCATGCGACAAACACTTTGAATTATGCCTTTAAAAAATAAAATTTAGTACCATTGCCATGACTCTAATCTGTTTACATACAGATCACCAAGTGGGGATCTTGACTATTTTTTATTAATCTATACTCTCTGTTTGAGCGGGTTCTTGGTGAGCACACTAAGATTATTCTCTGTGGGAATCTCATCATTGATCTGCTGGGGCAGGGCTGACCAGTGACTGAACTGTGGACTCTTCTTCGGCAGTTTGGTGTTGGGGCCCTGATGGACACACCAACGAGGATTGGTGTGACATCCGGGACCTGCTAGATAATATTATAACTAATCTCCCTGTAAAAATGGTGAATGTTTGCAATACTAGTTTGTCGGATCATACCTTTCAAATTGCTGAACTCGAGCTTAACACGGCCATATCATCCTGTGTAGTCAGGCAAAGAAACTTAGGAACCCTTGCTCTGGCTTGATGATTTTGATGACCAATTTAATTTCTTTTATGATACTTTTTAAAGTGCTTTGAAGAGGCCTTTCCTCATGGATCTATTATAATAGATCCATGCCTTTCCTTATAAACAATTCTTTCCCCAAAATACAAGTTATCCCTGGACAAGTTCGAGCCTTGGGAAATATGGTTACCGAAATGGCATCGCTAAATAACAGCAGTAATAATGCTTTTACCGATGATAGATTTAATATTTTAAAGATGTTTTATAGAACAAAGCTATCAACTGCAAAACAGAGCTACAATACTAATAGAATTATAAATGCATTAAACATGTACAAAGAATGTTGGAAAATTATAAATGAAAGTAGGAGCAACAACAGACAGAAAATTTCAGAACTTTCTGAGGCAAACAATATGGGTAACCAGCAATCTTTCTGAAATTTGTAATATTTTTAGCGATCATTCAACTCCAAATACAACAAACTAAGACGCATAGTTCTCAGGTGCCAACATATAATAATCCTAATAGTTTCGTATTGCATTCTTTCTATAGTAATGAAATCGAATCACTAATTCATAACACTTGTAGCAAACCAAGTTCAGAGCATGATAAAGTGCCGGGTAAAGTGTAAAAGAATTGGCCGACATTGTAACAGGGCCTCTCTCTTACATGATTAACAGGTCATTTGCTGTAGGAAAATTTCCCAACTGTCTCAAACTTTCCAAAATTATCCCTGTCTTTAAGGGTAAGGGGTCAGTTTTGAGTAAGGAGTCTTATCGTCCGATCTCTCTTCAAACTAATTTTCAAAAATACTGGAGTACTGCTTCAATCTGAGACTTTACAACTTCTTTGAAAGATTTGAAAACTTAGGTAAAAGCCAGAACGCTTTTCAAAAGAAAAAATATACTCTTACAGCAATAGATAAGATTATAAGATTTATACACGAATCATTGGAAAAAAGGAGCTTCACTCTGGGGCTCTTCTTGGACCTGAGCAAGGCCTTTGATCTAGTTGATCACAGGACCTTGCTCAGGAAACTGGAGAGCTACGGAGTCAGAACTCAATCATACTCAAGATAGAGTCCTATTTGGAATCTAGGACTCAGCAAGTGGTCGTCGAAGGGGTTAGATCGGACGTAAGGGACTGTCAGAGGGGTTAACCCTGGGATCCCTTCTGTTTTTGGTCTATATAAATGACCTAGAAGCTTTTTGTCTGTCAGCTGTTGGGTCAGTGATATACGCCGATGATACCATCCTACTAGTCAGTCCAATGACTAGAAACAGACAACTCGAACTAAGGTAAACAGCAATAAACAAAATAAATCTTGGTATGAAAAAAATGGCCTACAGCTCAAAGGGCAAAAAAACAAATTTTGTAGATTTCTGTACAAAGAATACCATAGTTGATCAAAGCTGGCTTTTAAAACTTGACCAGTCCTCGATTGCTCAGGTCAACTGTACAAAAGTTCTAGGACTGTACATTGACAGTAAACATACTTGGCAAGTACACCTAGTCCATCTAAGAAGTAAATTAAGCTCATATTGCTTTTTAGTTAGACAATTAAAGTATACTGTCACAATAGATGCGCTTAAGTCAAGTCAAGTCAAGTCAAGTCAAAATCCCTTTAATCAGAAAATTGCTTAGTACAACTTACATAACAATTGAATGATTCGGCGTCAATACATAAAAATTAAAAGCACAAAATAATAATAAGCCACTATAAGAACATATTTGTACAATACAAACATCATTAAAACTTAACATACAACATTTGAAATTCTAAAAATCACTTACAGAGTAAGGTTCTAAGTTTAAAATTATTTCTAAAATTTGTTTCTTAAATCGTTTCAAGCTGGTCTCCAGTTTTATGCCACGAGGCAATTTATTGAAGAACTTTATACATGAGTATGCCGGACCTCTCTCAGTTGCACTCAATTTGTGAATGGGAACATTCAGATTTACACCCGCATTTCTGGTATTTAAACAGTGTTGAGTCTCCAGACCGGTGAATTTGTATCTGTTATTAAAGAAAAAAACCAGACACTCATATATATATAAACCAGGCAGCGTCATGATACCCAGCTGTCTGAACTTTCCCCTACAAGACTCCCTTCCCCTTAGACCCAAAAGTGTTCGTATTGCTCTTTTTTGAGCAACAAACACATGATGTGCAGCCAAACTTGCCCCCCAGAAAATCACACCAAACCGCAAGACTGAGTGAACATTTGCAAAATAAACTGATCGTAAAGTATCTAGATTTAAGTATTTAGACGTGATTCTTAAAGAAAATGTAGCAGAGCTAATTCTCCTGCAAACATGTTCAACTTGGATAGCCCAGTCCAGATTTCGGTCCACGTGAATGCCCAGAAACTTGGTACTATTGGCCAGGACAACATTCTGGTGGTCAAGCAGGACCCTCTCCGGGATCCTTGCATTCTTTTGTTTTGTTCGAAAACAGATGTAATTTGTTTTTCCAGAGTTCAAGAACAGTCTGTTAGCAGCAAACCATTCCCGAGCCCTGTTCAAACGCTCACTACTAAGATTCAGAAGATCACTGAGATTAGAACCAATTATCAAGATATTAGTGTCGTCCGCAAAACTCACCAAATGAGAGTCGGGGCTGAGAATCTCAGCAGCCAAGTCATTCACGTAAAGGATAAATAGAAGGGGCCCCATAACACTTCCCTGTGGTATACCCATCCGGAGAGTACCCTCCTCTGAATAGTACTTGTTACCATTTCGCTCAATAACTACTTTTTGCTTTCGATTAGCAAGGTAAGACTTGATCCAACCGAGAGCCGGACCACGCACACCATACCTCTCTAACTTATCCAGAAGGATGCCATGATCCAAACTGTCAAAAGCTTTCGACAGGTCCAAAAATACTCCCATAGATAAACTACCATCCTCCTGTGCCAACAGAATGTTTTCTATAAACTGATAAATAGCAGTCTCAACAGATTTACCCTTGAGGTAGCCATGCTGAGAATCAGTAAAAAGTTTTTCTGCATAAAAAAAGCGAAGTAATCTATCACACATAGCTATTTCAAAAATCTTTGAGAATGTTGATATTAAACTGATAGGCCTGTAGTTTTCAATTTTGTCAGGATCCCCCTTTTTGTACAAAGGTTTAACTATAGCTAGCTTTAAGTGAGAAGGAAAGATTCCCTGAGAAAAAGAATTATTTATTATGTGACACAAAGGGGAAGCCAATTCCTCTGCACATTTTTTCAAGAGATTTGAAGGGATTTCATCAAACCCAGAACTCATTTTATTTTTAAGTCTGGAAATTATATCTAAAATTTCATTTATTGTGACTGGTATCAAGAAAATTGATTTATTGTTGTAAGGAATTTCACATGAATAAGCATTCTGATGAGGCAAACTATTTAAAAGATTAGGTGCTGCATTAATGACAAAGTTGTTGAAGTCATTGCATATGATATCTGGGTCACCAGAAATCTGACAATCACCACCTCCAGAGCCACTCCCATTTATTTCCCCTACAATTTGCCAGACACATTTCGACTTATTTTCGCTGTTGTTTATACGATTTCTATATTGGGTTTTCCTAGCCTCCGTCAAAAGCTTATTATATTCTTTTTTCTTTTCTTTGTATGCTTGATTATAATTTATGTCAACCCTTTGTAGCATTAACAAAACATTCAATTCATTCTTGCAAGCTATTATGTTATCATTTTGATGATACAATGTTTTTTTTGATTTTGAATTTATGATTTTAAAAGGAAAACAATGCTTAAATATGGGGAGAAATATGTTCATGAAACCTACCCATTGAGCATCTACCCGCTCCGACGACAGTACATAAACCTGCTCCCAATCTTCAAAAGACAACATATTTTTGAAGCATTCTTTGTTTTCTGCACTGAAAATTCTTTTTTCCACCTTACTGATCTCAGTCTTACCTGCCTCTATGTCAAACATGATCAGTTGTCCCCTATGATCAGAGATATGAGTGTCTAGAACCTGAGACTCAAAACTTGTACAATTGGTTAAGATATTATCAATGCAACTTCTAGAGGTCCCGAACACTCGAGTATCCTCCAAAATTGATGGATGTACATTAAATGACTGTAACATAGAGACCAATTCAAGAGAGATCCCATTATTTATATTAAAATCTATATTAAAATCACCGCAAATAAAAATTGAACAATCATCAGCAATTCTATTTTGTAAAATATGTTCGATCTTTGATAAAAGAATTTGTTCCTGAGATAAAGGAGATCTATATACACATAGTATTATTATGATTTTACTACATACTTCAACCTCAATGGCGGCACACTCAAACCTAATTTCTTCGGCAAGATCGAGAATGTCCCTGCGTTCTTTCCACTTCACATGCTCGTTTATGTATATGGCCACTCCACCATGAGAACCCTCTTCTCTGCAAAAGCTTAACCTAGCATACTAGTCTCGTACAAGCTAGCTTGTCGTATGGTCTCGTCTTGATGACGTGTTTGTAATATAAAAGAATAGTTTGGATTATGTCTGTTTTAACAGTCCCTTATAACCGTCTCAAGCTATCACAGGATGGAACACGGCTATGGGTATCAAGATTTATAACAAACTTAGTCCTAAGATAAAGGCTAGTCAGTCAATAAATATTTATAATAAGCTGAAAACCCTCCTTATAAATGCAACATACTACTCCACAACGGATTCTTGAGTGGGTAGATCCACTTAACTGTTTTTCTGTTTGTCTAAATTGAGTACGTTCTTTACAGTTTATTTTCGAAAATCTTTTTTACATGTATGTTTGACGAACTGATAAATATAATGTATGATACACATTTAGTAATATATTCATAGTTATTTGATTTGATTAAGATTAAAATTAATCTTAAGTTTAAAATTGACATTATACAGGGTGTCCCTGGATGGGGTTACCCGAGGGGTTACCTATACCACAAATGGACCTAATTTTTAATATTTCGACAAAAAGTTATTCTTGATAAAAATTTTTGCTTGTAAAAAAAATAAGATTTGTTGTAAAAAAAATTAGTTTTTGTTTACAGGGAGGTCAAAAACTTAAAAATATGAATTTTACTTAAGAGTAAACTACCGTTATTTTTCGTTTTTAAGGAAAATTCCATTAGAAAATGTTGTGTAGAATTGCTTTCTAGTCATGATTCAAGATTTTAAAAAAGTATTGTGTAAATCAATTTGTTAAGCCCCAGTTTTTTTTCGAGTGTCGTAAGGAATACTATAACCAAAATACCTGTCTGGTACTTAAAGTGAAGTGTCATATCAGTGTCATTTGCAATAAATATTACTGTCTGTTAATTCTGAAATTGCAGTAATGCTTACTTTACAGCAACGTATTTATTTAGTTAAATGCTATGGTATAGGAAACATTTCCTACCGACACGCAATTGAATTGTTCAATGAAAAATATCCCGCTGTAGAAATTAGTCGACAGAGTATAAAAAAAATAATCAGAAAGTTTGATCATACAGGAGATGTAAAAAACCTTAAGAAGCCAAAGAAAACATACAATAGGGATGATGTAGCCACCATGCTAGTTTTCGACTCAGTAGCCGAAAATCCGAAAACGTCGTTAAGAAACAGATCCTTGCAAATTAACATAAGCAAATCTGAAATCCAAAGGGTTTTAAAAGAAAATATGTTTAAAGATTTCAAACCTAAACAAATTCATACTCTAGAAGAAGGTGATGATGCGCACCGTTTAGACTTTTGTTTAGATATTGGGGAAAGAATTGTGGAAGACAGACACTTTTACAAAAGTGTTATCTTTTCAGACGAGTGTACATTTAACACAAATGGCATAGTATCATCCCAAAATTGTCGCTTTTGGGCGCAAGACAATCCGATGTTTACACTCACTACAGGCAGTCAAAAAGCCAAAAAAGTAAATGTATGGTGCGCTATTACAATAAATAGAATTATTGGGCCTTACTTCTTTGAGGTAAATCTTAATCAAAATTCTTACTTAGAAATGTTGAATACTTATTTTTGGACAGAGTTTGAAGAAGAAAATTTAGAATACAGACGCAAAGCCTATTTTCAGCAAGACGGATGTCCAGCGCATTCGACACTGCAAATTCAAAATTGGCTTAATGGACATTTTCCACAAAAATGGCTGGGTAGATATGGTCCCATACGCTAGCCGGCTCGATCCCCTGATCTAACGGCATGCGATTATTTTCTTTGGGGATTTTTGAAAGAAAAGGTTTATAAATATAATTGAAATCATGATGTTGAAATTTTGAAATACAGAATACGTGAAACTATCGCCGAAATAAATCCACAGATGATTAATTCTACTTATAACGAGTTTAAAAGACGACTACAAAAGTGTGTAGAAGTTGGCGGCTTTCACGCTGAACAATAACTTTGTAAATAAAACGTTTAGTTTAATTAACATTTCAATAAAAAATTTTATGTTTTACAAAAATAAAAAGTTTTTTCTGAAGTTTTGGATTATCACTAAAAATGTAATTCTAAGCAACTTTTTCAAATGGCATTTTTCTTTACAATGAAAAATAACAGTAGTCAACCCTAAGGTAAAATTTATATTTTTGAAGTTTTTGACCTCCCTGTATATAATAACTAAATTTTCTTACCACAAATCGAATTTTTTTTACAAGCAAAAATTTTTTATGAAGAATAACTTTTTGTCGAAAAATTAAAAATTAGGTCCATTTGTGGTATAGGTAACCCCATCCAGGGACACCCTGTATAAAAGGATAAACTTTAATTATGAAAGAGAGGGGCAAAGATGAGGAGGCACTTTCGTATTCATCAAGGAAAATATCTCTGGCTACAAAGTTTATCCGGTTGTCTTCCCACAATGCACTACTTCAAACCCTAAGATGAAATTATTATAGGCCTATGTTCAAACCCAATAGTCACTATGGATTGATATAACTGTGGACAGGCACCAGTTGGTTATACAGAGTGTTACAAAAATATATTAAGAAATTTTAAGGGCAGATTCTACATCTAAAAATATGAAAATAAGTTTATACAAACATGGATCCTCAAACGATTCTTTTTCGAGATAAGTACAGTGTGTTTAATATTTTGTTTTTTAAATGTTTCTTTTTAATTTCTCGAAAATGCGTTAAGATATTGATGACATGAATTTTGGTACACGCCAGAATGTGCTCAAAGGGTACCTTTACGTGCGGTATCAGTGGTGTGTTTACTGGTAATTTATTTTCTAAAGAACTTGCATCAGGGGCGTGCGTGCTGGTAAGTCTTTATTTTTAGCGAAAAAAATGACACGCCACTGATTTTTTGCAAAATTGATATCGTTCTGTTAAATCCCAATTAATTCTGCGTGAAAAGCGTCTCCTGAGCTTTTTCGTTCTGACGCCCCATTTTCGAGATAAAAATTAATTTATTTCTTACAATAAAAACACATAATGAAAATGATGTTTTTTTACATATTCTTTGTTCAGGAAACAGTGCTTTTTGATTTAAGATTAAAATAGTAGATGCTGAAAATGGCTTCTCCGTGCTTCAATACCTGCTCTAAATCGTCTTTGCACATTTATCCTAACTCTTCGGAATACCTGAGGTGTGAAAATATTAAACACCCTGTATCTCGAAAAAGAAGCGTTTGAGGATCCATGTTTATGTGAACTTATTTTCATATTTTTAGATGTATAATTTGCCCTTAAAATTTCTTAACATCTTTTTGTAACCCTCTGTATATTGCCTTTACAGAGCAAAGTTAACAACTACCATAGAGAAAAATCATGAAATGGTAGAGGTCCTAAAAGAAGCATGTAGCCTAAAGATCCCAGCATTTATCTTTGCATATTTCAACTACCCAGAGATAGACTAGCACACCCTTTCAGTGTATTTTTAAATGTATTTTTTTGCTAGTCCAGTTCTAAAAAAATGTTCTTATTGTATGATTTTTATGTTAGCTTGAAGCTACTAATAAAGCAATTCATTTGATCCAAATAATCCATGCGTTGTGAATTCATAACGAGATACAAAGAAATTAATGCCTACCAATAAGTAACTTTTTCAACAAGGGTGAGGGGTGAGGAGACATCTTCAGCGGCGCACCCAGGGGGGGGGAGGGGGCTGTACCCCCCCCCCCCCGACCAACATATTAGACCCACAAAAATTTCAAAAAGTGAACTACTAATTCAAGAAATTCACTGAATTGCACCATTCAGCACAAAACCCCCCACCCCACCCCGAGACAAAATCCTGGATACGCCCTTGGATATCTTTACTGGATTTGCTGTTGGTTAATGAAAATAATTAATATAGGACGTTCAAGGTCATCCACCAATTGGGCTTAGCAATCATGTTGTGATAACAGGTAAAACACAAATACAACTGCCCCTTAAACCAACACACATAGAATTTTTTTAAATAAATATTTAGTCATACAAGAGATGTTTCTGGTCAGCAAATTATGGAGCAATCAACGAATATCCAGAAATTCAGCCACCAATCACCAATGAAACAAGCAGCTATGAAAAACTTATGAATTCGCTTATACCACTGCATATGACCTTTTTGTACGTTTAAAATGAAAGACTGTCAATTCTTCAAACCTCTTGTTAACCGAAAACATCTTTAAACAGATTCCGAAAAAGAGGAAACTCTGGCATAAATACAGATTACCTAAGACAGAAGCTAGTTACTCTGATTACAGGGCACAAAACACTCTAAAATTTAGGTAAAAACTTCATATACAAAACCATTATGACTCAAAAATAGGAGTAGTTCATAGTGGGATCTGAGATCCATCAAACTCAAAACCCTCTGGTAGCCAATGTGATAAATAAACCAACAGAAAATTTAAAAAATTAACTTTTTATGATTGCAAAAAGCTATAGGTACTACATTATTTCAAAGCTCGTTTCAAAGTAAGTATCTAATATAGGTAAATGAATTTTTGTACCAAAAATAATAAAATATTACAAAATAAATACTTACAATCCAAACCATCAGCAGAAAAAGATTTGGGAATTGTTTTACTTTTTCTTTTATGCAATTTGAGCTTCTTTTCCATTTGTTTAATTGTTTTATCTTCTAGTAAATTTGCTTTTAACAACTGTTCTATTCTCTGTTTTGACATATCTTTTTGTATTTTTCTTTGCTCCTTAATTTCTTTCCTATGTTGTTCTTCTGTACTTAAAACCTTAGTAAAACAATAGTGTTTTAATGCTTTAAAGATAGTTGTGTGATATCTGAATTTATATCATGGAGTTAATAATTTTGATTCATTCAGTATATTAAAGAATGTAATAAAAACAAAAACCATCAGTTTCAGCATATTATTTATGCTGACAAAAGAATCAGTTGGTATGGTATCAAACTATTGTTCTAATTTAAATACCTATACTTAAACCTATAATTATATACCTACTTACCATGTTTAAACTATGAATACAAAATGAAAAAAATTTAAAATAAAGTGAAAAAAGACCTTTTTAACAAAAATGAGTAGACTTAAAAGGTAACCATACCAGTTTGAAATCTAGTTAATTTTGGTAATTATTTAGATTAGTGGAAAGTGCTAATTTTTTCATGAAATTTTGCACAGACCCTAATTTTGGGTCGTAGAACACGAATCCGAAGTCAGTTTATGGCGGTCTCGTAAAAATTTTTTTTTTTTGCTCACCCAACCTGAGCAAAAAGGTGGTCAGGTTTGCTCAGTTTTGATTGATATAGATATATATGTATCTATATCAATCAAAACTGAGCAAACCTGACCACCTTTTTGCTCACCCAACAAATTTAAAGAAATTCATTGAAAAAGCTAACCTAAAAGTTTAAAAATTTTTTTTACGAGACCGCCAAAAACTGACTTCGGATTCGTGTTCTACGACCCAAAATTAGGGTCTGTGCAAAATTTCATGAAAAAATTAGCACTTTCCACTAATCTAAATAATTACCTTAATTTTTTATCTAAAGCCTGGTTTATGCAGACCACTTCAAATTTAAATTTAATTTTGCTTTAAGAAATTTTCATTGAAATTTAAAATTAAAGCAAAATTAAATTAAAGTTGTGGATAAACGCTCTTATGCCTTCATGTGTATTTAACTCGCACTAAATTAAATGTAAAGTAAAATTAGGGTTAAATTAAATTTAAAGTGGTCTGCATAAACCAGGCTTAAGTAACCATGCTTCAAACGATTAAGTTTCTAAATGCCAAATACATCTTTGTTTGTGCAACTTCCGTGCTTCAAATAGACCCTAAAGTCACAAAAGTGATATTTTATCTGGTAACTTACAGAGCTTTTACTATGAATTTGGCTAAGCATCGCAGGTTTTATCTTTGGTTTTTCCTTGGATTTTAAGACTACTTCTTTAGACTGTAAATCAGTTAAAGCGATATTTTGACCCTTTTTTCTGCTAAAATACCGATCGCGTTTTGCTTTCTTTTCTTTGCGCTTTTCTTTTCTAAGTTGTTTTCTTGTTAACTTTAATGTTGGCTTTGTTTTCATTTTATTTTTTACAGACATTTCCAGTGAATAAATAAAGAACACACCAAAATAAGGATTTGACAATCACAGAAATCAAAAGGCTTGTTATTGAAAATCAAAGAAAATAAAAAGGGTTTGTTGTTTGTTGAAAATAATGTAAGCGTGGAAAAATGAGGTTACTTTTGGTTTGACTGATGACGGCTGATGCCTCTCTGCAGTGTTGCCAGAGTAACAAAGCAAAAAGTCGCCATCGATCAGTATGAAAAGTCGCCACAGCTTTTTTGAGATATTGGGGTTAGAAAACTGTCAATACACTTAAATAAAAAAAAATGTTTTTGTGGAACAATCTTGGTGGAATTCCCAAAATTTGCCGTACAATTCGTGGCGCGTTCAGATATTCTCTTTGAGAAATCCCTCGGTGAAATAATGATTATTATTGTGACGTTGTTTCTTCCTACGTATCGTATACAACGTGTATATTCAATTTTTTCACCTGTAAAAAGTCGAAAAAATAAACTTTTTATTGAAAATCGCCGCCACACTCTCGTAGAGACAAAAAGTCGTCATTTTGGCGACTTGTCGCCCTAAATGGCAACACTGCCTCTCTGTCCGCTAGCGACATCTATGAAGGTATTTGTTGGGAGTGTTTATTACTGTTTATTGCTCGGATCACGATACACTTACAACGGTATGCTACGCTATGAATCAAAACATGTCGTGGCTGCGCAGATTCAAACCCTTTTTATTTTCTTTGGCGCAGATGACGTTACTTCGAGGGAACATCAAAGTGACTAGGCCGCTTGATTAATGCAAAATCCCTCGCAGTGACGTCAAAATGGGAGAAGCCTGGCCAGTCAATCGACGCATCGGCATACCGTTGTTAGTGTATCGTGGCTCGGATCAAATATTTCTGTGCAACAGTTAGGGATGCACAAAATTCGGAATACATCGAATTTCGATCCATCGATATAGCAAAAACATCGACCTTAATTCATCGATGTTGAAAAAGCATCGATGTATGATGTCGATGTATCGAATTTATTAATTAATTTTTTTATTGCAAATACAACATGTCATGTCGCTGTTTTTGTGTTATATTCGGTGTTTAAATAATCCATCTTTATTAACAAAATATGTTTTTTTAGTTGTAATAACCTGTGTGTTTAATGTTTGTTTTATTTTGCTTTTCTTTAAAAATGGCTAATTATTTTTTTATAGTGTTTTGTGTTATGTTTTGTATTTAAATAAATTATTTTATTCCGAGAAATGTTTTTAGTTATAATAAAGATATTTTTCTACAATTACAATAGAAAGGAGGCTTTTTTGCTGAGATGACCGATATTTTGCGCTTTAGAGCAAGAAATTTTAATTTTGCGCTTTAGCGCAAACATTTTCAACTAACTTTTTAAAACTAAAAATCTAATTTGACTAGTTAATTAACTTTCAAAAAATGTTCATCGATGTATTTTCAAAAATATCGATATTTCGATGTATCAATATAGCCTACCATCGATGTCATAAAACATCGAGTCAGAATCCATCGATGTAAAAACATCGATGTTTTGGTCCGATGTATCGATGTTTTCGATGTATCGAAAAACATCGTGCATCCCTAGCAACAGTGCAATTAGGATGTTCGGTTGTAGCGGCTTGGACATAGAAATAGGAGTCTCTTTTCTCTGGGCTTGGAGCAGCAGCTGGCTCTAATTAAAATTTTCTTAGTAACGTGGAAAACTCTTTACATTTGTAGTGGCATAAGCGACACCAATGCAAGGAATAAAGCCAACTAACTTTTGTAAGTAAAATAGTTCGAAATAAATTTTTTTATTTTTGGATTAGAGCACGAAGAGCAGCAGCAGGTCAAACAACACTCCTCATAGTTTCATTGCTTGCGCTCAAACTGTGGACGACGGCAAATTAAATGTTTAAAATTAGTAGTGGAATGTTTTAATGGAACAAATACATTCACTTTTTTAATTAATCTAGAATTATTTAATTATCGCTGGAAAATCTAGAAGGGTTTTATTTAGTAAACCACTCTGGAACTTGCTACCACGGCATGGTTCAATCATGCACTGGACATTTCAAGTATTTAAATCTTCATCATATACCCGGCCACCCCTAGAACGAGTTAGAACCATAGACAAAGAAAGAAAATTTTAGTACTTGGCATTAAGAAACAGAAAGCAAATAAAACGGCTCGAATAACGTCCTGCTTGAGTTTGTAGACAACTTTAATGAAGGGAATTTTTTTAGATAATTACTTTAATAAAAAAAAAACTTACACCCGTATTCATAGTCATTCTTCGGAGATTCGCCAGCTTTTATCCCACCGGATATTCCGGTAATGCATTTCATAGACGGAGCATCGCTCATTATAATACACGCATCAAGGCACGTCGCTGGCGAAGCGCCGCCGCCGCGCCGTTGAGAAGTCGCTGGCGATTCGCCTGGAGAAAGACTATGAATACGCCTGTTATTATTTATTAACTTCATCATTTTAAAACAATTTTATCTTCGTAGAACTTACGAAGGCAGCAAGTAATAATGTACCATGGGTTGTCTGTAGTGAAAAGCCAACTCACACACCCGGTGCTGGAAACATCCATAGCAATATCATCGCAGCCCTTGAAGAGGGTAATGTGGGATGGTACCGCCTTGGTCCAGGAAAAATTCCTCTACCATCTTCAGCACGCATACTCGTCGCATACACCATACACACGCTTTATTCATACTGACGATCACAAACACCCAGACATGTACTTTTTTATTCTTTCCCAGTCAACAAAAAGCCGTTCCTGGGACGTCTCAGGGACGTCCCGGAATGTCCCATAAGATCCCAATGACGTCCCTGGGACGTCCGTTTGGAACAGGTCGGGATGTATCTGGGTTGATCCCATAAATGTTACACAGGACATATATGGGATCATCTTAGGACCTTACTAGGACGTTATAGCCACTATTTTTGTTTGAAATCCCATTGCTGACGTCCATGGGACGGCAACAGAAGACGTCCGTAGGACGTCACTTTGGGACCAATTTGGGATCTTTTCAACGTCCAGGGGACGTCCCAGGGACGTCTTAGCTGGGATCATCCCACCTGGGACTTTGGGGATCAAAATGGGACGTCCTGGGGATCATTGTTGTTTGCAGGGTTATAGTACGACACTTGAACCGAACCAGCGGCAGCGCGGTCGTGGTCGAGTTTGGAGGAATACAAAGTAGAGATGCGCTTAATAGTTCTTTTACTAGTAACGACATATTTTTGTTTTGCTCATTTTACTCGTTTTTTATTATCGTTAGTAGGTATTTACCTGCTGAGCTAAAATACTTATTACTTTGTCTTTGCGCACTAATACATTAAATTGACATAATATTTACCAAACAGTTTAAAATGTTTTGTTTTTATTTTCTACGTTTTTCGTTAAAATTATTTTTTAGTTATAGATTATAGTCATGTATGCATGGGATGTAGGGGATTTCTTTTTTTAAATCATGATTTTTATCAGCCCTGATTGTGGGCCATGATACAAATAAAAGAAGATATGACACCGCGCGGTAGGCGCTGCCATAATACGTCACGCAGTGAGTAATTCCGCCATATTTTATAAACGAGACAGGTCTTTGTTAAGATCGCGTTGTGTTTTAAATTTATTTTTTGGTGTTTTCATATCACTTTTAAGGGTTTAAAAGTGAAAATATGGTATGGTTGTGATGTGGACAATCAATGCTTTATGCCCGATATTAAAGTTTTTAGTTTCCCCAAAGACAAAGAAACGCAAAGTGTTTGGAAGCGTCTGTGAAAACGACAATGGCGAGCATAGTTTTTTACATCCTCCCCCGGCGGTCAAGGGTCAACTTCTAATGGGTACAGAAGTTGTACTGGCCTACAAAGTTTCACACCGTTGCTCGTTTGGACTTCGCAAGCACGTACTCGTCCATCTCTACCTTGATATACATCTGTTATTCGTACCATCTTCCAATGAAGCCTAGGAACGTTGTTCATATAACAGCACAACATCTCCTTGTTTAATAGTTCTAGACTTAACTCGTTCCGTATGGTGGGCAGCTCTGATTTGCTGAAGATAATCTGTACTCCAACGTTTCCAGAATTTTTTCACTATCGCTTCTCTTATCTTCCACTGTTTTAGAATAATATTTCGCTTAATTTCTGGTAAGCTTAAATCTATAATCTTAAGTCCACTATCTTTAGGACCAATTAAAAAATGCGATGGCGATAAAATTAGCAAGTTGTTAGGGTCGTTGTCGATATAAGTTAAGGGCCTTGAGTTAACTGTGGCCTCAACTTCAGTAAGTACCTATTGTTTGTAATTCGTCATAACCAACACAAGCCTTTTCCAGTGTAATTTTTAGGGCTTCCTTAACTGTTTTTACCATACGTTCCCAAAAACCATCCCACCATGCTGCTCGTTCCACAATAAAACGCCATTCTATTCTATGCGTTTTTGCCACGTCCTGAACTGTATTGATCGATAATATTAGGGACAGTTGATGCAGCTCCTGCGCAGTTCTTCTAAATGTTTTTGCATTATGGGAGTACATAACAGCAGGTACCCCTCGACGTGAAATAAACCTACGTAAGCCTCTTATACAGCTTTCAGTCGTTAAATCTGGCACTAATTCTAAGTGTACCGCTCGCACCGCTGCACACGTTAAAAGCATTACATACCTATACCTTTATTTTCCTATTGTCTATGGTAACATATAGCGGTCCAGCAAAATCCACCCCAGTAATATTAAATGGATTTGCAATAGTCAATCTATTTTTAGGCAAGGGCGCAAAAGGCTCATTTCCAGATTTACCCTTCAATCGTTTACATTGGAAACATTTTCCACACACAGATTTTACTTGTTGACGGCCTTGAACTATCCAGTACCTTTTTCTTGTCATTGCTAATGTTGAATTAACTCCACTGTGCATAGCTTGTACATGACAAATTATAATGACTTTCTTTGTAAAAAGTGTGTTTTTTGGTAATATGATTGGATGTCTGGTTTCGTACGGTAAAGAAGCTTCTTCCAGTCTGCCACCCAACCTTAATATACCATTATTGTCCATAAACGGGTTAAGTGTCAAAATGGATGATTTTGAACTCAACTCCTTTGCGTTGGATAATGATCTTATTTCCTCAAGATACTCCATTCGTTGCGTTAATTTAATCCAGTATATTTCAGCATTGTTGAGTTCTTGAACTTCTAGAGGGCCTCTTATCTTATCCGTTCCTTTTTTGGCGTTATTTACGAAACGTTGTACATATGCGGTTACTCGCAAATCTTTGTTAAGATTTTCAAACCTTTCTAGTGACATAATAGGTTCGTTAATAAGATGTTTTTGTAAAGTTTCTTCTTTTGGATTAATAAGAAAACTTGAGACTGTATTATCCAAATTCTCATGGTATTCATCGTTAGGCCAACATTGCGATCCCCCTTGTAACCATTCTGGACCACGTATCCATAATGTAGATTGCATTAGTAATTTCGCTGAAACACCTCTCGTTAGTAAATCTGCTGGATTGTCAGCGCTTGGGCAATACCTCCAAGTTCCTTGAGTTATGTTTTGTATCTCGGTTATTCGGTTCTGTACATATACTTCTCGTTTTGCTGCTTTACCTCTTATCCAGTATAGTGCTATCTTGGAATCAGACCACATCGTTATTGACCTAATATTTAACGTTAAATTTTGTAAAATGTAGGTTTGCAGTCTCGCAGCACACAAAGCTGCTGTCAGCTCTAATTTGGGTAATGTAAGTTCTTTATTACGTTTTTCGTTAATGGGTGACACACGATTTTTGGCTATTAAAAAATTACATTCGTTAAGGTGCAAACATCGTAGGTACGCCACTGCTCCATAGGCCCTCAAACTAGAATCTGCAAAAATGTGTAGCTACACCTTATTCGTTTTATTTTGTAAAACTACTCTGGGAATTTGAAAATTTGCCAATGATGCAATTTCCGAAGACCATTTAAACCAATTAGACTGTAATTCTTCGGGCAAAACTGCATCCCAGGATAGCTTTTCTCTCCACATATTTTGGAGTAACATTTTTGCTCTTACAGTGAATGGTCCAAGCATACCTAGTGGGTCGAATATCCTTGCAATAGTTTGTAGTACGTTTCGTTTGGTTGGTAAATTATTGAATCTTTCCTTGGTTGAAAAGTTTATCGGAACTGCTAGTTCATCTGTGGCGGTATGCCATAAAATTCCCAAGACTTTTTTGCATTCATTTACTAATTTTAGATTATCTTCTTCTTTAAATCGTTCAATCGTCATTTGATCGTTCGAGCACCATTTTCGTAAGTTCATATTAGCAGCTTTCAGTATTGTCTTCGACTCGTTAAATAGTTGGCTGGCTTCATCGGCAGTACTGACTGAAACCACTAAGTCGTCTACATAAAATGATTGCAATAAATAACTTGTCGTTATAGAAAACTCTTCGGGTTGATCCAAAAAATGCTTTCTTAAAGTAGCCGATAAAATAAATGGACTGGTAGTTACTCCAAAAGTAACTCGTTTCATTCGATATGTCGTTAAATTCGTCAGTCCTGACGTTGATCGTGTTTTATTATTTATTGGCTCATCGTACCACAAAAATCGATGTGAATCTCGATCCTGCTCTGCCAGTCCTATTTGTAGAAATGCCTTTTCAATGTCTGCAATAAGACCGATAGAACCCAGTCTAAAGTTCAATAGAATCCGCACTAAATCTGGTACCAAATTTTCTCCGGAATATAATTGTTCGTTTAATGACAATAGTCCAGACGCGTGGGCCGACGCATCAAGAACTACGCGCATTTTCGTAGTGTCCTTGTCGTCGCGATATACTGGACTATGCGGCATATAGTAGGAACGTTCGTTCATTATTTCTTCCGATGCCTTTTCGGCGCAATCACCAACTAAATACTCGCGTATCGCCTCGTCATACTCGCATAACTTCTCGTTTCGAAGCAATTTAGAAGTCAAGTTTTTTAAACGCACTAATTTCCGGCATAATTTGAGTCCAATGGTTTATTGTCCTTCCAAGGCAGTAAAACTTCATAACGTCCGGTTTTAAACTTAATGTTGTCATTCATAAAGTCCGTTGTAAAGTTATCCTTTATCTGATCGGTTAGGTTTATTCCAATGGTTTCTAATGACCAAAACTGTTTCAAATCGATGTCATAGTCTTCAGCCTGCACGTGTAACACTGTTGCCAAGTTGAAGTTTACCATAAATTCTGACGTTGTCTCGTCGTTACGGTTAGAACCAAGTAATGTCCATCCCAATTTTGAATTTACAGCTGTCAGATCATCTGAAAGGCGGTGCGTTTCTCCAGTGACTAATTTCCAATAGTTATCTGCACCAACTAGGAGAGCTATACCCGGGACTAAATAGTTTTTAAATGGCCTATCTGCAAGATGATGTTTTGATGAGAAATCTCGAATAATCGGGTCTTTTAGTGATGGTGGCTGTAATACATCAAAACATATTTCGGGTACTTCTATGGCGTTGATTTCTATTATTTCGTCGTTATATTGGCTTTGTAATTTTATTCGAACTTTATTACAAAGTCTAGCCGGTGCACGATTTCCTTTCCCAAACGACTGGATTGCAATCCTATGTTTATCAATGATAGGTAAGCCAAGCTGCCTTGATAAACTCTCTTTAATGAAGGTAAGTTGACTCCCTCCATCAACAATAATACGGATTGACATTTTATTTATATTGTTGTCCGACAAAATAAACTTCAGAAGCCGTTTTTAAATAAACATTATCAATACGTTCGTTTGATATTAATGTCGTTGATCAACCACTTGATGGATTAGAAGATCTGGCAACACCGTTACTTCCGTCAATTCGCTTTTTATATTGGGGATCACACATCGATTAAACATGCCTAGATTTACATTTCGAACAACATACACTTGATTTACAAAACTTAGAATTATGATTAGATTAGGTTTCAAGCATCTGAAACAACGCCGGTTTTGTTTTAAAAAGTCTTTTTTATCGTTAATATCTATGGAACTGTTATACAATCTTTAGTTAGTTAGGTGGCTTTTTGCTTTACAAAATAAACAACTTTCGTCCGCACTTGTCAGCAATCCCGCCTCGGTAAATTCGTGGTCGTTACGTTTATTTTTATAACGGTTAAAAGGTCTCTCTTTATCTTTAATAGTATTGTCCCCTCGATTTTCGTAATCGACAACACTCCTTGCCTGATCAATAGAATCTATTTCCACTTTAATAAACAATAATAAGTCCGCAATTTGTTTATTATAGTCCACGTCCTTTTTGGTCAAGCTGACCTGCGAAGATTCACTGGCTAATGATGTACTACCGTCCACCTCAACGTCCGTTAATTTATGTTTATTAAATGAAATTCGCAGATTATACGGTAAAGCTTTAAATAAAATAGATTTTACAAGAAGTCCATATTGATCAGGTGATATATACCGAGTGTTGTTAATGACGGCGTCACTGTTGCCGCCGTATTATAAAGTTTTCGTAGGGCACTGATGTCTCTTTCATGTTTTACTTGCGTTATCGATAAAAGTTTTTGTATATAATTGTCCACAATACGTTCCGTGTTGGCATACTCGCCTTTTAATAGTTCTATAGCACAAAAAAATGACGAAAAGTACGATATAAAATCAGAATGCCCGCGTCTGCCGCGTAAAGTGATCGCTTTTCTGTAACAGACGGGGTTGAAAAGAACAAAAAACCGGCACCAACTTCCTCAAAAAATACCAAGAAATTTTTTTATCCAAATATTTTACAATCATTCAAATTATCGATTTATAAAAACTAAACATTGGCAGACGGTCGCGTAACAAGTTCAGACGGGCGCAAAGTTAAGTAAACCACCCCTATGGATCCTTTGTTTTGTGGCAGTACTTGACTGCCTAATGAATATCAAGGTGGTCTTCGCGTAGAAAAAATAAACACACGTCATGTTATTGCTATAATAACGTCTGTTGGTCATGGTCATGAGTGATCGCATTTTTAAGGCAGACGAATTTAATGACAATGTGTAGACTGCAACCTATATAAAAACTATAAATTTTAAGAATTAATTCCAATTTTAGTGGCATACGTTTTGGGCTATGGTATCTTATGATAGGTATGACATTGTAGAGAGAAATTTCTATTATTTTAAAAACCAAACACCCATATAACCAAAATTACCCCTAGGTAGCGTTTAACGACGCGACGGTAACAATGCTTTCTTGGGTTGTCCATGTCTACTTCACTGGATGCATTTCGTGCTCGTGCATCTTTTCGTGTAAATAGGTATGAAGGTACGCATTATTTTATTTATTATAGTTTTTTTTTGTATGCAGTGATTGTGATAGGGCATCTATTCCGGTAAGTCAACAGTAGCTATAATCCACAATAATGTGAATCTGGCATTTATGATAAATAAATAGGTACTGATTAGGAAATTAGGATATATAAGTTATATAACGAATGTCGCCGAGCGTTTATTTGCCAGAACACGATTGGTGTTGCCAAATTGTAACTTTTTTCTGTCTTGGTACTAGTAATGTTAAATGACGAGTTTATTTATATTCGTTATGGCAAAAAATTACATAACAATGCTTACGCATCAAAAATATTGCTTTAATTAACCGATATCTCTAAAAAACAGAAAAATATAGTTTTGCATCAGTCATATGCTTATGCTTACCAAAAATTGCGCACTTTATGGAAATAATTTTTATTATTGTTTTCCCCGATATATATTGTTGTATTGATTAAATTTGTGGCCGAAGAAGAAATTTTTTGCTGCTGGCACAGTTAAAATGAAATATACAGTGTACAGAATGTTAGAAGATGTAAGGTTATGAAATCAAAATATTTAAAACTGCCAAATCAAAGCATTCCAAGATACGAGTACAACATGTAAATAAAGATTTTCCTGTTTCTTGAATAAAGTTTTCATTTGTTTTTTTTTTGTGTTACACAATCTTGTTACCTTAAACTGTTATACAGCAAAACTTTTTCTTTATGGGGAATTTTTTAATAATAATAACTTGTTGTTTTTAAAAAATTAATAATGCAAAAAAAATCCATATAGCGCAAACTTTCTGGGTATAAGCATTGCATACAGACCGGGTTGTTAATTCCTTACCCTTTATTTTAGAGGATTTGGACATGGATATTAATGTCTTACCGAGCACCTCGTCTGGCATTAGACATACTTGCTGTATTCATTTAGAAGATGAAGACAGTGAAGTGGAAGGTATAAAGATATTCACGACAGAAACGTTTAAAAAATGTCAGTTAGCTCTATCTTGTAGAAGAAAATTTGGAATGAAGTATGCTAATATACAGTTTCCATATCAGGATGACTTCGCTTCTAGGATACCACTCCAGTTGTTACAGGAAATTTACTGCAATTAAAAAAAATTAAATGGAGATCATAACAAATAATGATTTACAGGAATTTCTCTTATTTCATCCTCCGACCGAACCGGAGGATCAACCTACCGAAGATAACTTAAATATTATAAAAAAATATAAGAAAAACACCCGGTCAAAAACATTATTTTAAAAAAATCGTAACACTGGTGTTTTAAAAAAGACTTGCATCTTTTGCAATAAAGTTTCTATTTATAAAAATAAAAAGCGGATTGGATTGAGTGTTTGTCAGACTAAAATTTTTGAGTTTAAAATAAAACAATACGCCACATTGTTGAATGATCAAGAATTATTAACAAAAATTAAAGACATAGATTTTGTAGCCAAAGAAGTTCATTACCATAGATTATGCCGAACAAACTACACACTTAAATTTTACAAGCAAACAAATATAAAAAATAAACAAGGTCACTGGTACACGAAAAGAAATTATCACAAAGACGGTTTTTTCTTTTTTCATCTTCTTGGAGACCTCCCCTTACCTTTGGCAGATTAGCTCTTCATATTCTTAAAAAACTATGCCGAAGTAGTAGCAAAAGAGTTGACATAATTTTTGATAAAATTATTACGCCGTCGATAAAAGATTCCGAAAGAGATCGACGTGCTGGACAGACAGACAGAAGTGTAGCTTTTACTATTACTGGAGAAGAACAAAAACGGCCAAATGACTTTCTGAAAGCATTGAGAAGTGACTCCTTTAAGTCAGAGCTTGTTGAGTTTTTAGTAAACTATTGGAACACAGTAATATAGCAGGAATTCTGGGGGAGAAAGTCCTAAGGATAAACTGTCAAGATATATGTTATACATTTTATTATACAAATGGCCATGTAATACGCGAAGTTGACCAGTCATTATGTTGTTCTCACTATGAAGCCGATACCCGAATTATTTACCATATATCTAAGCTACCGAAGAACACCAATGTTGTCGTACGAGCCTCAGACACAGATATATTAATAATCGCACTGGGAAATATGCACCGGATAATAAATAACGTGTCATTATGGGTGGAAGCTGGTCTTAAATTCAAGAACACTTTACGATATCTACACGTTAATAAAATTTACGAAATTTTGGGCGAAACTGTGTCCAAAGCGACTAGACAGCATCGTTTGCTAGGAAAGGAAAAGTAAAACCTTTGGGCATTATTCAGAAAAATCCAAAAATTGCCGAAATCTTTTCAACATTAGGTAGTTGTGAATCAGTGTCTGAAGAAAACATTAATCATATAGAGAAATTTGTTTGTAAAATGTACGGCAGAAATAATTTAACGCGAGTAAATGAAGCACGGTTTGACTTGTTTATGAGAAACTATGGCATCAGTGCATCTGAAAAAAAGAATCCCCTTGGCAAAATAAAGAACTTTGATAGCAGCTTAATGCCACCATGTAGTAGTTCATTATTATGCAAAATAAAAAGAGTTAATCAAATTTGTGCAATATGGAATTTTGCAACAGAGCCTGAGCCAACGTTTTATAAACCTCAAGAACGTAGTTGGATTTTGGTTGATAACAAGTACCAAATTGAATGGTTTCTAGGCCCACAGACTCCTACATCTCTAACAGAAATTTTAGCAGACCCAGTTTCATCCGATAGTGACGATGAATGTGCATATCCTATAACCAGTCTAGCGGTGAAGAGGATTAATTTAGTTTGTTTATTTCGTTTACTTATATCTAATATTACATAAACTAAGTTTTGTTATATTTATGTCATAAATATATATGTATGTAGAAGACCATTTTGATATGCGAGGGTCTTAAATTAAACAAAATTAATTTGTATTTAATTTAAATACTTATTTTTAAACCACTATTTTAATCAAGTCGCTTTAATTTATGGCTCTCAGCATGATTTTTGTATATTTCATTTCAAATACACCTTAAAATTCGTCTGCTTTAAAAATGCGACCACTCATGGGTAACAGACGTTATTATTGCAATAATTTGGCCTGTGTTTGTTTTTTCTACACGAAATCCACCTTGATATTCATTAGGCAGTCAAGTACTGCCGCAAAACAGAGAATCCATAGGGGTTGTTTACTTAACTTTAAGCCCGTCTGAACTTGTTACGCGACCGTCTGCCAATGTTTAGTTTTTATAAATCGATAATTTGAATGATTGTAAAATATTTGGATAAAAAAATTTCTTGGTATTTTGTGAGGAAGTTGGTGCCAGGTTTTTTGTTCTTTTCAACCCCGTCTGTTACAAAAAAGCGATCACTTTACGCGGCAGACGCGGGCATTCTGAATTTATATCGTACTTTTAGTAATTTTTTTGTACACATTAACCTGGTATTAATTCGGCAATTGTAACTCTAATTTTTTAATTTTTTTAAATTTGTATCTGGTGAAGGCGACCATATCGGGCCGGCAGACGGGCGGTTTACATTTTACTTTGGGCTATATTATACACTTCTCTTACAAAACCTTTGGTATCTTATAAGGCAGCTGCTTTTACTCCCAGCTCTAGGACTATTAACAAACAGCTCTGTTAGGTGGACCTTCCCACTAGACGGATAAATTTTAAGAAATCATTAACTTGCAATATGCTCTTTGACCCTGTTATTCGGATGCATACGCCACGTATATTAATAGGTAAATGCCCCATTTTTATTCGGTAATTTCCTCGATCTCATTTATTCAGTTATTCCCAATTTACAATATGGTTCCAGTACTTTCTACTCTTAAGCAGAATAATCACTATGAGGTAAAATCCCTATATTTGTTGTTTTATTTTGTGCAGAGCTGACCCGGCCTTTCCTGTTTTATTTTTATAATTTAGAAATTAGTGTAGTTAGTTAGTAAGAACCAGGTTAACGTAAATTTAACGGATAAAATAAGTTCGGTAACAAAAGAAAAGTTTGTGGTAAAACTCTTATGGACAAGTGTGGCTAGGTAGGGAACTGTAAAAAGAAGAAGAGGAAAACGACAGTAAAAAGAGACAGAAGGGGGTGAGTGGTGAGAGGTTAGGGGGTAGAAACGTATAAAAGGCGTTTTTTGGACTGGAGGAATTCAAAAGTGAAAAATCTAAAAGTAAAAGTGGAAAAACAACGCAAGTGTGTGTTAAAAGTGTGCTGGACTAGCTGTAAAACCCCAGAAACTAATATGAAACAACGCAAGGTCTACCCGAAGAACCTCAGGAGATAGAAATGAAAAGTATTTTGTGTGCCACACCCTTGACGCCCTTGACCCGTAGGTCCCATACGCAGTAAGTTTTGAGTGACTTTAATCAAGGAAAACTAATAAACCTTGGATATTTAAATGATTTAATGGTACATTTCTACCCGACAACAGTACCCCGTAACAGAAAAAACAAAAAAAAACCTAAGACAGCTGGAAGAACCCGGTTCACATTCAAAACGTGACCAGTACAGTTTGTTGCCGTTTAGTAATTTGCTACAAAAAACAACAAAGTTCCAGTGTGCTCACAAAAAAACATGTAATTGATTAAAAAATCAAAATTTTGTTCTGTGCTTGTCGTTTAAACAGCACATCGAAAAAATTCGTAAACGTATCGAATTTTTGCGGAATGTGACTTAAAAATAAAGGTATAAAATTAAATGTTTACTTCTTTAATAACTTTTATAAGTCTTCACTGGAAACTTGGGCAAGTAACTGAGCAAAAACAATGTTCAAAAACAAAAGTAGTAGAGGCCACTAGAAATTTAAAGCAGTTTGCGACCAACAGTAACTATTTTAAAGCATCTTGGTAAAGAAGTTAGAAGTGCATTTTGAACATATATTGAAAATCAAAGTAAACCGAATGTATCGGATTCTTAATTTTTTTATTGTTCAAGAATAACTATTTCTAATTTTGATTTATTTTCTGGTCTGCAATACATTTAGTTGATATTGACTTCGTAATCACATAAAATTCCATATGTCTAAGTTTTTCATTTCCGTTAACGGACCTTGTCAAATAAATCTGTACTAACGGACAAATTCTCGTTTTCAGCACATAAGGGAGATTTCATTGTGTTAAGATTAGCAGAAGTTAAACAATGTCCAGATGCAGTACATTGGTGATTCATTACCTACAGTAAAACTTTGACCAAAGTTGCTTCGTTGAAGGGCGAACATCCTTAGATGATCCAAGTTTAAGAAGCCCAGTAACCATGAAAATGAGCTCTTTTACTAAACCTGAATTTCATAATTATACATCTTAACATCTTACATCAGGGCGTTATATGTGCTTTACGATAATAAACAGAATCATGAGGCTTTTAATCGTGAGGTAAACATCTATTAATATTTAATTGAACTTAAAAAATCTAGTCAATGACGTAGATTAATTTTACGTGCTGCTCTGTTGAAGCGAGGATTGGGTTTGGAAACTACGCCGAGCGGCTCACTAATCCAAACTGTGACGTCATTCAATATTTGAAAGCCTTATTTCTAATCACGTGACGATCACATCGGTGCGTCGCACGGTATAGTTTTCGAACCCAAGCAAACCCAGGTTTGTTATATACCGCCACGTGATCGAGCAAAAATTAAATGTATGTATGTCTCGAAAACGGCCAGAGAGGGAGCAATCAAATATGCTGGGTTAACAGAGGATAGTGCGAATAGCTTCGGTAAAAAATTAAGGTATACAGGGTATTAAACGTCAAAGTCGAAATTGACGCGATTTCCTATGGGATCGATTACAGGTCGCAAAAGTGAATTAAATCGAGTTAAATTTTCGGAGGTTGTAGAGGACCCGGAGCTTGAGAACCCAATTGAAATTGGTGAATATCGGAAAGTGGAAAGTAATTTTTTTGAATGTTTTTATGTCAAAAATTCCATTTGCAGACCCCTTTTTGGTACTTAATAAATCGAAAACGAAAAGTCGTATCGAAAAATGAATTCATGCGTGAAACTTTAAAATCTCAAATACTTTCTTTTTGCAATACATTTACCTATATCTAAAACGGCTGGAAAATGGATTTATTTGGGAAGAACTGGAAATTTCGATTTTTGACCCAAATTTTTCACGTTTTTTGATTTTTTTTTCGGGGTCACAATGGATCCAAATCAAAATCCCATATATCTGGTCGGAAAGAGCTCGTCGAAATACGTTATATCCGTATTTTATAGTTAGCGATACGAAAACGAAGGGCGGTCTACTCTCGATCATCAGTCCGAAGGAGTGAGATATCGTCCTTAATACATGCTTTCATGTGCATGACAATGGTGACAGCACCGACATTATTGGCCCCTCGGGGGGGGGGGGGGGTGTATTTTGCGGTCCACACCCTAGTTCATAATTTCGTATTATTAGTAATATTTAGATATTTATATTATTTCGTTTGACGAACTTCAGCCAGTTAATATTTTAAGCACTTCTGATGATTTCTAAAAATACATTTATGTAAATGAAGACAAATATAAAGTTTCAATTATTACAAATGTAAACAGAACACAGCAAATGTATAAAATCAAATCTTTGAATTAAGGAAGTTTTCTATAAATTAAACTTTACAAAAATATTGTTTCAGTTATAGTAGATTAAATTTTAAATCTAAAACCAATTAAGCAAAAACCGATTTATTAACATTTATAAGCGCGTTTTGTACAAAACCATTTATGCTAAATCGTTTTAAAATTAGCGTATAAACATAATTTGTGACGTAGAATAAATACTGGCGACGTTTTATAAGAAGGCTTTGTTTTGTCTTTTTATAAACGCTTAACAATATAAAAGCAAGACCGTTGAAAATTTTATTTTTCCTTGATCTATCTATACAATGGCACAAAAGTAAAAATTTAGTTAACAGCCCATTGAAAAAAATGCTTTCTTAGTTGAGAAAGAAAGTGGTGGTAAATTTGACAATCAAAAAATACATAGTGCACTAAGAATGGTTATTAAATACCACGTTTGTATATATTTTAGATCTTTTAGGTAGAGTAAAATGTTTTTAACACAACTTGTGAAAAATATCAGAAAAGCCTAACCGCTACCTACCTCGGCCGACATGATGATACAAAATATGTCTCTCCTTGTATCAGTGTTCATTCTGTGCTTTTTGGCTACATCTAGCAGTTCTTGCGAAAAAACGTCAGACTTAGTTGATTTTTCTTTTTTATTAGAATTTTCCATATTCCCAGTCCATGCTGATCCCACTACCCACCATTTACCTCTTTCATCTGCCTTAAATAAATCTTCCAGTGATATGTTCAACGGAGTAACATAATTGCCCGTTCTTACAAAACCTTTCATAAGTTTCTTCAGATGTTCGGAATATGTCGTATCATAATTTGGTATCTTTGTAACATTGTTATTTCTTATGGCCAATAAGACATCTAATAAGAACTTTACTCTTGAACTAAAAATAGACAAAAACAAATTTGCAGTTTCATTTAATGCCAAAAGATTTAAGAGCTAAACTGGATTACTAATTATTCAAGTTGAATCGCAAAACCGAAATTCGAGAGTATAGGAGAGATCATGAACCCAGAAAAATATTACCCTTCAGATTATTGGGAACAGTTCTAATACTTTTTTTTATAAAAAGTGGAACAATTTTAGATGTGAAAACTAGAAAAAAAAATTAAAACTAGCACCTAAGTTAGCAATATAGTACAATACATACTTGTTGACTTTTCCTTTGGTGGCAATAGCAGCCTGCTTCTGTAGCTCCAGAATTAAATTTTTAAGTGAAATTGGATCATCTTTTCTCAAGCCAAATCCAACACTTCTTAAAATGTGCAAAATACATTCCACATTTTTCTCCTCAAATTGACTAGCCAGTTTATGTAAAATTTCATACAAAAGTTTGGCATCAAAAACTTTAAAATTGTACAGTTGAGAAAGTATATTCACTACATTATCCAGAGACTTATCTTCAATATTTTGCGAGGACTTTGAAAGAAGGTCAAATTTTTTAATAACTGTTTGTAAGAAATTAGCACCTAAAATTATACAAAAAGATTTGTTAAGTGTTTGAGAAATAGGTTAAAAATGTTCTGTAGCCAAAATTAAAACATAAACGTTCTATACAGAATGGTACATAAAGCAATAGAGGATTCCTGACATTTAGCCAAAAGGATATAAGACCCTCTATCAAAACTAAGGATGGATTATCTTTCTCATCATATAAACTACTAAGTACATATATATATATATATATATATATATATATATATATATATATATATATATATATATATATATATATATACAGTAAAAGTCGCGAATAACGACGTCGCTTATAAAAACAAGTCGCATGTTGCGACGAAAACTGGGAAGTTTGGTTGGATTTATATTTAACGCAAGTCTAAAAAAGTTTGGATATAACGAACGACGTCGGTTATAGCGACCAAGTCGCTTTTAGCGTCCCTATGAAAACAAATTTTTCATTTGTAAGGCCGGATATAACGACCCAACGCGAATTTGTAATCAATGGCTACAAGTTATTCGTGGGGAATCACCGGAACAACGGGGAAATACCTGTCTGTCGATCTAATGAATGTTGTTCTTTGTTTACATTTTATTTAATGCCGGCCGATTGTGTTTTAGTGCGTACGTAGTAGTAGAGTGTAGAGTGTTACGTAATGTTGAAATGAGTTCACAAAAAAGAAAAGTTTTGTCCATTGAGGAAAAAGGCCTAATAATTTGCATACTTGAGCAAGATGAATCCAATAATGGTATTGCAAGGGAGTTAGGCTTATCGCATTCAAGTTTCTACAATTTGGAAGAACCGGGATGCAATAAAAAAAAATTTTTAATGAAAATTTGTTACCAAAGAAGAAACTTAGGATATCTAGTCATGCAGATATAGATGAAGTATTATTTAACTTGTTTAAAGTTGAAAGAAGTAAAGGGTCACCAATTAGTGGCCCTATAATACAGGCGAAAGCGGAACATTTCGGCAGACTACTGAATAAAGGACCGGAATATACCTGCGCAGAAAGTTAGATAAAACGTTTCCGAAAAAGGCATAATATTGTTTATGGAAAAATAAGTGGTGAAGCTGCTAGTGTACCTCTTGGAGTGACAGACAACTGGCTTAAAACTGTATGGCCTGAAATAAGAATAGACGCAACCAGTTTCATTGAGAAAAAAAAAAAAATATATATATATATATATATATATATATATATATATATATATATATATATATATATATATATATATATAACTGTAATTTTTTTGCTTTCTTGGGTAGAGGTTTGTTATGAAAAATCAAGACAACTTTTTTTACGTTTCGCCCATTGGTTTTGGGCTTTTTCAAAAACTGTTTTTTTTTTCCTTTTATTTAGTCTTTTTCTCAAGACATTATGATGTTTAAAAATGTACTGTACAGTACAGTAATGTACAGTATATTTTTAAACATCATAATGTCTCGAGAAAAAGACTAAATAAAAGGAAATATATATATATATATATATATATATATATATATATATATATATATATATGTATATTATAAGGAAATATGTCAATTATGTTTTATCAATTTTAACCAATCTCATGTAGTATACGGATAAGGCATATTATCGTCTGCAACAGGGAAAACTACTTCATTCATTTTTACCATAAAAACATGTTACTTACCAACTTCAGTACCAACATTAGCATGTAATATAGCAATGAGTAGCACATGTTCCATCAGTAACCTCTCTGGTGTTAATTCAGAACTAATTACTGAGTCAAAGATTAGGGCATTTAAAGTTTCATTCATATCGTTACGACTATTATTCATATAAAGATTTTCAATTTGTCTAGCGATGTTGTGCATGTTACTTTCTGCTAGCCTATTTAGAAGACCTACAAATAAAATATTATACATTATAATAAAATTGGAAAATAATACGTCAGCAGTGACTACTCACAGAACCTGAGCAGGGAATTATTGTTTTGGATTTTCCGGGATGCCGGCCAACTTTGCATCTGGGAAAAATGTCATTCCAGAAATCGAGAATTTTTTATATAAAAGTTAAACTTGCTTCAGATTTGGAAAGTTTTCATTGTTGGCAATTACGATTGCCAGCAAATGAAAACTTGGGAGAAGCTGGGCTTTATTATACAGCACGGGTTGCATTTTTATATCAAGCACCCATACTCGCACACCTTGGTTTTCCACAAGAAAATCATGATAAACGTTCGAAATCGCAAAGTTCCCTGTCGATTTCGGGAGTATGATTCAATTAAAGCACTTATTTGCATGCCAATTTGACTGAAAATGGTGACGTTGGCGTCGAATGCATAAAAACATTTGATGGCAGAGGTAAACAAGTCCTGTTTTGAGGATATGAGTATTTGTACACTATAGAAAAATATATATATATATATTAGAAAATTGCAGCATCGGGTTTTTTAATAAAAGAATTTATAATACCGATACAAAAAAATTGCCAGACAAACAATTATGTACATTTTGATTTAATTGGAGGTATCTATAGAAGAATAATGTTTTATTGAGACCTGAAACAATTCCGATTAAAAAAATTAAAGATTAATCCATGTGTTATGTTAAAAAAATGTTCTGGGTCAAATTTTTTCACCCCAAAATTCAGTGAGTGACTCATTCAACGACCTTGGAGTTATCTTTGACGGACAATTATTGTCCCTCAATCAATAAATTGATAGTATCGTTTTCAAGGGCTTCAAGATGCTTGGTTTCATAAAGCGCAACACCAACCACGACACGAAAATGTTTATGTGTCTCTACAACTGTCTCGTTCGGAGCATCCTCGAATACTGTTCGGTTATCTGGACTCCAGGCTACACCATTCATAAGAATAGACTCCAGAGCGTTCAGAACAACTTTACAAAGTACTTATTGTACAAGCATCATTTTCCCTAGTCGGATTTCACCCACGAGACCAAACTGATGTTGTGTGGGATGTAGAGCCTTGAGCGCAGACGAAGGGCTGCACTTCTGCTTTTTTTGTACAAGCTTCTGAATGACTAGATTGATTGTGACAGACTATTGGGGTTAACTTCACTATTGGTTCCTGCAAGGCGCACAAGACAGTAACAACTTTTTTATGAAGTCTACCACCGGACCAACTACGACCAAACCGCCTTTGTCAGCAGAGTAGCGTGGAATTACAATGGTGTATACTCAGACTGCGATAGTTTTAACAGTACTTAATCAAAACTGAAAGGATTAATATTTAAACAATTTTAATTGTTTTATACTCTTTCCTCTCTATGTTACTCATCATGTTCATGCTTTTCTTTCTTGTATTTTAGGTGTTTTTCTGTGTGGTTTGTATACTTTATTCTTTATTTTCTCTATGCCATTTGGAATTTACATTTCGTAGTGTATATAATATATGAAATAAACAGATTCGCAAATTCTTTGCTCGTGACTGTATTTTAAGTAAAATTGTAAATTTTAAAAAATTAAGACTGTTAGGTGCATCAATCTTGTTCTGTAAGATTATAGTTATTTATTACTAATTAATAACAGAAAGGTGTCAATAGGAAACAAAGTGTCACAACGGTTTAGAATAAAATAAAACTAAGAAGGTTAAATATTGCAAACAATATTTGCCTAGCAGAGCTGAGATCAGTGTAATTGGTGTAAAACATTTTTTCCATGTCAGAAATGCTCGGAAAATGAACAATATAAAATCTGTCAAATTTTTACGCTCGGAGCGCTCCCAGCGTCAACTCGAACTACCCCCACGGTGGACGCCATGTCAGTCGCTTAATAAAAATATTATTATAAACTTTGATCGACACGGATGTACTTAGTTCGGCCTGCCGATTACGAAAACTGACTTACTAAAACCAAAAATTTGCAGGTATTTTGGATAAATTCAATAAATTCCCTGACCAAAAAAAGTAATTTCTTTCCATCTATTTAAGCATTCCTTCTTTCTCAAAATTATATTCACTCCTAAGTAGCATTTTTAGACACATTTTGGTATGTATCTAAACCATTGTTTCTGTTTCCGACACAAATTGGAAACTATTGGCAATAAATATGGAAATATTTTCGAAACGTATACATTTTAAATGGCGCATTTGCACGTGTTTCCAAGTACTAGCTGTGACTTTCGCTGTTTCGACACACAATCGAAGCTTTTATCAAAAATATTTCGAAAATGTTTCTAAATTGTTACATCAAATGTCATCAAGAGTTACAGTTCAACATCTTATATAGAGGGCGCTGTACTGTTGGAGCATGGGTAAAACCAGCGCAAACATTTTGGTAAAATTGTTTCCAAGTGTGGCTGATATCTGTATCTGAATATGTCAAAATGGACAAAATAAGGGAACAAATAATTAGAAATACCCGCACGGTGTGAAATAAAAGAAAAACAGTATGAGGACAAAATAATTTCGCCATCATGAATTTGTCACAAGTGTATTTTCTATAAGTTATGGTAGATTTATTTTATAGTTATTGCAAAAGATAACCAAAAATCATTGTCGAAATAAATTTTATTGTGCAATTTCCTAATTTAGCCTTATATATTTAACGCGCTTTTCATTTACTTGCATTTACAGAGAAAATAATAAGGATGTAAAAAAAAATTTCAAATATTTTTAAACTTTTGTTTTTTTCTTTTTTAAATTGAATTAGCTAGTAAAATGGAACTAACGTAACAACTTTTTGGCTTTTCGAAAGATGCAGGAATTTAATTAAAACCAATTTAAACAAGATAAACATACATTTGTCAAAATGGCCGCAAGGAAGCGAGAAATTATTCTGGCCTAAAATGGAGCCCACACACAATTTCTAGTATTTGGTTTTTATAATGTTTCATACGTGTAGCTATAATTAATTGAAAATGTCTCGAAACAGAAACACGGTTTCGTGGTTTTACTTTTTCCTTTTCAATTTTAAATTCTTTCTTTTTTTTTAGTGTCTTGTAAAACCTTGAGGAATGTCTATAATGTTGTTTTCTTCCCATATTAAAAAAAAAACAAACGTAAAATGGTTAAATAGGTGATTTAAAAAACTAAAATAAACAAAATGTAAAAATTATAGGTTATGATAATTTGTTCTGAAGAGGTCGTAGTGTGTATGTTTCTGGAAGTTTCGAAAATTATTTTCTTCACAAGTTTCGTAAATGAATGGGTACCATTGTTTGGTCAATATTTCTAACCAGAAAAATATCAATTTTTTGATTAACTTAATTCGAAAATGTGTCGCTACAATTTGGGAGCGCGTGTGTCTTACCACAACTTAATAATTATATCTAATAATGCATCGAAAAATATCCATTCCCGCGTGTCGGAAATGTATCGACACTGTTTTTTTTTTGTAAAATATTTCGAAATAAACAGTTCTTAAGTATTTCTAGTAACTAAATTCGAAAATGTATCGCAAAAGTTTCGGAACACATGTGTCGACACAATTTTATAATTTGAATCGAAAACGTTTCGAAACGTTTCAAAGCAAAGAATTTGTGCCAAATTTGTGTCTAAATATGCTACTTGGGCTATTTAAGAGAATTAAAAATGACGACTTGCACTAGTATTTAGTATGTTAAATTTCAGAACTTTGTTTCTCACATTTTATGGAAATTATCAATAGACCAATAATTTGAAATGTTTGTCACTCACATCATTAATGACTTAATATTGTAACACTGACCAAAGATGGACGGAATGTTCAACGATTTTTGTTTTCATACTTCTCTTTACACAACAGGACTAATATAGGCAATAATATCGAAAAATAACTTGTCTGATTTCATTTTGGAGGAGCAAAATTTCACACACAGAAGTGTTAAGATATTTCTTCAAGATTTTGTATTCTCTTATGAATGTTAAAAGTAGATATGGTCATAAAAGAGAATATACAAATAGTTATAAAGTTATGTAAAAGTTTAAAAAGTGAATGTATAATGACGGAAAAACCAACAGATCACAACCTAAATACTCATTCAAAGTATCGGCGAATGTGCGATAATGGTTTCGACTGTAGGAAAAAAAACATGTTACTATTAAAGTTTCAAAATATAATTTCTCCCTCCTTAAAATATTAGTTTTTAAAATCATCTGGTGGTTTATCCCAACTTAGAGGTGTAGTCCTAAAAAAATCTTATATAAAACAATACCTTTCAGTTGCTTGCGTAATCTATCCAATTTTTCCTTTCGTTTTTTGTCCTCTGAGCCACTGTCTGCCATTTTTGCTCTTATTGCTGGAGGTATGTATTTACCTTCCGAGTTCTAAAAATAAAGGCTTTTATTAAAGTAGAATATAGTACTTTACAATAACACCTTCTTTATTGTAGGCAGGGTTGAGAAGATTTAAATCAGTTGATTAAAATCATGATTTTAATCAAGTGATTTTTAATTTAAAAAACATGATTAAAATTAAAAAATTAAGCTAAAATCAGGACACTTAAACACATATGTATTCATAAAAATAAAACTTCCAACTCCTTTTGATGCAAACTGCAATAACCTACGCTTCTTTTTACTTGTAGAAGACAAAAAAATCAGTGCAGCTTCGTGCAACACAAACAAAAAAACCTTACGCCAAAGGATGCTAAAATGACCTTTGAAACTTGTATGCTTTTGTCATTAACAAGCAAATTTTTAAGAAAGGTTGAGAGCAATGTCCCATTTGCATATTGTTACCAAGAACTTTTTTGTAGTTTATCTAATGCCAATTCTGTGACGAATAAAGAGAAATCTATAAAATAATTGAAAAATTTATTACTCATTCAGTATATGTTTCGAAAAATCAAATTAAGGGGAGCTTCATAATTAGGTGATGTCTTGATGCAGATTTTTCACAATCAGAGCACATTAAAACAGAATATGGTTATACAATAATGATAACGATAGAATGGCTAATAACTGCCTCCACAACGCACTAAAAACCCACCCTGTACAAAAAAGCTATAAACTGACCAACACACTAACAAAAATGGGGAATCTGGTTTCAGTAGGTGAGGACTGGATTTTTCAAAATGACAATACTAAAAAAACTTAGTTAATAAACTTACACTAATAATTGCTCCATTCTTAGACCTTAATCTTCCATAAATATCCTCCCAAACTCCATCTTTTCCTTGATTATTTTTTGAGCTATCAGCACCTGTGTCTGATGCACTATCCTTGTCTAAATCTGAGAACTCGATATCATTCTCACTGCCACTTTCACTATTATTTAATTGTGCCTTTTTTCTAATTTTATCTATTTGTTCTGTATTTGATTTACTTGGATTTAATTTTTGTTGTTTATTTATGACCTTATTTTCACTGCCAATTTTTCTTTTTGATGATGCTTTAGCTTCTTTTTCTTTGGGTGTGCTGTTAAACTCAGTATCAAATTCATCTAACGGTTCATTTTCTGGTTCTATATCAGTTTTCAGTTTATCATTTTTCTTTCTTTTTTTGATATTCTTATCATGCTTCAATTTTTTGTTAGACAAAATCGTTTTATCCATATTTTCTGTCCCACTCTCTGAGTCATCATTATTTTCACTATCACTATCACTATAATTTTCTGATATGTCCTCTCCTGTAAAATAGTTTTACTTTATTAAATATTAAAAATATTTTTCTAATTTTTTTTTAAATCTGACTGTTTATAAGTCTCTTATTTCAACCAGTGGCGTAGATAGGATTTTGTTTGGGAGGGGGCCAAACTATTTTGTCATTTAAGCTTCTAAACATGGTTCGTACAATTCAGTTCACGAGGAAAACCAAATTATAGCAGGATTTTAAAAAAATCCCACTACACGAACATAAAGTGGCCTTCCGTCCCGATTTTGGCAGGACAGTCCTGCTTTTGCTCAAATAAAAAAATAGCTTTATTTTGCGGTAGACATAACTGCCAGTGGCAACGCCGGAAGTGTCAAGTGCCACAATCATGCAACAATATCCTTGGATTCTATTTTACCATCGTATCGTATCGGATTCGATATTTCCCTCTTTACTAATAATATGCAAAAGAAAAAGATCTATTCAGGGTGTCCGAAAAGTCTTAGTATGGGCAAATATCTTTGCTATTAGTAATGATAGACACTAAATTTTAGGTGTATCTTATGGTTAATAAATCTTCTTTTTTATGTAATTTAACTTTTTCCACCCCCTCCAGGGGTAACGTTAGGGAGTTTAGGTTAAAAATTTAAATCTTATGTCGTGTGGTACCTCAGTTTAAAGGTCTTCAAAAAGAAACATTTTAACAAACATTTTACCGCAAACCGGAGGTCCGAATCTTAATTCATATTTAAATGGCAAGCCTATAAAAATGAAAAATCGTTAAAAAATTAAAAACTTAAGTACCTTTATTTCAAAATAGCCACCATGAACTTCTTGGCAGTAATAAAGTCGATTTTGGAACTCTGCCAGGAAGTAACACCTGTCATTCTCGAAAATGTGAGAAGTGAATTCCAAAATCGACATTATTACTGCCAAGAACTTCATTTAGTGGTCATTTTGAACAACTTTTAAAGTCATAAGAGAAATAAAAGTATTTAAATTTTTACAGCCAGATTCTCCAACGCTAGTCCGGTCTAATTTGACAACCAAAAGTTTTAAACTGACAAGTGTAAGAATAAGACAACTACGTTTTATACTATAAACTTATTTCTGAGCTTTTTCGCAAACTTTATCAAGAAAAGGACAATTTTAGTACGTACTTTCAACAATAATAGAACTAAATTCATTACAGCAACTCGTTCCAAGATGAAAATCAAGTGGAAACCAAGTAAATCGCTGAAATATCACAATAATTCATAAGTTTTTAATGACGACTTATTAACAATGACACGACAAAAACCTGTCAAAACATAACTGATCAACTATAAGATCTTAATTTAAACCAGTACTAAATCTTAAACTTTCTTAGTGAATCTGAACGTTAATTTTTTGACGATTTTTAAATTTAAAGGCTTTTTTGCCATTTAAAAACGAATTAACATAAGGACCTCGGGTTTGCGGTACTATGTTTCTTTTTTGAAGACCTTTAAAATAAGGTAAACACAACATTGGGTTGCATTTAAAATTTTTGACCTCTGCTCAGCGTCACCCCTCAAGGGGGTTGAAAAAGTTAAATTACATAAAAAAGTAGATTTATTAACCAATAAGATACACCTAAAATTTGGTGGCTCCAAATAGCTTTGCTATTAGTAATAATAGCAAAGCTATTTGCCCATACTAAGAATTTTCGGGCACCCTGTATGTTATTATCTCTCTATAAAAGAATAAACTGACTGACTGACAGATCAACGCACAGCCCACACCGCTGGGTCTAGAAACTTGAAATTTTGCACAGAGGTTCCCTATATAACGTAGGCGTGCATAAGGAAGGGTTTTTCAAAATTCAACCCCTAAGGAAGTAAAACAGGGGTTCAAACTTTATGGAGAAAAAATATTAGATGGTCCTACTAACTCGAAACTTCATAGAAATACTTTAAAAAATAAATGTTTAAACACGTGTTTTACAGTTTTTAATAAATAAACCTCTAAGGGGGTGAAATGGGGGTTCAAAGTTTGTAATGGAGTAAAATTGACCCCCTGGACCCCCCGTATCTACGCCACTGATTTCAACAGCAATTTATTTTAAATCAAACTTCATAAATTATTCTACGTTTTACATTTTACAAAAAATTAAGTATTTCTTAACTAGTTATATACACAACTACAACAGACCTTCCCTATCCATTGTATCATCTTCAGAATAATCATCTCCATTTAACAAGCTTTCAAAACTTTCATCATCACTATTTTCTTTATCTTTTTCCTGCTTTTTATTAATTTTATTTTTGCTTTTAGTTCTCTTTCCAGACATAAGAGCAAAATCTTCTTCAAATTCATCATTAGCTTTAAACAAATCCTGCTCTGTAGAAACAGCATTTTTTATATATTCTGGATCACATGCCTCCAATAAATCTGAAATATAAATAATATCTTTGTACAGAGTGTTTCTCCTAATGGCCTCACTTGATTGAACTGTTCTTTTACCTCGTCTCTTACTATTGGGTTAGGGAAAAAATTGTAAGTCAATATGATATGTAGTTTTTTATTATTCACACAAATAGCTGGAGAAGGCCCCCTGCAGTAATAGGAAAACGTACAGTGGATACTTCAACAACAATAAAAGCAGCAGACCAGAAAATATGGCTCTTTATATCGAGACTGACCACACATACTACTGTTGAGAATCTAAATAACTTCCTAAGAAGTGAGGGATGTGCTAATCCAGATACCCATTAAACTTAACCTGGAATCCAAAGACAGCTATAGTTCCTTCCGTGTGGGTATATCTAGGGAAGCAGTTGATCAGGTTCTCTCTCCTTTAACCTGGCCTTGTGGAGTGTTAGTGAACAGGTTTTCTTTTCTGAGGGGACATATGAATCCTTCGAGCAGGACTTTCACGAATCAAATTATAAGGAGACAGTAGAATCTTCAGTGTGTTACATTTAAACATAAGGGGAATAAAACATAAAACACTTGATTTGGAAACTCTCTTGGACGACAAGGTACCACATGTGCTGTTTATCACTGAGAATTGACTACACCAACATCAACCTGAAAGGCTTACAACCTGGGATATATACTTATTCAGCATTAATCAGATAAGGCATTTGTTGGAGGTGGAGTATGTCTGTATGTGTGGTCTGTTCTAAATGTCCATTGCTATAATATACCCTTTCATGCATGCGACAAACACTTTGAATTATGCCTTTCAAAAATAAAATTTAGTACCATTGCCATGACTCTAATCTGTTTACATACAGATCACCAAGTGGGGATCTTGACTATTTTTTATTAATCTATACTCTCTGTTTGAGCGGGTTCTTGGTGAGCACACTAAGATTATTCTCTGTGGGAATCTCAACATTGATCTGCTGGGGCAGGGCTGACCAGTGACTGAACTGTGGACTCTTCTTCGGCAGTTTGGTGTTGGGGCCCTGATGGACACACCAACGAGGATTGGTGTGACATCCGGGACCTGCTAGATAATATTATAACTAATCTCCCTGTAAAAATGGTGAATGTTTGCAATACTAGTTTGTCGGATCATACCTTTCAAATTGCTGAACTCGAGCTTAACAAGGCCATATCATCCTGTGTCGTCAGGCAAAGAAACTTAGGAACCCTTGCTCTGGCTTGATGATTTTGATGACCAATTTAATTTCTTTTATGATACTTTTTAAAGTGCTTTGAAGAGGCCTTTCCTTATAAACAATTCTTTCCCCAAAATACAAGTTATCCCTGGATAAGCCCACAAGTTCGAGCCTTGGGAAATATGGTTACCGAAATGGCATCGCTAAATAACAGCAGTAATAATGCTTTTACCGATGATAGATTTAATATTTTAAAGATGTTTTATAGAACAAAGCTATCAACTGCAAAACAGAGCTACAATACTAATAGAATTATAAATGCATTAAACATGTACAAAGAATGTTGGAAAATTATAAATGAAAGTAGGAGCAACAACAGACAGAAAATTTCAGAACTTTCTGAGGCAAACAATATAGGTAACCAGCAATCTTTCTGAAATTTGTAATATTTTTAGCGATCATTCAACTCCAAATACAACAAACTAAGACGCATAGTTCTCAGGTGCCAACATATAATAATCCTAATAGTTTCGTATTGCATTCTTTCTATACTAATGAAATCGAATCACTAATTCATAACACTTGTAGCAAACCAAGTTCAGAGCATGATAAAGTGCCGGGAAAAATTGTAAAAGAATTGGCCGACATTGTAACAGGGCCTCTCTCTTACATGATTAACAGGTCATTTGCTGTAGGAAAATTTCCCAACTGTCTCAAACTTTCCAAAATTATCCCTGTCTTTAAGGGTAAGGGGTCAGTTTTGAGTAAGGAGTCTTATCGTCCGATCTCTCTTCAAAGTAATTTTCAAAAATACTGGAGTACTGCTTCAATCTGAGACTTTACAACTTCTTTGAAAGGTTTGAAAACTTAAGTAAAAGCCAGCACGCTTTTCAAAAGAAAAAATATACTCTTACAGCAATAGATAAGATTATAAGATTTATACACGAATCATTGGAAAAAAGGAGCTTCACTCTGGGGCTCTTCTTGGACCTGAGCAAGGCCTTTGATCTAGTTGATCACAGGACCTTGCTCAGGAAACTGGAGAGCTACGGAGTCAGAACTCAATCATACTCAAGATAGAGTCCTATTTGGAATCTAGGACTCAGCAAGTGGTCGTCGAAGGGGTTAGATCGGACGTAAGGGACTGTCAGAGGGGTGTATTGCAGGGGTTAACCCTGGGATCCCTTCTGTTTTTGGTCTATATAAATGACCTAGAAGCTTCTTGTCTGTCAGCTGTTGGGTCAGTGATATACGCCGATGATACCATCCTACTAGTCAGTGCAATGACTAGAAACAGACAACTCGAACTAAGGTAAACAGCAATAAACAAAATAAATCTTGGTATGAAAAAAATGGCCTACAGCTCAATGGGCAAAAAAACAAATTTTGTAGATTTCTGTACAAAGAATACCATAGTTGATCAAAGCTGGCTTTTAAAACTTGACCAGTCCTCGATTGCTCAGGTCAACTGTATAAAAGTTCTAGGACTGTACATTGACAGTAAACATACTTGGCAAGTACACCTAGTCCATTTAAGAAGTAAATTAAGCTCATATTGCTTTTTAGTTAGACAATTAAAGTATACTGTCACAATAGATGCGCTTAACCTAGCATACTAGTCTCGTACAAGCTAGCTTGTCGTATGGTCTCGTCTTGATGACGTGTTTGTAATATAAAAAAATAGTTTGGATTATGTCTGTTTTAACAGTCTCTTATAACCGTCTCAAGCTATCACAGGATGGAACACGGCTATCACAGGATGGAACACGGCAATGGGTATCAAGATTTATAACAAACTTAGTCCTAAGATAAAGGCTAGTCAGTCAATAAATATTTATAAGAATAAGCTGAAAACCCTCCTTATAAATGCAACATACTACTCCACAACGGAATTCTTGAGTGGGTAGACCCACTTAACTGTTTTTCTGTTTGTCTAAATTGAGTACGTTCTTTACAGTTTACTTTCGAAAATCTTTTTTACATGTATGTTTGACGAACTGATAAATATAATGTATGATACACATTTAGTAATATATTCATAGTTATTTGATTTGATTAAGATTAAAATTAATCTTAAGTTTAAAATTGACATTATATAAAAGGATAAACTTTAATTATGAAAGAGAGGGGCAAAGATGAGGAGGCACTTTCATATTCATCAAGGAAAATATCTCTGGCTACAAAGTTTATCCGGTTGTCTTCCCACAATGCACTACTTCAAACCCTAAGATGAAATTATTATAGGCCTATGTTCAAACCCAATAGTCACTATGGATTGATATAACTGTGGACAGGCACCAGTTGGTTATACAGAGTGTTACAAAAAGATATTAAGAAATTTTAAGGGCAGATTCTACATCTAAAAATATGAAAATAAGTTTATACAAACATGGATCCTCAAACGATTCTTTTTCGAGATAAGTACAGTGTGTTTAATATTTTGTTTTTTAAATGTTTCTTTTTAATTTCTCGAAAATGCGTTAAGATATTGACATGAATTTTGGTACACGCCAGAATGTGCTCAAAGGGTACCTTTACGTGCGGTATCAGTGGTGTGTTTACTGGTAATTTATTTTCTAAAGAACTTGCATCAGGGGCGTGCGTGCTGGTAAGTCTTTATTTTTAGCGAAAAAAATGACAAGCCACTGATTTTTTGCAAAATTGATATCGTTCTGTTAAATCCCAATTAATTCTGCGTGAAAAGCGTCTCCTGAGCTTTTTCGTTCTGACGCACCATTTTCGAGATAAAAATTAATTTATTTCTTACAATAAAAACAAATAATGAAAATGATTTTTTTTTACATATTCTTTGTTCAGGAAACAGTGCTTTTTGATTTAAGATTAAAATAGTAGATGCTGAAAATGGCTTCTCCGTGCTCCAATACCTGCTCTAAATCGTCTTTGCACATTTATCCTAACTCTTCGGAATACCTGAGGTGTGAAAATATTAAACACCCTGTATCTCGAAAAAGAAGCATTTGAGGATCCATGTTTATGTGAACTTATTTTCATATTTTTAGATGTATAATTTGCCCTTAAAATTTCTTAACATCTTTTTGTAACCCTCTGTATATTGCCTTTACAGAGCAAAGTTAACAACTACCATAGAGAAAAATCATGAAATGGTAGAGGTCCTAAAAGAAGCATGTAGCCTAAAGATCCCAGCATTTATCTTTGCATATTTCAGCTACCCAGAGATAGACTAGCACACCCTTTCAGTGTATTTTTAAATGTATTTTTTTGCTAGTCCAGTTCTAAAAAAAATGTTCTTATTATGATCTTTATATGTTAGCTTGAAGCTACTAATAAAGCAATTCATTTGATCCAAATAATCCATGAGTTGTGAATTCATAACGAGATACAAAGAAATTAATGCCTACCAATTAGTAACTTTTTCAACAAGGGTGAGGTGACATCTTCAGTGGCGCACCCAGGGGGGAGGGGGCCGTAGCCCCCCCCCCCTCCCGACCAACATCTTAGACCCTCAAAAATTTAAAAAAGTGAACTACTAATTCAAGAAATTCACTGAATTGCACCATTCAGCACTAACCCCCCACAACCCCAAAAAAAAACCTGGATACGCCCTTGGATATCTTTACTGGATTTGGTGTTGGTTAATGAAAATAATTAATATAGGCCGTTCAAGGTCATCCACCAATTGGGCTTAGCAATCATGTTGTGATAACAGGTAAAACACAAATACAACTGCCCCTTAAACCAACACACATAGAATTTTTTAAAATAAATATTTAGTCATACAAGAGATGTTTCTGGTCAGCAAATTATGGAGCAATCAACGAATATCCAGAAATTCAGCCACCAATCACCAATGAAACAAGCAGCTATGAACAACTTATGAATTCGCTTATACCACTGCATATGACCTTTTTGTATGTTTAAAATGAAAGACTGTCAATTCTTCAAACCTCTTGTTAACAGAAAACATCTTTAAACAGATTCCGAAAAAGAGGAAACTGTGGCATAAATACAGATTACCTAAGACAGAAGCTAGTTACTCTGATTACAGGGCACAAAACACTCTAAAATTTAGGTAAAAACTTCATATACAAAACCATTATGACTCAAAAATAGGAGTAGTTCATAGTGGGATCTGAGATCCATCAAACTCAAAACCCTCTGGTAGCCAATGTGATAAATAAACCAACAGAAAATTTTAAAAATTAACTTTTTATGATTGCAAAAAGCTATAGGTAAGTACTACATTATTTCAAAGCTCGTTTCAAAGTAAGTATCTAATATAGGTAAATGAATTTTTGTACCAAAAATAATAAAATATTACAAAATAAATATACTTACAATCCAAACCATCAGCAGAAAAAGATTTGGGAATTGTTTTACTTTTTCTTTTATGCAATTTGAGCTTCTTTTCCATTTGTTTAATTGTTTTATCTTCTAGTAAATTTGCTTTTAACAACTGTTCTTTTCTCTGTTTTGACATATCTTTTTGTATTTTTCTTTGCTCCTTAATTTCTTTCCTATGTTGTTCTTCTGTACTTAAAACCTTAGTAAAACAATAGTGTTTAAATGCTTTAAAGATAGTTGTGTGATATCTGAATTTATATCATGGAGTTAATAATTTTGATTCATTCAGTATATTAAAGAATGTAATAAAAACAAAAACCATTAGTTTCAGCATATTATTTATGCTGACAAAAGAATCAGTTGGTATGGTATCAAACTATTGTTCTAATTTAAATACCTATACTTAAACCTCCTACTTACCATGTTTAAACTATGAATACAAAATGAAAAAAATTTAAAATAAAGTGAAAAAAGACCTTTTTAACAAAAATGAGTAGACTTAAAAGGTAACCATACCAGTTTGAAATCTAGTTAATTTTGGTAATTATTTAGATTAGTGGAAAGTGCTAATTTTTTCATGAAATTTTGCACAGACCCTAATTTTGGGTCGTAGAACACGAATCCGAAGTCAGTTTTTGGCGGTCTCGTAAAAATTTTTTTTTTTGCTCACCCAACCTGAGCAAAAAGGTGGTCAGGTTTGCTCAGTTTTGATTGATATAGATACTTATATATGTATCTATATCAATCAAAACTGAGCAAACCTGACCACCTTTTTGCTCACCCAACAAATTTAAAGAAATTCATTGAAAAAGCTAACCTAAAAGTTTAAAAAAAAATTTTACGAGACCGCCAAAAACTGACTTCGGATTCGTGTTCTACGACCCAAAATTAGGGTGTGTGCAAAATTTCATGAAAAAATTAGCACTTTCCACTAATCTAAATAATTACCTTAATTTTTTATCTAAAGCCTGGTTTATGCAGACCACTTCAAATTTAAATTTAATTTTGCTTTAAGAAATTTTCATTGAAATTTAAAATTAAAGCAAAATTAAATTAAAGTTGTGGATAAACGCTCTTATGCCTTCATGTGTATTTAACTCGCACTAAATTAAATGTAAAGTAAAATTAGGGTTAAATTAAATTTAAAGTGGTCTGCATAAACCAGGCTTAAGTAAGTAACCATGCTTCAAACGATTAAGTTTCTAAATGCCAAATACATCTTTGTTTGTGCAACTTCCGTGCTTCAAATAGACCCTAAAGTCACAAAACTGATATTTTATCTGGTAACTTACAGAGCTTTTACTATGAATTTGGCTAAGCATCGCAGGTTTTATCTTTGGTTTTTCCTTGGATTTTAAGACTACTTCTTTAGACTGTAAATCAGTTAAAGCGATATTTTGACCCTTTTTTCTGCTAAAATACCGATCGCGTTTTGCTTTCTTTTCTTTGCGCTTTTCTTTTCTAAGTTGTTTTCTTGTTAACTTTAATGTTGGCTTTGTTTTCATTTTATTTTTTACAGACATTTCCAGTGAATAAATAAAGAACACACCAAAATAAGGATTTGACAATCACAGAAATCAAAAGGCTTGTTATTGAAAATCAAAGAAAATAAAAAGGGTTTGTTGTTTGTTGAAAATAATGTAAGCGTGGAAAAATGAGGTTACTTTTGCTTTGACTGATGACGGCTGATGCCTCTCTGCAGTGTTGCCAGAGTAACAAAGCAAAAAGTCGCCATCGATCAGTATGAAAAGTCGCCACTTTGTCGCCACAGCTTTTTTGAGATATTGGGGTTAGAAAACTGTCAATACACTTAAATAAAAAAAAATGTTTTTGTGGAACAAGCTTGGTGGAATTCCCAAAATTTGACGTACAATTCGTGGCGCGTTCAGATATTCTCTTTGAGAAATCCCTCGGTGAAATAAAATGATTATTATTGTGACGTTGTTTCTTCCTACGTATCGTATACAACGTGTATATTCAATTTTTTCACCTGTAAAAAGTCGCCAAAAATAAGCTTTTTATTGAAAATCGCCGCCACACTCTCGTAGAGACAAAAAGTCGTCATTTTGGCGACTTGTCGCCCCAAATGGCAACACTGCCTCTCTGTCCGCTAGCGACATCTATGAAGGTATTTGTTGGGAGTGTTTATTGCTCGGATCACGATACACTTACAACGGTATGCTACGCTATGAATCAAAACATGTCGTGGCTGCGCAGATGACGTTACTTCGAGGGAACATCAAAGTGACTAGGCCGCTTGATTAATGCAAAATCCCTCGCAGTGACGTCAAAATGGGAGGAGCCTGGCCAGTCAATCGACGCATCGGCATACCGTTGTTAGTGTATCGTTACTCGGATCAAATATTTCTGTGCAACAGTTAGGGATGCACAAAATTCGGAATACATCGATACATCGAATTTCGATCCATCGATATAGCAAAAACATCGACCTTAATTCATCGATGTTGAAAAAGCATCGATGTATGATGTCGATGTATCGAATTTATTAATTAATTTTTTTATTGCAAATACAACATGTCATGTCGCTGTTTTTGTGTTATATTCGGTGTTTAAATAATCCATCTTTATTAACAAAATATGTTTTTTTAGTTGTAATAACCTGTGTGTTTAATGTTTGTTTTATTTTGCTTTTCTTTAAAAATGGCTAATTATTTTTTTATAGTGTTTTGTGTTAAGTTTTGTATTTAAATAAATTATTTTATTCCGAGAAATGTTTTTAGTTTATAATAAAGATATTTTTCTACAATTACAATAGAAAGGAGGCTTTTTTGCTGAGATGACCGATATTTTGCGCTTTAGAGCAAGAAATTTTAATTTTGCGCTTTAGCGCAAACATTTTCAATTGGCACCATTGGCAATAACAATAACAAAAACCAAGTAAAAAGCCAAGAACTGCTGTCACCTGCCCCCGAATCACGCCCCATAGAATTGAGGAGCGGCTAGAACTGCAAACAATCCGACGTTGCCATTTTCGGTTTTCCTTGTCTTGCACCGGTAAACTTTTATTTCCTTTGCTGGTAGATCAGCCACGTAGTACAATGGTATAGAGTCCGCTTATTGACCCAGACGTCTTGGTTCGAATCCGTGCTTGGCCGCTTCTCTTTTTTAAATTTTTGTCACTTAAAATATTATAAAAAATTAAGAAATCGGCTCTAAAAGTTGTATTGGAAACGGGTTAGCACTCCTTCTTCGATAAAAATTTTGTTTTGTCTGTTTTTAAAGGTCCCGAGCAAAAAATGAATCGTGTCTAGGTACCTTAACCTAAAAATTATGTTTTGTTTGTTGTCCAGAAAATCTAGCGAACGGTGGATCGGAGGGAACCCTAAGGTCGGAACAGGGTTAGCACCTGGTTAGGGGCCCTGACCAGTCTCTTTCCTCGCAAGCGAAGAGGGATCGGTGCGAAAAAATCCACTATTGTTCCTTCCCCTGCCCAACCCCTAGGCCCTAGACTCTAGTCTTGTCACTCACTGTATGAATGACAGAAGAAAAAATACCGTTATTTTAAAATCTTCGAGCTATCGCACATGTGGCAACGTCGGATTGTTTGCAGTTCTAGCCGCTCCTATAGAATTGTATTCTGTGTCAAGGTCACATGACTACTCAAACAAAACAAACGATCCATCACATGACCACTGTCATTAGTGTCAAAATCGCATAGAATTATATGCATCGTGATCCGCACCAGATGTGTTTGACGTTAGATAGCATAACTTCAAATATTTAAAGATTTCTAAAAAATATATAAACTTTTTAAAACTAAAAATCTAATTTGACTAGTTAATTAACTTTCAAAAAATGTTCATCGATGTATTTTCAAAAATATCGATATTTCGATGTATCAATATAGCCTACCATCGATGTCATAAAACATCGAGTCAGAATCCATCGATGTAAAAACATCGATGTTTTGGTCCGATGTATCGATGTTTTCGATGTATCGAAAAACATCGTGCATCCCTAGCAACAGTGCAATTAGGATGTTCGGTTGTAGCGGCTTGGAGCAGCAGTTGGCTCTAATTAAAATTTTCTTAGTAACGTGGAAAACTCTTTACATTTGTAGTGGCATAAGCGACACCAATGCAAGGAATAAAGCCAACTAACTTTTGTAAGTAAAATAGTTTGAAATAATTTTTTTTATTTTTGGATTAGAGCACGAAGAGCAGCAGCAGGTCAAACAACACTCCTCATAGTTTCATTGCTTGCGCTCAAACTGTGGACGACAGTTTATCACATAATCTGTAACTAGGTAATTTTTTAATTGTCGCCTGACAATTTGCAATCTTCCGTGTGCCAAGAGTAAGTTACGGAACGCAAAGCAAAATTTTTCGATGGGAGTCGTTTTAGGGCAAGTTGCTATAGTCACGAAAAAGCGAATTAGCGTAAGTGCTAATTATGAAGGAAATATTTGTTTGATTAAATTTCCCCTGCTGTGCAACTGTGTTTTTGGGGCAAATTAAATGTTTAAAATTAGTAGTGGAATGTTTTATGGAACAAATACATTCACTTTTTTAATTAATCTAGAATTATTTAATTATCGCTGGAAAATCTAGAAGGGTTTTATTTAGTAAACCACTCTGGAACTTGCTACCACGGCATGGTTCAATCATGCACTGGACATTTCAAGTATTTAAATCTTCATCATATACCCGGCCACCCCTAGAACGAGTTAGAACCATAGACAAAGAAAGAAAATTTTAGTACTTGGCATTAAGAAACAGAAAGCAAATAAAACGGCTCGAATAACGTCCTGCTTGAGTTTGTAGACAACTTTAATGAAGGGAATTTTTTTAGATAATTACTTTAATAAAAAAAAAACTTACACCCGTATTCATAGTCATTCTTCGGAGATTCGCCAGCTTTTATCCCGCCGGATATTCCGGTTATGCATTTCATAGACGGAGCATCGCTCATTATAATACACGCATCAAGGCACGTCGCTGGCGAAGCGCCGCCGCCGCGCCGTTGAGGAGTCGCTGGCGATTCGCCTGGAGAAAGACTATGAATACGCCTGTTATTAATTATTAACTTCATCATTTTAAAACAATTTTATCTTCGTAGAACTTACGAAGGCAGCAAGTAATAATGTACCATGGGTTGTCTGTAGTGAAAAGCCAACTCACACACCCGGTGCTGGAAACATCCATAGCAATATCATCGCAGCCCTTGAAGAGGGTAATGTGGGATGGTACCGCCTCGGTCCAGGAAAAATTCCTCTACCATCTTCAGCACGCATACTCGTCGCATACACCATACACACGCTTTATTCATACTGACGATCACAAACACCCAGACATGTACTTTTTTATTCTTTCCCAGTCAGCAAAAAGCCGTTCCTGGGACGTCCCAGGGACGTCCCGGAATGTCCCATAAGATCCCAATGACGTCCCTGGGACGTCCGTTTGGAACAGGTCGGGATGTATCTGGGTTGATCCCATAAAGGTTACACAGGACATATATGGGATCATCTTAGGACCTTACTAGGACGTTATAGCCACTATTTTTGTTTGAAATCCCATTGCCGACGTCCATGGGACGGCAACAGAAGACGTCCGTAGGACGTCACTTTGGGACCAATTTGGGATCTTTTCAACGTCCAGGGGACGTCCCAGGGACGTCTTAGCTTGGATCATCCCACCTGGGACGTTGGGGATCAAAATGGGACGTCCTGGGGATCATTGTTGTTTGCAGGGTTATAGTACGACACTTGAACCGAACCAGCGGCAGCGCGGTCGTGGTCGAGTTTGGAGAAATACAAAGTAGAGATGCGCTTAATAGTTCTTTTACTAGTAACGACATATTTTTATTTTGCTCATTTTACTCGTTTTTTATTATCGTTAGTAGGTATTTACCTGCTGAGCTAAAATACTTATTACTTTGTCTTTGCGCACTAATACATTAAATTGACATAATATTACCAAACAGTTTAAAATGTTTTGTTTTTATTTTCTACGTTTTTCGTTAAAATTATTTTTTAGTTATAGATTATAGTCATGTATGCATGGGATGTAGGGGATTTCTTTTTTTGAATCATGATTTTTATCAGCCCTGATTGTGGGCCATGATACAAATAAAAGAAGATATGACACCGCGCAGGTAGGCGCTGCCATAATACGTCACGCAGTGAGTAATTCCGCCATATTTTATCAACGAGACAGGTCTTTGTTAAGATCGCGTTGTGTTTTAAATTTATTTTTTGGTGTTTTCATATCACTTTTAAGGGTTTAAAAGTGAAAATATGGTATGGTTGTGATGTGGACAATCAATGCTTTATGCCCGATATTAAAGTTTTTAGTTTCCCCAAAGACAAAGAAACGCAAAGTGTTTGGAAGCGTCTGTGAAAAAGACAATGGCGCGCATAGTTTTTTACATCCTCCCCCGGCGGTCAAGGGTCAACTTCTAATGGGTACAGAAGTTGTACTGGCCTACAAAGTTTCACACCGTTGCTCGTTTGGACTTCGCAAGCACGTACTCGTCCATCTCTACCTTAATATACATCTGTTATTCGTACCATCTTCCAATGAAGCCTAGGAACGTTGTTCATATAACAGCACAACATCTCCTTGTTTAATAGTTCTAGACTTAACTCGTTCCGTATGGTGGGCAGCTCTGATTTGCTGAAGATAATCTGTACTCCAACGTTTCCAGAATTTTTTCACTATCGCTTCTCTTATCTTCCACTGTTTTAGAATAATATTTCGCTTAATTTCTGGTAAGCTTAAATCTATAATCTTAAGTCCACTATCTTTAGGACCAATTAAAAAATGCGATGGCGATAAAATTAGCAAGTTGTTAGGGTCGTTGTCGATATAAGTTAAGGGCCTTGAGTTAACTGTGGCCTCAACTTCAGTAAGTACCTATTGTTTGTAATTCGTCATAACCAACACAAGCCTTTTCCAGTGTAATTTTTAGGGCTTCCTTAACTGTTTTTACCATACGTTCCCAAAAACCACCCCACCATGCTGCTCGTTCCACAATAAAACGCCATTCTATTCTATGGGTTTTTGCCACGTCCTGAACTGTATTGCTCGATAATATTAGGGACAGTTCATGCAGCTCCTGCGCAGTTCTTCTAAATGTTTTTGCATTATCGGAGTACATAACAGCAGGTACCCCTCGACGTGAAATAAACCTACGTAAGCCTCTTATACAGCTTTCAGTCGTTAAATCTGGCACTAATTCTAAGTGTACCGCTCGCACCGCTGCACACGTTAAAAGCATTACATACCTATACCTTTATTTTCCTATTGTCTATGGTAACATATAGCGGTCCAGCAAAATCCACCCCAGTAATATTAAATGGATTTGCAATAGTCAATCTATTTTTAGGCAAGGGCGCAAAAGGCTCATTTCCAGATTTACCCTTCAATCGTTTACATTGGAAACATTTTCCACACACAGATTTTACTTGTTGACGGCCTTGAACTATCCAGTACCTTTTTCTTGTCATTGCTAATGTTGAATTAACTCCACTGTGCATAGCTTGTACTTGACAATTTATAATGACTTTCTTTGTAAAAAGTGTGTTTTTTGGTAATATGATTGGATGTCTGGTTTCGTACGGTAAAGAAGCTTCTTCCAGTCTGCCACCCAACCTTAATATACCATTATTGTCCATAAACGGGTTAAGTGTCAAAATGGATGATTTTGAACTCAACTCCTTTGCGTTGGATAATGATCTTATTTCCTCAAGATACTCCATTCGTTGCGTTAATTTAATCCATTATATTTCAGCATTGTTGAGTTCTTGAACTTCTAGAGGGCCTCTTATCTTATCCGTTCCTTTTTTGGCGTTATTTACGCAACGTTGTACATATGCGGTTACTCGCAAATCTTTGTTAAGATTTTCAAACCTTTCTAGTGACATAATAGGTTCGTTAATAAGTTGTTTTTGTAAAGTTTCTTCTTTTGGATTAATAAGAAAACTTGGGACTGTATTATCCAAATTTTCATGGTATACATCGTTAGGCCAACATTGCGATCCCCCTTGTAACCATTCTGGACCACGTATCCATAATGTAGATTGCATTAGTAATTTCGCTGAAACACCTCTCGTTAGTAAATCTGCTGGATTGTCAGCGCTTGGGCAATACCTCCAAGTTCCTTGAGTTATGTTTTGTATCTCGGTTATTCGGTTCTGTACATATACTTCTCGTTTTGCTGCTTTACCTCTTATCCAGTATAGTGCTATCTTCGAATCAGACCACATCGTTATTGACCTAATATTTAACGTTAAATTTTGTAAAATGTAGGTTTGCAGTCTCGCAGCACACAAAGCTGCTGTCAGCTCTAATTTGGGTAATGTAAGTTCTTTATTACCTTTTTCGTTAATGGGTGACACACGATTTTTGGCTATTAAAAAATTAAATTCGTTAAGGTGCAAACATCGTAGGTACGCCACTGCTCCATAGGCCCTCAAACTAGAATCTGCAAAAATGTGTAGCTCCACCTTATTCGTTTTATTTTGTAAAACTACTCTGGGAATTTGAAAATTTGCCAATGATGCAATTTCCGAAGACCACTTAAACCAATTAGACTGTAATTCTTCGGGCAAAACTGCATCCCAGGATAGCTTTTCTCTCCACATATTTTGGAGTAATATTTTTGCTCTTACAGTGAATGGTCCAAGCATACCTAGTGGGTCGAATATCCTTGCAATAGTTTGTAGTACGTTTCGTTTGGTTGGTAAATTATTGAATCTTTCGTTGGTTGAAAAGTTTATCGGAACTGCTAGTTCATCTGTGGCGGTATGCCATAAAATTCCCAAGACTTTTTTGCATTCATTTACTAATTTTAGATGATCTTCTTCTTTAAATCGTTCAATCGTCATTTGATCGTTCGAGCACCATTTTCGTAAGTTCATATATATTGGCAGCTTTCAGTATTGTCTTCGACTCGTTAAATAGTTGGCTGGCTTCATCGGCAGTACTGACTGAAACCACTAAGTCGTCTACATAAAATGATTGCAATAAATAACTTGTCGTTATAGAAAACTCTTCGGGTTGATCCAAAAAATGCTTTCTTAAAGTAGCCGATAAAATAAATGGACTGGTAGTTACTCCAAAAGTAACACGTTTCATTCGAAATGTCGTTAAATTCGTCAGTCCTGACGTTGATCGTGTTTTATTATTTATTGGCTCATCGTACCACAAAAATCGATGTGAATCTCGATCCTGCTCTGCCAGTCCTATTTGTAGAAATGCCTTTTCAATGTCTGCAATAAGACCGATAGAACCCAGTCTAAAGTTCAATGGAATCCGCACTAAATCTGGTACCAAATTTTCTCCGGAATATAATTGTTCGTTTAATGACAATAGTCCAGGCGCGTGGGCCGACGCATCAAAAACTACGCGCACTTTCGTAGTGTCCTTGTCGTCGCGATATACTGGACTATGCGGCATATAGTAGGCCCGTTCGTTCATTATTTCTTCCGATGCCTTTTCGGCGCAATCACCAACTAAATACTCGCGTATCGCCTCGTCATACTCGCATAACTTCTCGTTTCGAAGCAATTTAGAAGTCAAGTTTTTTACACGCACTAAAGTTCCGGCATAATTTGAGTCCAATGGTTTATTGTCCTTCCAAGGCAGTAAAGCTTCATAACGTCCGTTTTTAAACTTAATGTTGTCATTCATAAAGTCCGTTGTAAAGTTATCCTTTATCTGTTCGGTTAGGTTTATTCCAATGGTTCCTAATGACCAAAACTGTTTCAAATCGATGTCATCGCCTTCAGCCTGCACGTGTAACACTGTTGCCAAGTTGAAGTTTACCATAAATTCTGACGTTGTCTTGTCGTTACGGTTAGAACCACGTAATGTCCATCCCAATTTTGAATTTACAGCTGTCAGATCATCGGAAAGGCGGTGCGTTTCTCCAGTGACTAATTTCCAATAGTTATCTGCACCAACTAGGAGAGCTATACCCGGGACTAAATAGTTTTTAAATGGCTTATCTGCAAGACGATGTTTTGATGAGAAATCTCGAATAATCGGGTCTTTTAGTGATGGTGGCTGTAATACATCAAAACATATTTCGGGTACTTCTATGGCGTTGATTTCTATTATTTCGTCGTTATATTGGCTTTGTAATTTTATTCGAACTTTATTACAAAGTCTAGCAGGTGCACGATTTCCTTTCCCAAACGACTGGATTGCAATCCTATGTTTATCAATGATAGGTAGGGGAAAGGCAGGCAAGATAGCATAGGCGGGCAAAATGGCACATCGTCTATATAAAATAACACTATCCACTAAAATGTCCTCTATGTGTGACAAATTAGCGCACATGTTGGCAACATCCCTCATTTGTAATGGTAGGTCGGCTGCAGCAGCGAGATAGGCGCTATTTGTTTTTATGTGATTTTATGTGAAGCTGATCTAATGTAAGTCTTATTTTAGAAGCAGATTAAGTAATCATAATTTAATTTTTTATGTAATTTGTGTACACTGTCGCAACTGTAGGATCACAACCTTTATTTTCGCGTTCTTACATTTTTACTTTAGCTTTTCTCCACATATTTTTAGCCAATAATTTTTAAAAATGTGAGAGGCGGGCAAGTTGGCCTAACCGTCTGCTGGGCAAGATGGCAGGGTACTCCATCTTGCCCGCCCCTTTATTTTTATTGATTGTGTTACAAAGGATTACAAGAATTTTTATTCTTTTTTCTAAATGGTTTACTCATATACAAGAAAAACAAATAGAGGAAGCTGTGATGAGGCTAATATGGCAAGAGCTATAGAAGCAGTTAGGAAAAAATAAATGGGATGGGCTCGAGCAAGTAAAACTTTCAACGTACCTGCGACTACCCTGCGACGTCGAGTTGGAAATAAAAATAAAGTTGCAGTTAATACTAGAAAACACCTCAGTTTTAAGTTTAACCAGCGTTAAGATAAGATTACGAGTCGTTAGTGTAGTGTTATTGCCTAATGCCATCTTACCCGACCCGGTCGGGCAAGATGGATTTTAGCATGTATATTTTTCGATTTTTTTTTGTAATAAATGGATTTTAGAAGTCAACATTTTTGTGTCAAGATACTTTGCGAATACCCTTGGCTATCACCAAATTTAAGAATTGTTGCTTGAACTTTAATGATAAGGTAATATTCGAAAAATTAAAGATGCTATGCCATCTTGCCTGCCTTTCCCCTAAGCCAAGCTGCCTTGATAAACTCTCTTTAATGAAGGTAAGTTGACTCCCTCCATCAACAATAATACGGATTGACATTTTATTTATATTGTTGTCCGACAAAATAAACTTCAGAAGCCGTTTTTAAATAAACATTATCAATACGTTCGTTTGATATTAATGTCGTTGATCAACCACTTGATGGATTAGAAGATCTGGCAACACCGTTACGTCCGTCAATTCGCTTTTTATATTGGGGATCACACATCGATGAAACATGCCTCGATTTACATTTCGAACAAGATACACTTGATTTACAAAACTTAGAATTATGATTAGATTAGGTTTCAAGCATCTGAAACAACGCCGGTTTTCTTTTAAAAAGTCTTTTTTATCGTTAATATCTATATGGAACTGTTATACAATCTTTAGTTAGGTGGCTTTTTGCTTTACAAAATAAACAACTTTCGTCCGCACTTGTCAGCAATCCCGCCGCGGTAAATTCGTGGTCGTTACGTTTATTTTTATAACGGTTAAAAGGTCTCTCTTTATCTTTAATAGTATTGTCCCCTCGATTTTCGTAATCGACAACACTCCTTGCCTGATCAATAGAATCTATTTCCACTTTAATAAACAATAATAAGTCCGCAATTTGTTTATTATAGTCCACGTCCTTTTTGGTCAAGCTGACCTGCGAAGATTCACTGGCTAATGATGTACTACCGTCCACCTCAACGTCCGTTAATTTATGTTTATTAAATGAAATTCGCAGATTATACGGTAAAGCTTTAAATAAAATAGATTTTACAAGAAGTCCATATTGATCAGGTGATATATACCGAGTGTTGTTAATGACCGCGTCACTGTTGCCGCCGTATTATAAAGTTTTCGTAAGGCACTGATGTCTCTTTCATGTTTTACTTGCGTTATCGATAAAAGTTTTTGTATATAATTGTCCACAATACGTTCCGTGTTGGCATACTCGCCTTTTAATAGTTCTATAGCATCTTGATAAGAGGAGTGGCTGCTCGTTAAACCGGATATCGTTATGGCAGTTTTTCCCCTCAAAAATGATTTTAAATACGCGAATTTGGCTGTATCGTCTAGATCGGTATTTTCGTGTATTGCGGGAAGGTACTGCTCCCAAAATGCTGGCCAGGATATATCACCGTCAAAACTCGAAATATGAAGTTTAGGTAGTCTTACCTTAAATTTTCCTGGGTTATTTTGTACGTTATCAACACCTTGATATCTACCAAACTGTGATACCTGTTCCTCGTTATTGTCGTTGATTGGGGTAGGCGTTGCGTTCAGGTGTTCGATTTCCCGTCTTTGGCGATTTTCAAGTCTTGCAATGGCCTCCACTGCACTGTCGTTGTATTCCATTATTTTTAAGCACTCACTTTCAAGTTCTTCCTCTTTAAAGTTTGGAGAAAGACGTTCGTTAACTCTGTTCAAATCTGTTTGTATTGATCTTATACGCGCGATAAGAAGCGGTAGCTCGTTAATGTCAATATTTTCCTTTTTAATAATATCGTTGGCGTTGTTAACCAATTTGGTTAATTGCGTTCGGTACGTTTTGCGCAAGACTAGATCCATTTTTTCGACGGTTTTTAACCCGTTACAACGTTTAAACTATAAGTTTCACTAAAGTCCCGGGTTTCGGCACCAAGATGTGATAATTGCGTTATACTAAAAACCCGTACTGATTCGTAAAACACTTTAATGAAAACCTAAAGTTATAAATAATGATTATAAATACAAAATGGTTCTAGCTAGTCAGCGTCTTTTAGTCCTTAATCTACATGTGGCGTTATAACACTTAAATTCGTCAAGGCCGGACGCTCCGTATACGTTGTTGACTTATGGAACACTGCTTTTCATCCCGCACCCAAGTTCTCCGGCTTGCCCGGCGGGCGTATTTTCCTCACCAAAAACCCTTTCCTACCTGCAAAAGCAAGGGTGTACGATAATCTCACAGGTAATTTCCTCACCAAACGTTGAAGTATCGGTGTATTAATGGTCTATGAGGGTTTTATGGTGTTTACACAAACTATAATATTAATGACTATAGATTCTGGGAATTAAAAGTGGTAGGTAGGTACGTAGAACAGGGATAATTACTTTATATCATAAAATATTTTTCCTTTCCTATTATATACCTATAAATAGTTTCGAAACTGGAATTGAAGTGCCATTTTTAATCGTGCGTCGTGTTAGATTGAGTTTGATTGGTTTAACTGTATTTTGTGAATATTATAAGAAAATGACAACTTATTTAATTAAAAGCAATCGTGGCAAAGATTTATTGGTTTTCGAAAATTTTACGTTTTATAAAACAAAAGTTTTAAAAAGTGAAGAAGTGTTTTGGAGATGTATCCAAACCAAATGTAGTGCTAAGGTGTTTACTATTGGATCTGATCTTACCGTATCCAGAAGTGATTTGTTTCATAACCAAATGAAAAGAAACTGAATAGGAAAATTGTTTCCAACTCTTGTAAGCGGAAAGCAGTAGATGATATAAGTGAAAAACCGTCAAAAATTATACGCAGAACACTTGCGAATAATTTGCCAGCCACAATTACGACGACTGATATTAGTTAGATCAGAAAAAGCATGTACAACTGTCGCCGAAAAGTGATGCCCAGTGGACTTCCTTCCAATATCCAAGAAGTCCAAGAGGTAGTACAGACGTCTACGCCACAAACCAGCAAAGGTGAATGTTTTCTTTTTATAAATTGTTTAAAAAGCAATATAATTGTATTTAGTTGTGAAACTAATATTCGCGTTTTAACCGAAATGAATATTGTGTACATGGAAGGAACATTTTCTTATTGTACTAGATATTTTTTACAGTTATTTACCATTCACGGGTTAACTAATGGACATTATATTCCCTTATTGTATTGTTTACTGCCAAACAAAAACACTAAGACCTACATGAAACTTTTTTCTTTATTAAAATCCAACATATTTGAAGCATATAAAATTGAATTTTATCCAAAAATTATTTATGTAGATTTTGAAAAAGCGATACATATCGGTATTGTGCAAATCTGGCCTAACACTGAAATAAAGGGCTGTAGATTTCACTTACACCAAGCGTGGTATAGAAAAATACAGTCACCTGGTTTAACCTCAGAATTTAAAACTGATTCGGAAATAGGCAAGTGGCTAAAACATATATTTGGTCTTACTTATTTAAATCCAGAAGATGTAGAAGATTGTTTTGTTTTTGAATTAATGGCATATAAGCCTCAGAATGAAATTTTAGACAAATTTGCCGATTATTGAGTTGAAACATATGTAGATAGTAATGCAATATTTCCCCCTCATTTCTGGGCGGAAGGAAAGGCTTCAATTTCTCATAGCACAAATGCATGCGAGTCTTTCCATTCCCATTTCAATTCATCTTTCTACAACACACATCCTTCTATATACTCGTATATCTTTATTGAAAAAATTAAAGAATTTCAGGTAGACACTTATGTAAAAATTCAAAGTCGGCATATTGTTAAGCCTATTAAAGATAGACAAGTTAAGCTTAAATTAGAAAATCTCCAACAATTGATCCTTAAATATGAATCTCATCAAATAGGTAGAATAGATTTTGTGAAATGTGTTTCACGTTACAATAAAATGTAAAAATTGTACATACATATATGATAACTTATTGTATATATTAACTCTGCTTTTACTTACAATAAACAATATTTAAATGAACCCAGCGTTTTATTTTGGTTTAGTTTCCTTTTATATTAATTTTTTCGTTATCAAGTCAAAATACAAATTGGTGATGAAAATACCTGTAAGATTAAGAACGACCCTTAGTTCTGGTGAGGAAAATACCTTACGGATTATCTGACCCGAGCAGTTGGTGAGGAAATTTCCTCCGCCCGGCTTGCCATCTGCAAGGGTAGGACCATAGAGAAAATATATAGTAGAGAAATAATGTCAATTTCGAATGCGGCAAATTTACCGAGCTGAATCCGTAAACAAAGACGGTCCTCTGCGGGCTTGCGCATTGTCGAACGTTTGCCTTGTGATAGACAGGACCGTACTTCAAAATTTATTTCACATGACGTGAATTTTTTATCGAGTAATAAAATGCTAAATATATTACTTGTAATTATTCTTTTTATTAATGATAAAAATGTAACCATTAGTGAGATTTTAACAAAAAGTGTATAGTTTGTTGGCTTAAATCTGAGTTTTCTTGCTATACAAAACTGTCGATAATTCCTCGAAAATAGCTCAGTTTATATATATACAGTGCGTCTCTTTAATGTCCCCCCTCTTAATTTTTTAAACGTTACATTTACAAAATTGAAAGTTGAAATAAAATATAAACATAGTATTCTAAACAATAGAAATAAAATATGCAACTGTTTTAAGAAGTAAAATAGTAAATCAAAAAAAATTACATGTGTATATTTTATTGGATTGGCATCCCATCCTGTATAATTATTGAACAAACCAAGTTCTAGGGTAAGATGTAAATATTTTTACACCTATTTACAGTGTGTGCACTTGATACTTTGCTGAAAGCGCTACTACTTACGGCCCCATGTCAATCTAATCCACCGATATCTTAGCGATCCTTTGGCGAAAGCGCTTTTTTCTTTCGCCATCCTTTTTAAAATACTCCCCTCTACCCTAATCCACTAGTATCTTTAGTGCCCCTTTGGCGAAAGCGCAAATATGCCTTTTGGACACACCCTTCTAATCCACTGATATCTTAGCGATCCTTTGGCGAAAGCACTTTTTTCTTTCGCCATCCCTTTTAAAATACTCCCCTCTACCATAATCCTCTAGTATTTTTAGTGCCCCTTTGGCGAAAGCGCAAATATGCCTTTTGGTCACACTCACCCTTATGCAATATAGGGGAAGGAGGCATTGACACTATATATGACCTTCTTACACCATCTTACCCCTTATACAATGCCCCTAATACACACACACCCCATCAGTGCCTTTCTGACACCTTGACCACACTCAATATACGTCACTGACAAATATTTCGACTTCTCCGTGTGTGTATTCACTTCAACACCGGAGTGCATTTAAGATAAATTATATTTTTTACCTCCTATTCTTTCACATATTGATATAATTTAAATTTGGAATTAAACTATTTGTATTTATGCACTACTTGTAAGAAATAGACTACGAAATAATTCCTTATATTTAAAAGTTGGATACATAATTGGCGAAACATATGAAATGTCTGTAACACTTTGTAAAGACTATTTTTGTATCCAAATAACAAGCTTCAGAGGTTCGCTATATTCGCCACCCCAACCAAAAATACCACAACATACAAATGACTGAGATTTCTGATCGCCGCGTTGCGTCATTGAGTTCAACACCCACTTTTACGAGACGTCCCGAGTGCGCATGCTTCGAGTGGACCGTCGTTTAAAAATCTGACTGGCGCCCAATGCGTACAAACGCACTTTTTCGCCCATACATTGGACGGATTCAGCTGGTGTCGCGAATACGTTGTGATGGTCTAAATATATCTTGTCTATGGTAGGACCACACATCGCGTCGAAAAGTCAATGGCGCGCATAGTTTTTTACAAAGCATAAATTGTGTCATGTCATGAATGTTAAATGTGTTTAATGTTTTTACCAAAAAATATATAAAAGGTTTGATTGTTTTTACAAACTCGCTTCAATAAAAAAGTCGACTGTGACAAACAGTTGCTAAAAATCTCCAAGGTACCGAATCACCAGACTTTAATCGAGAAAATACGACAAACAAAGTGACTGAAAAAAAGTCTATTTTCTTAAATAATAATTTCTTGTTTTACCTAATTTCGCAGAGACGGAGAACACCTCAACCACCTAAGATTCGCTGATGACATTGTACTAATCACCAACAGCCCTGATGAACTTCAACAGCAAATTGACGAATTAAATATAGTATGCGATGAAGCAGGCCTGAAGATGAACCTAGCCAAAACCAAGATAATGTACAATGAACTGGTAGATAAACAAGACATACAAGTAAACAACACCACACTGGAAGGAGTAGAAGAATACGTATACCTGGGCCAACTAATACACATCTCGGGATCTCTACTACCAGAAATCAACAGAAGAATAAAACTAGCATGGAGAGCATTCGGTAGAAACTCAATCATATTCAAATCTGGAATGCCACTCCACCTAAAGAAGCGAACGTTTGATCAATGCATACTACCAGTTATGACGTTATGACATACGGATGGGAAACCTGGATACTAAAAACAGACATAACAAGAAAACTCCAGGTAGCACAAAGGGCTATGGAACGATGCATGCTAGGAATACCTAACTAGGGAGGGACTGCAAGAGAATAGAATGGATAAGACAGAAAACCCAGGTAATATAGACGTCATCCACAGAATAAAGTCCCTAAAATGGCAATGGGCAGGACAGTCGGCGAGAAGAACCGACCCCAAGAATTACAAAATGGTACCCCAGAGGCGTGAAAAGGCCAAGAAGACGCCCAAATTTAAGATGGGACCATGATATAAAGAAATTAGCAGAACTAACCTGGGCCCGCATAACCAACAATAGACAACAATGGGCCGAAATGAAAAATGAATATGTAAGAGAGGCTACACCATAACTGGAAACGGTTGAAACAGCTGGAAATGGTGATTTGTAGCCTCAACATAATATCAAAAAAAAGTTGACTAAAATAATTGACATTTTGACATTCACCCCCTAGCTCTATTTTGAGGGGTGGAGGTAACTTTGGAATTTTAAATGGGATGATGTCATGGATTTATTAAGAATGGATACGGGATGATTCAACATTCTTTGAAGCCAAAACAGACCATTCTAAGCGACACTGTAAACACAATTTGTAAACATTGGCCACATCTTATTTTACCTTGTATTTTTGTACAAAAAATACGCTAGAAGCATCACAAGATTTACTGAAAGTAACAACCGGCCTAAAATATTTTATTTTTCTGCTAAATAATAATAAATTTAAGTTAAAAAGGTTTTATTATTTATAGGTTATATTATTTCTAAAGGCTTATTTAAAGTCGCTCCGAGTCATTTATAAATCTATAAATCGCACTTTTTCTTTCCTAGTTCATTAGACAAAGACGTACGTGTAACCGAGTATTCAGCCCAACTAGCAAAATGATATTTATAATGTTTGTATAAACAGCTACACAATGAAAGCTGATAAAATCAAATTATTTTAAAAGCAGTTTTTAAACCGTAATACGATAGCTACAGAACCAAAAAAGGCCCATTTTTATAAAATATTTTAATAGTGTAGTGTCTGTATTGTGGCATTATACGGTCATTATACAATTTATATAAGCATACTTAAATAACAATTATAAAACTGTTATATAGATAGATACCTTGAGCTGCCTTATATAACACATTTATTTTAATAGGCATATAAAAATTGCATTATAAACATATTGTTTAAGCATCCTATAACATAGTATATAATGCATTTAAAAATATTTATACAGTGTTGTTTAAGGTGTTACAAATTCATCGTATGAACCTCATATAAGGGGTTATACAAATGCAAAGAGATCTATGAAAATTTGGTAAATCTTAAAAAACTTTTTTATTTTATAATATTGAAGAGCTACACCAAAATATCGCAAGAATAATATATAGCCTACGTTCAGCAAGGAACTACAATATGGATAACATTTCGTAATTTTAAAATGGCGATGTTACCTTTTTAATATAAAAATATGTTAATCATGTAATCATAGAATCTTGAATAAACCTCAAATCATATGATAATTTTAGGTGCGCGGCAAATTTTTCTGACAATATATATATACTTTTGCAGTAAAAAATGCAAGCGCCTTCTCTTTAACATAAACTGACTGTATTAGGTTCAGTTAAATTTAACAAGAAACAAATAAAAATTTTTATATTTAATCTTTTGGGCAAGATTTAATAAGTAAATGATAAAATAATTATATAATGATGGTGTTTCTCCAAAAAATTTAGTAATTAATGGGTATTTTGCTTTTAAAACTTTAATTTTTTACAATGGCGTTAGTCGAAACAGGAAAATAACTGTAAAAACATGGCGGATTTTTTATACAATGTTTTTGTTCTTTTTGAGTCATTATACGACGCTTTAGTTGAGTAATGTTGTCTAAGTTCGCGCTACAAGTATCGTTAGTTCTTTTTAAGTCATTATACGAGGCTTTGGTTGAGTAATGTTGTCTAAGTATGCGCTAAAAGTGCCGTTCATAGATACCATCTTTACCATTTTTGAAGCGTTGCCAACTTTTAAGTAGGCAAGTGTATTACTAGACAAAAGTCGAGAAATTTTTTAAATTTTGGGACCACCTTGAGCCAAACACTTTTATTACTACTGTCAAAAGTCATGTAGCAAAAGGAATTTGTTTGGCGTGATTTTTAGCTCTCCATATTTTTATTATAATAAAAAAAAGTTTCATCATTTAACGGGCTGGCTATACCAACGTTTTTGTTGTTTCTTTTTTTTTTAATTGTTACCTTTGTAAGCCAACGAGTGAAGTTTGTATGCACATTTTTTGATCAAAAAAATAATGTATTGATATAATATGTAGGACCTACCTATTTTGCCAGGATGCTGGAACAATTATTGTCAATAATTCATTTTTTGCTTGTATTATCTGCATTATTTTATACATGATTTAAACGATTTAAAAACAAATACTTATTTAATTAATTGCACAACGTAAATCTTACCTTCTGTTTCGTATTTTTGTCGAACCCAAACACATAATCTTAAAAATATTTACAATTCGACAACCCTGTTTTCAGCCTCGACCTCGTGCCTTAACAATTGTATAGCGCGTCGATAGACCACTTTATACAACATAATTTCCATATAACGCATAAAAACAACCGCTTTAAATAAGTATTTAGTCGTAATTTTGTTGTGGTCAGCACAGTTAAAGGAGTTAACCTAAAAATTATTTTGTATCGTTTGTTTTGATTTAATCCTGAGCTTTTCACGTCGTGCAATTATTATTACATATATTTGTTTTTAAATTGTTTAATCATGTTTAAAATAGTGCAGACAATAGAAAGGGGCACAAAGGAGTTGACAATTGTTCCAGAATCGTGGGAAACTAACAATACATTATTTTATTTTGGTCACGTAAATGTGCATACAAACTTCAAAAAAAAAAAGTGGATACAACTCCAGAACCAAATTGGTTCACAATGAGTTGCAAATTAAAAAGAAATTATTTGGGTTCGTTGGGTTCGAACTAGCTGAACAAGTACTTAACAAAATGTTGGAGGAAGAAAATACTGAGATTGAAGAGAATTCTCAAAGGCCACAAAATAAAAGTCGATCTAGAGTTTTACTGCCACGAAAACCAAATAATAATATATTCGCCCCTGATTTTAACACTCTAGCCACAAATCTAGCTAACACCTGCACTGTAAGTACCTATATAAATTAAATTTGTTTAATATTGATATTGATGTAATTTTTAGAAACAAATCGACGTTTGTTTGGTTTGAATGTATCTAGGTATATAAACACCTACACACATTAAAGTTATTTGATTTTTGACTAAGTTTTATACATTTGTTTTTATTGTTTTTATTCTTGCTTACTGGGATTATCAATACGACTACAAGTAAATACAGCATTTATAGGCTGAGGCACAGGAGTATTAGATCCTTTAATGCGTTCAAATATTTTTTAAGGGTTCTTTTAAAATGTCCACTTTGCTTAATTTTTTTTCACTGAGAAATTTCTGTAGGCTTCATGTTTATGTAAGGATGAACGAAAATGAGGTTAAGTTGTATAACGCAATGTTAGTACACGGTTTATTCTAATAAACTGCATTTTAATGTTATAAGAATTTTATAATAGTGACAATTTGACAAGATTATAAATACGTTATAAAATAGTTGTAAAGTAGTTCTTTAAGAGTTGTATTCTCTAAATATATACCACTTCTATTAAATGGTTTTAAAGTGAGCTACACAATTTGTTATAAAATGTATATAAAACTATTTTATAGTAGTTTTATTAGCAATTACTATACTATCTATACAGCTCCTGTATATATCTTTTATAACTGTTTTAAAAAGGCTTTATAAAAGGCGATATAAATATTTATACAACGCTAATAAAACGGAGATACATCTGATTGCCTTTTGTACTTTAATATTTGTTGTATATTAATTCTTACAACTATATTATGGGATAATTTGGTTCGTTGGCTAAAATGGTTTTAACTCCGGGCATTATAGAATTGACTTCTTCTTTAAAGAGCACTAACGGATACCTATATAATACTTTTGTCCTTTTGGAGATCTATTTTGCTAGTTGGGAGACGGTTTTCCTAAGCAACCAGCAGAGACAGGAACACTTCTGAGCTCCAACACTCCAATGCTATATTTTATCTCTTTCTACTACCATTCTTGATTCAATTACGTATTTCCTTAAAGTTCGTAAACTCTACCTCTAGGGGAAATGTTTTCATAACAAACAACAAATATAAGGCTTCACGTTCGATACGCTCACAGTATACGGACATCGAATCCTTTCTTAATAAATCCATGGATGATGTACTTTTGTTTATAAAATTCGAAACTACATAAAAAACTACGTTATATATTTTTTTTGATTTGATTTTCGGTTACGGAATTATGGTGAACTAAATTTTGATTAAATTTAAAAAATAAATAAATTTTCGCAATAAATCAAGTTCACTGATTTCAGAATTATTATTCGTTTCCACGGAAATGCATTATTTTTACTTAAGTTAGTTCAGAATTTTGACGTTTTAACGATTATTTATCAGTTTATTGCTCAATTAAACATGGAAGCGAATTTTAATGTACAAGTTGATATGTTGTTAGTTCTGGAAGAGTGCAGAAAAAACTACAGAGAAGCTGTCTGGTCAACGGGCCTTGGGCCTGGCTCCGGGTTTGACCCCCCTTGACTTTTTTTGTGGGGTTTTATAAAGAACAAAGTAATGGCGAGTGCACCTACAACTTTAGATGATATGAAATACCCAATCCGCTTTGCATGCTTATTAGCGACACCTGAAATGTTACAGCAGGTACGAAATTTATGTAAAAATAGAGTGAGAAACTGTTTGGAAGTTGAGGGGGACATTTTGAACAACTTCTCAAGCATGACAAACGATAAAAAAATTTCATGAAAATATTTTAAGATGTTTTCTATATATCGCCTTGTAACACCTTAAAAACTCACCCTGTATGTTATGCTCTATATCAGCGTCTCCCAAACTTTTTTGCTTGTCGACCCACTTCAAAAAATAATAATTTCTTGCGATCCACGCGAAAACACAGACTAAAAAAACCAGGCATTAGATTAAAATTATTTAAAAACATGTTTTTAAACACAGTTTGCGACCCACCAAAAATCAGCTTGCGACCCACCAGTGGGTCGCGACACACAGTTTGGGAACCGCTGCTCTATATTGTACCTGTAATTTGGTTTAAAATGATTTAAATTTTAAAGAAAATGCAAACTTAATGCGTAAACAATGAAACAACATTGAATAATATATCCAAAAACATATATTTAAGGAGATAATGAGAACAAAATAAATTATTTTTTTAATTGCTTACATACAGAAAAACTTAACCACTAGTTTCTTCGTTCTATATAAAATGCTAGACTGTTAGTGTTATCTTTTAAATACATGTACTTTGAAAACTAATATTGATATTTTACAAAGTAATGCATTATGCAAGTTATTATTGCAAATACATTTTTATCAATAAGCTATAGTAGATTTTGTATATTTTATTTTTTATAAGAATAAGTAATCCCAATTCTAAAAAAAGGAACCTAAGGACGCCCGTATTCTCGATCTGGCGGCTTTGCCTCTTTTAATGTATTGAAAGCCTGTAAGCCTCTAAAGTTTTTTGTATTATGTTAAATACTTACTTATGTATTACATAATTTATTACAATTTTTAATGCGTCTATCCACTATTATTTTTACGATTTTAAGCAGTTATAGCTAAAAATAAATCATATCGAGTCTAAGGTACCCACCTAAATAAATATTCTGAAACTATTTGAACAGCAGTCTTTATAACCTAAGTAACTTCAAAGTACCATGTATTCATATCTACCACTACAAAATATTTTTTATATAAAAAGTTAATAAATATATGTTTATGATAGACAACAAGTATTATATTATTATAATAGTTTCTATTCTTGTTTGATGATATGAAACGATATGATAATATATTATACACATATGATATGATGACGATGACTAACAATGTTTTTTTTTTAATTTTTCTAAAGAAGTTTAGTGCCGTTCTTTCAAAAGTGTCACATTTTAGTGTTTTTTTTTTTGAGAAAAACTTTTTTTTGGTTCCAAATATCCTATTATGGTTGTTTCCATGTCAGATAAATTTGTTTAAGCCTCTTGATAATTTCTAGTAAAATTTAAAACGCATGTTAATCCGAAAATTTAGATACAATATGTTTTTGTTCTATTTGTTCAATCACATTACTTTTATTCAAGTGTTAACTTACCTCAGTAGATGTGCAAATTACCAGACAGGACTGTGCAGAACAAAGTGCCACACTGCCACAGTCGGTGGGAGAAAAGTAGGACTGAAAGTTTAGATACCTGATGTCACAGATTGCGATATGTAAATATACAGGGTGTCTAAAATAGGTGATACCACTATTGCCACCTCCGAAACGGTAAAAGATACGATGTCGGTTAAATTAGAGAAAATGTGCCATTTTTAGTCGCTACTCATATTCCCTTTACGAAGTTGCGAAATTCTCTATAGTTTTTTATCTACAGGGGATTTTTTAAAAATAGTAAAAAATTTCATTCTTAAATATCTCGAAAACTATTACAGTTAGAAAAAAATTGTTTTACCAAAAATCACACAATTTTTTCCTTCTCTAAAGGAACGTTATGGTTTTGTTTATACCATTTGTTTTTATTGAGCTACTGATACTACTTGTTTTTTTCAAATACGGACCTGGACTTTTTGCTGCATTTCTTGAAAGAATACTTCATACCCTTTACATCTGTGTATCACTAGATTATTCTTTTCAACATTTTGATGAAGAATAGCATCATCATCAGGATAAAACCAGTACGCTGGCATTTTTCAAGTTAATGCGCCATTTCAAAACCACAAACCATAGCGATAGGTTGTGAATTGTGCTTTAACATAGAAGATCCCAGGTCCGTATTGATAGAAAATCCTGATGATATTGCTATTGTTGATCAAAACGTCGGAAAAAATATTGAAGTTATACACATAGTTGTAAAGGGTATGAAGTATTCTTTCAAAAAATGCAGCAAAAAGTCCAGATCCGTAAGTATCTGAAAAAAAAAACAAGTTAGTATCAGTAACTCAATAAAAACAAATGCCATAAACCAAACAATAATGTTACCTTAGAGAAGGTAATAAATCGTGCGATTTTTGTTCAAAGAATTTTTTTCTAACTATAATAGTTTTCGAGATATTTAAGAATTAAATTTTTGACTATTTTAAAAAAATCCCCTGTAGATAAGAAAATATAGAGAATTTGACAACTCCGTAAACAGAGTATGAATAGGGAGTAAAAATGGCACATTTTCTCTAATTTAACCAACCTCCTATCTTTTACTGTATCGGAGATACCAATAGTGGTATCACCTATTTTAGACACCCTGTATACATCAATATCAGCTGTTGTTTAAGAAACAGGTAACTGAGGTAACTTAGATTTGTCCTGCAGTGTTAGCCGTAGGCGTTTACGGAAACCATGATCCCATTAAAGACTTAACACCCGTAATCGTATCGAATTTGGTATGGAAATTCCGGCCGCGACACGATTCAAATTTCGTACTAAATAAAAGCAAAATGCGGACAAGTGTAACTGCTATTTTTCATGCGATCGGATGCGTACGCATTGGATCTGATGCGTACGTATTTCTTATTCAATTACTGAATTATTGTGTCATAGGAATCATGGATGCGATCGCATTCAATGGGATCCCATCGCATCATTTCGGACGCGATGTGATGCGGCAAGTGCGTTTAATCCAACAAAGTTCGATGCGATGGGAATCTGAGTGTTTAGTCCATAACCCGATCATCAGTTGATAATTTGCTTTATTTCTCTATTAGCTGCCAGTAAAAAGAGATATCCAGTATCATCTGATAATCAGTTTAATCCGATCACAATTTCCGTAAACATCTATGTCTCCTTTTGGTATAGTAGTAAATCTTGTCAAAATCAACAGCAAGTGGACAAAATTGGTGTAGGCTACGTTATTATCATTAAAATCGTTTTAATATTTATTTTTTAAGTGATACATTGAGAAAAAGTATTCTTAAAATATAAGCAAATATACTGATACTTTACATTAATTCTATAATTTTTAATAATTTACGTCATATTGGATTAAAATGATTAAAACGTATTTTTTTAAAGAATGTAATCTCACACATGATCTAAAATTCTATTACGAAAAATTCGATAAATTTAAATAAAATAAAAATTATTGACTTTTTTCCCAAACTATATGAGACACAAATGAAGAATGACGCTTCCCAGTTACAAGTTATTCTAAAAACATTTTCGGCACTTTAAAACTACGGAAGCTCAAAATGTGTATACATTGGTCTGTATAATATTGAACATTTTTGTAAGTTATTGATATACTAGTATCACATTTACAATTATTTATTAATCACATTAAGAACTAACACATATATTTAGACAATGCAACGTCTAACTTGCATTTTAACAATGTCACATCTTGGATAATCTGAGGTCGTATTACTCGTATTAGCTTATGAAATGACGTCCTTGGGTAGTGATGTCAAGTAGTGCGCGACCGAAAGTATCGGGTCTGTATCGATGCAAAAAGTATCATCTGTGACAGTCTCTGATAAAAGGGAGCTAGTGTGTCAAAAAATGTTTTTTTAGTTAAGGATGGATTCGGGTACCTAAAAACACATAGAATGACGTGGAATCCCTTAAAATATTTAAACCCTCCTTTTTATGACCAAACAACATACATGATTGCTGTATACACACAAAAAATAATTAGCAAAATAACACCATTTCTTTATTTTGTCCTTCATTTCTTTTTGGGTGGTTTTTAGCTAGTTTTGGCGCTACAAGGTCCTGTTTATCTGGATCGGAGCATAAAATACAAATGTCATAAATATATCATTTTCTTTCAATTGGTAATCCTTTTGGTAGAATAATAGAATTCAACTCCCTGGCAGAAGGCCACGTGTAATTGTACCACGTGTAATTGTAGATGAAAAGTTTCCTCTTCGGAATCTACGAATTCCTTATGTTAGTTGGTCATCGTCAGCTATATTTGCTCAGTTCAATTTTGCATGCGACGGAGCGCGACTTTAAAAACAAATATTTGGACAATTACTACTACTTTCCAATGGTTGCCAATCGATTTGATCGGGGAATATGGATGAGGGGTGGGGAGAAAGGGGTAGGTACTCCATAGCTCCGGTGCACTCCTTAGTTAGATTTAGGTTATAATATACGGTTGACTCCAATAAGCCTGTGCAATACACATACTTACTTTAAACGCTTCTTTCTCAAAATAGTATATTGTACAACGAGCATGGAATGACATGCATTTCCTACGAGTATGACGTTTGCAGCACGAGCCGCAGGCGAGTGCTACAAATCATACGAGTAGGAAATGGTCATTCCATGCGAGTTTTACACTACACGTTTTCTATGAATGTTACTGTTACATAAAATGGGATTAGTAATATTTTTCTTTTTAAGATGGCAAAAAATGTCAATCTGACATTCCACAATAATAATTGTCATTTACTTTTTATTTGCATTGTCTGCGTTGCTATGCGATTACTATGGCGTGTTGACGCGGCGCCGGTCAACGCCACCTTTGTAAAAATATACCCGTGCACATTGGGAATTTTGTAGTTGAATCACCATGGTGATTGAAGCACAATGAAAATGTGTGAAAAACAATGCACTATGTTCCGAAATTACTATTGCCAGTGGCGATCCGTGGTCAGTAAAAGAGGTGAGGCCAAAAGTTATAATATGAAGCATATAGTTTTATTTAAAACACACATCAAAACGTAAAATATCATAAAACGGAAATCAAATGGCAAACTTAAAAACAAACTAAGAAAAATGCAAAATTATGTTTTATAGATTAAGTTTATCTTTCTGTTGCACTTAATCGCAAACGATCCTATTACTAAGTTATAAAATGAGTCAGAAGAATACATTTTAATTATTAAGCCTTTTCTATAGACACTACAGCCAAACCATTAAACATTTCTTGTGCAGTCGAATTTCTCGAATAAGTTTTATGAGTTTTAAAGCTAAAAAATTTCTTTCAACTGAAACCGATGCTCCAGGTAGTGTTGGCTATTAAACATAACAATTTGTACATTTCTGATAAAACCTCGTTTAGACCATTTTTAAACATTTTGTCTCTATAATCTCTGGCAAAGATAAGGAACGGAACTGTTTGTCACCAAAAAAAATTGTAAGCTCGGTTTTGCATCGGTCTTTTTGGAAAAGATTTTTATAACTTTGAACTAAATTGTTAAATAACTGATTTAGAAATGATACGTCAAAATCGGCAAAAAGCGTTTGGTTAAATTAGGTTCAAAAATAATAACTTATTAATACCGTTAAATCGATCTGTAATTTGATTATTATCAAGCACTTCATAAAATAACGCCTGGTAAGTCAATGTAACATCATTGATAATTAGGACCTTATTTTCGGTTCTTGCCCGTATACTTGTATAATAGTACTTGTGAAGTAGGTCTCCCATTAGTAACAGTTTCATTTTTTTCACGTTGAGAACGCATAGAAAATGACGTTTGCCGCAGCAATAAAACATCATAAAATACGTAGCTCCGTTCTCAAATAAAATATCTAGTAAATCAGGAGGCCAAGCGCTTTACAGGCCTCTCTTCACTATAAATTCGCGCGTGGAAGCAACGAATACGTGTACGCGTGGAAGTGAGTAATATAAACATACTAAATAAAGACAGAACCATTCACACACGTCCAGAGACGAGCTGCTTCGAGAGTCTAGCGCTCACCGGGCCTCTGCTGCATAGGCCGTTCTCTCATAGAAGAACTTGTTAACATACAGCGCGTACTGCGAATATCGCATGTGGTTCTTTTTTATTCGAATATATTGTCGCAAATATTAGCGCTTCCCTTGTAAATAAAAGTGGCTATATAGACGTTTGCTAAACCTTTCGACCTTTATAATTGCCAAATTTATATAATAAATTTTAGATTTGAAGTAATGTGATGAAGAAGAGCAAAACAAAACACGTTAATCAATCTTACGAAAATTTTCATTTTTACATTTTAAATTAATTGTAGTGAGGAGATCTTACGAAAATTTTCATTTTTACATTTTAAATTAATTGTAGTGAGGCCGGGCCTCACCTGCCTCATGCTACCGATCGCCACTGTATTGAACATACAATAAAGGTTTTTATTGACATTCGTAGAAAAACATATTTTCGCACAGTAGGTCCCTTTTATCAGAGACGGTCACATATGCGTTTAGCCTTAGCGTTCAAAATTCAATTGTCATAAAACTACGAAAACAAATATTTGAAAAAAATGTAGTTTTAAAAAGTAGTGTTTTCAAAAAAAGATATTTTTGCAACATTGCATTTTCGAAAAAACGTGGATACTTTAGAAAATTCGTTTTGCAAAAAAATATTTTAGGCAGATTGTTTTTCGAAAATGTTTCGTAAATCCATTTTTTATTTTTTATATTTCACTTTGAAGAAGCCTAAAATTTAGAATCAAATATCAAAAAAGAGGTTGATATATCTGCAAATAGATTCTGTGAGAACACTAGTAGACCTGCAACATCTAGAATAAAGAGGTATATTGTTATTGAACCCCTTTTTTGTCATAATTATAGGTATAGGTACACAGTTTTCCGTTAGTCGAGCCAGTGCGTATTGAGTGTCTTGTTAACAGGGTGAAAATATACTGTTCTAGCAAACGTTAAACGTATATTTATTACAGAGCTGCATGCTCATTATTTGTGCAGAGAGCTCGTAGATGTGACACTGTATACTTTTCTGGGTAGTACTTAGGCTTCTAAAAATACAAGATAATGACGTGGGAGGCATTTTATTTATTCAATTTTAAATAACTCGAACTTTTTAAAATAAAACTAAGATGAAGAAATTTGCTACCTATATATAGGTATATAAAGTTACTATAAAATGTTTTCCACTGTGCCACCAGAGGGCACTTTACCTATATATATATATATATATATATATATATATATATATATATATATATATATATATATATATATATATATATATATATATATATATTTATATATATGTAATAATTTTCAATTAGGTCTTTTCTATGGTAACTTGATCGTTACCATGTTACTCAAAAAATATTGAGATTTTGAATTTTTGTTACATGACTTATTACCTTTATTCTACCACGTAGAATCACCTGCTCGAGTATCCTGACGAATTTTCCGAACACCCGATATACACAAACAGTTTTCTCAGTTGAATCGTTATCCAGAGGAGTTATTTTATCTATAAAGGTTTATTAAATGGAGCGACAATAACAACATGAATACATTGTTACAAATTTTAGACACTCATATTTGTCAAACTAAAACGCTAAAGAAAAATAAAAAATAATATCTCCTCCCACATCTCTGAAAGCTTTACAAAAAATAACAGTGTTATCAATTTTACAAGCTACAAATTTCTCATAAAACTCGTTTTATTTTAAACGCATGGTTACTACAAATTAATGGACAATAATTTTAAAATACGTAGCCAAATGATGTTTTCTTAAAGTACGAAATGCCACATTGTTTAATAGAAACTTCCATTGTAATTGCATTGCAAATTAATTATGTAAGGTGCGACTCGCCGTGGGAGAAATATACCTATGCTTAACAAAAATAAATAAAACACCTCTATAAAACTAAAAATTTTGATATGGTGGTGCTACAGCTAATCTACTTAATATTACTTTTGTATATTTTTCTAACAAAAGTACGAAAAAATACTTGTTAGGTATGTTAAAAGGTTTGTTTTAAAATAAAAAAGTGTTTAAATAAAAACCTGCTCATCCTCTGATGTACTGACCAACTCGTCCTCGTGTGAAGATCCTGCTTTTTTAACAGGAGTCACAGGATACCTGAAATATAATAAATTTATAACTCATTCCGTTAATGTGTCATATATTTAGTTTTTCGAGAAAATCAATTATTTATAGGAACTTTCCTCAATGTGGCAAGAAGTTATCCTTATAGTGTCCTGAAGAGGTTATACAGTGCAAACGTAAAGGTTGGAATAAATTCGTTTAAAATTAAAAAAAAAATTAAACTAAATACAGGGTGACCCAAAAAGAAGATATCATGACACACTCAATTTTTTTTAATAGAAGCCTCTTTTTTATTTAAGTTTTAAATTCTGTATAAAATTTCAATCATATTTCATTTATCATTCCCTATATCTAAATAGGAAATATGCATATAACCCAAATAAATCTGAAATATATTTTTTTATATTTTCTACATAAATTAAATGTGTATGGCGGTTGCTGTTATTCATTTATTTTGGTCTTTATTAACAAAAAAAAAAGGATTTAAAACTGCAAATTTTCACGCGAATTTCGAAACTTGTAAAACGTGATTCCATTGACTGTGTCGTCAAAACTGAACTTAGGACTCATCATGAGTATATGGCGAATTCCAGTGTTGTAAAGTCATCGACAACTCAATAAAAATGATATTTAATGCGTAACTCATCCAATGAAATATCCCTGCACTTAAAGTAGAAGGTTCCTAAAATCTTATTCATGTATAGGTACTTCAAGCCGAAATCGGTCCAGGAACCTTTCAATTTTGCAACAAAAATTGTCATTTCTGCGAAATTTTGACTTATCATCTTAATAATCTCGAGTAAATAAACTGCAATTCTTTATTTTCATGGCAAACTTCGAAAATTCAGAAATTTTCAAATTTCACATGTCCCCGATGCAAATAAACCTATTTATTTATAACTTTACCGAAAAAATAAGCGATTTAAATTAGTGGGAGGTATTCCTAGATAATTAACGGATAAAATAAACCCAAAAAGAATCACTAAATAGGGTAAATAGTGTGGAACAATGTGGGTTAAGAATAGGATTTGTCGGAAAAAATCAAGAAAATCCGAATTTTACCCCTTAAATACGCTCCTGGATGACCCATTCGATATTCATTTTAAAGTATCCCTTTATAAGACAGTGCTGAAAAATTGGGAAAAAATTAGATAGGAAAAAATACAGAGTGATTCAAATGTTCCGATGTCGAGGGCAAAAAAAAATAAAAAATCGAAATTTAATCAGCCATTGCTCCCTTCCTAAGAGAGTGAAGAAACTAAAAAATTTGGATATCATATACTTCGACAAGCTCTTTCCGATGACGTATATGGGATTTTGATTTGAACCATTTTGACCCCACAAAAAATTAAAAACCGTGAAATATTTGGTCAAAAATCTAAACTTCCAGTTTTTTCCAAATATTTCCATTTTCCAGTGATTTTAGGTTTAGGTAAATGTATTGCAAAAAAAGTATTTGAGATTTTAAAGTTTCACTTATGAGTCCGTTTTTCGATCTGACGTTTTGTTTTCGAGTTATTAGGTATTAAAGAGGGGTATGGAAATGGCATTTTTCGACCTAAAAGAATTCAAAAGAATTACTTGCCATTTTCTGATCCTCACCAGTTTCAGTGGAGTTCTGAAGCTCCGGGTCCCCTACAACCTCCGAAAATTTACATCGATTTAATTCACATTTACCCGATTTCAACGGAAATCGCGGAAATTTCGACTTTGACGTTTAATAGCTCCGGAACGAAACATCCTGTATAACTGAATTTTTTACCGAAGCTAGTTGAACTATTCCTCTATCAACCCAAAAAATTCGATTTCTCTTCCTCTGACTGTTTACGAGAAAATCAAACCTGTTCGACTCTAAGTTGAGCTTTACGTTAACATGTAGATTTTTGCTGATCTCTTGACGTCACTTTTCACTAGGGACAAATGGCTGCTTTTTAAATTGTAATAAATTATACCGAAAAGTAAACATTTTTTGTCGCTAAATTATTCTAGTAATTTTCTTCAAAATATTTTTTTTGGGTTTGTAATGACTTCCTTAAATGATTTATGCAAAAAAATATGTGCATATTCCTTATGAACCCTTTTGAAAAAAAAGCCAATTTTTTTGTACTCGCCCGGTGAGTGAATATCTAAATACCGTTTTCCACGGCGATAGATTGGTTGACAGGATCAAATACAATGGCCGGCTAGATCCCCTGATTTAGCCCCGCTAGATTCTTTTCTGTGGAGCTACCTCAAATCCAAAGTGTGCGTCAATAGACCAAATAGTATCGACGACCTGAAAAACCGAATAAGGCAAGAAATTAGATTAATAGAACCTCTTGTACTTCAAAATTTTCTGCAAGAATTCGAAGATCGTCTCGGGTATTGCCAGGGCTTTGCTGGAGGCCAATTCCAACATTTTTTGAAATAATTTTGCCACAAGTTCGCCGTTTATTATTTTTAAAGGTAAACTGTGTTTTTTTCAAAAACGGTTCAATTTAGATATAGGGTTTGAAACGTGGAATATGATTGAAATTTTACGCAGAATTCAAAAATTAAATAAAAAAGAGGTTTATATTTAAAAAAATTGAGTGTGATATGATATCTTCTTTTTGGGTAACCCTGTATACATCAAATTTAGTTTAAACAATGCACACCTAAAATCAAAATGCCTGAATTTTAAACAAATTTATTCCAACCTTTACGTTCTCACTGTATAAAAAACGTACACGTAGGTAGTCAAAATGGAACGCATGTTATGGTGGAGTCATATGACTTAATATGATGCCATGGTTAGCGGAACGCGAGTCTAGCGCAAATTATATTTTGGTGCGTTGTAAAGAAATATACTTATTAACAATGATTGCACGCCAAAGATTCCACAATAAGGACGTAGTTTTTATTCTTGGCTATATTGTTAGCAAATAAATATGGATTCCAATACATCAGAATATTCAAATACTTTCATCACTAAACCCATTATGATTCGCAGTTAATAATTGAGGCGTATAGTGCAAGAGTAGCCTAATCCATAATATGTAGAAATTAGTTTTCAGCAAACTCTACACGATCCGTAATATTGATATCAATCAATACTGACAATATTTCAACAATCCATTTTAATCTCTGCAAAGCGCAACCTAGACGATCAGTATTACTGACAGTATCCCCTTTACTCGTTGAAATTACAATGATATTAATGCCTGATACTCGGAAATTCTAATTCGTGTCAGTTCAATCCATCAACCCATCAAACCGTCAATACTCCACCTTACACGGTCAATATTCTTGTCAATATAATAAGATACTGTCAATATTATTGACCGTGTAAGGAACGCTTTAAATACGGACAGCGCGAGTTTTCACCGATGGACCTTATGCTATGTATTGGTTAATGGTTACTTAAAACGTGTTTTTCACATACAATTTTGGTAATAAGCGTGAATGCAATAGTGGACCAATAGGCAAAGTAAAATCTCTAAAGTCTAGGAAATCGATTATTCGCGAAAAGTCATTAAGACTTTAGTAAAATAAAATCCGTTCATTATGAGATTATTTGGGATGACTAGTAAAGAATTTATATTAATTACCAATCCCATCCACACTTACGCTGACTCTCCACTCAAACATTCATTTTACAAGTCTATAATTATAGAGCTGTATAACATATTAGTAGTAAAGCCGTTTTAACTAGGTGCTTAGTAATACCTAGAACGTATTAATATATACATACATACAAACACTAACGTACCTAACAGGTCCTTTCCATTTTCTGCTCAATCCTAAGCTTCGAGGTAAGGCTATGCTTTCATTCTTAACATATTTATTATCTTCTTTTCTGTCTTGGTCCAAAACAGTATTTTGATTTTTAGCACATTCCAGCGTCAGTCTCTTGTCCCTTTCTAAAGAAAAGGTTCTTTTGCTCTCAAGTTCTGTATTGTCAAATGGAAAATTCCACCAATTAATTCCTTTCTTTGGAATCATGTCTACTATAACAGCTCTATCATTATCGTTTGGCAGTCTCATTAGTGATCTAGAAATATTTTTGTTAAAATTTTCACGGTTATCCCGAAGAAAATTTTTGGAATGCATAAAGGTATTATCTTTCTCTGATTCGTACTGGTGATAACCAATTTTTTGAAATGAAGTACCCTTCATTGATGTATGACTTAGATATTTGGCACTATTAGATAAGTCATGGCACGATTCTGTTAAATGTTTCTCGACGGGACTACTAATTGGTTTGCGTAAAGTCATTCCTAACTGCTGTTCTAATTGACGACTGTTTGAAATCTCTGATAAAGAATCCCTTTTGGTAAGATCACGTAGTTTTGACAGGGTGATCGTACTGTTGCTGTTTGGATCATCTTCAATAATGCTACATAGATTCTTTCGACTAGAAGGTCGGCTGTTTTCGGCTCGGCACGTTGTTACTATTCTGGATAGTACGAATTCCACCTGAAATGTATAATATTATAAACCAGCTATCATTATTCCACACATAGTAAATCGATCGGTACAAAAATCGACTTTGATTTTTTAAATATAGCTCAGAACCCTTTTAGCTGACTTGAATAAGGACTTTTGTGCAAATTTATTGGAGGGGGACATTTTCAAACCATTGATATATTTTTAATATTGTTAACATGATACAAATAAATGAAGATATGATACCGCGCAGGTAGGCGTGGCGATTTGCGTCACGCCGTGACCAATTCCGCGATATTTTGTAAACGAAACACATCTTTTTTAAGATCCCGTTGTGTTTTCAACTATTTTTTGGTGTTTGTATCTCTACTTTTGGGAGTTTAAAAGTAAAAATGAGATGTGCTGTGTATGGTTGTGATGTGGACAATCAAGCAATCAATGTAATCAATGTATGTATTTATCCCTTTATTTATATGATTATTTTAAATCATATACTATAAAATTTGTATTATAAGCAGGAGTCAAAGTATATTGCCAATAGAATTTATATAAAATCGCCTATAACTAACGTAACCTCTATGCGCGTTATAAAGTTCAAGAATAGGACACAGCGTGACGTCATGCGCGAACTCTGACGAATTTGACACGGTTTGGTATCATACCTTCTTTTATTTGTATCATGATTGTAAAGAGACTTTTGGTATCTTAGATAAGAACATTCTTGAGAAAAAAACATAAATTTATAATAATAAATAGAGAGCGGAATATATTCATCTAAATTTAATCAACATATGCACATAAATATGGATCCTTTTTAACAAAACTATGCAACAATTTACCCTAAATATGCAAAATGCACAGAAATTGGAATATTAGAAAAAAATATATATACAGTTAAATCGAGGAGTCGAACGAAAAATATACCTTTAAGTTTTTTTTTAAATAATGATGACGAATGGGGATAATGATGGCAATTTAGTTTTACACTCTTTCCGGTAAAATTAGTAACTAACCTTTCGACTAGTACCCTTCAATAATTCCAAAGAATCAACATATTTTCTTCCTAGTAATGACTGTCCATTTACAGCGACCACTTGATCCCCGCTTACAATGCCTTGGCTTAAATATGCAGGCCCGCCTGAAATTACAGACTGCACATATACGTTTCCGTCAGAGCCTTCGGTGATTTGAAGACCCAAACTGCCTCTGTCATCCTTTTCAATTGCCACAGTTAACAACATTCTCTCCTCAGCAAAAGACATATTGTTAAGCTTTTCTAGAAGTGTTTCATTTATCGTTTCTTGAAAATTTGGTAAAAAGTTATGCTGAGATACTGATTTTATTGTAGAATCTGAAACAGGAAATAGTGTAAAGCAGATATATGTAAGTATTATATGCAATACCAATTTCAGATGGTCACACATTCGATTTTTGAGGTTAGATTACTTAGATTGCTTTTAGATCAAACAAACCCGATGGAACGAATTATTTTTTTAAAAATGTGACTATTGATTATTTTTAATTCAAACTAGCCATAGGCTATCCTGAAATTGTATTTGACTGATATTATATTTTCTACTTTGACAAAGTTCAAGGATCAGTACCAGTATTAATTTATTAAAACAGCTCCCAATGTATATTATTACGATAAATTATAAAGATAAAAATTCTGCATTTTGCATATCTCAGAAACTAAAAGTTATTGACTACACGTTTATATTATTTTTTTTTTCGTAAAATTATTTCTATAGAGAATTACCTCTTAAATTTATTTAATGTCTTACACACCTAAAACGTAAGCATCTCCACCACAAGGCTGTAAACCATCCACAGGCGACTTGGAAATTGATGTCGAACTACAGTGTAACGATACTGACTCTAAAGACATTTGTTCCAAGTAATCATGAACTGAAGCGTTCATGGCCTCCATGCTTCTTGACACTCTCGGGGCAAGATTAGAAAATGCTCTAGTTCCCATTTTAACACCTAAAAATATATACATACATACATATTTTAAAAAATTGAACCGAAATTTGCGTATAAGTTTTATTTGGGATATTACTCTGACATACCCCTTCTCTTTTCAGTGGAACCAACTGGTAATCCAGCAAAGTACGAACTATCCAGTATTAGTCCGTGTTCATATCTTTGTGTCGGATATTCGTTTTCTTTGTTTTGAAAATCTTCGTTTATTGTCTCATCATGTGTTGTATTTAAATCTTGTACACTCTTTGATCTTCTGTAATGGTTGTTTTCTTTTTTTGGATTTGAAGGATTTGACATTCTGAAATCGACCTACAATTTTTTTTCTTTTTTATATTATTAGTAATAGCCTTTTATAATAATATCTTTGAATAATTTTCCGTGTTCTTTCTTTTTGATATTTTAAAGTTTTTCACGAGAGAAAAATAAACCTTGAACTCATCGCAACATATTGCCTTATGTCCACATGTGGACAATATGGACTTTTAAAAAAGATAAATACTTAAATTCGGCGATTAACTCCATCTGTGCCTTTTTAAAAATGATTCAGTTATTCATTATGGCAAAAGGACACAACAAATTTGATATCATCAAAGAACTGAATGATTAATTTAAGAACTCGTCCATTGTAAGTCCAATAAGTGACGGAGTTTTAGACAATCCTCTCATTCGTTCCATGCGTGGATTTAGGTGGGGGGCGCGCTCCCTAAAGCCTTGTACAAAAAGGATTTCAATAGCGAATTTTATAAAAATAAATATTGTAACGTAACCATTCCTACATATTCTACAAAATATTATAAACAAAAACAAATATTTGCCGTCTATGTAAGGTTTTTGAAATGAATTATAATCTAAAGGAAACAAATGATTTTTGCAGTGTTTATTTGTAGATAAATAATTTCTTGGCACATTATTAAAAAACCTTTCTTAATTAAAAAAGTGTATTTTGCTTGTTGCGTTGATATCACTAGGTGCCCAAAAAATTTTGACCCATCTGTAAAAAAACTCACGGGCCGCGCCTGGAAAACATAGTTTTCTAAATTTAAATTATGAACTCTACTGGCTTAGAAAATGTCAATGAGAAAATGACAAAAAGATTCTGAACTAACCTAAATGAACCGTTTTTGTGTTCGGTCAGGCTTACGTCTCTCTGTGTATGCTATGTTACACTGTAGTAAATTACTTTCAAAAAAGTGATTTTAAATATGAAAAATCGAAGTCTCTTCAAAACAGTGTTTGAAAAAATGTACTTTCCAAAAAGATGTTTTCTTAAAAAAATGAAGTTTTGAAAAGTGGTTAAAACAAATTCGAGAAGGTGGTTTCCGGAAAAAAACTTTTCTAGTTTTCGAATAACTGTATTACCGAAAAAGTTCTGTTTTCGAGAAAATATATTTTTGAAAAAACGTGCTTTAAAAAAGGCTTTTTGGAAAAGTTTCATGTACCCGTCAGTCCAAATGGACAGAAGGCATAAATAAGAAAATGCTAGAATATTGGTCAGTTAAGATGACAAACCGTTCTGTTTTCGCAAGAACAGGTTTAGATATTTTGTCCATTATCAAATAATATACATTTCTTAGAACCCTAAACAATAAATTAATAAAGTCGCACGCGAACTTGCCCGGTTCTTGTTCTGTACTTTCGTATAGCTCGAGGTGGCGGTAGGCAAAATTCTAAATCCGCTCCTGCTTAATATTTAATTTAAGAGTATTTTTAAAAATAGTTAAAAGTACCTACTTAAAATGTAGTTGATCACCTAAAGTTTTTTTTTATGTAGCAACACTGTATGACTGCCGAAGTTCGTTTCAAAAGGGCTTTATTAAAGCAGTGATCGGATTATAAGTGTCAGCTGTTATCGGATATAATTTTTTATTTATGAAAGATATTTTAAAGCGTCCATAATTCAACAATTTTGTTTATTAATAATTTTACACAATTTAGTATATTATGTCCATATAAAAATTATCGTAAAATGCCAATATTAGGCTTCAGACAAGTTAGATACAGCACCGTTAAATAATTGTAGTTGGTTTGGTGACGTCATGTTTCCCAACTATTTTTTGATTTTAAATTCAATGGGATTTTCTACCGACAGTTATATTTCTCTATTAACAATTTTATTTGACACTTTGGGTCTCCTCTGACTCTTGTAAAATACTTATAATATGCCCTCATTTAAGATATCATTTTGAAATTATGAAAATTATTTACAGTGTACTGCACATCCTCAATAAATGTGTAGCTATGTGTAATAATGATAATGGTGTCTTAGACTCTGTTCAAATGTCTTTTTTTTATTGTGTGAAATGATTTTCATATCTTCACAACATGTAAAAATCCATATCAAACCTGTCTTATTCTGAAGAGCAAAACTGTGACAATTAGATTTAAGTACGATATCAATAATATAAAGGAATTGTGCTGGTTTTGTATTTTGTCAATAAACAAAAAAATATATGATGTAGAGGAAAAAATCTATTTATTTTACATTCTGTTCCTTACCCTAAACTCAGTATCAGCATTAACAGTACCATCGTACTCGTGCAATTGAGAGTAAATTGGTTGTACAAGCGCGTCCAATTTACACAATGAATTAGTTTCATTTTTAATATCTTTAATGGGTATTCCAAATTGTTGACTTAAGCTCTGAAGGGAAGTATATTCTGTTCGCAAACGTAGGAAAAATTGGTGGTGTAAAGACGCCAATCGGAATGCAAAATAACTTCTAAAAATAAAACGTGACGTTAATTAGTAAGTGAAATAAGGATAAAAATTTGGTTCTAAAATTAAGGGCTTACAAAAACTATTTCGAGTTACAGAAATACTGTAGTAAGAGTAACGCTTAATATTAAACGAAATTACACTAGAACAGACGATCTGAAAATAAATTTAAAGCTCCTGCAAACTGCTGAAACCTAGGGCGTGTTGTCATATTTTGACACTCCTTTGCAGGCTTAATTAAGCAATAAATAGAAATATCTTTTTAAGAGAAAGTTGCAGCATTTTTTACCAACCGTGGGCATAGAATATTATAAAATGTGTGTTCATATTTTCCCTAATTTGTAGAGAAGTTGAAATTCAGAAAATAAACTTAAATAAATAAAAAAAAAAAATAAGAAGGACTGTTTTTTGATTCTGGTCTGGGTACCCTCCTATACTATCGAGATTTCTGGGACCTTACCATTTAACAGGCAGGCTTACACCCAGGGTATCTGAAGAACAGACAACATTTTTACCAGAATCAAAATGAGACCTTATATCTATCGGTTCGTAAAGGATGGGTAAGATATAGTGGATCGTGCCAACTAGTTCACCCAGTGTTGCTCTAAAAATTTTGTCTGCTAACACAAAACAGTACAAGTTTATGTACGACAATAGTAGGAAATGGGAAATTGCTTCGGTCTGTATTAAATGTAAAAGCACAAGAAGACCGTAAAATGAAAAATAAAAATAAAATAAGAAGTACTATTTTTTTATTCTGGTCTGGGTGCCCTCCTGCGATCGCGATCTTTGTTCCCTTACCCTTACACCCTGGGTGTAAGCCTGCCTGATGAAAGGTAAGGGCCCAGAAATAGCGATAGCAAGAGGGCACCCAGACTAGAATAAAAAAATTGTCCTTCTAATTTTATTTTTCATTTTAAGGTCTTCTTACCCCCTAATACCACTTGAGTCGAAGTAAATTTGCTTTGAACAAATTATACGGAAATTTAGATATCGAACGTAAACTTCGAGACGAATAGGTATTAAGTTTTACATTTCACCCCTTCACTTCCAGCTACCACTACTTTGAATTTTCAAAGGAACTGCCTGACTTAAAATTTTTTTATTTAATTTACTTTAAAAGCGTTGAAAATGGACTCCAATGTTAGCTAGATAATAATATAGCCTACTTTCGAACTCGTCGCGGACGTTCTAACATGACAAAGCACCTCACATTGTGCATTACATGTACGAGAACTGTTTAATGAAATATTTTCTGAAAAATGAATCGGTAGGAGAGGTGTTCTTGAATGGCCGGTGAAATTTCCAGATATGATACTGCTTGATTTCTTTCTCTGATATCATTTAAAAATAGTAGTGTAAACTACGCCCATGAATATTAAAGAGCTTAAAAATAGGGTAAACCAAGAATTTAGCATGGATTAATGTTAAAATATTATAAACCAGTCGCGAAGAGTTCGAAAATAATCTGTGTATTATTGATCTAGCCTTTAACAGAGTACATATTTAACGCTTATTAAAATGAATGTTCTAAAGTTCGAATACTACTGATTATTCCTGACTTTATCTTATAATTTTTGTCTAAGCACACCTGAGCAAAATATAAATAAAACCCCATTTGACAAGAACTTACTAAGTTATTTCAGTCTTTTCATATTCAAAATTGAAAGTAAATAAACGACTTTCACGGACTTAGTTTATTTCTTGTCGAATTTCAAGTCACTTTAATTATTATGTTTAATATGAAGCAAAACAGAATATTTTATTAGAATGCTTCTTTTAAAAGGTAATATTCAAGAATTTATGTTAAAAACTAAAAGGTTTTAGAACTTTATGAATCTAATATAATTTAAAATAAAATAAAAATACTGATTTTGTTGGTAGCAATTTTAGTAATTTATTTATTTTTGTTTGTTAAATACACGGTAGATTTTTCAGATTTTACATGGTAAAACATCGACCCCTGATGTTGGTCCTATTTATATCACAACTATAAAGTGAACATTTAAGATAAATACATATAAAATTACCTATAAAAATTGTTGTGTCAGCGAAAAAATTACTACGTCAGACTTAATTTTGAAGAGTCGCGATCATGTTTTTTTTATACAAATGATCCGTCTCCGTTGCCGCGTCAAAACATCTTTTTTTGCTTGTGATAGAATAAAGTTTGACATCTCCTCTATCTATTAAAATTTGTCTGAAAAAGTATCGTGATCACTGTTCTTTAATGATAAAATGAGATATTATCGCTGCCAAATAAAAAAATATATTTTTTATCATTCTAAAATAAAGTTTGTGAATTTTTTTTTTTAATATGGCAGACCTAATTTTTGAAGTATCGCGATCACGTTAAAAAATGAGATATTATCGCTGCCAAATAAAAAATAAAATTTGAAATTGAACTACTTTCATAGAATAACAGGATAATTGAAAAAAAGGAGGAACATGATTGAAATTATATAATAATTCTATTATTTTTAATAAAAAATAACATTTTTTCTGTATTACATTTCAAAACAAAAGTAAATCTTTTTAGGCGGGGGAGATCTCAAACTTTATTTTGAAAAAAAAAGATAAAGGTGTTATGTCAAGTCTTTACATTAAAAATATTAATTAATAAAAAATTAAGTCTGCCTAGTAAAAAATATTTTTTTATTTTTTTTTCGAAAACTAGACATTATTTACCATATATAGCGTAAATTTGAAGGAGGAGTTTTTTTAAAGCCCATTAATTTTTTTTGCTATTTTCAAAAATTCATAAAAAATAGCAGTTAACAAAAATTCATTTGTCTGCCACACCTATTATATTTCAGACATGTTTTACTATCATTTTAACCATTTTAATTTTAGGTGTTTTGTGACGTATAATTTACTGCTATGGGAGCTCGGACGAGTGATTTTTTGTCCGGGAGTTCATTACTTGATGATTTATCAAGAAGCAGATTTTGTTACTCCAATTACGAACATATAATTTCTTGTAGATATTTTCTTAAAATTCGGTCAATAATAATTTGAATAATGGTTTCAATAGTTATAAACTGCATGCTTACTTTTTGTAGTCCATTTTTAACTTGTATTTCTTTAACTTAGACCTATGTCGTACACCACTGTGAGGCAATATACACAGGTAGTGCTTGCTGTAGCACAATGTCTGAATGCTCTTCCACTCGAACATTTCGTACAGTTGTGGTCCGAAATGGCTAGTCGATGTTCCTCTTTCATAAAGATTTATTCCTTGAGCGCTGATGTACAGCCAGACATCTTTATTATTATTGTCTTTTAGCATCTGAAAAGAAAATGTACTTTGGTTGAAAATTTGCTCATATAAATTTTATGTCTCAACTACTATCAGGACTAATTAAGTGTGTAGTCGTTGGGAAACAACGGTTAAAAGAAACAAACAAAGATTATATACTATAAGATTGTGACAGTCTTAAATAAAATATTTAACAATTATTCACGACTACAGAACTCATTCCTTTAAAGTAGAAAACATAAAAAATGAAGCTAAAAATATTTTAATTCATTTTAGGTATCATCAGATAGTTAGATGCCTAAACTAAATTAAAATATTTTTAGCTTCCTTTTTTAATGTTTTCCACTTCAAAGGAATGAATGCGTTCTGTAGTCGTGAATAATTGTTAAATATTTTATTCAAATTCTTAAAGATCTAGCTCTGTTATTCGGTTTTATAAAGACAAATTTAAGCATTCAGACAATCTGGTTAATTTATAAAATTTTAACTAGTAGTCGTCAGTCTGTCTAACTGAAATTTAATGGGCACAGACCTTCATGAAATTTTTGATAAAGGATTATTATTATTTCTGAAGTTTTATTGAAGTTCTAAAGGTCTTTTTGTGATGTAAACATCCTTTTTTAGCAACTGCTTCTGGTTGTATGAAGACCAATGGATAACTAACAGGAAAAGTAATAACATTTGACGTTCAACTAGAATATCCTAGTTCTAGTAGACATATGTATGTCCCTGATGATACCAGTATAATTTTAGTATGATCGATTAAATATGATAGATGGTTTATGCTATAGTTTATCTTTTATGGTTTTTTAGTCGCAATTATCTGACTTAAATTAGGGTGACATAAAAATCTATTTCTATATCGTATCGACGATGATGTTGATAACGACCTTAATAGCGATTATGATTCATCTATCGTACAGTTAGAATTCGGCTTTTTGGTTTCTTCTTGTTGTATCTCAAAATTAAAGAAGCGATATAAATTATTTTAAGGGACATGCTTTGAGTAGAGATGTTAAATAACGGAATGTTAAACAAAACTAAAACAAAAGCGGTAAAATTTGAGCTTTTCTCAATAGCAGTATTCAGCATCCTCCAGTGGCGGCTCGTGAAATTTCGAAGTTGTATATCTCTGTTCCTACTTACACAGGACCCGTACCAAATTAAGGGGTTTTAATAGTGAGCCCACTGGGAATGTTTTGGTAAAAAAAAAACATTTTGTAATTTGCGAAAAAAAGTTGGATTTTTGGTGTGCCCCTCCTAAGAAAAAAATGAACACGTGTAGGTATTTTATTTATTATTTTTTTACACAAATTTTACATCATTTTGTCGACAGTTTTTAAATTTTGATGGAAAAAAATGTGTTAGTAGAAAGTTATAGTCATTTGAATTTTTTAAGCCTAAAATATAATTTTTAAAAAATTCAAATGACTATAACTTTCTAATAACACATTTCTGAACGAAATTAAATCAGAAGTAATGAGCGCTAAATATTGCTCTTGATTAATAAAACTACTAGATATCCAAGGATCTTTTTTTGTCTAAAATAATGGTATAAAAAACCAAATGTTTTACTAGGAGCCATAAATATACTCCTGGGCAAAGAAAAACCGGACAAATAAATTTTTTTTCAAGATTAATCCTAAATAATATTTTAAATCTTGCACATGTTTTAATGAATTTTTTTGTATATTGCAGATGCTTTCGTCTTGATTATTATTTGCTTTTCAGTTTCAAGAGTTCTAACGAATTTGGTGATATACAAGTAGAACCGAAAGTTGCGTTTTATGCCCTAAATTTCTAAACACTCTGTGGAGAAATTAAGCGGCGCAATGTTGTTTCAGCGTATTCTGTTTTTTAATCTTTTTTTAACATTTCTTTTTTTGATTTATTTCAATATTTTTATTCTAAAAGGAAACACAAATTCTATGCAGTTTACGATCTTAACAAAGATTAAAAACCGTATATTATATAAACCTTATATGTAAATAACGTTAACACTCATTTTAGATTAAGCAGCACTGGTGTTTCGTTGCATAGTAACTGCGAATTTAAAGTTTTTTTCATAATATGCGGCGAGAAGATGTTGCACAGTACATTGCCAATGTCTTGTGCAAAGCCAGGAGTACTATACAAGATGCGATCAGTCGCTTTTGTCGGACTGGTGAGTAAACACAGCCGCGCCGCGCCGTCCAGGATCAGGGAGACCATGAGGCACAAACCAACGTGATAATCATTTTGTTACCCTTTACAGGATCGCGGGGTAACTTCTACCCAACCCAGCCGGCGTCGTTTTGAAAATGTACGTGGCACAAGAATTTCTGCACAGAGGAATCGCATTTTTGTTTGCTTTCACCGAATGGCCGAGAGCGTGTCTGCAGTAGATGAGGAAAACGATTTTCTGAGTGTTGCATATCTCCAAGAACACTTTTTGAGGTGGTAATATTATGGCGTGGGCAGGAAGTTCATTACATGCTCGTACAAACCTAGTTTTATTCGAAAATGTTTCTTTAACTGCAGATCGTTGTCTCCAGGAATGTTTAGCGGACCACGTTATTCCTTTCGCCCCATTTCTTGGATTTTTTTTTTATTAATCTATGATGATGCCAGGCCCCATATCGCACGAGTTGTCAATGATTATCCGGATCATATGGACATTTAATGTTTAGATTGGTCCCATATTGGCCCCCACAGAGCCCAGATTTAAATCCCATCGAGCTTGCGCGGGACATG